>CM067219.1:31087471-31705149 GCA_034190945.1 Octodonta nipae | reverse complement strand
TAAAAAATACGATTCTCGAAAAGGCTCGGCAGCGGAAGGAAGCGATGGTGATCTCTCTACTGGAGAATTTCCACGGGGATTATAAAAGAAGCACCGCCACGATCGCAGTTCAGTTATACCGCGACGACTAGCTTATATGAAAATGTATTTGTAATCAGCTGTTTTAAATGTAAATAAAGTTCTAGAAAAGTGAAAGTAATATTAGTTGTTATAATTTTCAATTGAACCCACGAAGTATATTGCATTTGGTGATCAGAAGTAGAGGATTAAGTGCCGTTAAAATCGTAATTTGATTTATGGAAACTCGCAGTATAGAAAAGTTAGACGAAAAATTGCACAGATTCTAGAAAAACGTGACAAGAAGGAGAAACAACATCAAGAAGAAATTCAACAAAGGTTAGTGAAATCTTTTGATGATAAACTTAAAGTTGAGTTAGAAAATCTGTCACTACGATGAAAAGCGAACAACAAAATCTTGTTTTCACGATGGAAGAAAAACAACAAAATCTTGTTTCCACGATGGAAGAAAAACAACAAAAATCTTGTTTTCACGATGGAAAAAAACAACAAAATCTAGTTTCTACAATGAAAAGCGAACAACAAAATTTAATGGAAGGATTATTCTCGAAATTTGTAGAAAAACAAGATCAACTGAATTAAAACGACAAAATGAATTTAAAATAACTGAAGAAAAAAGACAAATGCAATTTGAACAACTAATGCAAATAGTAAGACAAGTTAATGAAACAGTTAATGAAAGAATGCAAATAGTTGAGTCTGATATAAAAGAGATAAATGATGACATTAAGACCATAAAAAATACCGTGGACACTCTTGAAACAAAAGTAGATGACCTCGATTCCATCCAAAGCCAGGTAAAAGTTGAAATCAGTTCAATTCAAAACACAGTTCAAGACCAAATCAGTGCCATCCAAGACAAGGTAGAAACAGAAATTAAAAAAATTCAACAGGACTTACAGCGAGGAAAATACCAGAACACCGTGAGTACCAGAGGTTCCATTAGTAAACCACCCACATTTGATGGCAGTTCATCTTGGCCTATGTATAAACGGCAATTTGAGGCTGTGGCTACAGCTAATGGATGGGATAATCAAGAAAAATCTACTTCTCTGGTAATTTCGTTAAGAGGTCCGGCCCTAGAACTCCTCCAAAGCATTCCAGTCGATGAACAAGGCAATTTCGACAAGATCATCGCCATCCTAGACAAACGATACGACAATCAATCCTTTAGCCAGGTATACCAAGTCCAACTGAGTGGAAAAACGCAAAAATCCGGTGAAAGTCTTCAAGAATTCGAAGCAGAGATTAGACGGTTAGTTCATTTGTCCTATCCAGACCTGCCAGAAAAAACGAAAGACCAGTTGGCCACACAGAGTTTCATAAACGGCATCAGAGATGTGGAAGTTCAAAGAAATTTAAGACTGAGTGGCGTCAAGAAGAGTAATGAAGCTCTACTTCGGGCTTTGGAAGTAGAGGCCGTCATGAACATGTCCAAGCCGAGGGTCCGAGCAGTTTCCTTCAACCAGGAAGAGTCAGAGTCACCACTTCAAGCGCTGCTGGCTGGTCTGAACAAAATATTAGACCGGTCACAAAGAACTGGCACCAGAGGGGCATGTTACGGCTGCGGACGGACAGGGCACTTCCAACGTAATTGTCGAGTGAGGCCACCTGAACGATCACCGACCAGGGGTAACCAACAGAACAGCCACATGTCCAGGGACCGTCAGTCAGTCAGCATAGAGGGGCGAATGCTGACTGTCACTCCACCAGCCCCCAAAACGTTATCCATCCGGGGATTTTGCCGAGATAGTGGCAGCCTAGTCATCAGAGGCACCATCAACGGGCGAGCAGTTACCATCACCATCGATACCGGCGCCGCTGTGTCCATTGCTATGTCCAGGGTTTTGAGAGCATCAGAAATTCGGCCAGTTACCAATAACATCCAGCTCAGAACAGTCACCGGCGAGTCCATGTCCATACAGGGTGAGGCAGATGTCGTGCTACAGATAGGGGACAACATGATCCGGCATAGGGTCCTGGTAGCGAATATTGAGGACGATTTTATAGTGGGAATGGACCTAATTAGCCAGCATGGATTTATGTTCGACCCGAGATATGATGTTCTTCGGTTCCTGAATGAGGAATTTGTATTGACACGGCCCGTCAACACATCATTCACGCCCATAAAAATTGTGGCAAAGTTTTCAGCTAGAATTCCCGGTCGAACAGAACAGATTATTCATGGGCAGCTAGACAGCAATCCTGGGAGCTGCGTTGGAATGGTGGAGCCCGTATACTCAGCTCATGACTACTTAGTTGGACGGGCTATAGTTAAAACCGGACGAGATATACCAATCAGAGTCCTGAATTTGTCCAACAACGACATCAGAATTACCAATGGTCAAGAGATAGCTTGTTTCGAGCCAGTAGAGACCATCATCAATTGCGAAGAAGAGTACCAGACGTCGGTGAAGGAGACAGGGCCCGATAAAGAGTTCCTACAACAGTTTGCTGACCACTTAACACACTTGACACCAGAGAACCAGAAAAAAGCCAAGCAATATTATCAATGCTAAAAGACCCATTCAACAGTTGCCTAGAAAAGCACTACAAGTCGAACAGGCCGAATTCCGGAAAGGATATGGCTTCATAGATTACAAGAAGGAATTCGACTCAGTGGAACCTTGGGCAATCATACATGTATAGATCATAATACAAATATACACGACTTAGCCCGAACGCGGATGTTGGCCACCAGTGACCGGATGAAGACGCGATACGACCTCAAGGCCAATTCAGCCGGGTTCCAGGAGAGGGACAAAGTCTGGTTGTACAACCCCCAACGGAGCAAGGGTAAATCCCCAAAGCTCACACCCGCCTGGGATGGTCCATACGAGGTGGTCAAGAGGCTTAATGACGTCGTCTACCGGATCCGTCGAAACCCCAAGGCTAAATTAAAAGGTGGTTCACTTAGATCGACTCGCTCCCTACCATGGAGGGGATGTTTCTGATCGGGACGATCAGAATTAAAGGAGGGGCAGTGTTACGAAATTTACCCAAAGCCGACCCTGTGTCATTTCAGCACGACAACAAACGCTTCAAGATAAAAAAATACGATTCTCGAAAAGGCTCGGCAGCGGAAGGAACGATGGTGATTTCTACTGGAGAATTCCACGGGGGATTATAAAAGAAGCACGCCACGATCGCAGTTCAGTTATACCGCGACGACTAGCTTATATGAAAATGTATTGTGAATCAGCTGTTTTAAATGTAAATAAAGTTCTAGAAAAGTGAAAGTAAATATTAGTTGTTATAATTTTCAATTGAACCCACGAAGTATATTGCAATATTTTGCCATCAATGAAAAAGGGAACTACGACATGATTTCCAGACATTCATGCCCAAACATTACCTTTTTCAGGATAGTGAGTATGTTTCTCCGTCATCCAGTGAGGATTCTCATTAGACTAATAGCGGCAATTTTGACGATTAATATAAGCGTGAAATGTAAATGTGCTCTCATTAGAAAACAAAACATCTTCTAATTGGATCACATTGTTGTCTAACCTTACCATTATTTGTTCACAGAAATACGTTCACCTGTCGAAATCGTCTTCGATAAGCTCCTGAGTCGGCATCAATTTATAGGGATGCATTTTACATTTCTTAAATACTTGAAAAATTGATGTGTTAACGTTGAACAGTAGGGCTGCTTTTCGATCAGAATTATGTGGGTTTTCTTGAAACTCAAGCATAATATTCAATTTCGTATTTATCACTTACAGCATTGGCAGCTAATTTTTTTATGTCTTATATGACCAAGCTCGCGAACTGCTTTTGCTGCTTTATTTTGCTAATTGTTCATTGGGATATAGGCGGCAAATTTGAAAAAAATTCATGAAATAAGCGAGAAACATCCATTTGTGTTCATGTGTTTTGTCTCCCGAACCAGTCATTAGTAGAAAGGTTTTTTTATGCATTTTTGTTAAATGAACCATTTTTCTGATATTATTACGTACAGTTAACGAAATTCAAACGACAATAGCACGGACACTGATCACCACTGTCATGCAGGCAGACAACAAGATGCTAAGGTTATGAATGAATTTTGACGAAAATAAACAAGATTTTTTTTTCATATCAGTAAAAAAAACGCAGGTATGGATTTTGCTTACTATCACAATGTCAAGAGCTAAATGGGAATGGGAATTAAGTATTGAGTGTAATGTAGCGAATTTGTGCAATAACATAATTTTCTTTTTTTGATGTTAATTTTTGTAATAAATCTGAAAACACTTAATATATCTGGAACAGTGGAATACATTTGTAGGACATTGTATATGAATTATATCTAGAATTTGCATTTAAAATAAGAAACTTGGAATTGGCCACTGTCATATGACACACCCGATATAATTTTTTTGTTGAAAAATACAAAACGACATGTCCAAGCGTCTTTCCCTGCAAGCACTCCTTTATTGGTTATCGAATTTATTCCATTTGGCCGTTCCACACTGTATAGAGTTTATCGAAAAAAATATGGTTCTATTATTATATGTTTTTAAATCCCACACCAGACGTTTCTGTTAAATAAAAATTGATACCTTGTCTGAAATTAGGATTAATCTCACTCCATTAACTACAATTTTGTGAAGAACGATGCTTCGTCGGAAAAATTGATGTTACTTGTAAGGAAAAAATTATCTCCTAGTATTAAGGAACAAAACTCGACCGTGGCTGATCACCTGCTATAAGAACTTAATAATTTTGGTTTATATGGCAAACAATTTTATTTTTAAATATGTTTGCAACTGTATATTTATCAACATGATATATTAACATTGTTTACCTATTTCGTAGCGATTTCTGAATTTCTTCTATAACAGACATCATTACATGATGTACAGTTTCATTATTAGCTACCCGTTTATTTTTCTAGTTACTTTACATACTTACAAAGGTCTTAAATTTCGTCACTATTTTTCTTATCATTGCATAGTGAATATTTTTCTCATCATGTCGGTTGTTAAAAAATTCTATCGATTTGTAATTTTCACCAAAAATTAACGCAAATTTAATTTGTTTCATATTCAATTTCAACAACATGATTAAATAATTAAATATTCCAGTTGCGGTTTCAGTCATATAACATCACGGACTACAAATGACATTTCTTGATCGTTTGAAATTTGGTGGTTAGATTATTTTTAAACAGTATAAATACTACTCTCTTCGAGGTGTTATTCCTTTGTACGCAAGACAATATATATTATATATAAATATAATATATATTATTTCTGGTTAGGGAACCTTCATCAGTTGCGCTTCCCACAATTGAATGTCATCTCACGTCTTCAAATTTAACGAAATGCATCAACTGCATAAAGAAGTGTTCGAGAAGAAACAATATATATTATATTTATATATAATATATATTGTCTTGCGTACAAAGGAATGACACCTCGAAGAGAGTATTCAATATCTCTGACAGGTGAAGTAACCTGAAAATTTTATCGTGACATTCTGTCCTAGGAGTTAAGGTAGAACAGCAATTACACGGAACGGCTCCAGATACGGAACCTCTGTGTACTAATTCTCTCGAAAATCCTAGATGTCGGTCTTACATCTCGCGTCTTCAAGTATAAATACTAATAATCATGTTTCTATCAATTGTTATAAGACGACAAAATATTGTGAAATAGACACAAACAATCAAAGTAACTGCATTATATAAAGAATGAAAGAATTGGTAAAGAATTTGAAATATAAACTTACCGAAATACGAGGTTTTTATTCAGACTAACAAATATCAGAGGAAAAAAAGGCCATACTAATACAAAACTCGTCCTGTTAGTTAAAGTGCACCATTGTTGTTATAAAATCCTTGCTAAATATTTTATGAGTGACTAACATTAGACTGATTGGAAGTTATTTGAGAGTAATCTAATTCAAGGAAAATGTAACTGAAAACCCAATCATAAAATGATATTATTAATTTGATTTCAACTAATGCCAGACTTCATAGAAATATTCTCAAATGAGAGAATTAAGCCATTATACAAGCATTGGTGATGACTGATAAAACATGTATTTGATGTGACATTTGTTGAAATTTTAACTTCGTATCCAACAAGTGGCAATAGATAACATTAAGATTTTGTAAATCCGTCCTTTTATTTATGTTGTTGACTTGATTTAATGCACACCATCTCGAGGAAGCTACGGTTTTTCTTGTTCTAAAACCCTTGCATTTTTAAATTCGGCAGTGTGATTGTTGTTGATGCAGTGTATTGCAAGGGCACAGCTTTCTTTGTCAACTCTGATATCACTTGTATGTGAAACTATTCTGTTGTTGAGGCTTCTAGATGTTTGACAAACATAGGTAGCTAACAGTCTTTGCAATTAATAGAGTACACTACATTTGATTTCTTTTCATTCGGCATTTTCTCTTTTATTTTAGTAGGTATTTTAGCAACAGTTTTAACTGATCTATAATACACTAGTGTATTGTTGTTGGTGTTAATAACTTTTGCAATTTTTGGTGAAATTTGTTGAATATATAAAATTGATACATGTATTATTGCGGTATTATTGGGGTTTATAAGAATCTTATTACTGGAAGCCCCCTGCTGCGGTGTACCCATATTTACATTTATTGAGAATTAAAGATTAGCTTTTTTAGAAAACCAGAAGGGATGAATTTTCTACGAATAGTTGGTACAGGATATGTAAGTTCTTTTCCCTTAGAGAACGATGGATGATTTGACATATCCTTGTTTTCATCCCAATAATGAAATTGCTTTTAATATTCATGGCATGATTTGAGTGGTAGTTAAAATATGTCAAGAATTTAACGGTTTTCTATACCAGTCTATTTTTAAGTAATTATCAGAGTCCCTTATTATTTTTGTATCTAAGAATGGAATACAACAATTAATATCTGCTGGGATGCAGCAAATTATGTCATCTATATATTTTCTTAAAAAAGGGATGTTAAAATTTAATTTTAGTAAGCAGTCATTGACTAAATCATCCATTGCGTATTAAGAAATTTTGGAGCCCGTTGGGGACCTAAAAATCTGTTTGAAATATTTATTTTGAAATGAACATACAGTTGTATCGAAAACGGATTTTGTGGGTTTGATAAGATTATTTTTGCTAATGCCCATGTTTATTAATACTATTTACAGCCCAATCTACAGGAATGTTGGTGAAAAGCGAGATAGCATCTAGTTTACTAAGTTATAATTTGAAGGTATCAAATAGTCATTAAATGTGTTCGCAAAAACAAAAGAATCCTTTAAGTAAAATGGATTGTTTTAATTATAAGTTGTTGATAAGCCATCAACTAATAAGGAGGATATCCCAGAATTGGGAGCATCAATTGAGAAAACTATTGGTCTTAATGAAAGAATTGGAAAGAATTTGGGCAACGCATAAAACCTGGAACAAACTGCGTTATATATTGAATATTTTTTGCATAAGATGTCATCTATGTGCGGTAAAATGACGACGTTTCGGCAGAATCACATTTGCATTCTTCAGGTCGGGTCGCATAATTCTCGTAGCCGTCTGCTTAAACTTCTAGTTACTAGAACACTAATACTAGAAGCGTAAGCAGAAGGCTACGAGAATTATGTAAACTGATCTGAAGAGGGCAGATGTGATTCTGCCGAAACATCGTCATTTTACCATCGATCCCGGTAGGGATCAGTTATCAAATACATGGATTAAATCCCGGAAACTACCTAACAACACATTTAATGCCGGCGAATACTGAAAAACAAAAATATATAGTGTAATGAAATAAAACTCCAACATACAATGCAATCATTAAATTAGCCTGTTTTAAAACTATGGCAGGTGAATTCAAAGGAAGTTAGAGTCAACAAAATTAGCAATAAATAGTAATTGTATAGTTGTAAAATTATTCAAAAAGAAATAAATTCAGTGAACATGACTACTTCAACTACTTATTAATTAAAGTCAAACAACCTTCCATGAGGAAAGACTTGTCAATCGTAAACCATAATATATTATATAACATAACAAATAACCTAATATCATCATAAACTGCTCAGACTAAAAATAAATAGATAATAGAGTAGTGAGATATAAAGCATAATTACCATTATTTAATGTAGTAGAGTCAAATCCACAAAATATTAGCGTTACCATACGTAAAAAAAAATTTTTCAATATGCACAGGTTTACACATTGTTAGTAATTTTATAAACTCTTATGTGCAAGACAAGTAAATCACCTTTTTTGAAAGCAGAAATATTATTAAAGTAACATATAAATTTTAAAACATTAGTAAAAAGTAAAGTCAGATAGAAATTATAACCAGAAATAGGAAGGTTATGACAAGACAAACAAATATTAAGTGAAATCAAAATAAATCATGATGTAATAGTTTATAAGAATGGTAAATTCGAAAGTATAATATCTAGAGAGGAAAAACACCATTTTAGTAAGTGAAGAAAACTCTTTTTGTGAACTAACGAGAGACAATTTAGAGTATACTATATGAGTGCGGACAAACCAAAATCTATGGAAGTAGAAAATTGAGAGACAAGCTGTGATGAGTAAAAGATTTCATGTTATTAATATGTAGGTGTATAAAGAGAATAGTAATTAAGTAGTAGTTTATAGAAATAACAAATGTTGAACATTTATTAAGAAAAGAAACCAATGTCAATGTCAAATCTTCAAGTCAGATTTTCTCAAACGGTTCAAAAATAAGCAAAAGTCAATGTGAAAGATTTTATTAAGAAAGAGCAGAGCTTTTAAAAAATGTATATGTGGTAGTTTAGTTAAATAAAAAATTTCCATAAAATTTCAAAAAACGCTTTATCAATATACTTGGTTTTCCTCAAAATCGACGGGCGATAATTTTTTGTCATCAAGTTAATAAATATAGATCCACTCTGATTGTGAAAATGAGTTGTTGATTTATCGTTGCCTGGGATAAACATATTTTGTTGTTAAAATACAATTACAAATATAGTAAATCATGAATTTGACAGAAGTGACGTTTGACATTTGGTCTATTACCTAGCGATGTCCTTGCGTACCCCTCGGGGTACACCCACACGCCCACTCTCCTTTGGGGATTACAGAGCTAGATTATATTCCCCATTTATTACATCACTGCAAAACACTTTCCAATCCAATAGCATGCCAACCACGAGCATAAGTAAGCCGACAAACAATTAAACAACTAACACATTAGTATAAATCGTTTTTAATTACTATCAATTGATATACAGTCACTTAGAAATATAAATGCCTGAATTTTGACAATATACAACAACAATCTCTATAGGTTTGTCTATTGTTTATTAATGTCATATGTGTAGCTCGTCAACATATTGTTGCGAAATTTACCTAAGCCGGCCCTGTTTTCATTTCAATACGCCATCGATCGCTGGAAGGAAAAAAAAATAGCTCGGCAACTATAGAATTGATAATGGATTGTACGAGAGTTTTCGATGATGATTTTAAAAGGAGCAGTCCATCCTCGCAGCAGTTACTTAGTGCAGCGAAGAGCTTATGTTGAATTATTATTGTGATATTCGAATCAGTTGTTGTGTATATTTGATGTAAATAACAGTTCTAGAAAGTGGTGGTGAATCTTAGTTTTTAAATTTTAATTGAACCCACGGAGTTTATAACAATATACTCACTGACAAAGAAATCGCAACACCCAGAAGAAGATGTTTAAATTTAATATTGTTTTGGTTTTGGTAAGACATAGATGCTATAGTAATGAGAAAATGATTAAAATTTGATAATGGCCACAAATTTTCCAGTTTTCTTATTTTTGCCTTTATAGACAACTTCATAAGTTCCTTCCCCGATTTTTTCTATTTTAAGGAAATCTTTTATAGTCAAATTGGGTTTATTATTAGACATTCTATTGCATTAATCTGAAAATGGGCCCAATCATTAACAATAACCAACCCTTGTGTAATCTGTAAAGCACTTTTGGTATAAAAATGATAAAACAGCAATTTTAAACAAATAGTGAATTAAGATTCGAGTTTCAAGGCGACTTACTTAAATATAAAACAAAATTATCAACTAACTTACCAACAATTTCCAGTAAATCAAACTTCTAACGAACTCATGAAATAAAGTTTAGTGAATGTTTTGTCATGTAAACTCTTTATCAATTAGTATTGTTGTGTTCTTTGCAATTTTTTTAAATTTACCAAGAGCAAATTGTTTGTTTGGGACGAAAATCGATCTTTAGTAATATTAAAATGCCTATAGTACGTATACGCCGAATGTATCGCCAGCTAAGTGAATTTGAAAAAGGTCGAATTATTGATTTACTTGAGGTGGGTTTTTCAATTCAATTCAATTTGATATTGAGCAAGATGTACACCGAACAGTAGGCTTTATGGAATGATGTGCTATGGCACATGGAAGTTAGTTTCTGTTCGAGGCAATATGACAGCGCACCATTCTCTTCAGGAAGTAGTGGAGCCTTAATCTGCTCATGGATCCCATATTACAACAAAATAATGCTCGGCGTCATGTTAGTCAAGTGAGTTTAAATTTATTTGAAAAGAATGAATCTGTTGCCATGGCCGCCTAGATCTCCCGATCTTTCGCCTATAGAACATGTTTGGGTAGAATGCTCGGAAATTTACCCCAGCCCCCAGGGACTTTTGTTCTAAGACATGAAATACAGGTAGTTTGGGATAGTACTCCTCAAGAACAATAAACCACCTTGTTCAATCAATGCCAAAACTTGTTGGGGAGTGTATAGATAACCGCTGTTTACAAACATTATTAACAAACTTAATAATATAAACTTTTTAAACTTCTGGGAATTTTTTATTCAAATTTAAACATCTTCTTCTGGATGTTGCGAATTCTTTGTCAGTGAGTATATTTCAGTAAGTCTATTATTATACTTTGGAGCTAATATTACTGTACTCCATTTAAATTACGGTTGACTATAAAACATCTCTACTCTCAAGAGCGAACGACAATACTTCAAGCAAAATAATTAATCTAAGTAGAGTTTCATGTAGATATATAAAATCTAATGGTATATTTTAGTAAAAATAATGACGGTTTTAAAACATAAAAGTTTTTACGGCCAATTTCTTTAGTGACTTTAATTTCTATATGGGATTGAGCGGTATCCCTTGGTCGCATTAGTAGACTAGTAAATTGTTATCGACCGGCTTAATTATTTTATTTACGATTCGTAATCAATTCACAACATAATTCTTTTCTTTAGATATGAACTTTGGATATGAACAACTATCATTAAAATGTGAAACAGGTATTCTAATTATTCCATATAGACAATATGTAGATATGATACGGTTAAAATTTTAATAAACGTGTACTTCCTAGTTTTTTTGTTGTTACTTAAAAAAATGCTCACTTTTTCGTCCTTTTCTGCTACAGAGTGAAGCGGCTGCGCGCGTAACGGCACTCCACATGTCATAGCGGTTCTGCAGCGACGAAACCTTGTCCCTGCATGGCACGCCGCGATGCAACTGACGAGACGAACGGACGCTCAATGTCGCGACGACGGCTCAACGCGTTGTAGCCGTCGTTGCGCTGGTCTACTGATAATACGGAACTGATTAGATCACGGAATAAAATGGATGAAGCGCAAGGACAAGTTCTATCACTGTCTGGCAATGAAATGGAGTAATGTTATAATGCTAGACTTAACAGGTATTACTAATTACTAATCCCAAGGATACCTAAACGAACGGAAGTTTGAGAATATGTTGGGGTTATACTACTTGAACAAGGCACATGATTTGAACTCAGTTTTGTGGATATTGAAACATCTTTATTAGATAAAAGCTCTATTCAAACTTAAACTTATGAAACTATGGGTGTTTGTTAATACATAGTATAACTTTATGCACTGTAGATATTTAGGTCAGCATGAACTAAAAACTCATAACAAAGATATATCTATCTTTTGTAATAAAGGACCTAAGTATTCTATTATTAACTTTTTTTTGAAATTTGAATATATCTGGCAACTTAAATAGTAAAATGTAGTAAAGTTGATATGTCTGATTGATATTGACATTTAAAATTAGAAGAGATTTGTATACAGTGTGGTACAGCCAAATTAAATAATTCTAATAATGAATAAAGGAGGGCTTGTAGGAAAAAACGCTTGGACACGTCGATTTGTATTTTAAAATGCGCATTTTTTCAACAAAAAACATATAGGGTGTGTCATTTGACAGTGGCCAATACCAACTTTCTTATTTTAAATGCAAGCCCCTGTATATATATATATATATATATATATATATATATATATATGTTATATATGTTATATAAGAAGTGCACTAACTTACAATTTACACGTTAAAGTTACCATAGGTGCTTGAACCGTAATTGACTTCACACAAGTATCATATTACAACTTCCTAGAATTCTTAGAAATCACGTAGACGCTTTGTTCACATGAAAACTGATGACATAGCGTCAGCATTTTTACGTTATAAATGTAACCGAAAACAATTCTAAGTGTTCATTATCTTCATATAACTTCATACATATAATATTGTCTTTGTAACTTAAACATATTAATTTTTTGTAATAAATATATTTTTTTTAAAAGTGAATTTAGTGAAACCAAATCTAAAAGTGGCGCAGTCAGTAGGATATTCCAGACGTAATTAGAACAAGAAACAGTCTAACTAATTACGGTGGTTTCCTAACCTTCGCGGATACAAAGAACCTACTTGGACACCAACTACCGAGCTCAACAAGGGAACAAGCAGCGGCTAACCAGTGTTCAGTGACGGATAGAACAAGTCCTATGATAGGAATAATCACGTAAGCGTTTAAAAAAAGTTACAATATTTAATAATTGTTGAACAAACAGTTCTATCATTTTTCCTATTTTAAATGAACCATCCTAAATATTTACCCAAGAACGAATTTTGAAATTTTATTTTGATAGTTTAAGATATTCTAAATATTTATTTATGTGTATACCTTTATTTAACTTATACTTATTTTAGAACCAGTAACAAAAATTTATTTTTCTTCATTTTAATTACAATCGCAATTATTTACTTCGCTTTTCCCAAGCTTTGTATTTTCCTAATATTGCACAATCTTGAGTAAAATTACAAAATGCCAGAAACTAGAGCTGTAGCACAAAATGTAGAGCCCTACAAGCTCTCAGAAATTTTCGCCATTATTCCGGAATACGATGGGAACCCAATATTTTTAAACACATTTATCTGTTCTTGCAATACCGCATATAATATGGCATCTGATAATCAACAAGTTCTGTTAATTCCCCACATTAAGAATAAGCTCCGTGGACGAGCGGCTGAACTAGTTAATTCACGTGACCCCAGCCATTTAGCAGATATTCAAAGTCTATTAGAAAACCATTTTGGAGATCCAAGGGATCTCTCCGCCCTTATTCAAGACCTACAAAGAATGAGGCAATTACCCAACGAATCTCCATTGACATTTTCAGCTAGGCTTCAAACACACCAAGCAAAAATGTTATCAGCTATTAATAAACAAAATTTAACTGTAAAGGAGAAACAGGCCCAGATTGACTTAATTGAGTCAATGGCTCTAACTAGCCTACTTACGGGTCTAGAGTCGAAAATTGGCCAAATTGTGCGAGCCAGTGATCCCAGAGATATCCTGACCGCTATTTCCCGTATTAAAAGAGAATTACAGTTGTTTAATTTAGAAACTCAAAAATTCTCAGTCAACCGAAATGCACCCCAACCGCCTCGTAAACCGAATAATGGTTCACCCCCAAAACAATGTTCGTTTTGCAAAAAGATCGGATATTTCAGCAGCGACTGTCTCATCAGAATGAGACAATCCCAGACTAACCAAAATTCTCACCCAAATTACTCGGGCCATCGCCCATATTATGCGAATCAGTCCGCTAATCAACCTACGAATTTTAATAATAGGCTTCAGTTTTCTCACCAACAACAACAACCCTCAACAAGTAGACCAACCCCAACTTCTAGTAATTTCAGACCAAATCCGAGTTTTTTCAAACAACAACAGAAAACTCATCACTTAAACAACGAACAATTCAATCCGTATGAACATAACTATGATTTTTCTTACAATGAGCAACAGAACTTTCAAACACCAACTGAATACAAAACCGTATCAGACTATTATTACCCTGATACACAAAAACACGACAAATTCGAATATCATTCCAGCGAAAATGTTTGTAATGATAATTATAACCAACAATATGATGAGTATTACGATAGCGAACAGTTTTCTTCCAGACAAAATTTTCAGACTACCCCGGTAGAAACAAAACCTCCCGATCACGAGATCTCCGATCTCCAAACACAAATTCAAACGATGAACTTGGACGATTTCAATCCAAACCTAAACTTTCCCGAACAGAATTTTCTGTAAGGCCACTTCTTTCGGTCAATTCGAAAAACCTTTACTACATCACCGACTCTTCCAATACATACAAACTCCTTATTGACACCGGAGCAGGACTATCAATATTTAAGCCCGAAACTTGCCAACGATTTAAACAACGATTTCCCGAAAACGTAGTCATCCAAGGAATCACTAATCAGAAAATCTTAATAAACGAATCCACCCTTGTACCTTTCAACGTCGCCGACCCACACAAGGTATATATTTGCAACATCGACATTGAATTCGACGGATTACTGGGTTCAGATTTCCTTGAACATTATAACTGCGTTATAGACTTTAACAGCAAACAACTTGTGACTAATTTTAAAACCTTACCCCTCTACAAAGTTACGGATGATACTGTCATGCGTACTCAGAACCCTTCAACTTTCAATAACTGCATCCCTGTTAATACAATCTCTATAGAACCCCGAACAGAACAAATATGTAAATTAAAATGTAACCTCACTAATACGGAGGCTTTCCTATCATCCGCCGAAATAGAAAAAGTTTATCTTCCCCGTGCCCTTGTTAAAATTAATGAAAAAGGCGAATTTCTTACTTCAGTTTTAAATGCAAATGCTATCCCCAAAACTGTCAATTTCGACAATTTGGAACTCGAACCGATAACCAATTTTTCCGTAAACATTCTTTCCGAAAATTACTCACAAAACTTAACCCAACCTGATAAACAAACTACAATTATGGAACAACTTCGTTTAGAACACCTGAACGATGAGGAAGCCGAACTTATTTCTCAACTTTGCCTCGAATATTCCGACATATTCTATTTAGAAGGTAACCAACTGACCTTCACAAACGAAATTAAACATTCAATAGACACTAATAACGCGAAACCCTCTTTCACAAAGTCATATCGGTACCCACAAATACACAAACAAGAGGTAAAAAGTCAGATATCGAAGATGCTTGACCAAGGCATTATACGTCCGTCTAATTCGCCATGGTCATCCCCAGTTTGGGTAGTTCCCAAAAAACTAGACGCATCTGGTACCCAAAAATGGCGTGTCGTCGTCGATTATCGTAAACTAAATGAACTTACTGTTGACGACAAATACCCCCTACCGAACATTTCGGATTTACTTGACCAACTTGGCAAATGCCAATACTTCACCACTCTCGACTTAGCTTCAGGGTTTCACCAAATCGAAATCGATATAAAAGACATCCAAAAAACAGCATTCACAGTTGATAATGGTCATTTTGAATTCGTTAGAATGCCCTTCGGTCTTAAAAACGCTCCATCCACCTTCCAAAGGGTAATGGATAATATTCTTTTAGGTGTTCAAAACGAGAGATGTTTAGTCTATATGGACGACATAATCGTTTATTCTCCGACTATACATGAGCACATAGCCCGACTTTCTGAAGTTTTCAAACGATTGCGAAAAGCTAATCTAAAGATCCAACCCGACAAATGCGAGTTTCTTCGCAAAGAGGTCGCCTATCTTGGCCACCTTATAACTCCCGAAGGCGTGAAGCCTAACCCCTCAAAGGTAGATTGTATCTTAAATTTTCCGCAACCAAAAAACCCAAAAGATATCAAGTCCTTCTTAGGGTTAGCTCGTTATTACAGGCGATTCATCCACAATTTCGCCAAGATTTCGAAACCTTTGACAAAATTACTTCAAAAAGACGTACCTTTCCAGTTCGATTCAGAATGCGTCAAATCTTTTGACGAATTAAAAAGAGCCCTTACTTCTACCCCCATACTCATATACCCTAATTTTGAAGAGCCATTTATTCTTACAACCGACGCCAGTTCATTTGCTATCGGCGCAGTACTCTCTCAAGGTCCCGTAGGTAAAGATTTACCCATAGCCTATGCCTCCAGAACTCTCTGCAATGCTGAAACTAAGTATTCAACCATAGAACGAGAACTCCTTGCAATAGTGTGGGCGGTTAAACACTTTCGTCCGATAATTTTTGGCCGTAAGTTTTTACTTCTGACCGATCACCGCCCGTTAACGTGGCTGTTTTCTATAAAGGATCCTGGAAGTAGACTTGCAAGATGGCGCCTTAAGCTCGAGGAGTACGACTATCAAATAATTTACAAACCCGGCAAAGTAAATAAAAATGCCGACGCTCTCTCTCGCATTAAAGTTAACAACTTTAATGAATACATATCATTTCAAGCAAACAATCACCTAACACCATTTACAGTACTCCCAACAAACGAAACTGACGATGACTCACAAGAACCCCAGACAAGAAGTCCCATTAATCTCCAACAAATCTCTGAAGAATTTAGAACTTTTGTCGAGCGATATCAAACCGTCTCGCTCATAGATTACGACAAAATTCAATTTTCTAATTGCCAACTCTTAGACCGAGAAAACAAAAACATCTTAGTATTTCCCAAGGCTCTCTCATGAAAGATTTTCACCATGACATCATCGAAGACATTTTTGAGGAAAATGCTGATTTCCGTACCCCGAGAGTAAATGTCTTTGCTAGCAAAAGTGTCAGAAAAAGACGTTATTACATCGTCCCTCTCCCTTCTGACCCAGAAGTAGTCAACAAAATTCTTTTCGCATCTTTGTATAATAGTAGTGATGTGTTCACTGAAAACCAAGTATTCTGTGTTGAGAATAACATTGAACTGCCCATTTTGGAAATGCTTTCGTTTATCTTTTCCGAAATCGATATCAAATGGAAAGTTTGCCAAAATATCGTCCAAACGGTTGAGAAAGACCAAATACCTATCATTCTCGACCAATTCCATAACGGCAAAAATAATATACACCGAGGTATCAATGAAACTATCCGCAGAATAAAAGAAAAATACAATTGGCAAGGACTGACTAAGGACGTTGACAATTTTATCAAAAACTGTCAAACTTGCCAGAGAGCAAAAGTTTACCGGAAAGATCTCGACAGCCCACTTGTCATTACTGAAACCCCACGGACACCCTTTGAACGTGTCAACATCGATATCCTAGAAGTCCCAACAAAAAACTACGCATTGACTATCAGGGACGAACTAACAAAATTCTCTCAGGCCTACCCCATAACTGACAAATCCGCAAAAACCGTTGTTAGTACGTTACTACTATATTTCCAACACTTCGGTACCCCATTACGGATACACTGTGATTATGGCAGGGAATTCGACAACGCTCTGATGAGAGATTTGTGTAAGCTATTTGATATCAAACTGTCCTATTCTAGTGTGGGACATCCCCAGTCGAATGGTTCATTAGAACGATTCCACTCGACCTTACTAGACATGATTAGAATCCACAAATTAGAAAATCCCGACGAACACCCCTTCAACATCCTTCCTTAGGCAATCATCGCATACAACAACTCCGCAAACAAAACTCACGGATTCACTCCTTACGAACTTGTTTACGGACATACTTCGAGTAGGACTCCCGAAACTCTGTACAACCAACAATCATTGATAACTAAATACATCCGAGATCTCAACAACCGTATCACACACTATTATAAAATCGCTCGTGAAAGAACAGAAGTTCAAAAGCACAAAGCGAAAGCCCGATTCGATAAACATGTTTCCGAAAATCTCCCGAATTATCAAATAGGCGATAAAGTCTATATCAAGGAATCCCAAATCAAGGACAAACTCCAAAATAAATTCAATGGTCCTTTCGAAATCCTGGAGATTCACAAAAATTCCGCGACATTACTAAATCCAAAAACCAAACAAAAAACTAAAGTAAATTTCGACAGGATGAAACCGTTCTCAGAAAGTTAATTTCTGTTTCAGGTTATGCCTGTTGTTCGGATCAGCAGTAACCCAATATCAAGTCGAACCTATAAATAACACATTAGGGATATACTACCACAACGAAGATCAAATAACCGTTTCTAACAATAAATGGACACTTTTGGCCCACAAAAATATTTCGGCCCTCGAACACGTTTTCAAGACAAATAATAGACTTTTACAAACACTTATCGAAACTGTTAACTATAAATCTTTCGCAATGAATTACTTCCGCTCAGATGTACAAACTCATATAAATCTTCTAAACTAAATATCCACCACAATTAAAGACAAATTTATCGAAATAAATATGGACACCAAAAGACCAAAACGCGGCATACTTGATGGCGCAGGTACTCTTTTCAAAGCAATTACCGGAAACTTAGACGCGGATGACGGTAAATATTTTACTGATAGTATCACTAGGCTCAATCAAGGTCAATTACAAATAGAAAATTTACTCAAAAACCAAATCAGTGTAACTACCTCTGTCATTAAAAACTTCAACGAGACCGTCCAAAAACTGCAAATTGACGAAAAACTCTTTAACAGCAATATGAAAAAACTAGAAACTACAATCGGAAAAATTAACGATAAAGTCGGCTACATCGAAACGAAACTTATGTTGCTCGAATTATGCGAGAAACTAA
Organism: Octodonta nipae; assembly: GCA_034190945.1. Lineage (NCBI taxonomy): Eukaryota > Metazoa > Arthropoda > Insecta > Coleoptera > Chrysomelidae > Octodonta > Octodonta nipae. The sequence continues at coordinate 31,686,282 of CM067219.1, read as the reverse complement.
TGGAGAATTACCTTTACTTGGAAGATAGCCTAAATGATGTGTTAAATTCAATTACTTTCGCGCGTCTTAAAATCATACATACATCTATTTTAACGCCGGAACATCTCATTACGGCATTGCAAGAAATATCGCAAAACCTAATAAAAAACAATCTTCCACTACCAATAAAATACTCAAGCATTGGACAATACTTGGAAATTATCGAGTTAGAAGCTTTCCAAACAAACTCTGATCTTATTTTTGTCTTAAGAATTCCATTAGTAGAACAACAACCATACACCCTTTTCCGGTTATACCCTATCCCAAGTTACGATGACAGAACTGGATTACATCACCTTTTGTCTTTTACTCAAAAGTACCTCGCGAAAAACGAAGACTCTTTAATGTTTATTTCAATCAAGGACTTGAGCGCGTGTAAACCGCTTGCTATCGGAAGAAAATTGTGTCCCGACCTATACGCCTATCCTATAGACTCTAACGCACCGTGTGAGGTGCAACTTCTGAAAAGTATTCAAAATGTGCCGGACAATTGCAGGAGTGCAGTAATTTTTAGTCAGGGTTACAGTGTCCAAAAACTTGAACAGAATATGTGGCTTGTCGTGACCTCCGAACCTTTACGTGTCGTGGTGAGTTGCAATCAAAAGAACTCAACAACTTTAACTCTAGTGCGCAACTCCATTCTAAAACTTCAATCGGAGTGTAGTGCCTTTGTAGGTGTTACTAAGGTCCAGGCTGAGTCTGGAAAAGAAACAGCCCTTTCTGAAGTCTATCACACAGTTACAGTACCTTACAACTGTTGCGATACAGTTCCAGAAAAGGTACAAATTCCCGAGCTGAAACCCTTCGACATAAGCAGCATCAACGTGGAGGAACTGGACGTTGCGAACCATAAGTTAGAACAGTACTCCAGAGACCTAGATGGTCTTATAAATCAGCCTTTCCTAACCAAGAACATCTCTTGGTTTACGTATACGACAATAGCTGTCGTCATGATCATTTCAGCGATCATGATTTTCAACATCATCAAAAAGAAAATTGAAGAGCGCCCAAAAGCTCAAGAAAATACCGACCAACCGACGCCTTCATCGTCTCTAAGAATGCTGCCTAAACTAAGGCCAGTATTAAAACCAAACCCGATCACAGAGACAACTGTATAAACATTTCATTTATCACAATGTATTTTTGTATGTTTACCCATATTTTATGTATTACCCTTTTTATTTTATTTACTAACCATTTATCGTTGTTATATTATATAAGTTTGATTTTTGACTTATTATTGACACTAACATATTTTATACTAACAATTTTAATTTCATTTTCGAATTACCTTTGTAATGTTAATACTACCATTTGATATTCCTAGCGTTATTTTGTTATTTACAGATGTTCCATTTTTATTAAAAAGTTGATGTAAAGCATCAACTTTTCATGTATAAGGGGAGTTGTTATATGAGAAGTGCACTAACTTACAATTTACACGTTAAAGTTACCATAGGTGCTTGAACCGTAATTGACTTCACACAAGTATCATATTACAACTTCCTAGAATTCTTAGAAATCACGTAGACGCTTTGTTCACATGAAAACTGATGACATAGCGTCAGCATTTTTACGTTATAAATGTAACCGAAAACAATTCTCAGTGTTAGTCAGTCATTATCTTCATATAACTTCATACATATAATATTGTCTTTGTAACTTAAACATATTAATTTTTTGTAATAAATATATTTTTTTTAAAAGTGAACTTAGTGAAACCAAATCTAATATATATATATATATATATATATATATATATTGGATTCTCCAGAAAATGCTAGACATACTTCGTGTAGCTTGTGTTACACTTATCTTCAACTGTTTTGGAAATATTAAGTATTTTCAGATTTATTACAAAAATTAACATTAAAAAAAGGAAATTATTTTATTTCACAAATTCGCTACACAACGCTCAATACTTTCCCATTTAGCCCTTGATATTGAGATAGTAAGCAAAAACCATTCCTGCGTTCGTTTTTACTGATTTGAAAAAAAACCTTAGTATCTTATTATCTGCCTGCACGACAGTGGTGATCAATGTCAGTGCTATTGTCGTTTGAATTTCGTTAACTGTACGTAATAATAACTAAAAATGAAACGGATATCCGGTAACTATCCGGTATCCGGCCTATCCGGCCTATTTTCACTATCCGGCCGGATACCGGATAGTAGGGCACTATCCGGCCGAATACCGAATACTAGATGTTTCCCGCGATACCGTTCGCGCTGAGTGCTTTACGGCGTAAAGTTTACGCCCTAAACTCGTCTATATCGCGCTTTTCTGTGGGAATACAAAAGTTTCTAAGCCTATCTATATCGTTTCTCGTTGTCTAATCTATCTCTGTATCAAATTTCATCAAAATCAGTTCTTTAGTTTAGGCGTGAGAGAGTAGCAGACTGACAGACAAACAGACTGAATTTATAATATTAGTAACGAATTATTTTGCACATACACACACATATATGAAATAAAAATAATATAACAATAGGTTATGGACGGACACCATTTATTAAATTAAAATAATGACAAAAATTGTTTGATAAAATAAAAAGTTAATTACTAAAAATTTACTTAGTGTTAGTACTCAAAATTAACTAGCGGCAAATTATGGTGAATGAATACTAGGTTTTCAGCATTTGTTGGTAAGAGGCGACTCCGCTTGGCTTCGTATACCAGACCAGCTTCTGAAAATAGCCTTTCGCTGTAAACGCTACTGGCAGGTGCTCCAAGATAAATTCTTGCAAACTTCGCCAATTGAGGGTATTGGTTTGAATTGACCGACCACCAAAGGTATGGGTCGCGATTGCGATCTATTCGAGATAACTTTAAGAAAAAGTCAATCTCATTAGAAATTGGATTTTGTTTTTCTTGATCGCGACAACTGCTACTGTTGTCCTTTGCCACTTCATTGAAACAGTCCCAAAAAGTGTTATGAGCTTCGCGTGTGAAATTTGATCCAGTTTCATCTTCTTTTTGTCGTTTAGCAGGTGTTGAAGACGGCGATGATCTATTACTGTCGGAAGAAGAATCGTCGTAAGAGTTTTTTATATATTCTATCAGGATTTTCTGTCGGGCTTTTTCAGTTTCAAGAACTCCTAAATAGTCTGATTTGAATCTTGGGTCTAGAAAGGTAGCAATTATGAAGTTTAGATCTTCTTCTAAGGATTTAAAACGACTTTCCAATTCAGCTTTCAAGGAGGCTCTTAAACGTGCTAAGTCTGGTGTTCTTTGTGCTGTCTCGGTTTTGTCCAAATACTTTTTTAGTGCATTAACGTGTGGTATCACTTCGGATATACAGGAAAGGCCAGAACTGGTAATTTTTGTTATTTCTTCAAATGGTTTTAAAAGGTTTATGCACTGCTCCAACAGACCCCACTGTTGTATCGTCAAATTAGTCAGTGTCTCATGTTCAACAACATAAAGAAAGATAGCCCTTTTTTGTTCCACCAAGCGTACAGCCATGTAGTAGGTAGAATTCCACCTCGTGTTGATGTCCTGCACTAACTGATGCTGCGGCAAATTTAACTCCTTTTGAATTGCAAGTAATTTTTCTTGTGCCAAACCTGAATGATTGAAATGAGTTACTAGACGTCTACCAGTAGCAATCACTTCTAATAGCTCAACCTGGACTTATCAATAACTCGCTGAAGCGAATGTATGAAACATCTAGCGGAATGATACTCTCCAACTCGAGCTCCTTTCACCATATTAGCTCCACTATCATGGATTAGTAAGTTAATTTTATCTTTCTCAATATCCCAGCGAGCAGCTATAGCGTTCAGTTCGTTTGCTATATTTTCACCTGTGTGTGATCCTGAAAACGGTTTCATAGCAAGAACGCCGTAATTCAGCTGAAATTCCGGAGACAACCAATGGGCTGTGAAACTTAGGAAACTGGAACTATTGTGCAGGCAGGTCCAAATGTCAGACGTAACAGAAATTGCAATAGCTTTAGAAATGTTTGCTTTTATTTTGTCGCGAATTCTATTGTAGATGTCTGGAATAATTTTTTGAGATATATAAGTGCGACTTGGTAATTCATAACGAGGTAGCGCTTGTTCTAAAAGTCTTTTAAACCCAACCTTTTCTACAATACTGAACGGCTCGTTATCTATTGCAATCATTTCTGCAATTAAATAATGATACTTTTTGGCTTTGGCATCATTCACATCCCAAAGTAATTTTCTTTCAAACGATTCCGACAGTGTTAGCTGTTTTTCTGCAGTTGTAGAAGGAGCAATTGGGCTGGGATTGGCACGTTGTGAAACCGTAATTGGTCTTGAAATTTCGCTAGTTTTACTTGTATTTATCAATCTAGACTCCTCTGGATGTTTGGACTTTAAATGATTACTCATGGCAGACGTACCTGATGAATGAAAAAGAAACGTATTTTAAAATATTGTACCTAGTACCTACCCATTCACAATATGCATAAATAAACTGAAGTCTGAAGCTTGCATTAATAAAATATAGTTTAGAAAAAAATTAAATTTTAAATTTCAAATTGAGATTGTAGTAGTAGTAATGAAAATTAAAATGAAATGAATGACCAGCGAAATAACTAATTTAAGAATACTGCTAAGTAGTATGTTTGTTTATTAACAAAATAAGTTTGAAAATATAAGAGTATTCTATTCTCGCATTAAAATTGAAGCAAAAACATAACCTCTAAAACTTACATACCTGCCTTTTTTCCTTTACCACCGCGAGAAATTTCAACGTGACACAATAAACATGACGCGTACTTGTTATCGTCACTTTTTAAATCAAAATATTGCCAAACTGGCGATCTTTTTTTTGATACTGACATTTTTTAATAATCGACAAGTTAAATAGAAAGAAAAACAATGGAATAAACAACTGCACACAACCTGACATGAGCGATTACACCCGAATGCGTCCGAATATTTCCGATCTTAATCACGCGCGCATATTCAAATCAAATTGTAAAGCGATAAGCGGCCGAATATCCGGTGGCCGGATATCCGGCGCTCCGGCCTCGTAGTTAGCCGAATATCCTGTATTCGGTATCCGGCCAAATCACTATCCGTTTCATCTCTAATAATAACAGAAAAAAGGTTCATTTAACAAAAATGCACAATATAATCATTCTACAAATGATTGCTTATGGAGATAACACACGGACACAAATGGAAGTTTCTCGCTTATTTCACGAAAATTTTCCAAATTTGCCGCCTGTATCCCAAGGAACAATTAGTGAGATAGAAAAGAGGTTTCGCGAGCTTGGTCGCGTAAGACAGATAGAAAAAGTAACTGCCAATACTCCAAGTGATAAAACCAGATTGGATATTATACTTTAGTTTCAAGATAACCTACATAATTCCAGTCGAAAAACAGCCCCACTATTCAACGTTAGCCATACATCAATTTTTCGAGTATTAAAGAAAAGAAAAGGCTGCCGACTCAGAAGCTCATGGAACACGATTTCGATGGGAGAACGTATTTCTGTGAACAAATGATGGTAAGTTTAGATAACAATGTGATCCAATTAGAAGATCTTTGCTTCCTGATGAGAGCACAAATACACTTCACGGTCATGTTAATCGTCAAAATTGCCGCTATTAGTCTAATAAGAATCCTCACCCACAAGTTCCTGCCAATAAAATATGGTTCCGGCAAGATGGAGCGCCGCCCCTTTACGAAATCAGTGTCCAGCAATACCTGAACCAAATTTTTCCAAATTCTTGGATTGGGAGGCGTGTATCGATAGAACGAACCGCACGATCTCCTGATTTGACGCCATTGCACTACTTTTTGTGAGGATATGTCAAAAGAACTATATGCAAAACTAAACCCCTCAACTTAGATAACCTAAATAACGAATCACGCTTGCGATTAAATCAGTCACTCCTGAGATGTCCAGTAACGTTAAAAGACATTTCTATAGATTAGCATGTTACCAAGACGTTCGTGGCGAGCATCTCCTACATTGACATATATATTTTTTTGTTTTTTTTATATTATTAACAAATCATATTACTTATTAGGTTTTCAGTATAATGTCTAGAATTTTCTGGAGAAACCAAAAAATAAATAATATAGAGGGGCTTGCATTTAAAACATAATTTTTTTGTTGAAAAAAACACGCCCTTCTTTATTCATTGTCGAATTTATTCCGTTTGGCTGTTTCACACTGTAGAACACACCATACCCGATAGAATTGAAAAATTTTACAAGTAACCTGAATTTGTAATGTCATAAAAAACACAGCAAGAATTCACTTGTTTTTTTATTTCATGTATAACATTTCTACATTCAAGTTTCGTAAACATAAATGAAGAAGAAATTCACAATTGAAAAACACTCACAAATATGCCTTAAATAACCCTTTATTTAATAAGAATGGTAGTGGATTTTTTAACCGACTTCTAAAAAGGAAGAGGTTATCAATTCGTATACAACTCTTTTTTATGTATGTGGGGCGATTATTCAAAAACGGCTTGGGCAAATTTGATGATTGAAACTGCATTATATTAAGAAACATTACAGAAAGGTCCCATATAATTGTCTATAATATGAGATTTGCGGTTTTCTAGAAAATCAGAAAAAAAAGTAAATAATATCTTCACTGTTTTCTCTAAAGCCATTCAAGAAATTTGAATATTATAAATTGTATACTATAAAGATATGTTCCAGTTTGACTACGTATATTTTTCTATAACGTAAAACTTCCAATTTTTCTGAAAATCGGAAAAATATATACAAAAAAACTGTAAACAACATGGTAAATGTCAAATTTTCATCATAAATATCTAGTTTAAATGATAGTGTTGTCATGAAAGTATATGGTACAGGGTGTTACAGTTTTCATTCTGATTCGTTTGAAGTAAGTTTCTTTTAGATACAAAGTTACGTTAGGAGGCAAATAGTCGCGTCATAAGGCAGAAAATATTCCGTAAGTTTATTGAAACGAAAATGTATTTTGTCAGCGAACTCTTCTATATGATATACGGTTTTTTTTTTATCCGAAGAGGGGGGAAATACATTGCGTACTTAACTAGCACGTGCTGGCCGTCGTGCGGGACTCCCGATGTAATGACTTCAAAGCAAGAGTAAATCGTTGCATTGAAACCAGTATACCGTATACCCGCTAAAACCCTAACCTCTTTCTCCTACAACCATGGTCCCCTGCGGCACTCTTACTCAATACTACTTCGCAAGGGTGGTTCATTGCAGATGTTTACTGCCCTTCCATTGAAAGCTTCTAAAGCCTACTCCTCGAACGTATCGCGGAGTTCTTTGAGGATAGTCTCCGCGTAATCTGATACCAAGTTCCAGGCTTGGGGGCCCTTCAGCATGGCTTCTACTAATTGTTCTGGGACGATATTAGTCTCCAGAATCCTCTCCACTTCAGCACGTTGATCCTGAAACCGGGGACAGGAGAAGAACACGTGTTCCGCGTCCTCTATCACGTCCGTACAGTGTGGGCAGTTTGGGGTGTTTGCCCTCCTGAACCTGTGCAGGTATGCTCGAAAGCATCCATGTCCAGTCAGGAGTTGAGTGATGTAGAACCCAACCTCCCCATGCTGGCGGTTGACCCAACGACTGATGTTAGGTATCAATCGATATGTCCACCGGCCTTTAGTAGAGCTGTCCCACCTCTCCTGCCATTGCCCTAGACTCATGGCTCTTTCATCGCTGTTTCCTGTCGGTTGGTCTTTTTCTAACTTTCTGCGATAAAGCCGTCCCCTTTCTGCAGCCAGGATGTCGATTGGCAGGGTAGAGGCAATCACACTCACCGCCTCGTAAGACACAGTGCGGTAGGATGATGCCACTCGAATCGCTGAGAGCCGCTGGACTGATTTCATTTTCCGGCGGTACGATGGTAGCTCGAGCGATTTCTCCCATACCGGTGCCCCGTACAACAAAACAGAAGTAGTTACTGTTGCCAGTAGCTGTCTTCTTATCTGTCTAGGGCCTCCGACATTAGGCATTATTCTAGATAATGCCCCCTGTACCCCAGCTGCTTTCTTGCTGGCCGCGATTATGTGCTCTTTGAAGTTGAGCCGTGTGTCCAGGAGCACCCCCAAATAGCTGATGAAGGGCTGTGACTGTATGTAGGTGTCGCCTATTTTGAGGGTGATGGTTTCCCTTGCCTTTCGACAGCTAACAAGAAGTGTTTCGGTCTTTTGTTCTGCTAAACTCAAGTTCGCTGCGAGCATCCAATGCTGAATTGTGGCTATAGCGAATGAGAAGGTTGTTTGTATCTCCTCTATGTGCTTGCGCACTATGATCAATGCCACATCATCGGCGAATGCCACTAGCCTGACGCCCTCAGGCAGACCGAGCAGGAGCAGGTCGTTGTACATTACGTTCCATAAGAGGGGGCCAAGAACAGAGCCCTGAGGTACACCTCCTGTGATCTTATAGTCTACTTGCCCATTTTCAGTTTGGTACAACAAGATGCGGTCCTTGAAATACGCTGAAACTATTCTGCGCAAGTACTGCGGAACTTCCATCCTGGCAAGAGCCTCCAAAATGCGGTCCCAGCGGGCCGAGTTAAAGGCGTTCTTGATATCCAGGGTGGCTATTAGACAGTACTTTTTTCCACCTCTTCTCCATCTCTTTCCCGAGATAGCCTCTCTGGCGATGTTGGTAACGAGTTTCACGGCATCGATGGTTGATCTCCCCTTTCTGAACCGGAATTGGTTGGTGGAAAGTTTCGGCTCAACGTAGGGCTCCAGCCTATCTGCTATTATCCTTTCAAGGAGTTTTCCCGCAGAGTCCAACATACAGAGGGGACGATATGATGACGGTTCGTCGGGAGGTTTCTTTCCCCCTTTAGGGAGGAGCACAAGCCTCTGCTTTTTCCACTTAGTCGGGAAAACCCCCTGGTTTAGGCAGGTCTCATACATGTGTAGAAACATGTCAGGCCTATTGGCTATGGCGCATTTTAGCGCGATGTTAGGTATGTCATCTGGACCGGGAGCCTTGCCGTTTTGGAGCCGGTTGCACGCGCCCATCAGCTCATTCATTGTCACTGATGGTATATCTTCGTCCCTCACCTGCCACGAAGGATAAGCGGGTAGCTCAGGCTTCTCAGGAAACAAGTGAGTGACAATGCTGTGCAATGATTCGGGGCAGTTCGTTGATGTCATGGGAGGGGCCTTAATTTTATGCATCACGATTTTATACGGTTTTCCCCATGGATCGTGATTAACTTCGTCACACAACTCCTTCCAGTAGGATCTCTTGCTTGAGAGAATGGCTCTTCGTAGTTGTTGTCTTTTGATCTCATAGTCGAGCCTTAGTTCTTCTGTTGTGACCCTGTCGCGTCTTCGTGCTCGTTGATGCAGCCTTCGTGCTTTGAGACACTCTCGTCGGTGTTGTGAGATTGTGTCGTTCCACCAGTAAACTGGTGGGCGGCTGTTGTTCTGCCGTCTCCTTGGCATGGAAGCATCGCAGGACTTGACAACGCTTGTCATTACCTCTTTGGCAGTGGCTTCTGCGCTTGTTGCTATACTATATGATATACGGTTGTCGGTGTATGTTTTTTTTTTTTTTTTTTTTTTTTTTTTTATCCGAAGAGGGGGGAAATACATTGCGTACTTAACTAGCACGTGCTAGCCGTCGTGCGGGACTCCCGATGCAATGACTTCAAAGCAAGAGTAGATCGTTGCATTGAAACCAGTATACCGTATACCCGCTAAAACCCTAACCTCTTTCTCCTACAACCATGGTCCCCTGCGGCACTCTTTGTCAATACTACTTCGCAAGGGTGGTTCATTGCAGATGTTAACTGCTCTTACATTGAAAGCCTCTAAAGCCTACTCCTCGAAGGTATTGCGGAGCTCTTTAAGGATAGTCTCCGCGTAATCTGATACCAAGTTCCAGGCTTGGGGGCCCTTCAGCATGGCTTCTACTATTTGTTCTGGAACGATATTAGTCTCCAGAATCCTCTCCACTTCAGCACGTTGATCCTGAAACCGGGGGCAGGAGAAGAACACGTGTTCTGCGTCCTCTATAACGTCCGTACAGTGTGGGCAGTTTGGGGAGTTTGCCCTCCTGAACCTGTGCAGGTATGCTCGAAAGCATCCATGTCCAGTCAGGAGTTGAGTGATGTAGAACCCAACCTCCCCATGCTGGCGGTTGACCCAACGACTGATGTTAGGTATCAATCGATATGTCCACCGGCCTTTAGTAGAGCTGTCCCACCTCTCCTGCCATTGCCCTAGACTCATGGCTCTTTCATCGCTCTTTCCTGTCGGTTGGTCTTTCTCTAACTTTCTGCGATAAAGCCGTCCCCTTTCTGCAGCCAGGATGTCGATTGGTAGGGTAGAGGCAATCACACTCACCGCCTCGTAAGACACAGTGCGGTAGGATGATGCCACTCGAATCGCTGAGAGCCGCTGGACTGATTTCATTTTCCGGCGGTACGATGGTAGCTCGAGCGATTTCTCCCATACCGGTGCCCCGTACAACAAAACAGAAGTAGTTACTGTTGCCAGTAGCTGTCTTCTTATCTGTCTAGGGCCTCCGACATTCGGCATTATTCTAGATAATGCCCCCTGTACCCCAGCTGCTTTCTTGCTGGCCGCGATTATGTGCTCTTTGAAGTTGAGCCGTGCGTCCAGGAGCACCCCCAAATAGCTGATGAAGGGCTGCGACTGTATGTAGGTGTCGCCTATTTTGAGGGTGATGGTTTCCCTTGCCTTTCGACTGCTAACAAGAAGTGTTTCGGTCTTTTGTTCTGCTAAACTCAAGTCCGCTGCGAGCATCCAATGCTGAATTGTGGCTATAGCGAATGAGAAGGTTGTTTGTATCTCCTCTATGTGCTTGCGCACTATGATCAATGCCACATCATCGGCGAATGCCACTAGCCTGACGCCCTCAGGCAGACCGAGCAGGAGCAGGTCGTTGTACATTACGTTCCATAAGAGGGGGCCAAGAACAGAGCCCTGAGGTACACCTCCTGTGATCTTATAGTCTACTTGCCCATTTTCAGTTTGGTACAACAAGATGCGGTCCTTGAAATAGGCTGAAACCATTCTGCGCAAGTACTGCGGAACTTCCATCCTGACCAGAGCCTCCAAAATGCGGTCCCAGCGGGCCGAGTTAAAGGCGTTCTTGATATCCAGGGTGGCTATTAGACAGTACTTTTTTCCACCTCTTCTCCATCTCTTTCCCGAGATAGCCTCTCTGGCGATGTTGGTAACGAGTGTCACGGCATCGATGGTTGATCTCCCCTTTCTGAACCCGAATTGGTTGGTGGAAAGTTTCGACTCAACGTAGGGCTCCAGCCTATCTGCTATTATCCTCTCAAGGAGTTTTCCCGCAGAGTCCAACATACAGAGGGGACGATATGATGACGGTTCGTCGGGAGGTTTCTTTCCCCCTTTAGGGAGGAGCACAAGCCTCTGCTTTTTCCACTTAGTCGGGAAAACCCCCTGCTTTAGGCAGGTCTCATACATGTGTAGAAACATGTCAGGCCTATTGGCTATGGCGCATTTTAGCGCGATGTTAGGTATGCCATCTGGACCGGGAGCCTTACCGTTTTGGAGCCGGTTGCACGCGCCCATCAGCTCATTCATAGTCACTGATGGTATATCTTCGTCCCTCACCTGCCACGAAGGATAAGCGGGTAGCTCAGGCTTCGCAGGAAACAGGTGAGTGACAATGCGGTGCAATGATTCGGGGCAGTTCGTTGATGTCATGGGAGGGGCCTTAATTTTATGCATCACGATTTTATACGGTTTTCCCCATGGATCTTGATTAACTTCGTCACACAACTCCTTCCAGTAGGATCTCTTGCTTGAGAGAATGGCTCTTCGTAGTTGTTGTCTTTTGATCTCATAGTCGAGCCTTAGTTCTTCTGTTGTGACCCTGTCGCGTCTCCGTGCTCGTTGATGCAGCCTTCGTGCTTTGAGACACTCTCGTCGGTGTTGTGAGATCGTGTCGTTCCACCAGTAAACTGGTGGGCGGCTGTTGTTCTGCCGTCTCCTTGGCATGGAAGCATCGCAGGACTTGACAACGCTTGTCATTACCTCTTTGGCAGTGGCTTCTGCGCTTGTTGCTATTGACAATGGTTCCTGCTCCATAACCAAGGCGAATGAATCAGCATCGAAAGCATTTTTGTTCCAACCGACTGGCTGTGACCTCGCACGACAGACACACAATCTTCGTTTGGGAATGGTGTTGATTTCCCATATAATAGCTTGGTGGTCGCTATTAGTAAACTCCTCATCGACCCGCCACTCACAGCCCCCTTTAATTAGGTTGCTGCTAACGAATGTCACATCGATAATGGAGCTGGCTGTGCCTTTGCGATATGTGCTTACGTCTCCTGTGTTGAGGAGTACCAGGTTGAGCGAAGACATGGTCTCAAGGAGAGCTCGTCCTCTCACGCTCGTTTGCCGGCATCCCCAGTCAATTGCCCAGGCGTTGAAATCTCCTGCGATGGCGACCGATTCACGCTTCCGTACATCCTCCGCCAAGGTGTCCAAGAATAACTCGAACTCCTCGAGCTGTGCACTAGGAGGTGCATAGCAGCTATAGAAGTGAACCCCTCCCACTTTGGCTCTCACAAGCCATGGTTTGAGGGTATTTGGGAGTTGTTGGAACGGAAGTTTACCGCAAGCCCATATCGCTGCTCTGTCCGTTGTGTCATTTACCCAGGACAGGGTGTCGAAGTTTTTGTACTGCTCGCAGATTATGGCTACGTCGCAATCCAATTCCCGCACCCGCTGTACCAGTAGGTCTTGGGCTGCTTCGCAATGGTTGAGGTTGAGTTGCAGTACTTTCATTTACGGGCTTGTGCTGCTCTCATCGCCTGTTGGTAGATCGGACATTTCCAACTACCCGCAACGTGCCGGCAGTCTGACCTACTATCTTTCTCTTTGCAGAGTAAGCACTTGGCAGGTTGTTGACAAGCCGAGGCATTGTGACCAGCGCCTCCGCATCTGTGACAACAACTGCTTCGGTCAGTCTTGCCTCTGCACGCCTGGGCGTTGTGCCCAAAGTGCCAGCATTTGAAGCACCGTCGAAGGCTGATCCTCTCGCGAACACGTACTGTGCCCCACGCAAGTTTCAGCTTTCCAAGTGCGATGGCTTTCTTGGCCTGGACCTCTGGGAGACAAACAACTGCCGTTTGTGTTGATCTATATGCCCGTCGAAGTGATTTCACTGCCTCCTCAGTGATCTCTGCCAGGCCGTCGATATTATCTTTGAGCAGCTTTACCACGTCTTCCTTGGTACTGATCTCATCCAGGTCTTTAATTTCAATCTCGATTTGCGGTATTCGAGATTGTACAGTGGCCCCGCTTGGGAGCTTATTCTTGATGGCGTTACAATAGCGCTCCATCTCCTGAGCGTCTGCCTTCGCGAATAACAACAGGAGATCTCCCTTAGCTGTTCGTCGGATCTTATTGACTTTTTTGCCTATATCCTGCAAGGTGGGATCATTTTTGATACCTCGCAAGATATCTGCATGGGAGCTCTTCTCGCCTTTCTTTATAAGCAGCGTACAATGTGGAGCTGGTTTTTGCTTATTGGTCCTCGGGGCCTTTTTCCTCTTTACCACTTGCCAGTCAGTCGACTGGTTTGAAGGTTGGTTTTTGGTCTGCGGTTTAAACTTGGATTTTAATCCATTGTTTCTCTCCGCTTCTGAATTGACCACCCTACTTGTTGTTGCCTGGGTGGTTTGCCCGATGTTCTGGCAACCTTCTTTACCGGGCTTTAGCTTGCTAGCTAGCACCAGTTTAAGAGTTTTAAGTGGTGGTGCCTTACTTGATGAGGCTACTGAAGGCGAGGCCTTCGGTGGTGAGGTCCTTGCTACAGAGGCTACTTTTATTGAAGCCGCCTGCTTTGGGGCCGCCGGTGTTGATGCAGCCGGTTTTGAGTTAGCTGCTTTTGAGGCAGCCGCTTTTGGGACCTCCTTTTGCTTTTCACCTTGTGTCTGAGTGTTTGACAACTTTAATGGCGATGTCTGTGTTGTAGCAGGTTTCGCTACAGGAGGTGGCCGCGTCGTTGACGTCTGATATTTGTCATATTCTGACTTAATGGCGTGTGCCAGTTTCTTGATCTCATGATGTACATTGTGCCTAGGCCCAATGAACCTCAAGAGCTCATCGATCTTTGCTCCTAATTTGTTTGGAGCGCCACTCTCATTTGTTGCTCTTTCTTGGACGTCAACTCCACTATTCGCCTTTTGGAGGACTTGGCTGGATAGTGTCTTGCTGCCAGCTCTAGTTTTAATGGTGGATGTTGTACTATTACTAGTGTTCTTCTTCTTGTCACTATGTGACGGAACCAGTGATAATTCGCTCCCCCCAGAATCCGTGGAGCGTGCACCGGCCACCGAGGCTTTCACTCGATCGGAACCGGTGGCGGGATTATCCTCTGCAGAGGTACCCACCTGGGGTATTAAGTTCACCTTATCACCCATATCCATAAATGGTTTATTTTCGGGGTTCCTTCCCCTATCTGATTTTGGTCCGCCCTGAGGAAATCCTCAGTACTCCCCATTGCTGAAGAGCGTTCCCCTATCCGCCACCTGGGGAGGCGCCCGGTAGTGGACCAACAACCACCCCGGGTTGTCGGTGTATGTGTGTGTGGGTGTGTGTGGGTGTGTGTGAGTGTGTGTGTGTGTGTGCGTGCATGAAATTAGGTGGTACATAAGCAGTTGTATTCATAAGATGGTTGAAATATAAAATGGAATTGAATTAGTTATACATGGTGGTTCTAAAAATATTGTATTGGGTGGCACATAATTAGTTGCGTATACTAGGTGGTTGAAATAAGAGTGGAGCAAAAGTATAGTTATAAAGAGTGGACCTTAGAGTTATAGGATGGAGAATAAAAACAATTATACAAAAGGCTTTAAAAATTGTCAGAACCAGTTGAATATACAGGATGGTTGAAATATAAGGTGGAGTAGAATTGCAGTTAACAGGGTGGTTTAAAAAATTTGGATAGATTGGAACATAGTAGTTGCTTATACAAGGTCTTTGAAGTAAGGGGGGCGGGGTAAAATTATTGTTATTCAGGGTGTATCAAAAATATGTTATATAAGCATAAGCAGTTAGGATATTTGAATTATAGGGCGTAGGACGGGGTATAATTATAAACATGGGTTCAAAAATTTTTAAAATCAGTTGCATATACCGGGTGGTTGAAATAAAGATTGAGTAAAATTATACTCATAAAATGTGGTTCAATAGGGGAATGTAGTTATATAGGGTAGACCATGAGCAGTTGCATAAATGGAATACTAGATATATGGGGCGAAATAAAATCATTGGTATGCAGGAATAATTTAAACAATGGAAAAATAGAAAGAGTCAATAGTCGAGACAGAATTTATACTTATACAGGGTGCTTTTAAAGATATCAGGACCGTTGCAATATTGTGTTGAGTTGTTATTGTTATAATTGTACAGGGTGATTCAGAAAATGATTGACCAATAAGTTATATAGGGGTGACCAATACACAGAAGCACAAACAGTGTGGATGCAATATGGAGTGAATTAGAGTTACATTTATAGAAAGTGGTCGAAATAACCTAACAAATTAAAAAGTTTAATTATATTTGGAACATAGACAAAGAATAAAAATTAGAGAGGGAATAAAAATTAGAGAGATAAGAATAAGCTAAAATTTTCAATTGAATTGTACCTTAGATCAGATAAAAAAAGATTAGTCTGAAAATAGTGATTGATTGACTGCTGAAGTCGGTTCTTCTTTAAATATAAATTATTTATTTTTCTCTTTAGATGATAAATTTGTTTCTCTTTTCGAAATAAGTGGTTAAATTCACACGTAAGTGCTTAATTTGGTTGACAACTTTGAAAAATTTATTTCATAAACCATAAGTTATATGATAGTTTTTTTCAAAATATCTGTACTGCAGTATGTTGCACCCTGTATACAGTAAGATTAAACAGCATCTCAAGCCTAGTTTTTTGGAAGTTAAAATTATACCAAGTTGCATAGAAAACAGAACATCTAGTATTCCTTACTTAACTACAACACAATATATATATATGTTCGTATTATATACAGGATGTTGCAAAGTCCCCGAGCGGTTAAATAACTTGAAACGTATGTATCCTCAAGAAAATGCTGAAGACAAAATCCGGCTTCTCCGAGTACCACTACTCGTATTCATTAGAGTCGATAAATTGATGGTATCTTGAGTTTCTTGTCACTGCATGTCTAATAAACGAATGAACAACTTAGCGCCTATCCCCAAATAAGGCTCGGACAAGCCTGATTTGCTAATGCTGGTGTCTCACACGTCCGTCGTCCGCAAAGATGACCACCCATGCTTTCGTTGGGTATTAACATTATTCACTCAGGTGTTTTTCGATCTGTCAGTCCTATCCGCCAAATATCGGTAACTTCAAAATTGTGACTCGATGCAAGAGATCCATGGTTTCGTGACGTTTTCTAGTAGGAAAATTAGGAACTGCCAGGCCAAAAAGGATTAATTGTGCAATAAAAATTATTAAAATAAAAAACAGCCAATGTCGAAAGAAAGATAGCATACCAAATAGTTCAGTCAATGGAGGTTTTTAAGTGATATAACATCTAACAAACGTTAAAATCTATATGTTGACATGCCCGTAAATTAGCTATTTTCACTGGTAAATGGAATCCTAATAATTTTCAACGTTGGTGGTCGTCTTCGCGGACGTATACGGACCTGTGACACACCTGCATATTTTACAGAAAATAGTATAGTTTTTCGAAATATTTATGTCTACAACGAAAAATACTTAAGAAAGTAAACCAAATCAATTTAAAAATATTTTGCTTTTTTGTTAGTAAAAATTTTTGGCTGCCCGCCTACGATAACATATATAATTGCAATGGCACTTACAGATGACTGTCTGAAACGAAAAGGCTTACAGAAGAAAATACAATCTAAAGCTCCTCGCAGTCTTTTTAAAATGTGATCCAAAAATTAAGGCTAACCGCTTTTTGGCTTAACTAACATTATACATTACAACACAATATTATCGAAATCAACTTACTGTTCTGATCTCAATATTATAAATTTCAGAAATTTGGCAATGACAAAATAGTAATTAATCAAATCTAAATGAAAGTGTTCACTTCCAAACCTGCTTTGCATTTTTTTAATGTCAACAATATCTGGAATAATGAAAAATGCAGTTATTAATTTCGATGGTCTTCTAAAATAATAGAAACCATCTTCCGAGTGAACATATTTTCAATGCAACAAATCCCGAATTCCCCGTTCAAAATGAGCGTCAGTCAGGTGGGAATGAAGTTTCTGACTAAAAGTAAAATATTGTTTTTACTTATATTACTTAATCTTAATTTGCCAGGCGGCTTTTCGCTGAAAACCAAGAACTGTGTAATAGAAAACTGTCCGCATCGTCCTTGAGGAGAGCAAACACCAATTAATTAATTGGTTCATGAAACAAATTAATGTGCATGGGCGAGAGTTGAATTTGCTGGCAGAGTTACCGAGATGACAATTGCCAAATATACAGTTACTTTTAAGTTTCGTACACTTTAGTGGTGTAAGTACTTATTTTACCTATTAATTTGTTTAACAAAAAATTGTCACAAAACCGCCTTCATTTAGAATTCACATGTAATTTTACATACTTCTACCCATAATTCTTTCACTTAGATAATCCCAGTGGATAAGAAGTACCGTTAGTTAAATATCCCCACAAAGTCCCTTCCAAATACTGTTAACAATATATTTCCAACTTTGATGAGTGCCTTTATTTTGAGAAGGTAATCAGATTTTTCCACTGTTCAAGCCTTATTTGGGAACTCACAATTACCAAACATGTCAATAAAACAATGTATATACCAGTTACATTATACTTTTATTTCAGTGAAATTAAAACATAATTTGATTAAATTCGGTGAATGTGTGAATGACTTAGTGATGGATTAGTGAATGATTGCAGAAGAGACTGAGTGAATAAGTGACCGAGTGTCTAGTGCCTGAAATAGGTAGTGTTTTTTTTTATCCGAAGAGGGGGGAAATACATTGCGTACTTAGCTAGCACGTGCTGGCCGTCGTGCGGGACTTCCGATGCAATCACTTCAAAGCAAGAGTAGATCGTTGCATTGAAACCAGTATACCGTATACCCGCTAAAACCCTAACCTCTTTCTCCTACAACCATGGTCCCCTGCGGCACTCTTAGTCAATACTACTTCGCAAAGGTGGTTCATTGCAGATGTTTACTGCTCTTCCATTGAAAGCTTCTAAAGCCTACTCCTCGAAGGTATTGCGGAGCTCTTTGAGGATAGTCTCCGCGTAATCTGATACCAAGTTCCAGGCTTGGGGGCCCTTCAGCATGGCTTCTACTAATTGTTCTGGAACGATATTAGTCTCCAGAATCCTCTCCACTTCAGCACGTTGATCCTGAAACCGGGGGCAGGAGAAGAATACGTGTTCCGCGTCCTCTACCACGTCCGTACAGTGTGGGCAGTTTGGGGAGTTTGCCCTCCTGAACCTGTGCAGGTATGCTCGAAAGCATCCATGTCCAGTCAGGAGTTGAGTGATGTAGAACCCAACCTCCCCATGCTGGCGGTTGACCCAACGACTGATGTTAGGTATCAATCGATATGTCCACCGGCCTTTAGTAGAGCTGTCCCACCTCTCCTGCCATTGCCCTAGACTCATGGCTCTTTCATCGCTGTTTCCTGTCGGTTGGTCTTTTTCTAACTTTCTGCGATAAAGCCGTCCCCTTTCTGCAGCCAGGATGTCGATTGGCAGGGTAGAGGCAATCACACTCACCGCCTCGTAAGACACAGTGCGGTAGGATGATGCCACTCGAATCGCTGAGAGCCGCTGGACTGATTTCATTTTCCGGCGGTACGATGGTTGCTCTAGCGATTTCTCCCATACCGGTGCCCCGTACAACAAAACAGAAGTAGTTACTGTTGCCAGTAGCTGTCTTCTTATCTGTCTAGGGCCTCCGACATTAGGCATTATTCTAGATAATGCCCCCTGTACCCCAGCTGCTTTCTTGCTGGCCGCGATTATGTACTCTTTGAAGTTGAGCCGTGTGTCCAGGAGCACTCCCAAATAGCTGATGAAGGGCTGCGACTGTATGTAGGTGTCGCCTATTTTGAGGATGATGGTTTCCCTTGCCTTTCGACTGCTAACAAGAAGTGTTTCGGTCTTTTGTTCTGCTAAACTCAAGTTCGCTGCGAGCATACAATGCTGAATTGTGGCTATAGCGAATGAGAAGGTTGTTTGTATCTCCTCTATGTGCTTGCGCACTATGATCAATGCGAATGCCACTAGCCTGACGCCCTCAGGCAGACCGAGCAGGAGCAGGTCGTTGTACATTACGTTCCATAAGAGGGGGCCAAGAACAGAGCCCTGAGGTACACCTCCTGTGATCTTATAGTCTACTTGCCCATTTTCAGTTTGGTACAACAAGATGCGATCCTTGAAATACGCTGAAACCATTCTGCGCAAGTACTGCGGAACTTCCATCCTGGCAAGAGCCTCCAAAATGCGGTCCCAGCAGGCCGAGTTAAAGGCGTTCTTGATATCCAGGGTGGCTATTAGTCAGTACTTTTTTCCACCTCTTCTCCATCTCTTTCCCGAGATAGCCTCTCTGGCGATGTTGGTAACGAGTTTCACGGCATATATGGTTGATCTCCCCTTTCTGAACCCGAATTGGTTGGTGGAAAGTTTCGGCTCGACGTAGGGTTCCAGCCTATCTGCTATTATCCTTTCAAGGAGTTTTCCCGCAGAGTCCAACATACAGAGGGGACGATATGATGACGGTTCGTCGGGATGTTTCTTTCCCCCTTTAGGGAGGAGCACAAGCCTCTGCTTTTTCCACTTAGTCGGGAAAACCCCCTGCTTTAGGCAGGTCTCATACATGTGTAGAAACATGTCGGGCCTATTGGCTATGGCGCATTTTAGCGCGATGTTAGGTATGCCATCTGGACCGGGAGCCTTACCGTTTTGGAGCCGGTTGCACGCGCCCATCAGCTCATTCATAGTCACTGATGGTATATCTTCGTCCCTCACCTGCCACGAAGGATAAGCGGATAGCTCAGGCTTCGCAGGAAACAAGTGAGTGACAATGCGGTGCAATGATTCGGGGCAGTTCGTTGATGTCATGGGAGGGGCCTTAATTTTATGCATAACGATTTTATACGGTTTTCCCCATGGATCTTGATTAACTTCGTCACACAACTCCTTCCAGTAGGATCTCTTGCTTGAGAGAATGGCTCTTCGTAGTTGTTGTCTTTTGATCTCATAGTCGAGCCTTAGTCCTTCTGTTGTGACCCTGTCGCGTCTCCATGCTCGTTGATGCAGCCTTCGTGCTTTGAGACACTCTCGTCGGTGTTGTGAGATCGTGTCGTTCCACCAGTACACTGGTGGGCGGCTGTTGTTCTGGCGTCTCCTTGGCATGGAAGCATCGCAGGACTTGACAACGCTTGTCATTACCTCTTTGGCAGTGGCTTCTGCGCTTGTTGCTATTGACAATGGTTCCTGCTCCATAACCAAGGCGAATGAATCAGCATCGAAAGCATTTTTATTCCAACCGACTGACTGTGACCTCGCACGACTGGCACACAATCTTCTTCGTTTGGGAGTGGTGTTGATTTCCCAAATAATAGCTTGGTGGTCGCTATTAGTAAACTCTTCATCGACCCGCCACTCACAGCCCCCTTTAATTAGGTTGCTGCTAACGAATGTCACGTCGATAATGGAGCTGGCAGTGCCTTTGCGATATGTGCTTACGGCTCCTGTGTTGAGGAGTACCAGGTTGAGCGAAGGCATGGTCTCAAGGAGAGCTCGTCCTCTCGCGCTCGTTTCCCGGCATCCCCAATCAATTGCCCAGGCGTTGAAATCACCTGCGATGGCGACCGATTCACGCTTCCGTACATCTTCCGCCAAGGTGTCCAAGAATAACTCGAACTCCTCGAGCTGTGCACTAGGAGGTGCATAGCAGCTATAGAAGTGAACCCCTCCCACTTTGGCTCTCACAAGCCATGGTTCGGGGGTATTTGGGAGTTGTTGGAACGGAAGTTTACCGCAAGCCCATATCGCTGCTCTGTCCGTTGTGTCATTTACCCAGGACAGGGTGTCGAAGTTTTTGTACTGCTCGCAGATTATGGCTACGTCGCAATCCAATTCCCGCACCCGCTGTACCAGTAGGTCTTGGGCTGCTTCACAATGGTTGAGGTTGAGTTGCAGTACTTTCATTTACGGGCTTGTGCTGCTCTCATCGCCTGTTGGTAGATCGGACATTTCCAACTACCCGCAACGTGCCGGCAGTCTGACATACTATCTTTCTCTTTGCAGAGTAAGCACTTGGCAGGTTGTTGACAAGCCGAGGCATTGTGACCAGCGCCTCCGCATCTGTGACAACAACTGCTTCGATCAGTCTTGCCTCTGCACGCCTGGGCGTTGTGCCCAAAGTGCCAGCATTTGAAGCACCGTCGAAGGCTGATCCTCTCGCGAACACGTACTGTGCCCCACGCAAGTTTCAGCTTTCCAAGTGCAATGGCTTTCTTGACTTGGACCTCTGGGAGACAAACAACTGCCGTTTGTGTTGATCTATATGCCCGTCGAAGTGATTTCACTGCCTCCTCAGTGATCTCTGCCAGGCCGTCGATATTATCTTTGAGCAGGTTTACTACGTCTTCCTTGGTACTGATCTCGTCCAGGTCTTTAATTTCGATTTGCGGTATTCGAGATTGTACAGTGGCCCCGCTTGGGAGCTTATTCTTGATGGCGTAACAATAGCGCTCCATCTCCTGAGCGTCTGCCTTCGCGAATAACAACAGGAGATCTCTCTTAGCTGTTCGTCGGATCTTATTGACTTTTTTGCCTATATCCTGCAAGGTGGGATCATTTTTGATACCTCGCAAGATATCTGCATGGGAGCTCTTCTCGCCTTTCTTTATAAGCAGCGTACAATGTGGCGCTGGTTTTTGCTTATTGGTCCTCGGGGCCTTTTTCCTCTTTACCACTTGCCAGTCAGTCAACTGGTTTGAAGGTTGGTTTTTGGTCTGCGGTTTAAACTTGGATTTTAATCCATTGTTTCTCTCCGCTTCTGAATTGACCACCCTACTTGTTGTTGCCTGGGTGGTTTGCCCGATGTTCTGGCAACCTTCTTTACCGGGCTTTAGCTTGCTAGCTAGCACCGGTTTAAGAGTTTTAGGTGGTGGTGCCTTACTTGATGACGCTACTGAAGGCGAGGCCTTCGGTGGCGAGGTCCTTGCTACAGAGGCTACTTTTATTGAAGCCGCCTGCTTTGGGGCCGCCGGTGTTGATGCAGCCGGTTTTGAGTTAGCTGCTGTTGAGGCAGCCGCTTTTGGGACCTCCTTTTGCTTTTCACCTTGTGTCTGAGTGTTTGACAACTTTACTGGCGATGTCTGGGTTGTAGCAGGTTTTGCTATAGGAGGTGGCCGCGTCGTTGACGTCTGATATTTGTCATATTCTGACTTAATGGCGTGTGCCAGTTTCTTGATCTCATGATGTACATTGTGCCTAGGCCCAATGAACCTCAAGAGCTCATCGATCTTTGCTCCTAATTTGTTTGGAGCGCCACTCTCATTTGTTGCCCTTTGTTGGACGTCAACTCCACTATTCGCCTTTTGGAGGACTTGGCTGGATAGTGTCTTGCTGCCAGCTTTAGTTTTAATGGTCGATGTTGTACCATTACTAGTGTTCTTCTTCTTGTCACTATGTGACGGAACCAGTGATAATTCGCTCCCCCCAGAATCCGTGGAGCGTGCACCGGCCACCGAGGCTTTCACTCGATCGGAACCGGTGGCGGGATTATCCTCTGCAGAGGTACCCACCTGGGGTATTAAGTTCACCTTATCACCCATATCCATAAATGGTTTATTTTCGGGGTTCCTTCCCCTATCTGATTTTGGTCCGCCCTGAGGAAATGCTCAGTACTCCTCATTGCTGGAGAGCGTTCCCCTATCCGCCACCTGGGGAGGCGCCCGGTAGTGGACCAACAACCACCCCGGGTAGGTGGTTGAAATAGGTAGTGTGTGGGTGAATAAATGAGTGACACTGTGACCAACGAACTCAGAGTGTGAGTAACTGAGTCTCGTAGTGCTCTGCAGTCCGGAAAACATCGAAAAAGTTATAGATGAGGTTCTTGATTATTCCGTCTACTCATTAGAGATATTCACTGGATACTACTGGAAATATTTGTGCTGCTTCTTCAATCGCAACTATGAAATCTAAATTTGGAATATTTTGTGAAGTAATTAATTAGTTTAACTTCTTAGAAAGCATGTATTGTTTTGTAGGTGTTGATTAATTTATGACTGTTTTACTAATAAAATTTTTAAAAACTGCTTGTTATGATTTTCATCAAAGAGATGTCTAAATATGTTAATATATCTGTTTTTTAAATATGTAAACTTCCAAATATATGAATTCTTTATAGACCTGATTATGTGGTTGGTTATATTGTATTATATTTTTACCTAAATGATTTTCAGTTTTTATTTAAATCTTAGTGCTACTTCGGTCCTTAAATGGCAATTTTGATAATAAATCCTTTGGAATTATTCCTACTTTTCTACATTTTGGTGTCAGTCTCTGGTTTAAGCTATACTATTGTTTATATTGAAAGCAGCCTATACCACATTCTGAAATAATTTTGAAATGATTGTTTAGGAGGTCCCTGATTCTATTATATATTATTGGATTTTTTCTTCTTACTTCTTTTCTGTGAAATAAGTATTTGAATATTGAAATGGAAATAAAATGTAGCAGGGGCAAATTTCAAAAATTCTTCGATTAATTTGTTGGCACTTACAGAGAGTTTCCCCACAGATGTTCTCAGAGATTATTATGTATACTTATCTGCTGTGAAGAAGTTCAAACTTCAAATTTACTACTTATTCGTAATTTTCTGGATATTTTTTGAGATGAACAAATGTAGGTGGAAGTGGAAGCCCTCTTGAGCAGTCATATTAAATTTTATCTAACAAATTTAATTAAAATTTCCGTTTTTTTAGTCCTCTGGTTATGTGCATTATACTAAAAACACACACAAAAACGTTTAAAACGATTTGCCTGTCTACTGAACAGTCAAGTACTAAATAATGTGGGGAACGTTTATAATATTTGCACAAAAATGTGTATCGACCTGGTTAAGGATTTGTAAAAAATATATACGGTGAGGTGGCCTTCCAAGTCAGGAAGTACAGTACCGAAAATAAAGTTCACAATTGATCAATATAAAAATTCCTCTAGTGTTTTGAGCCGATGTAAAAAGCTTAAATTCGATGGCTTTGGTTTAATAATTTGAAGTAATATTTTTACTCGTAAGAGGATTTAGTTTAAGGCTATTATTAAAGAGAGGCGAGTAGATGAAGTTAGTTCGTGTTGTAAACGACCAAGAAACGTGAGCTTCAGTAAAATTATTCAAACTGTTAATGAAAGAAAATATTTTAAGATAAGTTACACTAATTTAATATGAAACTTGTTTCTTGGCGCTTGGATTTTTTAAATTATTTCTTCGTAAGGTAGCCCTTTTTTTAAGTACCTATAGAATTTAGAAAATGTTTTTACCAAAATTCACGTGGACGAAGTCCTGGGGTAGGTACACGTAGTGTTAAATATATTTTCAGTCTAGAACAATCTTATCCAAACTATTTCTGCATATTTTATCCTCTTTCCTATACTGACATTAGTTCGTTGGAATTTAAATTTGTGCACTTGTAGCTCATTCACAGTCAACAACATACCACAACGTTATATATACCAATCCAGCAAAACCTTTTCGGTTAGTACATTTAGATGTTTATTTCGTATTCAGTTTGAGACTGAGTTGTCCATTATACAGCACATTAAAGAAGGCAAAGAGCATTGCCAACGGCGAACATTTCCCATGGCATTCAGATTCCATATTGAAATGTTCTCTCATTTTTTTTTGCAGTTTTTTTCCTAAATATTGAAATAATTCAATTTGGTAGTATAAATATTTGCATATATTTCCATTTCCATTTTCAAAGGAAAATTTGTTATTTGACATGTCAAATATTGTACAGTTAACTATATTCCAGATTTAAATACTGCTGTGAATATTTCACAGGTAAACGCTATTTTATGAATCTGGATATTGCTAATTTGTGAAGTTGCTACATACACGGTTTTTGTGAGTAATAGTAGGTATATTGAATTGAATTGTATCGCTTCATATGTTTAATTGGACTGAATAGAATAGACAAAACCGCGTAGTGCAATTTAAGGACGTTTCTGTAGAAGCTGGTTTTTTGTCTATAATTGAAAGAATTTTTAAAGCAGGATTATATACGATTTTGGAAGAGAATGCAATTCACTCTTAAAACATTACTTTAAGAAAATTACAGTTAATTTTACCTGTTTGTTTTGTCTGGGTTGATTTAGATGTATGCATTACTGTATAAAAAATTAAGCTGACATAATACGCCTGTTAAAATAGTGGTGGTAAAATATAAGGGATAAAAATGGATCGAGATATTGATTTTCCAAATTTTTGTTCGATACATTTGCCCTTTTCCCCCTTACGCATTTTTTATATGTCAATAAATTATAGAGTCTTAATCATCATATAATTATCCGAGAGTGTTTTAAAGATAATAAAAGTATGTTTGTCTTAATTGTCTTCTAAATTTTATTTGTGGCATATTCTTGATTATTTTTATGTTTTCTTGGGTGTTATTTCCCAAGAAAGCATTAAAATAATGTTTGTCTTAATTTGAACAAAATTTTTATCGACAACCAAATTTTAAATGTTCACTTGTTCTCCTAATACAATTAGATAATTACTATAACAATAATAGGATGATGTAAAAATAAATTCTGACTGTAAAATATGTAATAAAATCAACATATAAAACTGAGATGTGTCAATCCTATCTACTGGCATTTTGGCTTTTGATGTGGCAAATAATGAAAATAATAATTGAAAAACAACGTTCTTGCATATTAATGAATTATTTATATTTGTATTATATAATTTTAGAATTTCATATATATTATTACCATTTAAAATATATTTTAAATGAGTAAATCGATCTGAGATATTGATGATTGTTTCAGTCTTCACTTGATGAAAATTCATTTTTAAGATTACTTAAAAACAACAAACACTTGTTTAAATTTTCAAATAGTGAAAATTTAAACAAGTTTTTGTTGTTTTTAAGTAATCTTAGATCTGAGATATATTTTCATTATTTTAATATATACCTACCCAAATAATTTTAGAAATTATCGTTATTTTTATGTTTTCCGAATGATAGCTGTGGCGTCTCTATCTCTACTTTGTATTCATGAATTTTTGGAAATAAGAACAAATCTGAAAATGTCTCAGAGTCTAAATTAGACCCGGGGTTATCAAGAGAAAGAATAATGTAAACCACATTTCGTATGCCCATCAAAAGCTGGGGTAAGCACTTGAGAATTGTCTTTTTCTTTTCTGGAGATTGTATAGTCAAACCTTATAGTATAAGGGTTATACCCTTGATGAAACCCGACTTGAATCGCCATCAGATACTAACAAGTTTTTATCCAATCGAAGCAGTCAAAATCAGCACCCGGGCTTGTCCGAGTGTGGATGTTATGGTCTGCCTGGAGCACACTTCGTGTGGGGTGAGCCAAAGGTCTCTTCCGAACAGTACCTACTTGACTAAGTGTTGTCGACTGCTGAACGATAGGTTAAAAGACACACGTCACCCATTAAAACTGCTTCTTCATATTGACCTTTTTTCCAGTCTGTCAGATTGTAATTGTTAATTTATGGATCTCATTTTCTTAATGCCCAACATTGCACAGCATTTCAGACAGTAAATGTCGACCATGGTCAGAACACAGCTCAAAAAGGCATCCCAAACCACGAACTTCTACGAATGTTTGCCAGCGTGGTAACATTTTGACTGGGTATGATAAACACTTCAGACCATTTACTGTAATAATTTATAGCGAACAGGATGAATTTATTACTCCAATCCAACTCTAGAAATTGAGCACCTACATCAACAGAAACTCTTTCAAACGGAACAAACTAATTGTATTGTTTCATTTGTCTCTTGGTACGAGTCTTTTGGTCCTTATTATTATCTAACCTTATATTTCAGGTAGTTTACCTAGTAAAATTATTCCGTAATTTGTCCATAGTTTTATTCATACCTCTTTGGCCAGCCGATGCTCTCCCCAAACCTCTTTAAAGTCCCATATCCTAATCTCAGGGAATCCTATTAGATGCCCTAATGACTAGCTATTTCTTCCCATCGAAGCCTGGTTTTCCTTCCCTACTTTAATGTTAAAATTGGTTCAATATAAGGGTTAGTCATTTGGTCCTGTACGCATTGTCCGTTGTTCAGTCTTCAATTATCGAATTTGTAGAATGGACATACTCTCTTGTTGTTCCATCTTCCAGCAACGTCCGCATTCTGCTCCAAAATTTGGCTAGTTGACTCTCGAGTGTTCCGGTATTTGATACATAACAGTAAATTTGTAGACGCGAGATGTAAGACCGACATCTAGGATTTTCGAGGAACCTAGCCCACAGAGGTACCGAATCTCGAGCCGTTCCGTGTAATTGCTGTTCTCCCTTAACTCCTAGGGTTTCATCGTGACATTCTGTCCCAGATTGGGAACCTCTGTGTTCTAGTTTCCTCGAAAATTCTAGATGTTCGTCTTACATCTCGCATCTACAAACCATAGAGAAAGATGAAAAATTCGACAGAAATGGGTATGGCTAGTAGTTATTTACAGGTGACGCTGTAACCTTTTCTGGATTTTAAAACACGGGGAAACCGCGGCCCCCGAACCTTGCAAGCGTGAGTGTCAGTTGTCATATTCCGTAGGAATAGCGAAGATTAAACTTGAGCATAATGCTACTTTAAGCTGTTGGAATACCACTTTACATTCTTTTTCTGTTATTTGCTGATGGATATATGCAGGAATTGTGGCAAGTAGCCTGTAATATTAACAAAGACCCAAAAACCTTTGAAGTTCTTGTTTATCTTTAGCAACAGACAAATAGCGAAAAGCGTTTATCTTGTTCTCATTAGTCTGAATTCCTGACTCGGATACAATGTGACCCAAACACTTTACCCTCTTTCTGGAGAACACTTTACCGACGTTTTACAAACGGATCGTCAGTGGTTCGTTCTGTAACATAGACTATAACTTTTCCTAGACGGCCAGCTGTTGCTCCAGTGCCACATCGGTGGTATCTTTGTGTGTTGAGCATTTCCAGTGCCTATTTGGTGTGGGGTGAAATTTGTATGGACAGTGATATCACACTGTATACTGCCTTATATATTCTTTACTGGGACTAGTTTCCTTATAAGATACTTCATATAACGAAATACTTTGAAAGTTATTTAGAACTGTGAAATATTAAATTTTAAACTTTAATTTTAATATAGTTTATACCTCGACAACTGTTTTTTTTTAGACCTTGAAACGTTTGGAGTTTAATAATATACTTTTTGTCCTCCAGAAAAAAATATAAAACTAACATTGTATAAGAATATATTATTTAACATAATTTCGAAATATTTTGCTGTTTAAATGATGGACAAAAATGATTTTTATCACCGGAATACTAAAACTGGACTGAATGAACCAATTATACAAATAGCATTTCCCACACACGTGGAATAAATTATAGATACTACCTCACATAATGATACCTAAATAATAGACAATATTAGCGTGTCGTGTATTCAAGACGAGGTGCGACTAATTGTATTAAGCACTTAGAATCCTGAATGTGGTGAATATAAATAACTTCATTGTTATCTTTGCGCAAAATTCATTTATTAACCACAAGCCATGGATTGGTCAAACATGATTTTTTCCAGTTTCGGTGATAAATAAGTTAATGAAATTTTAGCTAAACTGACCTTTACGTAAAAAGCCCTTATTATTGACTGAATCGTTCTCAATCACTTTTATATGAATTTTGCGTTACATCTTACATTTTTCTCTTTTATGAATTTTGTGCTTTTTGGTAAATTTGGAATTGATTAATTGACTGACCTCGAAACATTTTGTACAGTTATTCAGATCTACAGAAGCAGCAATGAGTTCTTCAATTCCAATTGTTATGCTCATGGTTCCTTAGAGTTTTCTCTATTTAAGTGTTCTTTCTTCACTAAAATTGTAGCGCTTACTTACTATCTTATGGCTGTCAGCTCTGATTAGTAATATCTAGCCTGGGCTTATTTTATTATTTTTTTGTTAAATCTGATATTTAAAATATTACATTTGTTCATCACTCTATATAGTTATACTATTTTTAAGAAGTAATCTATATATACTCAATTGCTTTTTGGTAAACTCTGCCAAAGCGCAAACTCGAGAACTCGGTGCATGACATTCGACAAGTACACACTTGCCGGTAAACTCAAAAGCTTTTTTTTAGTTCTCTAATCATGTTCATTTAAGGGTTCACTGTTATTTATCTTTTTCCTAAAATTTCTGAACTATAATAGTTCTCAGTGGTGCAAGCCTCTCGTGCTTGTGTGGTGTCACAACAGATGCATTATGCAGCAGTTCGTGCCTAATTAACTCCAGTTGTGCTGTAAAACTCAGGGTTGGGCCTGCTACCAACTCCAGGATACACACAGTTCATAACATAGTTCTCCAGCTTATACTGATCATCTAATTCTTAGATACAGTAAGAGTTTTACCTAATACAACCAACTATTTACATCTCTATTTTAGGTTTTTCACATCTTCAAACTGGTTTCAAATAAAATTTCTATATTCACATAACACCATCTAATACGAACGAAATTGCAAAATAAATGCTAGACCCGTTTTTTTAAGAAAAGGGTTCTAGGCACTATGGATAATAAATGTGTCTATGTACGCCATATCAGAAAGTTGTATAACAAACTCTAGAAACATGTTTATACAGTTTGATGCAGACGGTTCATTAAAATTATATTAAACTCTGTATCGATTTATTGAGAGGGCAACCATTAATTTTTCGGTTAAAAAACAACTGAAAATTGTATGAGCCACCAAATGTAAAATTTCAGATTCAAGTGTTTAACATCGCTAACGCTTATTTATAAACGTAAAATATTTTTATCATCTAAAAAGATTAAAACAGGTTTTTTATATATTGGAACTGCTTTCCAGCCATTTTTGAATCGACACTTACATGCTTATTCAGAAATTTCAGTAACAGTCAATTTTTAATATAAGTTAGTTCTGCAAAATGGATAAAATGGTCTTACTTAGACCTTTAATTTCCGTACTAGAATTATGTAAAGTAAAAAAAAAGGTTTTAACCTTTACTAATGTTACTATCATTGCTTATCAACTTTTTAACTTTGTTGATCAAGCGTCAAAAATATTGCAATATACTTCGTGGGTTCAATTTAAAAATTATAACAACTAGTATTCACTGTCACTTTTCTAGAACTTGATTTACATTCAAACATCTGATTCAAATACAATAACAATCCCATATAAGCTAGTCGACGCGGTATCACTGAACTGCGATCGTGGCGTGCTTCTTTTATAATCCCCGTGGAATTCTCCAGTAGAAAATAATCATTGCTCCTTCCGCTGCCGAGTCTTTTCGAGAATCGTATTTTTTTATCGTAAAGCGTTTGTTGTCGTGCTGAAAGGACACAGGGTCGGCTTTGGGAAAATTTCGTAACAATATTTATGAACCAATTGAGGTGATACCGTTTATATCAAGATTTCTTATTACAGAGAATTCGAAAATTTTGCCGGGTCGTAAGTGCTTTATATATAGAGTTTAAATTAATCTAATGATAGCTTT
Organism: Octodonta nipae; assembly: GCA_034190945.1. Taxonomy (NCBI): domain Eukaryota; kingdom Metazoa; phylum Arthropoda; class Insecta; order Coleoptera; family Chrysomelidae; genus Octodonta; species Octodonta nipae. The sequence goes on along the minus strand of CM067219.1, from coordinate 31,655,485 downwards.
AATATCATTTTCACGTTTGTTTTGAGAAACGTAATCTGAATTTTAGTTTTATTTTTAACCACATTTGTGACATCTAATTCCATTTTATGGTTTAATTGGAATATAACACCACATTACAGAAAAAACACCGTATATTCAACAAATTTAAGCGCTTGAGAGTTTACATCTGACTTCGTTATCTATAGGATTGAAATCTGAATAAAAAATAAATCTAAAACTGAATGCTAGATCGTTTTAATAATTTTACTTAACATAATCAAGGAAATGTGTTGTTTTTTAGATAGCACTCAAATTCCAAAATTCGTATATAATAGTCCAGCTGCCGAGTTCAGGTTGGAAGTACTTCATTGAATTATCTTCAGAATTAATATGTGCTGCTCCTAGGGTCGACTTTGTTGTAGGATTAGCGCATTCGCCAAAAATGCGATTAAAGAGTTCTATTGTTTTAGTGATACCATTAAATTAAAGTCTAAAAGAAAATCTAGGAAAAGTTTCATGAATTATCCACTTATAGGGATGTTCGAAAGAAGATGATCATTATTAACGTCATTCTTAATCATATTAAGCAGTTTTATGAATGATATTTGTGGCATATTTTTCAACGTTTAAGTACTTCTTGGGAAATAACACCACAGTTACGAAAATTGTATATTCCAAACGTTTCGGGATCTAGGTCAGACCCCGTTGTCAATGGTTAAGAAACTATGAATAAAAAAGGCACAATTCTAAGATGAAAATTAAAATATTTGACAATATGTATTATTTGAGTTCTGACGTAACTAAGAGAATTTTATTTGTAGTATACAGGGTAGCACAGAAACTTCTAAAGATCATATAATCATAAAGTTCCTTTCAAACTGAAAGAATTTGAAAGGGAGATCTTCAGAATTGTATGTGGGACACCTAGGTGACTTTGTTATAAGATTTGCATTCGCCCAAAATGCGACCAAAGAATTTTGTTGATTCAGTGATCCCATTAAAATTATATGGGAATAACATATCTATAAAAAAACCTGAACTATCCCGATATTGGATTGTTCACAAGGACATGACCATTAGGAATTTCTTCTTTATCATCGGCAACCAAGAACGATTGTTTGATTCATTTAACAAAATTAAAGCAGACTCTTTTAGTTTTCTTTGGTGTTGTGTTCTTCTTTGTATAATATAACTGAATTTTGAAACTGTATTTTATGACCAAGGTCCCAAGCATCTTCACAAATTTTGGATTTTTCAAACTGTTTTTATGTATTTTTTTTCTTCGTTTATTCGAACATTTAGAGGTCTAGAGGTTTCACCAATATAGAATTTATTACATTCACAAGGGATATTATAAATGCAATTTTTTTAATTTTCTGTTTTGATTTGGTTTTTGATATAATTGATTTTAGTGGATTTCTTGTTTTAAATGATATTTTGATATTATATCTGTTTCCCACTCTTTTTAGTCTTTCTGATAGACCCTGTATGTATGGTATAGTTATTGTATTAATGTAATTATTTTGGGAGTCAGTGTTGCTTGGTGAAGTCTGACCTAGACCCCGAAACGTTTGGGATATACAGCAATTTTCGGAACTGTGGTGTTACTTCTTGGGAAGTAACACCGCAGTTACCCACCACAGGACCCCAAGAAGTATTTAAACATATTAAGCATATTCACAAATTAAAGAATGTTTGAATTGTTGTTTCTAATTTTTGTGTTTATTCATGTTTCTTCAACAAGAAGTATTTTAGATTAATAGGAAATTTTGTAAATGCATTTTTTTGAGTTTTAAGTTGTTTATGTGGGTTTGTTATCGATATAATTGATCTTTGTGTATTTCTTATTTTGAATGTTGCTTTGATATTAAATCTATTGCCTACTATTTGTTGTTTTTGGAGACTTAAAAGTATCTGTTAGAATGGGTCAGTTTTCTATAAACACCTGTTTCTAATGAAGAATCCATTTTTGTTATTAATAACAATTCCTGACACCGAATCCCACCTGCAGAAATCAATAAAGATAAGTAGAATACATTCATACATATTACACCTGTAAACCAGTTGACCAATCCATAAACCTGCTTCCTCTGAGTTAATCCTGCAAGAGAGTTTTCCCTTTAGAAACAATTTCCACAAATTGCTCTTACTACACTTTGATTTTCAATTATATACTTCATCTGTTTTTTGATTATAGATGAAAAAAACCTACATGAACAGCCAATATAGATATTGCTGTGAAGTGAACAATTCAAATACACTAATTACAAGTAATTTCACTAAAAATACTGTATAGTATAAATATTAATACTTAAATTCAACTACCTCTGACATTCCGATATCAGCTGTTCCACTACGTAGCTATTTCGTGAACTCCACTCTCCTGTACGCCGTCCTTTAAATATTATCTCAGTCTCTCGAAACTATCTGATAGTAACCCGGTTAACTAACTAATATTTTTTATCAGCAGTTCTTCCTTTAGAACTACTTTTTGTCGGCGTTTGTTTATTCGGGTAAATCGTTTTTATTACGGTGAATAATTTGGAGAAAAATTATTTTTAACAGTATAAATTTTAATGTTATAGGAATATTTATCTCCTCATCCTTTGAGAAATCACTTTTGAGATTCAAACGCCTTTGATTAAAGTTTTAACTTTTCTATTTCTTTGTTATTAAAAGCGGGGTTTTAAATCCTGAAGCTTTTGGAATTTCTAAATATACCGACTCTTGGTGGCTGTTATTGAAATATGAATGTGTATTGATGACAAATGAGAGTTTAAATAATCGTTATCACAGTAAGTGACGAAGTTCTACTTGCTGAACTAATGAACTAAATGTATGTGTCCAGGAAGGTTAAGCATTATATTGAACTGTGATTAATTTCATTGCTGGTCCGTTTAAAAAATATATACATTCGTCGCGATCAGTTTAGCAGATGACGACTGGCAACCAAAATTTACAATATCAATTAAAAAAAAAACAAAACGAAAAGTAATTTGGATATTTTTTATTAAGGACACTTCCTGATTTAAATACACAAAGTAAGTATATAATATACTTGAACAATCAATACGAAGACTGGAGTTAAGTTTGTGCAAGCTATTGCCCCTAAATCCTGTTGATCCAAACAAACAAAATTTCAAAGCCAATTTTTTAGTAATGAGTATTTTAGAACAGTATTTATTTGGAAGTCAATCATTTTCATCTGTATTGCAGATTTATTACTCTCGAAAACATTTGCAGTTTCATTGCTCTCTTCACCATTGACTTTAGAGAGTAAATGTTATTAAGAATATCCACAAGTCAGCGAATCTGTTTTCGAATTCCGATTTAAGATTATTAATGAAAGTCTTGTATTGGCCGACTTCAATTTCATTGCCACTTTTAACTAATTTTAAATTAGGACAGTGCAAGCATTCAATAAGAAGATTGTTTTTCAAATGATCGAGTTTTCGTTAAAATCTCCTCACTTCTGACAGAAGCTTCCATGCAAGTTTACCTTTCCCTTGAAGCTTAAGGTTCATATCATTAATATGTTAATAAGTGTCCGATAAGAAAGCGAGGGTCGCCACATTTTATTTTTCGCTGATAAAATTTAAATAGGAGTTTGGTGAAGCCTAATCAGGTTTAGAAAGATATATCTTCAAATCTTCTAAAATTGGGAAAAATGATTGTAAGGCTCAGTCTTTGCTTAACGACCTTACATTTTAGTGAAGCACTAAATCGTCTTATTGAGCGTTAACTTCGTACAGAAATAATATCAATTGGCGGTGTTTCGATGATGATTTGACATGAAGGAAATTCATAATTTTAGTCACTTTCGAGATTGGCCTTAAGTTTAAAGTAGAGCACAGTTTGCAGAGGTGGGGAAGTAAAATTTTGATTAGATTTTGCATTGGTGCTTAACAGGTAAACTAGTCTTGTATTGCTACCAACCATCACAGGCGCGTTATCGGTGGTTACTGATATTAAAAAAAATTTAATTCATTTTTATTGACATAATCTATTACCACCTTGTGCATGTTTTTTCATCGGATGCTCCCTAATAATAGCAAAATAACATCAGTTCTTCAACAAAAATTTCTAGATTGACCCAGGTAACATACAAAAATTATATCAGTTGTACTGTAGCAATGGCGTCGCATGATTCATCCACAGCCAAGGCATAATAGTGTTATATAGTCCGTGGGTTCAATTAAAATTATACAACTGATATTCACTTTTACTTTTCTAGAACTTTTATTTACATGAAATTATACAGAACAGCTGATTCAAATATCACAATAACATTACAATATACGCTCGTCGTCGCTGTCTAACTGACTTGCGATCGTGGGCTGCTTCCTTTTAAAACCAGCATGGAAAATTCTCGTATAACTAATCATCAACTCCACAGCCGCAGAGCCATTTCGAGAACATTTTTTATCTTAGAAGCGATCGGTGTTGTACTGAAATGAAACAGGGTCGGCTTTTGTAAATTTCGTAACACTGCCCCCTCTTTAATTCTGATCGTCTTGATTAGAAACATCCTCTCCATGGTGGGGAGCGAGTTGATCTAAATGGACCACCTTCAACATAGCCTTGGGGTTCCGACGGATCCGGTTGACGACGTCATTAACCCTCTTGACCACCTCGTATCGACCATCCCAGCCGGGTGTAAGCTTTGGAGATTTACCCTTACTCCGTTGGGGTTTATACAGCCAGACTTTGTCCCTCTTCTGGAACACGACTGAATGGGCCTTGAGGTCGTATCGCGTCTTCATCCGGTCACTGGTGGCCAACATCTGCCTTCGGGCTAATTCTTTCGGGGAGCCAAAAGCCAAATCGCAGGGTAATCGCAGCTCCTTTCCGAATAGGACCCTGGCTGGGGTCAGGCCTGTACTATTATGTACGGCAAAGCGATATGCCAAAAGGAATAGGGGAATATGCTCATCCCAATCACGCTGGTTATTGCTGACGACCTTGGATGGGTATTGTTCCAAGGTCCTGTTGAATTTGCTGAAGTAATCCATTGCGACCAGAATGTAATTGTTCCCCCTCTCAGACTCGGGAAACGAACCGGCGACATCGATGGCAATTCTCTCAAATGAGACGCCCACATTGTACTGCTGCATTCTGCCCTTGGTCCGGGTCTTAGGGCCCTTACTGGCTGCACAGGTGGCACATTTGCGGCACCAAGCTGTGACAGTCTTCGAAGTAATTCACCCAGTAGTACGACTGGCGAACTTTGTCTAGGGTTTTATTCATGCCCAGGTGGCCTCCGGTAATCCCATCATGTACTTCGGTCAGGATGGCTGGTACCTTTTTCTCCGGAACTACCAGTTGGGACTTGGTTTCTCGTCCATCAGCGCTTTCTCAAATTCGCTTGAGCATTCCATTGTCTACTCTTAGAGAGTCCCATTGAGCCCATAAAGATTTCAGCACGCCTGAGTATCTAGCTACCTCGTCCCATCGTGGCCTGGGTGCCCCTCTCGTTTTGAGTGACAAAATTGGTTCGATGTCTGGATCAGCCATTTGGTCCTGGATGCACTGTTCCGTTGTCCAGTCTTCATTGGCCTGCACTCGGATCTGTCAGATGGAGATACCCTCTCGCTGTTCCGTCCTCAGACAATGTCCGCATTCCGCTCTACAGGGTCTTCTGGATAGGGCATCGGTATTATTGTGCAAACGGTCGGCACGGTGTTGCACCTTGAAATCGTATTGCTGTAATGTCTCCATCCACCTGGCCAATTGTCCTTTCGGTGTCTTCATGTTCAGCAGCCATTTGAGGGCGGCATGATCTGTTCGGATTAAGAAATGACGACCATAGAGGTATTTGGGGAAATGGTCTACCGCCCTTATTATTGCAAGAAGTTCTTTTCTGGTGACGCAATAATTTCTTTCCGATTTCGAGAATCTACGGCTATAGTACTGCCTTTAGTCGTCTGAATGATGTTTCGCAATCCTGATTCCAACGGAAGGTCCCTTTCTCAGTGGTCTGCCGATGTAGAGGGGCAATGGTGGCGAATCCCTCAACAAATCGCCTGTGGTAGGAACAGAGACCCAGGAAGCTTCGGAGTTCATGCTTGTCTCTTGGGACTGGTCAATCACGAATGGCTTCTATCTTGTCCTCGTTGATGCGGATTCCTGACTTGGAAACGACCTGGCCCAAAAACTCTACTTCTGTTTGGAACAAGGAAACACTTCTCGGGGTTGAGTCTAAGGTTGGCGTTATTAATTCTGGAGAATACTTCGCCCAGGTTCTTCAGAAGGTCGTCGAATGTCTGACCCATGACTAGAATGTCGTCGAGGTATACTAAGCACGTCCTCCAGGTTAACCCGCTCAGGACATACTCCATTAGCCTCTCGAATGTTGCGGGAGCATCACATAACCTAAAGGGAATGACCGTGATCTGAAACAGCCCTTCACTGGTGGAGAACGCTGTCTTCTGTTTGTCGATTGCGGGTAGACCAACCTGCCAATAACAACTTTTTAGGTCTAGTGTGGAGAACCAACGGGAGCCTGCTAGTCTTGTCAGAATGTCATCGATTCGGGGTAGTGGATAGCTGTCTTTATTCGTGACATCATTCAGCTTTCTGTAATCCACGCAAAATAGGGTGGTTTCATCCTTCCTTTTAACTATCACGACGGGAGCAAACCATGGGCAGATGGATGGCTCAATAACTCCATTTTGTAACATATACTCGATATTTTTCTCGACTGCCTGTTGGTGCCCCAGTGGTAGTCGTCTAGGTGGTATTCTGATGGGTTGAGCCTTTCTGGTATCTATACATCTATCATCTTGACAGTTAAACATTTGCCGACTTCTGGTACTCTTCTTAGCAATTGATGATGATCTCTACTGGCTCGAAACAAGCTATCTCTTGACCATTGGCAATTCTGATGTCGTTGTTGGACAGATTCAGGACTCTGATTGGTATATCTCGTCCGGTGTTAACTATAGACCGTCCAACTAAGTAGTAATGAGTTGAGTATACGGGCTTTACCATTCCAACGCAGCTCCCAGGACTGCTGTCTAGCTGCCCATGAATAATCTTTTCTGTTCGACTGGGAATTCTGGCGGAGAGTTTGCTACAATTTTTATGGAGGTCGATGAGCTGTTAACGGGTCGTGTCAATACAAATTCCTCATTTAGGAACCGAAGAACATCATATCTCGGGTCAAACATAAATCCGTGCTGGCTAATTAGGTCCATTCCCAGTATAAAATCGTCCTCAATATTCGCTACCAGGACCCTATGCCGGATCATGTTGTCCCCTATCTGTAGCACGACATTTGCCTCACCCTGTATTGACATGGACTCGCGGGTGGCTGTTCTGAGCTGGATGTTCTCAAAACCCTGGGCTTGGCAATGGACACAGCGGCGCCGGTGTCGATGGTGATAGTAATTGCTCGGCCATTGACGGTGCCTCTGATGAATAGGCTGCTGCTATCTCGGCAAAATCCCCGGATAGAGACTGTCCTGGCGGCTGGTAGAGGGTTAGTCAACATTTGCCCGCTTATGCTGACTGATTGGAGTTTCCCTGGTTGGTGAGGTTGTTATTTTGGCTACTTCTGGTTGGTGATTGTTCAGGTAGCCTCACTCTGCAGTCACGTTGAAAATGTCCTGTCCTTCCTCATTGGTAACATGTCTCCCTTGTGCTAGTTATTTGTGACTGTTTCAGTAGTTTGTTCATACCGGCCAACAGCGCTTGAAATGCTGACTCTGGATCTTCCTGGTTGAAGGAAACTGCTGGCACCCTCGGTTTGGACATGTTCATGACTGGCCCTACTTCCAAGCCCCGAAGTAAAGCTTCATTACTTTTCTTGACGCCACTCAGTCGTAATTTGTACTTCCACATCTCTGATGCCGTTTATGAACCTCTGTGTGGCCAACTGGTCTTTCGTTTCCTCTGGCATGTCTGGGTAGGACAAGTGTACTAACCGTCTGATTTCTGCTTCGAATTCTTGGAGGCTTTCACCGGCTTTTTGCGTTTTCCCACTGAGTTGGACTTGGTATACCTAGCTCAAGGATTGATTGTCGTATCGTTTGTCCAGGATGGCGATGATCTTGTCGAAATTGCTTTGTTCATCGACTGAAATGCTTTGGAGGAGTTCTAGGGCAGGATCTCTTAACGAAATTACCAGAGAAATAGATTTTTCTTGATTATCCCATCCATTAGCTGTAGCGACGGCCTCAAATTGCCGTTTATACATGGGCCAAGATGAACTGCCGTCGAATGTGGGTGGTTTACTAAAGGAACCTTTGTTACTCACTGTGTGCTGGTATTTCCCTCTCTGCAAATCTTGTTGCAATTTTTTTATTGCTGTTTCCAGTTTATCTTGTACTTCACTGTCTACTGCGTCTTTAATTGAACTGATTTCGACTTTTATCTGGCTTTGGATAGCACTTATTTCAAATTTAACCTGGTCCTGTATGGAATCGATGTCATCTACTTTGGTTTCAAGAGTATCCACTGTATTTTTTAGGACCATTATGTCGTCGTTTATTTCTTTTATGTCTGATTTCACTATTTGAATTCTTTCATTAACTGTTTCATTAACTTGCGATACTATTTGCATTAGTTCAAATTGCAGTTGTCTTTTTTCTTCAGTTATTTAAGTTCATTCTAATTCATTCATTCTGTTCATCTAATATTTTAAATTCATTTTGTCTCGTCAATTCAAATTTCGAGAATAACCCTCAATTAAATTCTGTTGTTTTTCTTCCATCGTTGAAACAAGATTTTGTTGTTCACTTTTGATAGTGGAAATAAGATTTTAATGTTCGCTTTTCATCGTATTGACAAGATTTTCTAATTCTATTTTGCGTTTTTCATCAAAAGATTTTACTAACCTTTCTTGAATTTCTTCTTGATGTTTCTCCTTCTTGTCACGTTTTTCTGGAATCTGGGCTATTTTTTCGTCTAGTCCCTCCGTAACCTGTTTGACTACTTTTTTGGTAGTATCGTCCATTTTTTCCATGCTACCGGTTTCCATAAATCAAATTACGATTTTAACTGCACTTAATCCTGCATTTCTGATCACCAAATTTGTTATATAGTCCGTGGGTTCAATTCAAACTATACAAGTAATATTCACTTTCACTTTTCTAGAACTTTTATTTACATCAAATTATACAGAACAGCTGATTCAAATATCACAATAACATTACAATATACGCTCGTCGTCGCTCTCTAACTAACTTGCGATCGTGGGCTGCTCCTTTTTAAAACCAGCATGGAAAATTCTCGTATAACTAATCATCAACTCCACAGCCGCCGAGCCATTTCGAGAACATTTTTTTATCTTAGAGTCGTACTGAAATGAAACAGGGTCGGCTTTGGTAAATTTCGGAACAATAGTATGCATTTTTCAATTGACGTGACAGTGATTCCCTTGAACCGATACACCTGTATATGTTGTGCTAGTAGACGCAGATATCGGAATGTGTTCAATAGTCTCAATAATCTCTCATAAATATGCAAAGAAGCTTCACTACATTTTTCCTGGCCAGTCATTGAACGACTCATGACCTGAAATGTGTAACGTGAAAATAAGCCTGCAATTTTTCAGCAAATTATTTATGGTAGGTCTCATAATGTCGTTTTATGTTCGAGCTTATAAGAGGTAAAACAAATCGCAGACTAAATTGAATTACCACAATTTTTTATATGGATATTCTCAGCACAAAATAGATCATTGTAATGACTCCTCAACAATAGACCAGATCATATTTTAAATTTAAGTCAAATTTAACTTCAACTCTTTCTTGATATACTGAATTATCACTTCCATTTGTGGTTTTATCATAGTCTTGTTAAAGTTTGCCGTCAGTGTTAAAAATAATATTTATATGTTAGGATATAAAACTTTGTCAAATATATTCGATAAATATTAACAGTTTGTAAAAAAATCCGTGTTGTATTTCAATTGTTTGGTAAACATTTTTAAATTGAACTGAGAAATCAATAATTAATTTATTGTTAATTATGTTGGAATGATTGAATCGAATAGAGTAAACCAAAATAAATTTACCATGGATTATTTGAAATATAATCACTTTAAACAAGTATATCTCTCGTTTATCCATTCGCCTAATTAATTATTGTGGTCATGATAGATTTGGCTAATGATAAGTTGTTTTATTTTAACTGTGCATCGAATTGATTTTTCTTACTGAATTTTATTCCATGACAAGGTAATAAGGTATAAGCTCGCTTTGCTTTATCTCTTCCTTTACATTGGTGTATTCTAATATAATTTTTTTTACATGTTACTCTGTTATACAAACACACACGGAGACTTTTATATTAAATAGCTCGTATAACAATTCGGTTATGTCTGTACATTGTTGTTAAAAAATATATCATATTTTGTTGAGATATACATTTGCGTTACAATATACCTTATAAATTCATTGTGTGATCTTTTCACTTTGTTCTTCTTTATTATAATAGCATGTTTATTATTATTTTTTAACAATTGCTCAATGACTTCCTCCATTTTCATGTCCAGTGTTTCAGACTCTCACACATCGTTAATAATAAAAAAACAAATACACCGAATTTTGTAACAATTTTGTACAATTTAGTAATAGCATTATACAACTTTTCTAGGGGAGTTCATTAGTACCTAAATAATATTTTACTTTAATATTATAATTTAGGCCAAACACGTCGCCAGCTCTTCCATTGGTAAATCGAAAATTTGATAACGTTATCTAGTTTATTTAATTTTGTACAATTTTCTGATGGCAATCAAAATTTGGTTAATTATTTGTTAATAACAAATTACGCCAAATATAAATATATTTGCTCATATCTCTAATGGAAATTTGGAGAAAGGTATCCAATGTAAGGGAACACTTATTAAATCACTTCTGATTTCTCCATGATTCACATCACAGAGAGCAATTTGCGTCGAAAAGGACGGTTAAGGTTGAAATTTGGTGCCAGTGTATGGTTTGGAGACCCGATCAGGAACACATATCGTACATTTTTGAATTTTGGAATACTTGTGGGGAAAATATACAATAATAGATCATTTCCCCCTTATCTCCGAAACTATCGAGACTACATTTAAAAAAAAATAGGGAATATAAGACGTTGCCCAAAGTTTACAGGAATAATAAGAAGAAACTTTTATTAATTTTGGGGAGCAAATTATAGAATTAAATAAAAAGCATCATGTAATATATTAAACACGAATATATATTTTTCATATTTTAAAAATAATTAGTTTAATAGATACTAACAAAAATATGCAAAAATTTACCTCAAGTTTTGAAAAAAAATTGGACTCACTTGAACATTGCAGGAAAAATAAGGAGTAATCCCCAATATTAATTGTGTGGGGCAAGTTATTAACAAAAATATAAAAAGCGGCCTTTTCGAAGTGCTACACGAAATGGACCTTAGTGCGTTATAGCTAGCAATCTACAGCGTATATAAAAATGCAAAGCCAGTTATATAAATCTAGAAAAACATATCTGAGCGTTTGCAACTAAGTAGAGGTTTAAGACAAGCTTATTGTCTCTTTCCCACCCTATTTAAGATGTATGTTCAGAGAGCCTTGCACAATTGGATGAGAAAATGTAGGAATATGGGAATTGGAATCGGAAATGAATGTCTCTATACATATACTTGCGGACGATCAAGTATTTATCGGGATCGATGAAGATTATGTCCAATACAGGTAAAGAAAACTGAAGGAGGAACTAACAAAACGGGATTTTTAAAATCGATATCGACAAAACTAAATACATATTCGAGAGAGATCTTCAATTAGCACATGTTGTCACAAATGGTTGTCGGGAATATAAATACTTAGGAAATTTAATATCAGAAAAAGGAAACACATATAAGAAGGTACAGAATAGATTGACACAGAGAAGACGGTGTATACAAATGCTAAAGGCCATTCTATGGTCATCGAGATTGACATTGAGAACTAAAACAAGAGTTTATTAAACAATTGTCGAACCTATAATTACATACGGGTCAGAGTGCTTGGAAATCTACAACAAATTTAAAGCAAAAGTTCTAGTTGTTGAAATAGATTATATACGATGCTCATGTAGAATATTGTGACGGGAACTCATCCGATAATTCCTGAAATCGGCATTCATCGGATATTAAGGGGAAATCCGAAATGTTGGGCTGTCGACCCGACGCCGGCGGCTGGCGTTAACTCACATTCGTCGAATTTCTTCGAATCTTCGAGAACACATGCAGGAGATATCCCGACAGCTCATTGAACTTCTGGAGAATTCGGAGAAGAAATATATAAAAACGGACAGCTGTCTATAGGATTCATTTAGTATTCGATTGCCGTATGGTAAAGACAAATTATAAATAGTTCTGTGAATATAAAAAATACGATTGCTGAGACAGGAATGCGTGGCGTATGAAGTATATTTTATTTGTATTTCAAAAATAATTAGCTTAAAAGGTTTAATAATTTATTATTCAAAATTTGACCCATTCTTTCGACTCCTGTGAGACTCATTTTCATAGCCTCTATAAAAAACACGGCACATAAAACAATCATCTTACTATAACTAAAACTACCTACAGTACACAATGATCAAAATTATTCAACTTAAAATTTATGGGAAAAGCATTTCAATAAAAGTGGGGTTAAACATGACGGAAATGTGGTGGCCAATTCTATTTTATGTCATAAAATGTAAAGATCTGTCAAACATAGAAGATTAAGCAGTTTTAAGGTAATAGATTTCTATGTTTAGGAATAAAAGGTTTATTTAAATTCGCTTTGGTATTTAGACAAAGTGGATTAGATTTTATTTCATTATCTATAGCAATGTCTTCCAAAAATTCAAGTCTGGTAAAAATGTTATTTAAAACTGGGTATTTGAGAATGGAATTAGAGTGTGGTCTAAAAGTATGTTTATTGAATGCTAAATGGTGACAAAATGCTGATTTGTTTGGATATTTTATGTGTTATTTTATGCGCACCTCAAGAGCCCTATATGTTCTACCCACAATCATTGCAATTTAGTTTATAAATGTCACTTTTATAAAGCCCATCAATGATTAAATGGCTGCTCAACGTTTGGGTAGATTTGAATGAAATGTTAATTGACTGAAGACTTTGAGGTTTTTGAAATTTTGAGTAGTGGCCATTTCCTGCGAGATCAGCTGTAATCAATAAACCCCTTACGAAAATACTGAACAACTCTTACTTTCAGTAGAGACAGATATGCTCGAAACGGGAAAATTTTCATATTATCTCCAGTAAACAAGTAGTCAACAGTCCGTACCACAGATGTAAAAAACATAATTATCAGTAATTGCTACCATTATCATAATTAATTGAACAAATACATAAACGATATCGATGTTTACATAAAGTGACTTATACGAATATTAATCCATTAGATATTCATTTTGATTTATATTAAACAAACCTATTGTGCCGCCACAATTAGTAATTAGTACAATCGATATGACAGTTCAATTAACAAATGAATAATCCATATACGAGAGGCGCCCTTCTTCTTTACGTAATATAACATATTTTTTAATTAAGATCCAAATGGGTAACTTTTATCTATTTTATATACTTTATTTATAGCTCTAGAGTACCTGGTGTCTTGGACAGCTGCTATCAATGTCGCATTATAGGTAAAATGGCATTTTTTTAACCTGGCCTAATATCTCCCAGAGATACTGATGTAATTCTTTTTTGATTTGAATATGAAGTTATGTAGATTAAGGAAACGGTAAAAACGTTTACATTTTAATAACTGAAAATGTTTTTCATTCCTTCGTGATATTTCAGGGGATCACTGTGGAAACAGTGGGAACGTGAAAAATTGACCCAAAATGTTAAATGTTTTTGTGGGTGCTGAACATATTCCGACAACCATTTCGTCATCAGAGTCCACTGTGGGGATTACCGATATAATTATGGAAGTAACGGGACAACAAAACATTATTTTGGATTTTCTTGGGATCTTAGAACTAATCCTAGCGAAAATTTTAAAAATCTATTATTATATTTCAAGCAGATTTTGGATTCATGTTATGCTACAACAATTTTTTTTGCGTATGACGAAAATAAGTGCCACCACTTATTTCTACAAAGACACACATGAAATGTGTACTTCACAATTAAAACTAACCAATAACATTTATATTATATACTCATTTATATTAAAATTACACTAAAAATTAAACAATACTATGGAACGTTTTCCTTGTTGTTAAGTAACCATGACAAACAAGGTATATCAGATCACAGAAAATATGAAAGATAAAGTCTAACAGAATTCCATGCATTTAAATTTCCAATTTACCGAGAATTGTGAAAACAATAAATAATTCGCAATTGCTAATTTTCATCCCAAATAACATTGTTAAGAGGCAGAAACATAAAACATGAAAAATGTGATTAAATATTAACTGAAAATATTATAAAGAGTTCATTAACAATCCCCTGCTTAATTGATTGATTTTTTTTATGAACATTTTTTTGTATCTTGTTCACGCCCACATTACACACATTACAGAATTTCCCGACCATATTTTTATTTATTTTTTGTTATTTCTCACACCTCATTTCCACTCTTAATTGATGGAGTGATATATTTTTAACAGGCTTTTATTAGGTTGACCTGTATGTATGTATCTATGTAACGGAAACTTTCAATGTGATTTTCACCAACTTAAAGAAGTAAGATTGACTTGAAAGTTTGCACACGGTTCAAGAACCGACGACTATACAATTCCTTGAGATAAATTTTCCCATTTGTTGTCTTTTTGTCACTTTTCTTGCCGAAATGCCAAATTTGTTTATTAACGCTGCGTTTGATATCTAGTTGGAGATAGTAGAACTTGGGGTAATGAAATGGAAAGGTTATGCAAACATGAAGTAAACTTAGATTTAGTGACAAACGAAAAATATGCAAAAATCCATGTTTTTAATTATAAATACTATAGACATCGTTATGAGACTAAAAACTAAAAAAAATAATTATAGTATAAAAAAACTAAATTTTAGCTTTAATAGCAAGCCGAACTAAAAAGTAGAAAGAAATTTTTAATTATGAACAGTTTATATAAAATAGCAAATCGAAAAATCAAACATGATTAATTACCTCAAAATAAAAAATATAATAAAATCTAAGTTATTAACAGAATAATTCCATTCAAAGTAAAAAGCGTGGGGTTCTTGAATAATTAAATTTTACAATTATTCTATTGGCAACTATTTATGAGACGCTTTTTACCCAAATCCAATTATCTGTTGATAAATTTTATTTTATTTTTATTTTGAGGTAATTAATCATGATTGGTTGTTCGACTTTATCCTTTATATAACTAAACATTATTTTATACTTTTTAGTTCGGTGTGCTATTATAGTGTGTTTTTTAGTTTTTTTTTTTTGAGTATAATTATTTAAAAAAATTAAATAAAGAACTGCATGTATATCAGTACTCAGTGCTGAAGGCTGTTACCGAGGCTACATTCAGGTTAAGAGTCCCTACCCAAATAATTTTTTATTAATCGCTGTTTCTAGGTGCACTCATAAAAAAGCATTTTACTTATATTTTGAAAATCAATGATCAAAACCTTGCTTTCACGAATATGACGAAAAACAAAAACGGATTTTGATCCCTCTAATTGCCCAAAAAAACAAGAGTAACGCTTATTTTTGTGGTTTATTTTCTTGGCTATACTACATAATCCGTATTCAACGGCAAGCCAAAAAATTGTCTGTTTATTCTCGAATATGATTGAAATGAATTCTCCCATTCCTTACCGCTTAAGTAAATTGAAAAATTGTAGATTGCCATTACTAAGTTAACAGCAGAGAACAGAAAATTCACGAAGAAACTAGAATGCAATGGAATATTCGTAGAGTATGTTCAAATGAAATGAAATTCACCATGGTCACCTTACAAAAATATTTAATATTTATTTCTATGTAAAGGACTAATAATCCTAGTAATTTTTCACGATTATATAGCGAAACCCTATTCCTGAATGATTCATAAACTCTCTAATTTTCTAAATTTTAACAATTTAAAAATTAATCTACACCGATGGACAAAATTATCGAATATTTTATTTTTCAAAAAAAATCTTATTTATCAATTTTAACGATTAATACGCAACCAACGAGAATGAACAGTTTATTTTACATATTTTAAATAACGAATATTTAATTATTATAAACAGAAGATCATAAAAAATATATTGCTAAATGTTATGAAAATAAAGGATAACTATGTTCAACCTAAGTACTACAGAGGTTAGTAAAACCTTTTGAGTGGAATACAAGGGCATAGTTAATGAGGAGTACTCCAACCTCAAGCCCTAATTACTCCTTGCATCCTTCTCGGCATGCTACTAATAATAGTTTGAATATAGATATGCTTTTATATGGTAGCCAATCTAATCTTTGAATCTCGACTTCATCAAGATAACTAGTCACTATGCCAACTACGTGTGGTCATGCATAGGTATGGCCTGTCGTATCCAATGTGGCCCATATATGGCAAAACATGATCTTGGAAGATATATTCAATATATCAGTCACTAGTCATTCGTTCAATAATTTCCACGAGTTCGATTCGTCCCTCCAAATGAAGACCTCCCCAAACCATTATACCTCAAAAACTAACAGACTGTATGAGGTTGCAGTTGCTGTATCGTTCCCCAACTCTTCTATAAACATGATTTCGCCCATCTGGCTTCCATTAATGTATTCTACTCTCACCAGTGAGCAGAACTTTTTTCCAGTCCTCAATATTACACTGAGTATGTGTTCTGGCAAATTGCAATCGTAGAGTTTTGTTGATTTTGGAGAAGACGTGGAACTTTGGCGGGTCATCTTGGCTTTAAACCTACTTCCTGCAACCTTTTTCTATTTTCGAGCTAACGTTAACTTGTCTTACATTTAGTAACTCATTTTTAAGATATGTGGATGTCACTGTGCTATTTTGAGAATAACAATTGTTGCGCCCTTGATCATATCGTACAAAATCTCCAATCTCTTGATAGCTGTTTAAAACATTCGAGAGTGTAGATTGACCTCGTCAAAGACGCCCAACGATGTACATTTGTCTATATTCTTCCGCATATAAACTTACAATTTGTGCAATTTCTTGCTGGTGGCATATTTCTTTTAAATAGGGAAAACAACCAATAAAGATCACTAACCCACTATTTAAATTCACTACAAATAACTTAATTCACTATAATTTTTGATTTATGTTACGTTTTTTAAATATCAACAGGAGCTACAGAAAGCATATGCCATTAAAACTAATTAAATGTTAAAATATTTCAAAACAAATGAATATATTCGCCTACTAGATGAGTAACATTAGCAAATAAATAAAATATTCGCTAATTTTGTCCGAGATAGTCCCATATATTTTTTGTGACCTGTAACATGCAAAAACTTCATGAAAATAATAATAATTATTTTTTTATACTCTGCGCAAAGAATTCAATTTAAATTTTACATGTTAAGTCCATTTAATATAAGTTGAACAAATATATTATTTAGTAATTGAACAAAGTAAATAGTACGAGAATGATTGCCCTACCGTCATGGAAGTGAATACCAAAGAAAAATAAAAAGGACGATATGAATTTATTCCAGACTCTTTAACACAAATCTGGTACATTTGATATAGTTGTTAACGAAGAATACGGACGCCCATTATGAAATATTTTAGATGCTTCTTCAAATATGTGAAATAATTGTTTGAGTTTCAGGCGTTAATAGCAGTGACGACAGGTAGGTAGGTACATTCAAATTATTGTAATGAATTATTATTGTCTATGGCAAACATTAGTGGAAGTGGTATATTTTTTATAGATGTTTTTCAGAAAATCGGAGAAACGATATATCATAAACATTAACGAACTGCCACATAGCTTTCTTAAAAAATAATATATTTATATAAATAATTGCCTACTTATTTAGATTATTTTTGAATCGGGCCAAAGTAACAAATAAATTTTATGATGTAAGAGATTTATAAGCCTTGGCCTTATTTATCTAACAATCAACAAGTTTTTGAAATGAAAAGTTTTGTTTCGCATACGAATACACACGATATCTGTACACGAGTATAATATAAATAAAAATAAAGGTAGTAGAAGTTCGTATCCTATTTTCGCAACCTTTCAGGCTGAAAATCCTGAAATCACGTTAAGGAAGAACTTGCCAAGAAAATCCGAAACATTTTATATCAAACGACCCACTTAATCTTGATATAATATAACAGCAGTTGCTAAAAGAAAATTCAAGTGGTCCCTTGAAAACTATCACTCGACCCAGAAATTGTGAAAACACCAAATTTAACTCAATTCGGTTTCAGTGTATTCTGAAATTGAATTCTTACAAAACTCATCGGAATAATATATATATATATATATATATATATATATATATATATATATATATATATTATTACTAACTGTAATATATGAATTTTCAAATTTATAATTATCTCAGGGTCCTTTTTGCTTGGATTCAAGTTACAGATATTAAATAAATAAATGAATTCTATACTTATCTTATAAGTCTCTCTTTCTTCTTCGTTACACTACCACTTTTTAAAATTTTGAAATTATATTTTTCACTTTAATTTTCTTTTAAGATTTCTAAATGACTAATAAATAATTTTCAAATTCTCAATCAAATTACAATTTATTTATAATGATTGTCCACAATACAATTCTGATATAATATTGCCTTTACAACAAAATAAATTTCCTGGGTACTTAAATATTATTAAATTTCTATCAATTTGTTAAAAAAATATTTCAATCCTCTAAACACAAATATTCATTATACTAAATTATAAAATCCTTTATTTCTATCACTGATTGATTTTAGATTTCAAAAATCTGTTTATTAAATAATGTTTCAAAAACTCATAGTTGCCTGGCTTGAATTCCCTTTTCCTTACTTTTGGTTTTTTGAATACTATTTCCTGATTTCTGTTTTTTTTTTTATAAACTAAGTTCTGCTGCTTAATTGATTTGTTTACTGCTGTACCAATACTTATATTCTTCCAACAAAAATTGATTTTATCTCTCCATCCAATGGATTTCAAATAATTCCTTTTATGGAATATTTATTTTCTTAATTTCAAATTGTTGATCCAAAAACTTCAAAATTTTAACTTCAAACTTAATTTCTTGTCAGAACTGACATGGAACACTTATTTCAATGATATCACAGATCATTTATCTGGTTGTCATGGAAACGTAATTTTACAGGAACGAAATTTTTAACTGCTCTGGTCGACGATCGGGAAACAAAGAGGACCTTTCAATGTCAGATTTCCTATTTATGTAATATATTTTGTCACCTGCTATTTCCATTTCGGCTTTAATTTATTTTATTAATTTCCAAATATGTTCCTTCTAAATCATATGCAAAATTCTAAACAAATTTTAAATTGAATTTCAATACCGTTTGCTCTCCTAAATTTTATCTAAATTACTTAATTCATGTTTTCAAAAATTTTAATTTGATACTTGTCACCTGTTGGTCACCAGTCACTTAACAGGTACTTTAAAAAAAAATTGCATTTTACTGAAATTAAGACTTAATATCTTTTGAACTATTGAATTTTCATAAACTATGCTCTAAGCTCTTTCTAACGGTATAAATATCTTTACTGTTCCATCATTCCTGAAAACTTATAACGGTTTTTTTTTATAATTTTGACATTTCGATTCTAATATTTACTAAAAATTTATGTATTTAAAACTTGATTTTGATCTAAAATGTGTTATATTCAGTGTTCTCATGGCCTAATATGTGATCTATACATGTTCTACAAACTCTTCTGTGATTTTTATAAGTGAATTTAACCTTTTTGCTGTTTGACCTAAATGTGACTCCCTGCCTAGATTTTTTTAATGTAAGTATCCAAATTCTACTACAATCTGCATGATAGATTATCTAACTTTATATGCCACTTTTTATCCTTTCAACAATTTGCTTTTGAAACATTCTTTTTACATAGTTTATATTTTTAGGTTAACTTTATCTGATATGATTTTTGCAATTCCTTTCTTTATTAGATATGTATGAATGATATTTACATTTCCCCAATCATTTACTTATTCAAATTACTAAACTTTTGTATTATCTTTTGTCTGTTTAAATCCATTACAATATATATATAAATATATGATTTTGGTGGTTTCCGGGAATTCATCCGCCTAGTTGATAACTGATCCCTGCCGGGATCGAAGGTAAAATGACGACGTTTCGGCAGAGTCACATCTGCCCTCTTCAGGTCGGTTCGCATAATTCTCGTAGCATTCTGCTATCTAATACTTTTAGAGTAACTAGAAGCGAAACATTTAGTGCTCGCGAAAACTTAGCAGCAAATATCCGTGAGAAACGTATCATTTATTATTTCGCTATATCATATTACGTTAACGATATGACAATTCTCAGTATAATCCTGTAGATGCAAAATTACAGGTTTTATCACGTCTTGAATTATATAAATACTAAATAATTAACGGTCTCGTCGGAGATCATTATAATAAGTTTTGTAAGGCGTAACTCTGCCTGTTTAAAATTTGAAATTTGTATTTAAGTGAAAATAAATTTTTTAAGAAGTTAAATTTAAAAGAGTTAATCTAAAAATTGGCGCAATCAGTAGGATTGTTTAAACACAGTTTAGGCAATTCCTAAAAATTGTGGTGAATTTTAATTCTTCGTTAAACAAACGAACCCACGGTAAGCGACAGCAGCTGAAGGCCAAGGACACCACGAACACGCACATACCGCTCACCAGTGTACCAGCCAACAGACGTCAATTGCCAGACGTATTATTAATGACCCTAGATTTTAAGGACAAAAGCAGGCGACACCAACTGAGGCTAAAGGCATAAAGGAACACGCACCCTAGAGGACGCTCAGCGGTGCACTAACCGCAGAACAAGTCAAATGCTTGGAAGGTACATGTAAGTACTGAAAATAATCATCACGAAACATTATTTTGATAATTTTAATAAACATTGATTTTTATTATTTTAATACATTGATTTTTATTATTTTATTACATTGATTAATATTAAACTGCATAAATTTTATTTCATTGATGTTTATGTTTTATCGCTATAATTTTTAACATTTGAAACTTTCACATACTAAATATCCACAAATATTCACACAATGCTTTACACGTTACTGATCTCCCACAACCCGTACCAACACCATCAACAACATCTGAACGAATTATAATTCCATCTATAATTCTGTATTTTGCAACATCTCAAAAACATATTTTAATACATTATGCCGGAAACAAGAGCGCAAGGTTCCGTTGAACCCTACAAATTATCCGAAATTTTTGCTATCATACCGGAGTATGATGGAAACCAAATTTTCTTGAACACTTTTATAACAAGCTGCAATACTGCTTGCAGCATGGCTGTAGACAATCAGCTTACCTTAGTAGTGCTACACATTAAAAACAAACTTCGCGGTAGAGCCGCCGAATTAGTAAATTGACGTAACACAGACAATTGGATAGATATTCGGACATTGTTAGAAAATCATTTTGGCGACTCCAGAGATTTGTCGGCACTAATTCAAGACCTCCAGAGGATGAGACAAACAAATGAGTCACCTCTAACTTTCGCAGCTAGATTACAAACGCATTTAGCTAAAATGTTAGCCTCCGTCAACAAACAAGTGCTAACGACAAAAGAGAAACAAGCCAAAAGCGACCTTATAGAAAATATGGCCCTTAATACTTTACTGTCCGGTTTAGAACCACCAACTCCAAACCGTAAACCCATGATTCCTCCAAACATTAAACAATGCTCTTTTTGCAAATGCTCAGGGCATACGTATATCGAATGCCAGGCAAGAATGAGGCAACAAAACCCCCCTGGACAGAATTTTCGTCGACAATTTCAAAATTTTAGATCTATGCCTTCAACTAGTACACAACCGCGACCGATAAACCAACTTCCCCCAAATTCAAACAAACCCTACAAGCTTCAGGTCACTATCGACCAAACCCTAATTATTTCAGACAACAAAGAACTCATGTAAACAACTTCGAATACTATGAACCATACGACCATTACGATACCGCATATGAACAACAATATGACCGGTATGATTATCAATTGACTGACGACCCTCATCAATACAACTTTTCAGAAAATTGCTCATCCGTACCCGATGAACAATACGAAACAGTGACTGACGAATATGTAAACTATCCCTCCTATGAACCAACATTAGACGAAACAAGACACCGAAATTTTCGCGAACCCCTCCAGAATTCGAAACCACCCGAATTCGAAGTACCAATACTTCAAATGAAATCCCTGAACTTACAAGAAGTTCAACCCAACTCTTTCAAGACAGAACAGCAGTTTCTGTAAGACCCCTCCTATCCGTTAAATCGAAAAACTTATTTTATATTTCTGATGCTTCCAATTCTTACAAACTTTTAATCTACACAGGTGCAGGACTTTCTATTTTCAAACCCGAAACTTGTCAACGATTCTCTAACAGATTCCCAGAAAATGTCGTAATTCAAGGAATTACAAACGAAAAATTTTTAATTTATGAATCAACTCTCGTACCCTTCAACATCAACGATCCCCACAAAGTCTATATTTGTAATTTAGATATAGAATTTGATGGACTCTTAGGATCAGACTTTCTAAACAACTTATAACCAACTGCAAGTCACTACCTCTATAGAAAGTAACTAACGAAACTGTCAACCCTAACTCGATACTCTCTACTCCACTAAATCAAAATTTAATGAACTCTTCAATAACTCAAATGAATATGGTAACTATTGAACCACGAACCGAAAAAATCTGTAAATTTAAAAGCAACCTGAAAAATTATGATGCTGTACTAATAGGAACCGAACAAGGCAAAATTCACATCCCAAACGCCATAGTAAAAATTAACAGCAACGGCGAATTTTTAACATCCGTTCTAAACGCGAACGCCATTCCAAAAACCTTCGTTTTCGAAAAAATAATATTAGAACCGTTACAAATGGATAACGTTTACAGTTTTAACAAATACCAAAATACAAATATACAAATTGACAGACGAAACGAAATAACCAACCAACTGCGCCTCGAACATTTAAATGACGAGGAATGCGAACTTATTACCCAACTCTGTCTCGAATTCTCAGACATCTTTTATTTAGAAGGTGACAAGTTGACATTTACTAACGAAGTGAAACACTCCATCGATACCAACAATTGCAAACAATCTTTACTAAGTCCTATCTTATCCCTATATCCATAAAGAAGAAGTTAAGTCACAAATTTCTAAAATGCTTGACCAAGGCATAATCCGCCCTTCTAACTCCCCCTGGTCTTCCCCAGTTTGGGTCGTACCCAAAAAATTAGATGCTTCAGGTAAACAAAAATGGCGTGTAGTCGTAGATTACCGCAAACTCAATGACCAAACCATAGGCGACAAATACCCTCTTCCAAACATTTCCGATCTATTAGATCAACTTGGACGTTGCCAATACTTCACAACTCTCGATCTCGTATCGGGATTCCACCAAATCGAAATCGAACCCAAAAATATCCAGAAAACAGCATTTACCTTAGAAAACGGACATTTCGAATTCGTCCGAATGCCTTTTGGATTAAAAAATGCCCCGTCCACTTTCCAACGCGTCATGGACAATATACTTCTAGGTATACAAAACGAAAGATGTCTTGTCTATATGGACGACATCATTGTCTTCTCGCCCACAATTCATGAGCACACCCTTCGACAAACAGAGGTTTTCAAACGCCTTAGAAAATCCAACTTAAAAATCCAGCCCGATAAATGCGAGTTCCTTCGCAAAAAGTGGCATATTTAGTACACCTCATCACTCCCGATGGCGTGAAGCCAAATCCTAATAAAGGCGAAGGTATAATAAAGTTGCCTCAACCTCAATATCAAAAAGAAATTAAGTCATTTTTGGGATTAGCCGGTTATTACAGACGCTTTATCCCAAACTTCGCAAAAATCTCTAAACCCCTCAAGAGATTACTTCAAAAAGATACACCATTCCTATTT
The DNA here is from genome assembly GCA_034190945.1 of Octodonta nipae. Lineage (NCBI taxonomy): Eukaryota > Metazoa > Arthropoda > Insecta > Coleoptera > Chrysomelidae > Octodonta > Octodonta nipae. The sequence goes on along the minus strand of CM067219.1, from coordinate 31,631,438 downwards.
GATTCAGATTGTACAAAATCCTTTAACGAATTAAAACAGGCATTGACTTCAACACTAATATTAATATATCCAAACTTCAATGAACCATTCGTCTTAAGTACAGACGCAAGCACTTTTGCAATCGATGCTGTATGGTCACAGGGACCGATAGGTAAAGACCTACCTATTGCATACGCCTCCAGAACTTTATGTCAAGCCGAGACTAGATACTCAACGATTGAACGAGAACTCTTAGCTATTGTATGGGCTGTTAAAACATACAGGCTGCTAATTTTTGGCCGTAAGTTTCAACTAATCACCGAACACCGCCCGTTAACCTAGCTTTTCTCCATCAAAGACCCAGGTAGCCGACTCGCAAGATGGCGACTAAAGCTTGAAGAGTAGGACTATGAGATAATATACAAACCCGTTAAAATCAACAAAAATGCAGACGCCTTATCCCGTATAAAAATCAATAACTTTAACAAATGTACTAAATTTCAATCAAAACATGAACTAGTAACATTCCCAGTACTACCACTTAACGAAGACTCAGATAGTGACGTTCCCGAAGACGAGAACAACGAAATCATTCCGGAACACTTATCTCGCGAATTCAAAAGTTTCCTTGAAAGATACCAAACTACTTCCCTGATAGATTACAGCAAAACTCAATTTTTCAACGGTCAACTTCTCGATAAAGAAAATAAAAACATCATTATATTCCCGCAACACTCAAATCTCCAAGACTTTCACAACAAAATTTTTGACGACATTTTTGAAGAAAATGCAAGACTTTCAAACTTTTAGCATCAACATGTACTCAAATAAAACTATACAAAAAAGGAAATACTTTATCATACCGATTCCATCCGACCCGGAAATTATTAACGAGGTATTATTAGCCTCTCTCTACAAAAATAAAAACCTCTTAACACCTCAAGTAACCTATTGCGTAGAGAATAACATTGACCTACCCATATTAGAGATGCTCTCCATTATATTCGCAGACGCTGATATAAAATGGAAAATTTGTCAAAATATTACACAAACTGTCGAAAAAGACCAAGTTCCCGTAATACTTGACCGGTTCCACAACGGTAACAGCAATATCCAAAATTTAATTGGCCCGGTTTAACTAAAGATATAGAAAACTTTATTAGATATTGCGATATTTGACAAAAGACAAAGGCATATCGTAAAAACTTAGATAATCCATTTGTAATTACTGAGACTCCTAAGACACCTTTCGAAAGAATCAACATCAATATCCTCGAAGTACCAACTAAAAACTATGCACTTACCATCCGTGAGGAACTTACCAAATTTTCACCAGCTTACCCCATCAGCTATAATCAGCCAAAACAGTTGTCAACACTTTATTACTTTACTTCCAGCATTACGGAACGCCCCTTCGCATTCACTGCGACTACTACAGAGAATTTGATAACGCCCTACTCAAGGACCTCTGCAAACTTTTTGATATTAAACTGCCATTTTCCAGTGTAGGACACCCACAGTCCAATGGCTCACTTGAGCGTTTTTATTCGACACTTCTAGAAATGATAAGGATTCACAAATCAGAAAACCCAGATGAACACCCGTTCAACATTTTACCTTATGCTGTGATAGCATACAACAATTCAACAAGTAAAACCCATGGTTTCACACCATATGAACATGTATTTGGCCGCACATCCAGCCGACCTCTCGAAACACTTTATAACCAACAAGAATTAATATCCAAATACGTTCGTGACCTCAATAATCGCATATCCCACTATTACAGAATTGCGCGCGAACGAACAGAAGTTCAAAAGCAAAAAGCAAAATAAAGATTCGATAAACACGTTTCTGAAAATCTTCCAAATTACCAAATCGGCGACAAAGTCTATGTCAAAGAATCGCAGCTTAAAAATAAACTCGAAAATAAATTCAATGGACCCTTTCAAATTTTGGAACTCCATAACAATTCCGCAACTCTCCTAAACTTAGCAACTAATCAAAGGACTAAAGTTAACTTCGATAGACTGAAGCCTTATTCAGAAAGTTAATTTCTGTTCCAGATTTTTATTGTTGTTCGGATCAGCAATATCACACTTCGAACTAAAACCAATAAACAACACACTTGGGATATATTATCATGATGAAACAAGGATCGTCGTATCCAACCACAAATGGACTCTTTTAGCCCACCGCAACTTATCAGCACTAGAACACGCTTTTACAACCAATTACCGATTACTTGATACTTTAACTAAAACAGTAAGTCTCGATGTACATTCTATGAATAATTTCAGGTCTGAAATACAAACTCATATCAGTTTGTTAACACAAATCTGTAACTCTCTTAAAGAGAAATTTTCAGAAATATACTCCGACACGACACGATTTAAATGCGGATTATAAAACGGTGCCGGAACGTTATTTAAAGCTATAACAGGTAATTTAGATGCCTCAGACGGCGAGTTTTACACAAACAGCATTAATAGTTTGAATCAAAAACAATTGCAAATTGAAAACATAATGAAAAATCAAATGAGCTGAAGTTGTGATTTCAGTTATAAAAAATTTTAATGAGACCATCGCAAAATTACAAATAGATGAAAAGACCTTCAACGAAGACATTAACCGGATTCGAAGAACAATCATTCACCTCGCTGACAAAAACGCGTATATCAAAGCTAAACTAACTTTTCTCGAGATTTGTGAAAAGTTGATGGAAAACTACTTCTATTTACAAGATAACTTAAACGATTTACTCAATGCTATTACCTTCGCAAGACTGAAAATTATACATACATCAATCTTAACTCCAGAACACTTAATAACAGCTCTACAAGAAATTTCAAAAAATTTTGTAAAAAATAATTTACCTCTTCCGGTAAGATATTCAAATGTTGCCAAATATTTAGAGATTATAGATCTTGAAACTTTTCAAATACGTTCAGATCTTGTCTTTGTTCTCAAAATACCACTCGTAGAACAGTAACCCTATACCGCTTTCCATCTTTATCCTATCCCTATTTATGACGATAGAACAGGCCTACACCATGTACTTCAGTTCACCCAGAAATACATTGCGAAAAATGATGATTCTTTAATGTATATCCCAATAAAGGATATAAGTGCATGCAAACCGCTAAACTTTCGCGAGAAACTTTGCTCCGAATTGTATGCTTACCCTATAGACAATAATCGGCATCACAAAGGTACAAGCCGAAAATCGGAAATCCATAAATATTACTGATAATTCCCATCCAGTTTACATACCTTATAACTGTTGTAAACCTATACCAGATAAAGTCAAAGTTCCAGAACTCTAACCCTTAAAACTGGACCACTTCAATATCGAAGAATTAGATATAGCCAGTCATAACCTCGACCAATACTCTAGAGACTTAGATGAGTTAATCAATCAACCATTTATAACGAAAAATATTTCATGGTTCACATATGTAACTATTGCAGTTATAATAATCAAAGCTGCCTACATCATATACCGCACCCTGCATAAGAAATTACAGCTCCTAAGAAGAAACCTTTCTGCACAACATACGCCACAACCGACCGAAAGAAGTTTTAGGCACTTAATTCCAAAACTTCGTCCGACTTTGGACATTCCCGAAAAAGACATTGAATTGAAAGAAACTGCTTAATAAAGTATGTACTTTTTTTATTCACGATTTTAACATTATATTTGGACTATTTTATTTGCAATCCCGACTTGACCATACAATGTATGGCATCACACTCCCTCTAAGGCACGCTATGAGTGCCCTTAGGGGAAAATTCACTAACCCCCGGATATCCTAAATATCAAAAGGGTTTAGCTCTGTGGGAGCCCTTCCCCAGGTTTTCAGGCCCGTGGTTGGAGTCGTGGCGGCAATTTCCCATGAGTTTACGGACCGTCCGGGCTGTTCCTAACAGGACGGCTTTTTGCATTTGTTTGTATTTTAAATTGTTTAATAGATGTTTTGGGACTAGTCCTGTCGTTGACATAACAATTGGTACAGTTCGTGTGTTGTTCATGTCTCACTGAGTCTTTATTTGAAATTCCAAATCTCTATAATTGGTTATTTTCTCAGCTTGATTGATATTTATATTATTGTTGTTAGGAATTGCTATGTCAATTAAAGTTGTTTTCCGAGAGACTTTATCTACCAAAACTATATCTGGTCTATTGTAAGCAACTGTCCGATCAGTCAGTATCGTGCGGTCCCAGTACAGCTTGTAGTCGTTATTTTCTAAAACAGATATTGGTTGTATTTATAGTATGGTAATCTTACCGACTGTGATAATTCAAGTTTCAGTGCTAGTTCCTGGTGAAGTATTTTTGCCACAGCATCGTGTCGTTCTTTGTATTCAGTTGCAGCGAACGCTTGACAACCTCCTGTGATATGCTGGATAGATTCAGATGTTTGGCAACCGTACCTGCATCTGTCGTTGTTAATAGAAGGATCTTTAACGATGTACTTTAGGTAGTTCTTAGTTGGAATTACTTGATCTTGGATTGCCAATATAAAGCCTTCCGTTTCAGGAAACATATGACCAGAGATCAACCAGTAGTTCGACGCTGCACTGTCGACATAATCTTGGTTGACGTCATTTATATGTCTTCCATGAAGGGGCTTCTCTTTCCATTTCAGCAGTTTCTGATCTGTGGTCTGGTGGTGTAATTGGATATGTTGTTGTATCAGTCGCAGTGGTGTTGAGACATCAACCAGGCACATGACTCTATGTAGTTCAGAAAATTCTGCGAGTTTCTGGAAATGACTACGCAAATTGGAAATTTGTTGATCTAATAGTTTGCTTAGATCTGTCAATCCTCTTCCTCCTTCATACCGTGGCAAAGTTGTACGTTCGACAGAGCTCTTTGGGTGGTGATTTTGAGCTTTTGTTAGTAAAACTCGAACTTTTCGTTGTAATTGTTCAATGTCAGTCTTGCACCAATTAACTATACCGAAAGAGTAACAGAGCACTGAACACACATAGGTGTTAATAGCCTGAAACAGATTTTTACTGTTTAATTTAGTTTTCAACAGTCGCCTTACCCTTCTATAAAACTCTGCTGTTAGGTCCTTTTTCATAGTCATGTGATCAATACGTTGAGCCTGCTTTATTCCAAGGTATTTATAAGTATGACCTTCCCCCATAGATTCAATTTATCTTTAATGCTTGTACGTTGTTGTGTTTGAGACTGAACCCAAAATTAGTCGAGTTCAGTTTGTTTGAGAGAGGGTTCATGGCAAGGCCGAACCACAGCGGGCTAAGAGAGTCTCCCTGGAATATACCCCTTTTGATTGGAATGGGGTCAGTTTGTATTGAACAGTTGGCTTCATTCAGTGAGATTTTGGTTTGCCAGGTGGACATGGCATATTCTAAAAAGTTAATAATACAATTATTCATTTTATACAGTTTCAGTATCGTACTGAGCCAATCATGTGGAACTGAATCAAAGGCCTTTTTGTAGTCCACATATGCCATGTAGAAATTTTGAAGTTTGGCGTGGGCTTGATTGCAGACAACGGAATCAATTATCAGTTGTTCTTTGCAGCCCATCTAATTTTTCGCGCATCCCTTTTGTTGTTGAGTAATTATGTCGGTCAGCTCACAATGTTTGAAAATGCGATGATTAATGCACGATGTTATGAGTTTGTATAAGGTTGGAAGGCAAGTGATTGGTCGGTACTTTGCTGGGTACTGTGCACATAGGTTATCCTTTGGTAAGAGGTATGTAGCACCATGCGTAAGGAAACTAGGCATCTTGTGTGGGTGGGTAATTACGTCATTTATAAGGGCTGTTAGTGTTTCGTGGGTTGCGTACAGTTTCTTTATCCAGTAATTTTGTACACCATCTGGTCCTGGTGCTTTCCAGTTATGGAGGTGCTTCATTATGTTGGATGTGTCTTCCGTTGTAAATGGTTGGTGTTGCATGGCATCACAGTTCTGAAATGCAGCCTCCTCCTCATTAATCCAGCTGGCTCTGGAGTTATAGGAGATTGTTGTGGAAAGCTGTGTTTTCCAGAATTCCTCGATATCTGTTTTACTGGGGTAACTAGGGGCTTCATTATTGTTGGTGTTGTTAAGTTTTCTATAAAACCCTTTTTCTGATTGTCGGAAAAGTGTGTTGTCTAGTTTCCGTTGGTTACTGGTTTTGTAGCTTCTCAATCGGCTTGTGTAGACGGAGAGCTATTGTCGTAGACTGTCCAGGCACTGCTGAGATGTGATGTTTTCTCCATCCCACTGGGAGTGTATTCGGTTATTGTCCATGATAGTATTGACAAGCCTATTCTGTTGTTCCTGACTCCTCGTTGGTATTCGGTCAGTTTTCCAACGTCTTTCCGAAGAGAATTGATTTTCCCTTCAAGTCGTCTTTGCCAAGGTGGTATTCGAGGTGTTTGTCTAAATTGGGGAGGGTCTTGCTTTGGTCTTACTGCGACCCCAATTGTTCTGCAGATGGTAGTTCCAGCACAGTAGATAATTGTGTGTAGCGACTCTAACGTATTAGAACCTAAAACATAGTTTGGCAAGATAAATTTGTTCATAGCCTGCAAGACGATACCCAATTTCTTAGAAGATCCTAGTTTGGGAAGAGCTGGTCTAGTCAGTGGATCTGCTCCACTATACTCTATAAGAGCTCCTTCCATTTCTGACTGGATCTTCTCAAGCAGGTCAGTGTTGGTTGGCTATTCTTGTTGTAGTTCTTGAGTCTCGTCCGCTCTTTGTGCTCTGGATCGATTGTATTTCGACCAAATAGTTCGCGCTCCACTTCGCTCTTTATTCTGTCCAGTTGTTCAGGCGATATAAGGCCATTTCTCAAGATGACACGATATTGATCTACGACTCTCTGTTCAGTAATATATATATATATATATATATATATATATATATATATATATATATATATATATATATTCAGTTTTTAATATTTGTTTTATAAATTTTAATTTAATTTGATTTTACTACTTAGCCTCACTTTAGGCTAAGCCAATTTATAATTAAATTTTAAATTTTAGTTTATATCTTTTATTATTATTGTTTGCAACATAACGATTTTATTTATCAATTGTTTTTGTTATATCCGGCTAGCAATAGAAAAAGAAAAGCACCTGCCAACGCAAATCGGAAAATTCACATAAATCGAGTCAACGAATAGTTGTAACTTTTGCAGTTAGCCATTCATCGATTCTTCGAATATTGAAATAAATATAATGTTTCCATATAAAATGCTATGACTCAGGAACTCGTGGACCCCAAGTTTAGTAAGTGAAACGGTTTTTCTTAATAAATTACGGAAATTTCATACAAGAATACCATCAAATTAGAACATGTTATGTTTTTTTGATGGACATACTTTTATATTTTACGGTCATGCTAATCGTCTAAAATGTCGCTGTTAGTCAACAAAACGTTTGACAGAGATTGCTAAAAACCGTTTTATCAGCAAACCTTCGAATTGTAGCAAATACGATAAGGTTCCAGCAAGAAGGACCACTGCCACTTTAGCAACTTGTTTGGCAGTACCTCGACCAAAGATTTTCAAATCTGTGGAGAGAGAGGCGAGCATCAATAGAATGACGAGCACCATCACCTGATCGTACGTTATTAAACTATTGTATGAGGTTACATGAAATGTGTTGTCTATTATTTATCTACTGAAAAACAATAAATTTTCACACGTCATACTAGAAGCCCCTATATCCTATTTGAAAAATTGGAATATCGCTTCGTATTTATAAACATGTACAGTATCTGTAATAATGAATTTATTCCCTTTAGCTGTTCCACACTGTATAGTTCTTGAGTATTTGATATAATAACTGCACTTTAATCTAATCAACTAAATTTAACATTCTCATTTATTTTCGCATTATATTCACCGTGTACAAAAAAAAATATAGAATGCAACCAGTAATACTTTTGCATGTAAGGTTGAACAACTAACCTGATAGTATGTCTAAAAGACTAAAATAACGAACTCTTAACCACATGTTAATTGAATATTGGATTAAGAATTACCACAATATCGAAATCATCAGAATTAATCCATCATTTATTCGTTTCAATTTCCTACAATTCATATTCAACCACAAGAACGAGAGCAATGATAAGGAGAATACATTTCCTTTTTATTAAGAGCAAGATAACTTAACAAAAGGCATTTACACTTAATTGTACAAATAACTTCTAGTGTTGTAGACGAAATACTTAAAAAGCTTAATGGTCATTGTTCTGAGCATTCACTGCAATCTTTATTGACATTATACACAAAATGATAATTATAACAATATTTTTTTATGTGGACCGACATATTTTATTGTGACCAATATGCTATAACTGTATACAGTAACATGCCAACCCCTTATCCCATTTTTCTACTTCCACTAGTCTACATCGGTACTTCTGTATTCAATGGGTTTGAAGAATCAGGATCTCTTTTTGGACTGTCTATCCTCGTTTTTTACACTCTAATCGTCTATTGCATATCTCAAGTCTAACACCAAAACTCTGAAATGCTAATAACTTTTGAATTTACCAAATATATACTTTAGACACATATATACACTTTCTCATCGACAAGACCAGTCAACTCATTGCGCAGTCTAGTCAATCAGGGAACCCACTAGCAATAATAATAATTTCTAGATAGTTCAAGGCAAGTAAAATAACGGTATGTAAAATTTTAAATGAAGCGACCCACAAGACTAACAACTCGGCTATCGTTCTAGTACAATCCTGTAACCAAGTAAGTCCTAGATTAGAAATTGCTCCATATAAATTGGAAGGGTAACTGAACCTTTTAAAATACTGGGATACTTCTTGTTTCTATTTTACTATGGTTTGTCCATATGTATTTAGACAATTAATTATGATCTTTTTCCAATACTTTCACAGATTTTAAAGTCTTACCTCTCGTTCTCTCATGGACCCATACCTGTATGGCCAGAGGGGCAAAGTTTAAGAAGTACACTTAATCACCCAATATGGACATGCACAGATTAAAAATATTGAAATTGGTTTTAGTTAACCGAACTTACCTAATATGCACTTTTGCTTAAAGATTGTTGTAGAAGCTCACAGCCAACACTTTGAAATCGAATCAACGGGACATCCATCTCAACCGATTTGGTATAATTGTCGCGAATATCGATGAAAGTAGTTGAGCTACAACGATTGTTAAATGTTATGGAATTTGCAATGGGTGTTCTATAAGATGTTATAACCGATACCTCGAATCTAAAAGTAACTAAGTTTAAACACAAATCAAAAGAAATATCTTAGGATTTATTTTTAAACTCAATATGTTTTTAATACGTTTTTATTAAGTCGATGAGTATGTATGTATCTATCTATGTAACGGAAACTTTCAACGTAATTTTCACCAACTAAAAGAAGTCCTATTAAGTTGAAAATTGACACATGTGTCAAGGGCCGATGACAATACAACTCTTTAAGTTGAATTTTCCCGTTTGTTGTCTTTTTGTCACTGTTCTTGACTAATTACAAATTCGTCTATTAACTACTGCCATCTAGTTGGCAGTACGAGAACTGCAATGAAATGAAAAGGGTAGCAAGCATGAAGTAAACTTTTAATTATAAATACATTGTTATGAGACTAAAAACTTATTATAGTTTAAAAAACTAAAAAATACGCTTTAGTAGCAAACCGAACCAAAAAGCAGAAAATAATTTTTAATTATGACAGTTTATATTACAGCAGTAGAAAGTAAAAATCGTGGGGTGCATTTCACTATATTTGCATAACTCTCCTCTTATAAATAGTTGCCAATAGAATAATTGTAAAATTTACTATTTCAAGCACCCCACGCTTTTTACTTTCTACTGCTGTAATATAAACTGTTCATAATTAAAAATTATCTTCTGCTTTTTTGTTCGGTTTGCTACGAAAGCGTATTTTTTAGTTTTTTTTAACTATAATTATTTAATTTTCAAACATAAATCATACTAAAAAAAGATATATTTAAAATTCAGGTGTTGGTTTTTTGGAAAAACGCTCGGACACGTCGGTTTTTTTGGACTGCGGTTTTTCTGGTGATAAGCTCATTTATAAGGGTGGGCCAGAAATAAATTGCGGTCATCAACTTCATTTTTTCAAATGGAAACATTTATTTTATTTTTGAATTATTTCTAAGTATTTTTCATGTACAATGTCCTATACCAAAAATTAACAGTTGATAAAAAATACATTTATTTTAAATTTGAAGGAAAAAAATCAACAGATCAAATTAACTGTTCAAATTGTTGACCATTAATTTCCTGATAATACTTAAGGGGGTTTTCAAATTCTCATAACACTTCATTTAGCGCCTGTGGCAGGATTCGTTGTATTCCTGCCCTAATTTTATTCTTTAATTCCTCGATATTTTCCGGCTTATTGAAGTACACTTCGATTTCACGTAACCTTAAAGATAAAAATCTAACAGCGTTAGATCTGGTGACCTAGCTGGCCATTGGATATTACCTCTTCTACCGATCCATCTATTTGGGAAAATATTGTCAAGATTATCTTGCACTGATTGCGAATTTTGCGGAGGCGCTCCATTCTGTTGAAACCAGTATATTGAGGTTTTGACCATTCGGATAAAGTTCTCTTAAACAGGGTAGTATATCATTTTGTAATAGGTATAAATACTTTTCCGAGTTAATTGTTTCCTCAATAAAAAATTTGGTCAAGTGCGAGTTAGACTCCCATACTAAGGGTTCCGTACCACCTTCAAGATTTGATACAATGTAGGTTTATCTTTATCTAATATTCCAGCTTCAGAAAAGTAGGGAATGAGTGCATTTTCTTTTATTTCCTTAATATATTTTAAAGGAAGCGTTTTCAATTTATAAAAAAATTAATTTTCTAAATTGGCCCCCAAAATTAAAATTAGATTTTTATTTTACTAATAAACTTTCAGGGAAGCCTTTTATGATCTACTGTGTGTAGACTGGAAGATAAAGCGAAAAATAGGTCAAGTTTTAGTTGATAAATTATTAAATCTTTTAAACAAATTATTTAAAAATACAAACAAAATATATTTTTCAAAATTTTAGATAGTATAGTTTCATAAGTGGGAATTAATTCGAAGTTTAATATTTTTGTTAATAAGTTTTAAAGAAATGATTTAAAAATTTTTTTTCAAAATTTTACGGCTTATAGTTTCGGAGAAAAGATAGAAGGCATGGGTAAAATTTGTTATATTTTTGTTAATATCTTTAAAATAAGTTATTTTAAAAATTTGATAATGTGCCCTTTGATTTGATATATTACATGATGTATTAGAAACAATTTTAATTGTACATTTTCCATTTAATTCTGTAATTGGCCCCCCAAAATTAATAGTAGAGGTTTCTCCTTATGTTTTCGTTAAAATTCATGTAAAGCCCTATGTCTCTAATATTTTTCAAAATGTTACTTCTTAAAGTTTCGGATATAAGGAGGGGGGAACAGTCGATTTTTTTTAGTTTTTCCCCCAGAAGTACCCCTAAAATATATTTTTTTTCATTTAGGATATGTAATGCTGATCAGGTCACCAAATTATAGAGTGATACCAATTTTCAACTTTTTCCGTCCAGTAGTTTAGGAGAAAGTTGCTATGATGTAAAAGAGGGAGGAAATCCGGAGTGATATTATAAGGATATTCGAATATTGTATATACGGAACCCTAAAAAAAGACTCACAATTCCGGCCCATACGTTAACTTTCTTGGAAAACTGTGTATGACTTTCCAAAATCCAATGTGGGTTTTTGGATGGCTAATATCGAAAATTAGCCTGTTTACTGAACCATTTAAACAAAATGTTGCCTTGTCGGAAAAACTATCTTACTTGAAAAAAATCCATCATTGATTCGCAAATTTCTACTCTCCGGTCCAAATCATCTTCATTAAGTTCCTGAACTAAATGAACTTTGTATGGGTGCCATTTATTTCTATGCAAGCATTTTAGAGCAGAAGATTTACTTATTTACTGTTCTGCGGCTATTTCTCTAGTGGATTTGTGAGGATTTTCTTGTAAAAAGAGCATAACATTTAATTGTGTATCTTCTGGAACATGTTTGGTTTTGTAATTGTCTCTTACGTGGCCAAATTCCGGGTACTTTATATTAATCAATTCGCAAACTTCAGCTTGTGTTCGAGTTCTGTCGCCAAATCCTACCATCATCAAAATTTTTATTCACTGCTTTTCATTTAAACGCGCCATACTTTGGAACTTTGCAACTGCACTTGGCCACTACTCATTTGAAGTAAAATGATAGTACACTTTCTATGGAAATAAACAAGTGTTAAAAACTCCAAAACCCGCCAACAATCATAAAAACCAGACGTAAATAAATAGGTTCAAACCAACAAACACCATATTTTTACCGTTAGCAAATCTGAAATGCTGCATTGCGTACTAATCTACAACTTCTTCAAACTTTATTGTTGCTTGGCACCGACTTCAAAAATATACTAGATAGGTAGGTAATTAATTTGTACAGAATGAGCACCTTTTACTGTTTACATTTTTTACTTTGAATATGTTATTTATTGTATTTGTTTGTATTTTGCTATAATTATTTTCAACTTTTTACTTATACTAGGAATTCGGTTATATATATATATATATTAAATGTTTTATCTACAATTTTTTTGTTTTGTTCAACGCGGGTAGTTTTTATTTTTTACTTTGTATGTATAACCTTAATAGACGATGTAATATCGAGAAACACTCCCTATATTTCAACCATCCTGTACATACGGCTCCCTATATTGACCCTGTATAACAATAGCTCCTCTACTCCCTAACTGAAACTTCGTCTACACACTAAAAGAAACAAATCTATCTACTTATTACCACCCAATATAACTTTATTAATAACCCTGTATAGCCGTAATTTCATTCCCATCTATATTCTAAACAACTTGTAAATTCAACAGCTAATACCCTTTATTTTAACATTTTTTAACCACCCTATTTAACAACTATTATACTCCTCTCTATAATTTGACTATCAGATATATTCAACTACTGAGGGTTACGTTATATAATTATTTGCTCTGTATGTATGTGCATTATCTACTTTGTGTTAGTAAATCATAGCAGTCTATCAAAACCTCCCAAAACTACATATTAAATTGAACTTTTAATATTAGGAGTGATTGCTCTTACTGTGATGAACAAACACCTCTGAAAAAGTTTACTGTATAATTGAATTCGCTGTGAAATTTGCACTAAGAAATGATAATTTTGTTATTTTATCTATCGATATGAATACAACCGATGCATCTGTGCTATTGTTATAGCTCTTATCACTTTACTTTGTGGTTTTGTTTGCTACAACGAAACACCCTGTGTATAATCGTACCAAATAGCAGTTTAGAGCTTGACATGTGTTGTCACTGAATTTTCTATTAGCTGGGGTATGTGACACCAAAAGCACCGTCTTTGCAAAATTTAATTTTTTTCTTTTAAATCGGTATTGGCCAGGTATACAAATAGAATGACCTTAGTACTCATTGATTTCAGGAGCCGAAACTACTACATGTGCTTGAGATGTACATAGAAAATTTTCATATTCCACATTAAAATTTCAAGTGCCTGCAATTTCCGCGCTATTGTGTTGGAATTAAAATATGTATTTACGTCACTTTGATGGAATTATTGATAAGAATATTGGATTTTTCGGCGATTTTCTGCAAAACTTTATGTTGCAAGTCGCAGAAAAGGATATAAGACCCCTTAGGGATCTTCTTTAATAGATTACACTTAAAAAACTATCCACATCGACAAAGGGTTTTATAAAAATCGACCAATATGTTAGGTATGTTGGTCGATTTCCATGAACGCATGAGTTCATTCACAAATTTCATCACTTTCTCAAAAGAATTCTATTCCAAAATTTCAAGTTTCACCAATTCGGATATATACTCTACTATACAAGACCATAATCGTCCAAATCGGTGCACAACAAGAGAAAAAATCAGGTAACATACATACAAAAAAGCGGCGAATTGATAACCTCCTCCTTTAGAGAAGTCGGTTAAAAATACTTTGAATTAAATGAAGAATCAAAAATAAAATAAAAAACATTTTTTTAAATTATTTCAATACTTTTCTTAGACTAAGAGATGATGCAATCGCACATCAGTTGATTCAGTACCGTCCACCAGATGCTGTAAGGCGGCATTTATAATTCATCTCAGTAACTCTTGATTGTATTTGGTATTTCTTTTTATACAAGCAATCTTACGTTCTTAAAATATTTAATTCTTCATGAAGTTCGGGAATAGCCGAACTAAACAAATCAGATTCACCCAAAACAGCCAACCAAACACCACACAGCCCTCTTATCACGTGGCATCTCGTTCCCCAACTATAAGTAAAAGAAGCAGAACAATTCACACTCAGTTAAGTTCCCTAGTGACACTTTTGGGAGTAGGATCTAGACTCTGAAACTCTTTTAAATCAGTCTTTTTGTTTTGTGTTTTGATAGTGGCTCCGAAGCAGGAGTCGAAACATCGAGTATTTCATAAATTCGCAAATAAGTTAGAATAAATATTTTAATAAAAGCACGGTCTTGAGAATATTTTAGCTAAATGGAAATGACGCTGTCCACATTAGCATTGTAAAACAATATTTCAGTTAATAGTACTTTATTCCAAAGATATAATTTATACCCGCAAAATGAACGTTGGCTTGAAAAAATTATAAATAAAAAGATGCAAATAAATACATTTTTCTGATTTAAATTCATTTTTAGACCTGCTCACCCTGCAACCCAACATACACTTCCAACTATTTATCGATCTGTGCGAAGAGGCTTGCATAACGTTAAGGTAAACGATTTAAATAAGTTGGACATTGTTTCTTCTCTTTTATTATTGTTACTATATTATAATTCATTGCAGGTATTTATGAATTAACAAACCCTTGATAGAAAATGCCTAATTAATATCTTACTACTGAAGATCAGTACTATATAATTTTTTTAGTTACACATTCACAAAATATTTCAGATATTAAATATAATATATAGAAATATGTCATATTTTTTTACTTTTTCTGGGATTTCTTATAACATATTATATAACAAACAATTTTTGCTTGATCTAGTAATTTGTTTTAGACCTATATAATTCGCACAATGTACCCAAACCTGCTTTAACAATTTTTATTTCTACGATTTTGTCATTTGATAATTATTATATTTCGTAATTTTTTTTGAATCTTTTGTGAAAATTTATGTTGCAGCATTTTCGCCTTTATGTGGAACACAGCGTCACGTAAACGCCATAGGCACGGTCCGGGGGGTGCGATCTGTCAATTTGACAATTATAAACTTTAACTTAAAGCTAAAACAAACCAATTGAAAGATGTGACAACACAAAATCGCTACAATCCTACGAATTTATTTCCCTGTAAGTGCAAAATAAATTCGTTTTATGTTTTTGATAGTTTGCAGCTGTGACTTCGACACAGCCGGCAGCGCACAAATCGCGTTTACGTGGAACACAGTCTAAGCGTCCAAGGAGAATCAAATCTGTAAAAGTTGAAACGATGATTCAAAAATATAAAAATACATATTAATTTAATAACGGTTGCAAACAATACTCCACTCTTATAAAATCAATGATGAGTTAATATGTCTCTTTAAGAAAAAAGGTCAACCATAGGTTTAACTCAAACTTTGCAAAAACTACCGTTGCTAGACATTATTTTTGGAAAATAGATAGAGAATGAGAATATCTACTCTTTTGGTTATTAACACTGTTTTAGTTGTAAATTTAAACGAAATTATAAATGACTTTTTCATTTGATGGTTTTATTTGGTAACATTCATGTCAGAAAAATGTTTGTGCAATCATTGTCTTATAAAATTGTTAAATCGATCTAACTCTCAATATAAAATTAATATTTTTTCAGATTTTAAGACCTTTGACAGCAGAGGCAGGTTAAGACTTTAATGCGCTTGGATTTTATTTAGTATGGTGTTATTTCTCAACAAAAATATTAACAGTAACGAGAAGATGTTACAAATAAGGTTCACGAATCTTTTTTTTTGTCATTTCGAGTTTTGATTCCATTATCTAAGCAACAACAAGCTAACCTAATTGTTACCTGTTAACAATTTTTGAGGGGTTTATTGTTAAAAAAACACATCGATACAAAATGTTGAATATTGTGCCATTTAGTCAGGTTTTATCATTTTATTATACTATTAATGTTATCTTGGCAGAATATAATAATAGTATCTGGTAAACTAAGTAAAATCCAGACCAGAAGAACCAGAAGAACCACAACAATACTCACCAACACTGTCACAACAACAACGTGACCATCACCAACAGAGTCAAAAGTTACTGAACAGAGAGTCGCAGATCAATATCTTGTCATCTTGAAAATGGTCTTATTTCGCCTGAACAACAGGACATAATAAAGAGCGAAGTGGAGCGCGAACTATTTGGTCAAAATACAATTGATCCAGAGCCTGAAACACCTTTGGCACAAAGAGCGGGCGAGACTCAAGAACCACAACAAGAACAGCCAATCAACGCTGACCTGCTTGAGAAGATCCAAGCAGAACTGGAAGGAGCTCTTATAGAGTATAGTGGAACAGACTAGACCAGCTCTTCCCAAAACTAAGCTCTTCTAAGAAACTGGGTAACGTCTTGCAAGCTATGAACAAATTTATCTTGCCAAACTATGTTTTAGGTGCTAATACGTTAGAGTCGCTACACACAATCATCTACTGTGCTGCAACTTCCATCTGCCGAACAATTAGAGTCGCAGTAAGACCAAAGCAGGACCCTCCCCAATTTAGACAAACACCTCGAATACCACCTTGGCAAAGAAGACTTGAAGGGAAAATCAGTTCTCTTCGGAAAGACGTTGGAAGACTGACCGAGTACCAACGAGAAGTCAGGAACAACAGAATAGAAAGGCTTGTCAAGACTATCATGGACAATAACCGAATACACTCCCAGTGGGATGGAGAAAACTTTACATCTCAGCAGTGTCTGGACAGTCTACGACAAAAGCTCGATTGAGAAGGTACAAAACTAGTAACCAACAGAAACTAGACAACACACTTTTCCGACAATTAGAAAAAGTGTTTTATAGAAAACCTAACAACATCAATAATAATGAAGCCCCTAGTTACCCCAGTAAAACAGGCATCAAGGAATTCTGGAAAACACAGCTTTCCACAACCATCTCCTATAACTCCAGAGCCAGCTGGATTAATGAGGAGGAGGCTGCATCTCAGAACAGTGATGCCATGCAACACCAACCAGTTACAACGGAAGACACATCCAAAATAATGCAGCACCTCCATAACTGGAAAGCACCAGGACCAGATGGTGTACAAAATTACTGGATAAAGAAACTGTACGCAACCCACGAAACACTAACAGCTCATATAAACGACGTAATTACTCACCCACACAAGATGCCTAGTTTCCTTACGCATGGTGCTACATACTCTTACCTATGTGCACAGGACCCAGCAAAGTACCGACCAATCACTTGCCTCCCAACCTTATACAAGCTCATAACATCGTGCATTAATCATCGCATTTTCAAACATTGTGAGCTGAACAACATAATTACCAAACAACAAAAGGGATGCGCGAAAAATTCGATAGACTGCAAAGAACAACTGATAATTGATTCCGTTGGTTGCAATCAAGCCCACGTCAAACGACGAAATCTCTTCATGGCATCTGTGGACTACAAAAAGGCCTTTGATTCAGTTCGACATGATTGGCTCATTAAGGTACTGAAACTCTATAAACTGAATAAATGTATTATTAACTTTTTAGAATATGCCATGTCCACCTGGCAAACCAAAATCTCACTGAAGGAAGCCAACTATTCGATACAAACTGACCCCATTCCAATCAGAAGGGGTATATTCCTGGGAGACTCTCTTAGCCCGCTGTGGTTCTGCCTTGCCATGAACCCTCTCTCAAACAAACTGACTTCGACTAATTTTGGGTTGAGTCTCAAACACAACAACGTACAAGCATTAAAGATAAACCATTTGTTATACATGGACGACTTAAAGTTGATGGCAGCTACGAAAAAACAGCTGCATGATATGCTTAAAATAATAGAAGTGTTCTCTAGTGACATCTATATGAAATTTGGTCTAGACAAATGCCGAATTATTAATATAGTTAAAGGCTCTTCGGAATCTATGGGGGAAGGTCATACTTATAAATACCTTGGAATAAAGCAGGCTCAACGTATTGATCACTTGGCTATGAAAAAGGACCTAACAGCAGAGTTTTATAGAAGGGTAAGACGACTGTTGAAAACTAAACAGTAAATTCTGTTTCAGGCTATTAACACCTATGCCTGTTCAGTGCTCTGTTACTCTTTCGGTATAGTTAATTGGTGCAAGACTGACATTAAAGAATTACAACGAAAATTTCGGGTTCTGCTAACAAAAGCTCAAAATCACTATCCAAAGAGCTCTGTCGAACGTACAACTTTGCCACGGTATGAACGAGGAAGAGAATTGACAGATCTAAGCAAACTATTAGATCAACAAATTTATAGTTTGCGTAGTCATTTCCAGAAACTCGCAGAATTTTATGATCTACACAGAGTCATGTGCCAGGTTGATGACTCAACACCACTGCGACTGACACAACAACATGTCCAATTATACCACCAGACCACAGATCAGAAACTGCTGAAATGGAAAGAGAAGCCCCTTCATGGAAGACCTATAAATAAAGTCAACCAAGATTATGTCGACAGTGCAGCGTCGAACTACTGGTTGATCTTTGGTCATATGTTTCCTGAAACGGAAGGCTTTATATTGGCAATCCAAGATCAAGTACTTCCAACTAAGAACTACCTAAAGTACATCGTTAAAGACCCTTCTATTAACAACGACAGATGCAGGTAAGGTTGCCAAACAACTGAATCTATCCAGCATATCACAGGAGGTTGTCAAGCATTAGCTGCAACTGAATACAAAGAACGACACGATGCTGTGGCAAAAATATTTCACCAGGAACCAGCACTGAAACTTGAATTATCACAGTCGGTAAGATTACCATACTATAAATACAAACTAGAATCTGTTTTAGAAAATAACAACTACAAGCTGTACTGGGACCGAACGATACTGACCGATCGGACTGTTGCTCACAATAGACCAGATATAGTTTTGGTAGATAAAGTCTCTCGGAAAATAACTTTAATTGACATAGCAATTCCTAACAATGATAATATAAATATCAAGCAGGCTGAGAAAATAACCAATTTGGAATTTCAAATAAAGACTCAGTGGGACATGAACAACCCAACTGTACCAATTGTTATGTCAACGATAGGACTAGTCCCAAAACATATATTAAACAATTTAAAATACCTCGGTCTGGAGGAACATCTTTACAAACAAATGCAAAAAGCTGCCCTGTTAGGGATAGCCCGGACGGTCAGGAAATTCATGGGAAACTGACGCCACGACTCCAATCACGGGCCTGTAAACCTGGGAATGACTCCCACAGAGCTAAACCCTTTTGATATCTCGGATATCTGGAGTTTAGTGAATTTTCCCCTAAAGCCTCTCATAGCGTGCCTTAGAGGTAGTGTGATGCCATACATTGTATGGTCAAGTCGGTATCTGGTAAACTAAGTAAAATCCATTTTTTTTCTTTACATAGCATGGCATTTATTGTGCAGTTCAAACTACAATAAAATGAAAAATATGTACAGTAATGATAGCTGTTTACTAGGCAAGAAACTCCTCAACACAAGTTCGTTTGTTAATTGAATCTTTCCAAATACACTTGAAAACTACTTTTCGTGAATTAGGAACTTTCGAACGAATTATTTGTAAGCCGAGGAGGACATCAGCTCGGACTCTAATGTATAACGCTTGGTGCTGCAACTTGACCATATTATGCACATTTTATGATCTGAGGTAAACAGCATAGGTAAAGCGAAGCTAACTAATTCCCTAACTAACACTAATTCCATTTCCCCTATAATATTTACAGAGATGCAAACCGCGTTCTTATCACCTCGTAGCATAATATTTGATTATGGGGCTAACTGCTAAAAGACTAAAATGTGTCCTCTTAAAATTCATCATCACCGTAGCCACAATGACATTAGACATGATGTGAACTAGTAATAGTACGTTTGTACTAGAGAGTTGTCTACATGAACGTCTTCGGTTGCGCTAGTGATTCCAGCACACTATATCTAGCGTTTACTGTCAACTCGGTGGCCCTTGCGAGTTGCGACAGTCATTTTTGTTTCGTCGGATCTACCCAGATAATTGGAGAACGCCAATGACGTTGTACACTTGGAGCATGACTGTTTCTCTATATTATCGTTCCTGTAAAGGTGTACGAAGACTGTGAGGTGAGACCAAGGATAGTACATAAAGGATTGCTCGATAGATGTAATTTTTTCCGAAAGCATACGTTACAAAGTGGCTGCTTATATTTGCACCGTAACATTTTTTAATTAAGTCGTTACCAATATGACATTAAACAGATGAAACAAAACCAGAAAAATTCTTCAATTGTCAACAGACAAAGCGCCACAACAACTCTAGAGCGGGCCCACACACGATGATACGTCACAAGGTGGCTGATTTTATTCGGAATGTTTTAACATTGATCAAGCATACCTTTGTAAATTATCCTTGAGGTGGGACTACGTTTTGCCACATTAGAAGATATTCGTCCATGAGTAACTAGTTCCTTTAAAATAGAGACGTTAGTTAGGTGAGCGGCATATGTAACTTAGCATTTTCCTAATAGCCCACATTTGAGAAGACATTATTAGACTACAATATGCCTTTTAACGATTCAAGTTTCATAGGCATATAATTAAATGGGGAAGACAATAGTCTGGACTAGGATCATTTTAGTGGACTTGTAAATCATTTTCAACCCTTTTATGTATAAAATAATTAGGGTATGAAAAATAAAGTTGGAAGTAGTTAACAATATTTATAATAATTATTGTCATATGATCAACTGGGCACCGTTCATTCCTTGGCAAGAAAACAGACGATGTTAAAATTCTTCGACAACGTTTTGCTACATCTTTGCGCTGATTTGATTACGTTCTCACCTTATTCGTTTTCATTAACATTGGTTGATTCTAAGTAGTCCAACAAACAATAATCCAGTGGAGAATATACCACACTGAAATTATGGTTTCATGAAATATCGTCTTTTGAATGAACTTATTAAGAGTCTAATGAGAACTACCACTAACATTATCTCATAAATGAATACATTAAATACAAAATTACATATTCGAAAAACAATCATACAAATTTAAGACTTAAATACATTTCATATTATTTCATTATATCAGTGATTATTCAAAAACGGCTTGGGCAATTTTGATGATTTAAACGGCATTATATTAAGCTATATTACAGAAAGGTACCATATAATTTTCTATAATGTGATAATTATGAAAAAGCAGTAGTAAAGGGACTACATTTCAGTGAATTTCTATGAATCTACACTGTTTTATCTAAAACGGCTCAATCAGTTTGAATATTTTAAATTGTAATTATATTAAAACACTAACCACTGTGGTAATTTTCACAAATTTATTATTCTTGACAATTGTTTCGCTCTGATGACAGGTACGTCAGAATTAAATATTAAACTAAATACTAAACATTTGAATATATTATATAGTGTTGTAAGATAATATAATATATAGTGTTGTAAGATTAAAAGATTCCCAGCTCAATTAAACCAATTTTTCAGGCATCGGCTCCAATACACAATTTCAGACAATTCATTATTCGGAAATTTCCATACTGTTCGGCTTTTCTTGTCAGCGAAACCCAACATTTTTTGACTCCGGACTCGCAGGCATTGTCACCATTTTTAATGTAATCCGATTCAGTCTGGTACGCTCACACTCTACATGCATAAATTCATGTCCTCGAGCAAGAATAATCACTCATAAAATTGTTTTCGTTTTGAACTCTGACCAACATCCTACATTTCCGATGATGAAGTAATTTGTAAGTCCGATGAAGACCTGATGTGTTGCAGAGTGGAATATACAGAGGGTTCATAAACTATGGAAACTCTCCATTTAAATTAAGTATAACAAGAAACATTAGTCGCACGGTAACTCAGACTAATCTGGGCTTCTAATTTATCTTTTTTTAAATATATCGATGACGTAAGGCAGTAAATGTAAAAATTTATTTGTTTGATAATGAATGTCAATGTCTGGTACTCAAACATTAAACTGTGTTGAATTTGTAACAATTCGGGTATTCTAATTAGGAAATTACTGTTTGTCTTCTAAATGTTACATATTCTTGATTATTTTTATGTTTTCTTGGAAATAACACCACATCAAAATAAAAAGATGTGTCTTCTAAACGTTGTTTGTGGCATGTTCTTGATTATTTTTTGTGTTTAAAACAAACTTTAAATATTCAGAATAGATTTGTGGTGTTATTCCCCAAAGAAACACAAAATAAAAAGATGTGCATTGAAAGAAAATACCAAACGTTTCAAAGACGATTATGACTTCGCTGTCAATACATGTTTCAAAGCCTAGTGTCTAAACCTCACAGCTGCGAATCCAAAGAACTCGAGACAAATATACTTTTTTAATATTATGCCATTATTAATTAATATAAAGCGTGTCCAACACGACGTAAAACCGATAAGCAACCGTAATCTTATTGCGCGTAACATCACTGTAAACGATACGATTATTGATTGTGTATAGGTAATTCGTTCCGTTGGAACGAACCTTTTATGTACTATTTTTACTATTTTCATTTGTCATAAAATGAGTAAAACTCATTTTAATATTATCTAGAATAAGAATTTTAATTTGTTGCTACCGTTGGATCTATAGGTATAAATAGGTATATTTACAAAAACTTACTCAATATATAAACTTATTAATTTAAGAATTAAATTATGATTAAAGCTAAATTATTAGATGAACAGAGACAAAATGATTTTAAAATATTTGAAGAAAAACAAGGCAAAACGGAAGAAAAAACGACAAATGCAATTAGAACAATTAATGCAGATAGTAGCACAAGTTAATGAAACAGTTAATGAAAGAATGCAAATAGTTGAGTCAGACATAAAAGAGATAAACGATGACATTAAGACCATAAAAAATACCGTGGACACTCTTGAAACCAAGTAGATGACCTCGATTCCATCCAAAGTCAGGTAAAAGTTGAAATCAGTTAATTCAAAACACAGTTCAAGACCAAATCAGTTCCATTAAAAAACAGTACAAAGTGAAATACAAGATAAAACCAGTGCTATCCAAGACAAGATAGAAACAGAAATTTAAAAAATGCAAAAGGACTTACTGCGAGGAAAATAACAGAACACCATGAGTACCAAAGGTTCTGTTAGCAAACCACCTACATTTGATGGCAGCTCATCTTGGCCCATGTATAAACGGCAATTTGAACCCGTGCTACAGCTAATGGATGGCATAACCAAGAAAAATCTACGTCTCTTGTAATTTGCTTAAGAGGTCCTTAGAACTCCTCCAAAGCATTCCAGTCGATGATCAAGACAATTTCGACAAAGTCATCGCCATCCAACTCAGCGGAAAACCGCAAAAATCCAGTGAAACCCTCCAAGAATTCGAAGCAAAGATTAGACGGTTAGTACATTTGTCCTACCCAGACCTGCTAGAGGAAACGAAAGACCAGTTGGCCACACAGACATTTGACATACCTGACACCAGAGGAATAGAAGAAGCCAATTGTCGTAACAAATTGGTGACAATTATTTTAATTCACTTGATATTCCCCGTTTTCCAATTACGACTCACAGAGAGGCACGGTGCGTACTTTAGAACATAAAAAATTGAAGGTTCGTGCTCTGTGCCTGTACAGCAAAACACATTGTGCTGGATTATAAGTGTGTCTTCAGGAGTTCAACAGGGCTCTCACGCGGGACCATTTCTTTTTAATTTATTTATTAATGACATTGGCAAAATTATTAATCATTGTAATATCTTAATGTATGCTGACGATTTCAAACTGTTTAAAGAAATTGCAACTTGCAATGATGCTACGTTACTCCAATCCGATTTAAACTCTTTATTTGGCTGGTGTATTAGCCATGATCTTCACCTAAATATCAATAAATGTTTTATTATTACTTTTGCACAAATTTCACAACCTATAATCATTTCATACGCTATTAATTCACAAACGATACAGCGAGTAACTGAAATTCGTGACCTTGGTGTCGTTTTCGATAATTCTCTGACTTTTCATAGACACATTGATCTAGTTGTTTCCAAGAGTTACAAGGTTTTGGATTTTATCAATCGTTCATCAAAAACATTTTCTCATAATACGATTCGTTTATTATATTGTTCACTAGTACGATCTATTCTGGAGTACTGTTCTGTCATATGGAATCCCCACTATAACACACATATAGCTAATATTGAGAAAGTTCAAAATAAATTTCTTCGTATAGTATCATTTAAATATAGTGATATTTTATTACAAATGCATTTACAATCTTTGCAAAATCGGCGTAACAAAGCTGATATTTGTTTTCTATACCAGTTGCTGTCAGGTGAACTTGACTGCCCTTCCTTACTAGACAGAATATCCTTGAATACGACAATGAGAGCCCGTTCTTCAGAACTCTTCAATGTTTCATTTCATAGAACTAACTATGGATTTTGTTCAGCAATGACTAGATTATTGCGTACAGCCAATCAGAACTCCTCGCATATCGATGTGTTTTACCACTCCATCAATGTAATCAAGCGCTCGTTATACTATAATATTTAATGCTGCCGTTTGTTTTGTTTTGATGTGTTATCTTTTGTACGCGACTACATGTATCGTAATTATAATTTTAATTTTAAGTAATTATATTTTATTTTGTTTTTTGTATTATTTCTAAAACTTGAGTTCAATGTTAGTCATGTAAACTTTAGATTTATATGTTTTTTGTGTGTTTTGTGTTTTTTAGATTTAGATTTAGATTTAATGTTATTTACTCTAAATTTTTTGTTTTTGTATTTTATGTAAATGGGGTAGTGTGCTATGCTGTGTAGGCACAGATTACGTACTGTGCTTCTCTGTGCATCGTAATTGGGAAATATGGATTACTAAGAATGATACAAATAAAGAAAAATAGAGACCGTAAGGTAATGAGAAAAGGGAAGTATATTTCCTAAGAAGCTTTCACTTCCATCGTTCAGTCTCAAACGACTGCCGCTTTTTCTGGTTTTGTTTCTTCCGGTTGAGGTGATATTTGTAACATCTTAATTAGAAAAGTGTACGTTGCACTTTGTGACGTGTTCTTTCGGAAAAATAAAATATCTATCCAGCAATCCGTTATGTACTATCCTTGCTGGTTTCGCAGTATTCTACATATCCGTTCTGTGGTGCCTTTCATGCATGGTATATTGACTGGCCTACATAGTCTTATTCATTGTTTTTTCTTTTCTCTTGTTTTGTTGTTTGCATATTGCTTTTTTAATGATATGGTTACTATAGTCATTACCTATTTAGGCAATCTTGGTAGCATTACAAAAATAGCAAGTTACATTAGAACATATTAAGTTTTGTCTACGTAGTGTTAAAGTTAAAGATAAACATATTCTTAAGAAAGTATCCATAACATTGAAACAGGGTGTTTATTAAAAAATATTTAATCAATATTCTTTCAGTAAATAGTTCTCCCTTCAAAACCTATACAAACAAATTTTCAGATTTCATGTATCTGTACTTCTCGAGATCTATCTACCGATGCTTTATTTGCCGCTCTCTATTCATTATTAAAGCTTCACAACTGAAATAAAATAATTAGAAATGTTACTTTAATATTCTCCCATGCAACTGATCAATTAATTCAAGAATTCAAGACTATATATTCCGGGGAAATTTAAGGGAAGCTGAACATGGATGAAACCATTTCGTTTCAGAATTCAAGTGAATTAAACGGTTAGGCGTACGAGCTTCGCAACTGGAAATACACGAGTCATGCAAATTAAACTGATAATTTGGATTAATTGAATTTTGAATCATCAGCCTTTTGGCGTTTTTGCGAATTTTAGCAGTAGGGGTGAAATATAACGACCCAGCTCTTAACCGCACATTAAGGGAGCGGTTTTACTGCTGTCGCAGATTTCATTCGTTGGCATTTGTGTATGACAGTTTTCGTTAATGTTTCTGGAAAATAGTGGTTACAGAAGACTGATACAAACATGTTTCTTGAAACAAAGGTCAAACTTAGATATATTTGGCGTTATTAGGATTAGTACGGTGTTTTACTATTTTCTAAAGTTTCCGTGGCAATTGCAATATAAGTACTCTTCGTATATTTTAAGTACAAAATAGCATGGAATAATGAAAATGGTCGGAAGTAGAGGATTTGACATGCTACAAGCAAATAGTAAGAATTTTCCTGAAGCAAGCGTTTTTTGATTTTTCAAGTTTTTCTATAAGGGGATAAGTACGCCTAATGAGTATTGAAGTAACTTTTGAATATTCTTTAACAAGATTACTGAATTTCAGACTGGAATGAGTATCAATTGTAGTCTGGCTGGGCAAGGAAATAAGGAACAAAAAGGTGGATTCGTCTCATTGTATTATGAAATTTCCTATAAACATAAGAAATAATCCAATTATTAAAATTGATCTTAAATGCAATAGAATTAACAGCACGGATAGTAATATTATGTATCTAAAAATTCTCATTAAAAAACATAGTTAATTCAGAAACGAAAGTAATAAATAGGATAACAAAATTTATATAACAAATTATAAGCGCGCATGTAAGTAATAAAACTAGTGTAAAATGTTCAGTCTTTGTGTACGTAAAAATGACAGAACAGTGTAGAATTTAGAAAATTAATTCTCTTCGGAAAGACATTGGAAGACTGACCGAGTACCAACGAGGAGTCAGGAAGAACAGAATAGAAAGAGTTGTCAAGACTATCATGGACAATAACCGAATACACTCCCAGTGGGATGGAGAAAACATCACATCTCAGCAGTGTCTGGACAGTTTACGACTAAAGCTTTCCATATAGACAATTCGATTGAGAAGGTACAAAACCAGTAACCATCGGAAACTAGACAACGCAATATTCCGTAAATCAGAAAAAGGGTCTTATAGAAAACTCAACAACATCAATAATAATGTAACTCCTAGTTATCCCAGTAAAATGACCAGCGAACAGTTCTGGATACCACAACTTTCCACAACAGTTTTCCAGAACTCCAGAGCGAGCTGGATTAAGGCCGAGAAGGCAGCATTTCAGAATTGTGATAAGATGCAACACCAACCATTTACACAGAAGACACGACCAACATAATGAAACACCTCCATAACTGGAAAACACCAGGACCAGATGGTGTGCAAAATTACTGGATAAAGAAACTTTAAACCACCCACGAGAAATGTACAATACTCATTAATGACATAATTATCCATCCACACAAGATGCCTAGTTTCTTTAAGCATGGTGCTACATACCTCTTACCAAAGGACAACCTATGTACACAGGACCCAGCAAAGTACCGACCAATCACTTGCCTCCCAACCTTATACAAACTTATAACGTTGTGCGTTAATCAAAGCCTTTTTAGACAAAGGGATGCGCGAAAAACTCGATGAGGTGCAAAGAACAACGAATAATTGATTCCGTTGTCTGCAGTCAAGCAAATGCCAAACGACAAAATCTCTACATTGCATATGTGGACTACAAAAAGGCCTTTGATTCAGTTCCACATGATTGGCTCATTCAGGTACTGAAACTCTATAAATTAAAAAAGTAAAAAATCGTATTGTTAACTTTTTAGAATATGTCATGACTACCTGGCAAACCAACATCTTTCTGAATGAAGTCGACTGGTCGATACAAACAGACTCTATCCCTATCAGAAGGGGTATATTCCAGGGAGACTCTCTTAGCACGCTGTGGTTCTGCCTTGCCATGAACCCTCTCTTAAACAAACTGAACTCGACTAATTTTGGGTTGAGTCTCAAACACAACAACGTGCAAGCATTAAAGATAAACCATTTGTTATACATGGACGACTTAAAGTTGATGGCAGCTACGAAACAACAGCTCCATGATATGCTTAAAATAGTAGGAGGGTTCTCTAGTGACATCTATATGAAATTTGGTCTAGACAAATGTCGAATTATTAATACAGTTAAAGGCAAAATACAGCAGAGGCACTTCGAAATCTATGGGGGAAGGTCATACGTATAAATACCTTGGAATAAAGCAGGCTCAACGTATTGATCACTTGACTATGAAAAAGGACCTAACAGCAGAGTTTTATAGAAGGGTAAGACGACTTTTCAAAATTACAATAAACAGTAAATTCTGTTTCAGGCTATTAACACCTATGCGTGTTCAGTGCTCTGTTACTCTTTCGGTATAGTTTGGTGCAAGACTGACATTGAACAATTAAAACGAAAAGTTCGAGTTTTGCTAACAAAAGCTTAAAATCACCACCCAAAGAGCTCTATCGAGCGTATAATATTGCCACGGTATGAAGGAGGAAGAGGATTGACAGATCTAAGCCAACTATTAGATCAACAAATTTATAGTTTGCGTAGTCATTTCCAGAAACTCGCAGAATTTTCTGATCTACACAGATTCATATGTCAGGTTGATGACTCAACACCCCTGCTACTGACAGAATAAGTTCAAGTATACCACCAGACAACTGATCAGAAACTGCTCAAATGGAAAGAAAAGCCCCTTCATGGAATACAAAGAACGACACTATGCTGTGGCAAAAATCCTGCACCAGGAACTAGCGCTAAAACTTGAGCTATCCCAGTCGGTAAGAACACCCTACTATATATACAAACCAGAATCCATTTTAGAAAATAACAACTACAAGCTGTACTGGGACCGCACGATACTGACCGATCGGACTGTTGCTCACAATAGACCAGATATAGTTTTGGTAGATAAAGTTTCTCGGAAAATAACTTTAATTGACATAGCAATTCCTAACAACAATAATATAAATATCAAGCAGGCTGAGAAAATAACCAAATATATCGATTTGGAATTTCAAATAAAGATACGAACAACACAACTGTACCAATTGTTATGTCAACGACAGGACTAGTCCCAAAACATCTATTAAACAATCTAAAATACCTCGGTCTGGACGAACATCTTTAAAAACAAATACAAAAAGCTGCCTACTACAAACTGTACTGGATCCGGATGATATTGACCGATCGGACTGTTGCTTACAATAGATCAGATATAGTTTTGGTAGATAAAGTCACTAGAAAAACAACCTTAAGTGACCTAGCAATCCCTAACAACAATAATTTAAATATTAAGCAGGCTGAAAAAAAAATTTTGAATTTCAAATACAGAGTCAAGGGGACACGAACAACACTCGAACGGTACCAATTGTTATGTCAACAACAGGAGTAGTCCCAAAACATCTATTAAACAATTTGAAATACCTCGGTCTGGACGAATATCTTTACCAACTGATGCAAAAGCCCTCCTGTTGGGAACAGCCAGGACGGTCAGAAAATTCATGGGGACACGACACCAACCACTGGCCTGATAACCCGGCAAGGGCTCCCACAGAGCTAAACCCTTTTGATATGTTGTTTATCTGGGGTTGAGTGAATTTTCCCTTAAAGGAACACCATGTGTCCTTAGAGGAAGTGATATGCCTTACATTGTATGGTCAAGTCGGGGATATATGTGAACATGAAAACGCACTAATCTTTTTTTGGCCCATTATTTTAACAGGAGGATAATGAAACGTAAATCTTAAATACTTAATGAAATGTCTTTTTTTTATTGATTTGTGCTGAAGATGGAGATTTAACGTTTAGCTAACGTGGGACAATGTACAACATGTACCATGAAATGTACTATATACCAAGAGCATTAAGCTCAGATACCCTTATGTGTAATTTTATTGGTGAAAGTAGTTGTAAATGTTTTTTATTTGAAAGAAGAATTGTCTCTAAAACATTGTAAAATCATTCAAAAATTGCTGTATACTCCTTTAACAAGATGTGGCATACTGCATATGCATTTTTTCATTATTTACAGTACTATTGAAAGCTGAATAAGTATTCGTTACAAAATATAACAAAAATATTTTGAAATTTTATTTGCCATAAGTTAAGTCTTTCCGAATAATTCAGAATTGCCATACGGTCCCTTAGTAATTATTATATGAACACCAGAACATCATTAACAATTATTCTCATTAGAAATTTAAATACAAGTGAAGCATGGAATAAGAATGCTTGTGAAGTGTCTACATAATTTTAACACTGATTTAGAAGTATTGATTCCACAAATACCTTTGACTTATTGGAGTACTATTTTATCATTTATGCTTCAAACAATCTGCTATAATAGAGTTGGATCTTTTGATGGTTTGAAATATTATACTTACGAATATATTGAGCAAGCTCATTTAGCAAATGAAAAGCGAGTATTTACCTATAAATTTTTACTGAAGTTTTGAACTGTTAAATCAACTTCATAACTATTCATTTCTTTCAAAGAAAGTTATCATTGATCTCTATTTAAGCTAACTAAATTTGTGACATTTGTTACATTTGTGACATGCCCTAACTCACTATTTTAACCATATACTTATGGTAACAAATAAGAATTTACATACAAATAAATTTTAATTAATTATATATGAATAACAAGTTGAGCACAGGCGATTCAAATACGTACAAAAATACGAATCACAAACTGATCGATAGGAATATTATTAAAATGTCAATTTAAAGACAGCTTTCACAGAAGGAAAAGAAAGACAAAGGAATATACTAGGCTTTCACTTCAAAACCAGCCACCCAAAATAACTTTTGAAATATTAATTATTAAAAAAGACAAGTTAATTTATATTTACGAGAGGACACAACTAAAGCTGGGTCCAGATCTTTAAAAATTTGGCCCGAATGCGTTCGCTGCAAATATTTGCGCCGAAAGTTGAGATAAATTTTCACATAAATATTTACGTCGTGTGTCGTGTGTTTGTGCTCCAGCTGTGTGCAAATTTGACAGCTGATTTCAAATATATTTATTTGAGGTTAAGTTTTAACTATTGCTTTACTTCAAATAGTTCAAATAAGTCACAGTCAATATATCCAATAAACGGTTACCACCTTCATATCTTCTCTCTCTTTAAAGATCTTTTATCCAGTAGCGTCTTCTTGATCTTTGTTTTTTTTTTGTTTAATATGGTCATACAAAACAATAAAAGCTGCATATATTCTCTTAATATCGGATATCACAAATTTGTTTATAAACACAACATGTCAAAAGTCAGGTGAAACTGAGGTTAGTTAACAAATTCAGAAATTTCGAGGGCAGAATTTGCAAACGCGTCCATATCAATAACTGAATGCGGCGCAAATCCTTTGATGTTCGTCGAAAAACCGACTCTGTGGGGATCGCGTGCGTTCAATGTCGAATAAAGTCTTGCGTGCGTCAAAACGTCCACATTGACACAAATTCTCCCGCACACACAAAAATTTACGTTCAATTTGCCATTCGGCGCAAATTTTAATAGATCTGGACCCGGCTTGAGAGGTATCGGTCAACCTGCAGTTTCAACCATTAAGCGGGGGTGAATATTACTTCTAAAAGTTTAAATACAAAGGGTTATCGTGTGAATTTCGAGAATGGTTTATTCTTTACAAAAAAGAATTGAAAAAATATTTATTTTTGGGGGAGAACAACGCTGTGCACAATGAACCTAATTGTAGATACTGGGACAATACCTTTAAAAAGAGATATCACATGATACCCCTTTGTGTTTAAATTTTTCGAAGTGGTATTCACCCCGCTTAGGGGTTGATACAGTAGAGTGAGCGACACGTGTAAAATGTATTTCTCCCGTTAATATAAATTAATGTGTTTTTTATATTTTTCCTTTAAAGTTATTTAGGGTGGTTAGTTTTAAAATGATGTATAAATTCTCGAGAAAATTGTAAATTTTCAGAAAATTGAACGAGTATTTAACCTTAACCTAACCTAACTTAACCTTCGGGGGTATTTCATTAAAGTCTTAGAGGTTAGGACGACTTTAATGAAAGTATTTGTATGTGTTTGTGTGAGTCCATAGAATAGCTCAGATTTACAATTAGACCGGTTAGGTGGCGCTGCGATTGGGTTCTAGGAAATTCTTTATTATTTTCTTTAACAATATTTACATTAAAATACAACACCAATTTGACTACCTCGTGCGAAGTCAGGGCGGACTACCTAGTAATAGATAAACTGTTGTTTTCAGAGTTCTTTTAGCCAAATGTTTTATCTGCGACTGCCGCAAGTACCTTCAGTAACGCTGCCTAGTTGGTAGGAGCATTAGTACTTAAACTGAACAGGTTCGGCGGGTGGAGAAGGACTGATATTTAATTCTAACTGAAGCATAGTGTGCCGATTGACGAATGGAAATAGAGTAGGCGAGACTGCACGTAGGAGCATGGAAAATTAATTCATGGTATTCTGTAAAATTGTAATGACAACAGGTATTAGGTGAGGTAAAAAAGAGTCAACTCTGGTGTTTTCTGAGATGATGATCAATGCAATCTCATAATTATTATTTTTTGAATTTGCTTAATAGGTTGGTCCCAAGTTTTGAAGTGACTGTTGCTTATTCGTATAATTGAAAGGATCCACTTACATTATGTGCCGGTGAACCATCCGGAAAGCATGGTCCAAATAGATTAATTCATTTCGTAATTATCAACGGGGTTTGTGTGGGTTCACAGTATGTACAGAGGCTAAGGGTGCCATCATTATTGATGAAAACTGTAGGTGCTAGAAAAGCCATTTATTTTACCATAGTCATCCATGGTGAACTGAATTCGTGGGTAAGTGCCGTATAACATCTGTTAGCAATAATTTCCCGAGGCTCCCAAGAACAAGTTGTCAACTACATGTACCCAATCCACCTAACATGAAGGTTTAAAAGAAACAGTTTTCAATGCTTTCAGTTCTTCATCAGCAACATCAACTTGCTGATAAAATTTCAGATTCCTCTAAAACTACAAGATGTCGAAACAGGTCGTAGATATCGTTTGTAGATTCAAAATATTGGCCTTGACGCGGACCACGGTGTATAAGGGAACCAAGTAGAAACTCATTAACGAGTTAACTCGCTGAACCATGTCAGTTCTACGTTAAAATTTTTGGAAATGTTTGACATGAAAGTTCATAGATTCTAATACCTATAATATAGACTACTTTCGTTCACGTACATTAAAAAGTCTTAAATATTTATCGTTATACCTTTAAACTATGTACCATGAACTTATTTAGCATGTTCTTCATTGTTAAAGTAGCATTTATTGCAAATTTGAGAAGAATTGCCCTAACATATTTGAGCACTTTTGTTGTTGAACTTTTGGTGAGAGAAACGAAAATAGATCTTTATA
This sequence comes from Octodonta nipae, assembly GCA_034190945.1. Taxonomy (NCBI): domain Eukaryota; kingdom Metazoa; phylum Arthropoda; class Insecta; order Coleoptera; family Chrysomelidae; genus Octodonta; species Octodonta nipae. Next base: position 31,598,019 of record CM067219.1, on the reverse strand, counting down.
TTTATTACAAGCTTATATTCGTTTCAGCAAATAGATCAGCACATTTTATTTCTAGTTTAACTGGATGTTTAATGGAACCCGTATAGCCAGTAAATGTAAATTCCCAGTGAAGTAATAACAATTTTGACATTAGTAGTTAATCCTTATTTATAACATGTAATTATTCTGATAACAGTTGTTTATGATATAACCAGCTGACATTATTGATCCTGATTCTTAATTTCTTCATTTATCATAGATTAAAATAAACCGCAATTATTAAGGCTTGAGGCCAGAGGGTATTTACGGTCCTGATATTTGCATATAATTGTTTACAAAACGGTGAATTTCAGTTTCATAGTTTGCTGAGGGCTAGATGCTTAATTACAAATTCTTAGCGACAGCTTAATATAAATAAGACCGCGGCATTGATCGTACACTTTATGTCGATAGCAATATTTAGTAAACAATACACACTGTATTTTTTGTTGCTAAGCACCTGAATAAATAATTAAATAATACGCATAATTTGAGAAAATTTTGATTTACAGTTCACTGGGCCCCAGAAAGTTCTACCATCATAATCGAATTTGATCCACCATCCAAGCATTAATTCAGTACTACTAACCTAATTCCTCAATCATTTAAAAACAATTTAGAATCCTGAAATATTACAACAATCAAGAAAAAAGGGCAATTATTTTTCTCTAGAGCACATCGGTGTAACAGTGTTATTGTTTTGAAAAATACAACTGATTATATTAACAAGTTTAACTGATATTATTAAATGATATTCGCCTAAAACGATAGAAGTATATCTGTACTCCAAATAACAAGTACTCTTATAAATATTAACTAGGTGTTGAAATATTTCCAAGAAGACACTCTAACAATAATTATTACGTACGTCCGACGTTTATAGTCACTAACGAAACCCTAAAAAGGTAGTACCTTCACCACGCGTCCTGTCCGTTATATCTTTGCTTGGTTTTCCCGAATATATAAGGTCTTCTTTTGCATTTTAACATAATACATCAAGTTGATACAAACACAGTATAATTAATTCAATTAAGTGAGAAAAATTCAAGTGCTTAACATCCAGCGAACAATTGCCACTTATAATCGTTTGATAAAGTCAAGAGTTTAAACGTCATCCCACCACAATAGTGTATTTACTTGATACAGAGTAATAATAAAAAATCAATGCTTAATTTGACTACAGGTTTGTCTTAGTAATAGTTTCTCTCAATTTAACAATAACCTCCACGCTAACATCTAATTCATTAACCCACATTTTCGTATTCGTGAATAGTTAGAATCTCTAATGTATAAACACAAAAACTTTTACCCTAACACCAAAACTTTAATTTTTGCACTCGACGCACGTTTCAACAGCGAAGCTGTCATCATCATGGAGTAAATCAAAACTGAGAATATTTATTTGTAAATATTCTCAGTTGTAAATATTTATTTGTAAATATTCTCAGTTTTGTTTTAGTCCATGATGATGACAATTTCGCCGTTGAAACTTTTGTCGAGTGCAAAAATACTAATTTGGTGTTAGGGTAGGTACAAAAGTTTCTAGATTTAAGCTATAAAAATTAAAAAAAAATACGTTTTTCTCATGTTATAACATGTGCCATTCTTACATATCTATCGGCAGGATATCGAAGCATCTCACATTGATTGGTGCCCTTCACATTATTAACGTTAATACTGAAATATTTTTAAAATTTTTACAGAGACAGAATATTCAGACAACGTTTAAAATTAACAACAACTGTGGTAACGTTAAGACGATTTAAAAGCTGTTGAATATTTAGTATCTGAAAATCACACACAGCTAAATACTTTTGAAATATTACATTTATATAAGAAGTTATATTTCTTGTAAACCTGTAAACTCCAAAAATTCCCTATATTTCTTGAGCAAGTTAATCGAAGCTAACTTTTCGCTATTATACAGAGTATAAATGAAAAAGTGTTTATAACGAAAAGTTCCTATGAAAATATATCGGTAAACGCTTCGTTACCGATGTACAAGGCGTTGAAATCTTCAGATTTTTTAAGTTCTTTTCTTCTAACTCCTAAATTTTTCCACGTATTTAGTTCAATTTTAGGACATTACTGTCTCTATGAAGTCTTTATAATAAGATCACAGAAACGGTCATTACAATTTAAAGGGTGTCACTTTTTGTAGAGTCAGGTGTTCTTTGTGCCCCTAAAACTTTTTTCAGTACGCCGCTGGCAATTGATGAATGAATGTCATGAATTTGCAGTGTTTTTTATTTCTTTCGCTTTTTTCGTATCTGTCCCTATTTTTGTTTAAAAGATGACCAATTTCATGTGTATCCTAGAAACAAACAATCCTTTTGTTATTTATTTTTCTAGTAGGCGGCTGTCATATTAAATCCTCTTATTGGCAGCTCTAACTTAATTATTGTTAATTTACTCTCTTTGATTTTTACTAACACACATTGAAAGTTGTGTGTGACGCAAAAATGGCATTTCGTTTACGGTCTCTGTAATGGTAATTCCTTAGAAGCGTGAGAAGATATGCTGCAATGTATCCTCAATGTGTAGCCCCACATCACACTTTGTTTGGGCGGCTTCATCAACGAATAAGAGAAACAAGTAGCTTCAAAAAAACATGTGGTCGCCACCGGGATATTAGAACACTAGAATTACAAGAAGCTGTACTTAATTTAATTGACGTGCAACCCAATACCAGCACTAGGAAAATTGCTTTACAGCTACATGTTGATCATATGACGGTATTTCTCATCTTAAAGGAACAGGTGTTATATCCATATCATGTACAACGAGTCCAGGAACTGTTAGCTTGTGCTTTTCCTAACCGTCTTGCATTTTCGTTTTGAATGCTAGATATCATTAGACAACACCCAGAATGGCGAGACAGTTAGGAAAAGCACGAGGTAACGGTGCCTGGACTCGTTGTACATAATATGGATATAACAGCTGTTCCTTTAAGATGGAAAATACAATCATATGATCAACATGTAGCTGTGAGGTGGTTACCTCAACCGCATCGGGCAGAAGAAACTCCCTATGCTATCGTGGAAGCTCACCACCAGGAACAGTTTACTTTATACATGTGGATTGGAACTACATTAAATGGAGATATATTAATTCAGTTTCTAAGCGAAGAGCTGCCAGTTCTACTTGATCCGATTTCTTTAGGTGTCAGAACAGGAATGTGGTTTATGCACGATGGCGATCTTGCCAGTATGAGAACATGTCAATATTTGAACCAAACATATCCAGATCGCTGGATAGGACGAGTTCGTTCACCTGATTAAATCCGATAAACTTTTCAACGTGAGGGCATTTAAGAGCGTTAGTTTATAGTGGAACTCCTGTTCAAAACAGAAGACTTAAAAACCGCATTATAAATTCGTATAGAGTTATTCAAGATTCTCCTGGGATTTTCGAATACGAAGATCTATGTCGGCGTCTAAACTGCTGTGTAATGGTTGAAAGTCACCATTTTGAGCACTTGATCTCTTTGTTTTCGCAGTTAGGTAAACCTGTTTTTTAAGGATTTTGAAATAAAAGTAGCATACCCCTTCGAGGTGTCATTCCTTTGTTCGCAAGACAATATATATTATATTTATATATAATATATTTTCTGGTTAGGGAACCTTCATCAGTTGCGCTTCCCACAATTGAATGTCCTCTCGAACACTTCTTTATGCATTTGATGCATTTCGTTAAATTTGAAGACGCGAGATGTAAGACCGACATCTAGGATTTTCGAGAGAATCAGTACAAAGAGGTTCCGAATCTGGAGCCGTTCCGTGTAATTGCTGCTCTCCCTTAACTCCTAGGACAGAATGTCACGATAAAATTTTCAGGTTACTTCACCTGTCAGAGATATTGAATACTCTCTTCGAGGTGTCATTCCTTTGTAAGCTCCAGATTCGGAACCTCTTTGTACTGATTCTCTCGAAAATCCTAGATGTCGGTCTTACATCTCGCGTCTTCAAATTTAACGAAATACATATCAAATGCATAAAGAAGTGTTCGAAAGGACATTCAATTGTGGGAAGCGCAACTGATGAAGGTTCCCTAACCAGAAACAATATATATTATATTTATATATAATATATATTGACTTGCGTACAAAGGAATGACACCTCGAAGAGAGAATTCAATATCTCTGACAGGTGAAGTATTCTGAAAATTTTATCGTGACATTCTGTCGTAGGAGTTAAGTGAGAACAGCAATTACACGGAATGGCTCCAGATTCGGAACCTCTTTGTACTGATTCTCTCGAAAATCATCGATGTCGGTCTTACATCTCGCGTCTTTAAATTTAAAAGTAGCATGTGCATCACAGAAAAAATGTTCGTTTTTACGGTACACATGCAACTGATACTATTTTCACCCAAAAGCAGTGGTAGATACGAAAAAAACGTAAAAATGAAAAAGATATCAAATTCTTAAGATATCCATTTGCAATTTTTGTCAATTGACAACTAAAAAAAGGTTTTATTGGCGGAAAGAACACGTGACCCCTGAAAAAGTTTTCTGTGATTTTCTTATGAAGACTTCATACAGGCACTAATGCTCCGACTTTAGTAGTCAGAAGAAAAGAAAAAAGATTTCAACACTTTGTACATCGGTAACGAAGAGTTTGCAGACCTGTATAGTGATAACTTTTATGTATAATATAAGCTCAAATATCAAAATTTATCCTTCAAGGACTTTTAAAATTCTTGCTATACCCACTACTGTATATTGCAATAAATCAAAAGAAACATGTTTTCTGAAATTAAGAAGAAGAAAAAAATGCATAATGAGTTACTAAGCATGAATAAGTTTAGACTCGTAAGCCTAACGAAATAAATGTATAACGTTCGACAAAAACAGATGCAAATAACTTTATAGAGAGTGATGATGACACAACCACAGAAGGATTTCGACCTGCAGAACTCGAATGCCTCTTCAGAATTGTTCGATCACCGTTTAATTTTCAGAAAAATGCTGGAAAGTTTCTGAAAATCCTTGAAGTGTCCATAAATCTAGCAAAGATTTATGAAAATTATCCCTTCACCGCTCTTTCTTCCAAAATTATATTATTTTTTAAATAAAGGCCAATATCTGATTTTGTTATATGACCAATACATTACAAAAAGTTACGAAATTTTCACTATTTTCGATTTTGCGTCAACAGCCGTGGATTAATAGAGAACTATTGTAGAATCGAAAAGTGACGTCATTTTGTCGTCATAAGGTATTACCGTGGTATAACGATGATACAAGTTATGAGTATGAACCCTTCTAAAGTGAAGTCACTTCGATTTTACAAAAGGTTTCTATTGATCTGAGTTCCTCGGCAGTTCTTTGCGAATACTAAATCTTATGAAAAACTGTAACAGAAGGTTTAAATTTCATTAGATTAGTTAGCCATGATCGACATATTTAAAGAATTACAGTTTACATACAATAATAACAGCAAGTAATAGTCTTCCTTTTTGGAACCAGCCTATGATAACTAACTAATAATATGGCAATACACTACATAATACACACTATATACAAATTGGGTATTAATATTAGCAGAAAACTGATGATTTCCAAATGTTTAATTATTCTGAATGGTCATGGTTTATGTCCCCAGAAGAAAAACTAAAACTTCAAAGGCCTTACATCGGGCGATCGGAGTGAGCAATACTCTTTCAAATCGCAGTGTATATCTTTACCTATGAAAAAATCATTGATACATAGATTCAATACTATCGTATTGAAATACCAACAGATTGATACCAAAAGCTATATTTAATGTTTTAGGGAAAATTATTTAGTACCTGATTTAATGTATTATTCTGAAAATTAAATCAGATTAAAATCTTCGTTTTTAATGAATTTTCTTTGGAGCAACCATCCACAATTTCGAAGAATTTCTGATTCCGGTGAACAGAGAGTTGCTTCATATGTCCAAAAGATTGTATACGGCAACTGGATATCTTCTTTTGTCTTTTCATGAAACCACAAAGAAAATCTCAAGCCAAAACTGTTGAACAACATCTAAACGAAGATCAACTAGAACATCTTTATCATACTTACCGGAACATGCTTTTTAAATTGATTTCCTCCTAAATCAACTGTTTTGAATTATGCCTGTATTCTGGACACAATTGGATAAAGACTGTTGTTTTTGGATACCCTTGATGAAAAATGTCAGGTACTTTTGTATATGAAAGAATTTTTCCAAACGACAAATCAATATTATTTTTTTAATCACTGTACAAATTTAATAAATAAATTATTCAGTACAATAATAAGGAAGCAAAATCCAATATAATCATTATTGAAAATGTCCTTAGCGGTTTCAATGCATCTGGAATCAAAAAAAATCATTGACATATGTCCAAATCTTTCTTTAAGATAACTTAAATAAAATAAGAAGCAAAACACTAACGCAAAATTTTGGAAAATAGTCCAAAAGGTATTTTCTGACAGTTTGTGAATTTTGACACATAAGAGAAGTAACTTGCTGAGAGCTATCCGCATCACTTCTGTTTAAAATCTTAGCATAAAGTGGTGGGAAATAAAAATTTTGTGGAGGTTAATTGATTAAATAGTTTCCTATCTCGATTTTTTTGTGTACCTGTGTAACTTTGCCATACCTGACATTTTGTTGAATCAAAGGGGAGGGCGATTAGGGGGTTTAAACACGCCTTAAAATTTGAGTTTAAAGATATAATTTTAACTAGTAATAAACGAAAAAATCTTCATTTTTATTTTATATTCTGAATAAATACGAATAGACATTTTGCGGTCTTAAATAATGCATCCCTCTTTAAAAGAAATTTGGGAGACCAATCAACCCCCCTCAATAATGGTTATGAGTTTGGCTAAAATCAGCGGCAAAATTTGGCTGAAATTGGTGATCCTAATGCAGATAACGGTCCACAAAACTGACAAAAGTATTTTATATAGCGAAAAAGAAATGCATAAACTAACCTATTCTTATTGCAATAGGTTCTACGTAGACTACATGAAACTTCATTATAGGTTACGCTGAATATTTGCACTGTTTTATGTTTAGTTCAACATATTTACATAGCCGTATCACGTCCTAAGACCCTCCTTTTGAATGAACGTATCTTTGTGGCATTATAGCGTTTTGTTTCGTGCTTAATAAACTCAGAGTGTTTCTCTTGAACACGACTGACTTCACTAAAGCTAATAATATTATTCCAGAATTCTATTTTTCTCAGTATTTCATCTCCTGCAAACTTTGACATCAAAAGCGTTCACGGGATGTAATAATTGATATTACACATGTAACTAAATAATCCTTTCTGCTGATGTGAGATGTTAATGTCTCCTGAAATATTGTTTGAAACAAATCCTTTCGTTTTCAATTAGGCATGTGTTTGTCTTGTATACTAAACACAATCCTACATGAAAGCACAGGTTTTCCATTGATTCCTTTGATACGTCAACTTTCCGGGCGTCTTTACTTTCCTGGCTGTTGTTTCTCCGATATTCTAATATTTAATAATTATTTATTAATGTAATAACCCAATTTGGTTTAGTTTATTTATTTTGGTGGAGGCGCCCGAAGTAATTGTAATATTTTTCTTGGTAATATTTAAAGAAAAGATAAGATCCTCTGATCGTCATTAATGGTCGATTGCATCACTTCCGCTTAATGTTTAAACTTGGATTATTTTGAATTTTCCGTTGCACCACACTTTAAGCTCACTTAAAATTGCCTTAAGCTCGCGATAATTTAAACCAAACCCAAACCCCGGCTTTAATGGCATGGAGTGGTAAATTAGCCACAAAACAATACGTCAAAGGTAATGGACAATTGACAGTTACGACCGTTGAGTATTTCTAAAAAACCAATGATGAAAGAAATATATTTCTATAATCTAGACGATGTTTGTTTTAGGAGACAATTTCGTCTTTCAAATGACTTAGTGCTTAGGATTGTATGCTACAGGTAAACATCTCCAGACAGTGGCTGATTTTAGTGACATGCATGTGTCACCAGTTTGCCGAATAGTCAAAAGGGTAACAAAAAGCCTCGCTAGTTTGAAAAATAGTTATATTAAAATGCCAGCTCATAACCAATTACCTCCAACAAAAATTTTATACTATAGCATCATTTCCAAGAGTTATTGGAGCTATTGATTGCACACAAAAAATAAAATCATCTCTCCAGGAAGTCAGGATGCTGAGGTGTTTAGAAATAGAAAAGGGTACTTTTCAATTATTGTTCAAGTTATTTGTTACATACTTGAGAATACTCAATGTTGTTGCACGTTGGCCTGGCTCAGTTCATGACTCAACCATTTTTAGTAACTATTCTATTTAGAGAGACTTTGAACAGTAGAACTATCCAAATTGTCTTCTTTTAGGTAAATTTATTCTAGAATGTTTTAAATTGATTTCATATTTTGATATTTTTAGGAGACAGTGCTTATCCAAATTAAAGCTACTTATTTACACCACTATTAAATCCCACAACAAGGCCTGAACAGCAATACAATGAGGCTCATATAAGGACTAGAAATGTCATTGAGCGCTGTTGTGGAGTCATAGCGTATGGATGTAGACTGAAACTTGACAGAGTACTACCACTAATTGTGGCAACTTTTGTTCTACACAATGTTTGCATAACTGAAGATAATGAAGATCCGGCCCCCATTCCTGAAGAATGAATGCTATTCAAAATGATATTAACGGCCCAGAATTGAAGCAAATAATTATTAATGAATATTTTGCAATTTTTTAAAATTCTTATGTATATATGGCATTAATAAAACTGTAGTGCAAAAAACCAGTATTTGAATATTAAATAAATAAACTCAATCCCAATACAAAATTAACAAAATAGTTTTTCAAATAAACCAACAAAAAAAAATTGCCCATATAACTAGAAAACATAAATCAAAATCTTTATAATTTTTTCAGTCTTTCAATTTGTAGCTTTTCTAATTTCATGTCTGCTTCTAAATTGTTTTTCTGCGGCTCATGCTTATCTTCTTTCCACTTCAATTTTAAGTTATGAGCATTTTGTTCCATATCTATTGTTTCCATTTTATGTTGTAGTTCCAACTCCACTAAATCTCAATTTGTCTTTGGACCAATTCTTTTTTTATGGCTATCAAATTTTCATATATTCTGGATAACGCTTCTGAGTTGGAGGATGGTAACTGCCCTATTATTCCAGTTTGAAGTAGTGTTTGCTTCTTTCATCAGCTCCTTTGTTATTGGTTCAGTTTTTTTTTTAACTTTTGTTCAGTTGGTGTAGTTTTATAAGCATTTTTTCTCAATTTTGAAGCAATATTTTCAGTACCTTCCATATTTTGCATTTCCTAAAAAATGTTATTTGTAAACTGATATTTTTTTACATATTTTACCTCTGTGACAACAGTTATTATTTCTTGATTTGTATTGCTATAATCATCAAAATCATTTTGCAAACCAAAGACAGTGTTTTTATTCATTATTGACAAAGTTAAATCAAATGTTGGATCGTTACATGTTGCTTCAGGAGGGCCACCTCCAGTTCCAGTAAAATAATGACGTGTTGCAGCAGCTTTTTTTTCGTGATTTTTTTTTGGTTTTCATAAAAACTTCTTAAGTGAAAGTTAAGGACTCTGACTATTGAATTCATGTTCAATTTGACTCCAAACCTCCTCTTTGTCTCTCCAAGACACTGCATCCGTTCTTTTATTTTCTATAACATCCTTCCGGTTTTTAATTAAACTCAGTATTAACAATTTCTCGTCAATCGAAAAATTAGCCGATGTGTTTCTTTTTATTTTGTCAAATCAAATATCAAATACAGAAATACGTTTTCGGGCTTAACTAAGGCAGAGACGGTGCAATGCCACAAAAGTTTAAGAGAAGCTTAACCTTAAGTGTAATTTAGATAAGCCAGCCTCTTAAACTTAACCGGTGCAAACAGAGGTAAGTGAATTATTTAAAAGCAAAATGTAAAAACGCAAAACTGTACCGCAATTACGCTACTCTGTCGCAAATATACATCAAAGGCAATCAACAGTGCACATAAAGACTTGTAAATAGTCGAAAGAATTATACAGCTAATTTATATTTACACTAGCCGTTACCCGCGGTTTCACCCGCGTACGGAATGTTCAAGCATTCGCAAAAACAAAAACTTATGAAACATATGGGTTAACCTATATAAACATTTTTTAAAAACTTTTTTAAACCACCCTACTTAATATAATATATTTCACCCAAACTGCAAGTACTTATGGGCCACCCTATATAACTATTTTATTTCACATTTTTTTAATCAGCTTGCATAAATGTAACTCTACTTCACCCTATATTGCAACCATCCTGTATATGCTACTGTTTAATAATTTTTTGAACACCTGACTATAACTTTTCTCTACCCTATATTTCAGCTATGCAACTGCTTATGGTGTACCCTGCATAACAATTAGTTCTGATAGTTTTTTAACCACCTTTTAAAGTAAAATTTCTCTTTACTCTATATATTAATTAACCTTTATATGAGCTTTTTCTAACATTGTGTTTTACACTCTATAACTACAATCTTGCTTCTTCCCTTATTTCAGATATTCCTAAATTTTTTGATCCATCCTATTGAAAATTATATGGAACTCTTCGTGAGTCACAAATATAAAAACACAGTTTTGCACCCTAACTCCAAACTTTTATTGAAACCTTCACCCAAACTGCAACTGCTTATTGGCAACCCTACATAACAATTTTATTCAAAAAAAAATTTAACCGCTTTGTATAACTACCTCTACTTCCATCTACATTAAAATGATCCTGTATACACCGCTGCCAATTTGTCAAACATTACAACTTATTTTAGAACCACCCTGTATTACCATAATTTTACTCTACAAAATATTCATCTGCTAAGGGGCAACCACATATAAAATTTTTTAACACTTCTATTCACGCTGTATGAACTATAATTTTACATCGATCCATGTTTCAGATATTGCAAATATGCAAGAGCTCATGTTCTATCATAGAAAAAAAAGTATTCAACCTGTTCGACTATAAATCTACTCCACCCGCTATTTCAATCACCTTGTATTTGCAACTTCTTATCGGCCACCCAGTATAACATTTTTTCTACCACCCTGTATACCTATAAATCCATCAATGCCAAATATATTTCAGCACAACCGCAACTGCTTATGGGGCACCGAAAATATCAATTTGGTTCAACATGTTTTTGAATCACCTTCTATGTGTTACAACTACCCTGTATACGCAACTGCTTATTGGTCAACCAATATAACATTATTATATATATTTTTTCTAGATATATTAAAGTATAATTTCTCTCCACACTTCATTTAAACCACCCTTCATTTACAACTTTTTCTAACCTTTTTTGAATGATACTGTATAACTATAACTTTACTGCGCACCATACTTCAGGTAGCCTATATATGCAAGTGCTATATTAAAAAATTTGTCGAGCATTTTTTACCCACACTGTATATTTGCAACTGTAAGCCACCCTATATTTCAACAACCTTTTATATGCAACTACTTATTTTCCACCAAATATAACATTTTTGTACGATCCTGAATCCTTAGAATCCTACCCCACCCTATACCATCCGGTAAATGGAACAGCTTGTAGATCATACCATTACTTTAAAATATTTTTAAACCCACCTGTACAGCTGTAATTATACCCTACATATTTCAAAATATATGTAACTACTTGTGGATATAAAACAAGTTATTAACCACAAAATAAACTATAATTCCACTCCATCTTATATTTCAAACACCCTGTATAAACAACTTATTCTAACATTTCTTAAACCCATTTCATAATTATAGTAGTAGTAGTAGTATTTCTTTATTTAGCACTTGGCTAGTACAAACACAGATACATTACATTCAAAAAACAAAAGTTAAGTTAACATATAAAGATCAAACAAATAGCGAAATACTTCCTTCTTAAAAATACATAAAGTAGGGGCGCATTTGATTGTTTCGGGCAGACTATTAAAAAGTTGTATACCTTCAAAAAACAATGTTTTTTGTAATGATGCACTTTTTACCCCCTGAATATTGTAATTTTGCCTCGATCGGATATTGTAACCATAAAAATGTTCCCTTTTTACTAATAAATTTTTTAAGTAGTTTGGTAGTTGCCCATGTTCCATTCTATAGATCAACACTAGATTTGCCTTTTTAATAGCCTGTCCAATAGGTAACCAATTTAGCGCCTGTAGCATATCATTTATTGGAGTATATTTGCTACAGTTTAGAATAATGCGCATGGCTCGGTTTTGTAGTATTTGTGCATTTTGTTTATATTTTCCTGTGTACAAGATATGAGCAGAGAACTACAATAGTTAAAATGGGGTAAAACAATGGTATTATAAACTAATATTTTCGCCCAGTTAGAAAGGTTTCTAGAAATCCTTTGTAAGTACCCTAACTTTTTACCTATTTTTCCACATAAATAATGAACATGACTATTAAAACATAATTGTGGATCTAAAATGACACCTAAATATTTTATTTCCTTTACCATTTCTATAGAAAATGTATTAATTTGAAGAGTTAAATCAGTATTCAGAAATTTTTTACAATTTGTCTTGGAGCCTATTATCATACACTTTGTCTTAGCTGTATTTAATTTTAACTTATTTTCACACAACCAGTTATACAATATTTGAAGCTCCTTATTCATTGTATTAGCAACTGCTTTAAAATCATTTCCTGTAACACAAATAAGCGTATCATCAGCAAATAAATTAACAAATGATTTACTCAAAACTCTATAAGCATCATTTACATATACAATGAATAAGAGAGGGCCAAGAACACTCCCTTGGGGTACACCCCGACTACTTTCTATTCTTTCAGACAGTTGATTGTCTACTCTGGTTCTTTGATACCTGTTACTTAGGTAATTTTGTAACCATCCCAAGGCCTCACCACCAACGCCATATGGACCTAGTTTTTTTACTAAAATAACTCTGTCGATTGTTTCAAATGCGCGCTGCAAATCAACAAAAACACTGAGCACTATATTGTCCTCACTAATACACTTGCGCCACGTTGCACACACATACTGTAGGGCCGACTCACAAGAATGGTTGCTTCTAAATCCTGACTGCCCCTCAAATAATATTGAGTTTGATTTAAGATAATATCTAAGTTGTTCGCATACTATGGTCTCCAGGATTTTGTCTACCACAGGAAGCAGGTTAATTGGCCTGAATTCACCAAGATATTTGGGTTTAGACACTTTAGGCACAGGTATTACTACACTTATTTTTAACGCACTTGGAACTTTTCCTTTAACTAAAGATGTATTTATAAGATAAAGCGGGGGATAGCCTACCACACAGAATATATCCTTTATCAATTTGATGTTTAATTTCCTATCACTTGTACTCTTATTTTTTAAACCATATACAATTTTTCTAAGCTGGGACAAGTTAATACTTTTGAATTTGTGAAGTTCCGTATGCGCAGCTTCGTCACTGTTTAAATTCCACTTCCTTTTTTCTATACTTTCTGATAACTCCTCCAAACTGTCCGTGTAGAATCTGTTAAAATTATCTACTGAGCTTCCATCATATTTCCCAAACTCTACCTTTGTGAAATCCACTCTGCTCTGGTCGTTATTTCCCATTAACTCTTTTAATGTTCTCCACATTTTTTTACAGTCACCTCTGCATTTATCAATATTCTGTTCGTAGTATTTTGTTTCTTCTTTACGCCTCGTTAATGTTGCTATGTTACGATTGATCTGATAGATTTTCCAGTCTTCAGTAGATCTTGTTAGACGGAATTTCTTATATGCAACATCTCTATTGTATTGTGCATCTCGCACAGTCTTTGTTATCCATGGATATTTGCTACTAACAAACATAGTACTAGGAGCTACTTTATCTAAAGCTTTCTGGATTACAGCTATAAAATCAGAATACAGAACATCAACATCGGTTGAAGTATAATTCCAGCTAGCGCCTGTCAGTTCTTTCCTTAGCTGTGTTAGTGTAGTTTCATTCAACTTTCTAAAATGGATGTCCCGCCTCTCCTTGATAGGACTTACAAACCTTAAGCCAGTACCAATAATATCATGATCAGTTATTGATGGGAAATTTCTAGTGGTCTCTTGTACTTCAAAATCATTTGTTAGAATGTGATCAATTAAACTAGATGATCTGTTAGTCACCCTTGTTGCTATGTTGACAATTTGTTTTTAAGTCCGGCTGTTTGTGTCATTCTTCTATATTTCATAGCATCAGCGTCAGCCTTTAACAGTTCTTTGTTCGTGGATCATGTCGTGGTTTATTAAATCATTTAGGTATTTTAAAAAATCTGCACATTTGGAATTTGGGGATCGATAGATAGCCCCTATTAAAAGCGAGTCTAGTTTAAAGTTTACTTTTAACAAGAGCGTCCAATACGTAAAGTCAATCGATTGATTGCGCTTAATCGTAAAATTTAAATAATTTTTTATATATATTATAATACCACCCGTATGTCTGCTATTTGAGTGCCATACCACTGTATTATATTCAGGTATAGCTATTTCTTTTTCATATATTTCAGAAGTAATATGACTTTCACTTATGCAGACGATGGTTGGGCTCCTATCCTGTATTAATTGTTTAATTTCTGCAAAGTGCGAGGTCAATCCTTGTGAGTTTATATGGATGATGGGTACATCAGATAATAAGGGAGAGCACTTTCTGGGGTTATGTAACTGCTATGCATAGTGTGTTCTATCTTTAACCCTTTCACGTGCCCTCTGGTAACACAGACAATTTTTGTCAAAAACGGTGTGATTATAATCTATGTTAGGAATTTTCAACACATCGTGTGCATGCTTGCAATTTGTGCATTCTTTTGTGTTTGATCTACATTCTTCACTCTTGTGACTACCGCCGCAAAAGGGGCATGTAAAGCTCTGCTGTTGACATTGTGCTGCTTTATGACCAATTTTCCAACATTTGTAACATCTCAGAACGCCGATATATTCATATATTGGAAACCTATCCCACTCTATATATAAGTGTTTACTGTTAATAAGGTTACTAAAAGCAATTGATGTGATTTACATTATAACATTATAGAGCCTTTTATTTTTTTGGGATAAATTTTTTAATTATCTTTATATCTATATTTTTAATCATTGCAAGGCAACTTTGATTTTTTACTCTGTTTATAAATTCATCTTCGGTATTTAAATACTTCTCGGGCACACCAACAATAACCACTTTCGGATTAACTATTTTCGGAATTTCGATTGTGTAATTATCAGAGAGTTCAGCGATTGCTTTGTTTTGAAGTTTTTTTAAAGAATCTCCATCATTACATTCGATAAGAACGCTACCTTGACTTGTCGACCGTAATTTTTTTACCTCTACTGATAAATCGGATGGTTTAATTTTTTGCTCGACAATGTTTCTTGTTGTGGAACTATCTTGTCTCGAATTCTTCGGTTTAATAATTAATGGCGGAGATTTATTCTTTTTAACAATATCGGACCACTGTTTATTATTTACTTGATTGATATGTGCTGAGGATGATGACTTTAATATGTTTAATATCTCCATTGAGTTATCGTTGTTTTCTGATACCTTTTGTTCTAATATTTTAACCGCTTTGGCAAACTTAAGTCTTTCCTCGATAGTTTCTAAACAGTCATCACAATACCAAAATAAATTCCTGCAATCGTTTATTGCCCTAAAAAACTGGTCTTTAATCTGCACACACTGAAGATGAAAGGTTTGTTCACAAAATTTACACTTAACTGACTTAGAATTAACAATAAAATTATCGTATCGTATCTTATGAACATAATTCAAAGATCCTAACTGCTTACCTAAGACATTTTTATTTATTTTTTAATCCCTGTATTCTACCCTTTTTCAACCACTTGGTATATGGAACTGTTTATGGCCCACTCAATATAACTTTTTTGGACCACCCCGTATAATTAATTCCACTCCCCCTTTTTTCCACCACATCGTATATATCCAACTGCTTATAGGAAACCAAATATAACGGTTTTTGTATTTTTAAATCCATGTAATTCTACTCCGCTGTAAGTTTCCTATATACAGAACACCTTGTAAAATTACGCTTGATATATGTTGATTTTTGTTAAATCGAAATATGTTACATTTGCACATTCCGAATTTTGAATAAAGCTAAGCTGATGCCAGTATCTAATATTTTGTGCGTGCGGTGGAACCAATTGAGTAATTGAATTACCCAACATGGTAGAAGTTTTTACCCCATTATTTACCGTTTCTGTCAATTTAGAGAGATAAAATGTCTACCAGATTTTATGTCAAACTATAGGCTTCGCAACAAAAAAAGCTTCAGCAAAATCAGTTAAATAGTTATTACGTGATGCCCGAACAAACAAACAAACAAACAAACAAAGAAACAAACAAACTAACAAACAAACAAACAAACTTACAATTTTATAATAGTATAGATACTATTTATTTGAATTATACGTTTACAACATTCGTTTGTTTAGCAGTATATTAATGAATCCCAATATTTTTGTAGATGTTGTGTATTTATGGGGCAACTCGGTGAAGTACCTGAGCATCTGGTATATGTATTTAACATCTAGTGGGAGTGAACAAAAATTTAAATTATATAATAATACTAATAATGGCCATTATGGCGCAAGTTTGTAGTTTCATATCTTTCTTAATATGGTTTGTCAACTAAAATTAGAATTCTTTATTGTGTAGCAACTGATCAATGTGTTCCCGACAATATTTTATGATTTTAACATTACACTGTTTACTTATATTGTTCCTGTATTAACGCCTAATAGTTTCACAGAATTTAAGTAAAATTACAATGCCCATGATATTACATACACACATACAAATAGTGAGATTTAAGATAAATCGTTATTGTAGTAAATTTTACTTCAATTTGATATTTCATAACATTGTTAGCCGTTAGGTTAAGTTACCTTTTCAATTCATTGTAAAAATTATCAACGTATAATCATTGCTATCTTTGTTTAGTTTACATTAATGAAATACATGTATTTTCTTCATAGAAATTAAATTCGTAATTATGAAATAGATGAATAAACAGAAACCATTTTGGAAAATCTAAACTTTAAAAATATTATATTTAATATTTATTTAATATTTGATATAATGTTAACATTTTGAAATGTAATTAAAAGCGAAAAATGTATTTCAATTATATTTAGATTATTAATAATCTACCAGTCAAACACTGTTTTCTGTTATATTTATCTTGAAAATATATTTTTTTATATTACATGACCATATTCCTGCAAATTCCTGCCTCTTAATACAATGATGACTGTTACCTAAAGAGAAAATATTGACATTTTAAAGCTGGATATTTTATGATATATTTAAATATATATATGAAGGAATATTACGGGAATAATATGAATCAATGAATGAATCAATATAACGAACGGATGTATATATATATATATATATATATATATATATATATATATATATATATATATATATATATGTTATATAAGTTTATAACATGAACTTTGGGTGAACTTATGTAGCAACTGTATTTCATCGTTCCCAGCTGACTCAGCGAACACGTGCAGTGTCAGATTACAGCCACGCCGAGCATCCGTGGGAATCGCCGTGTCGACAGTGCCGATTCAGCATTCATTAGGTTATATATTGTAAAATCTCTCTTGTTTGTTATTCATTATTACTCAGTCTGTAGTTAGTTATTATTGTCATTATTTCAATTTTGTATTTTGTATTTAAAAAGTTATAATTTTGTTAAAGTTAATAAAAATCTTTTTAAAAAGTTTAATTTGAGAAGTGTGATATAACAAATTGGCGCAGTCAGTAGGATCCGTCAACGTTACTAGAACACGAGCTTACTTCTAACTGGTAGCGGCGGATTCCTATCCCTCAACGGAGCAAAGAACCTGGAAGAAGTCCCAACTGCGATAAAAAGGAGAACACGGATCTTCCAATGTTCCTGTTGATGTGAGTAGTAGTGAATCGTCTAACGTTTAAGGTTTTAAAGAATTTATTTGATTGATTTATTTGATTATTTGATATTTGATTTTATTTGATTATTTGATTGATAATTTGATTTATTTGATTATCTTGATTTGAATTGAGATATTATTTGATTATTTGAATTGAAATATTTATTTGATATATTTTGATTTACTTTTATATATTTATTTTATTATTTCATTTTTATCTACCGTTCTATTATCCAAAATATCGTTTATTCCCCATTTATATACATTCACTTAATAATTTTTATACTATATTTTATTTGAAACCCATTTTACAATCCCTCGTTTATTTTATTTTTATTATTTTCAACTTGTTTATACCTTTAATTCTAACACATCGAAATGGCACAAGCAACAAACAATGTAGTTTCTGATGAAACCGAAAAGTACCGGTTATCGGAAATATTTTCTATTATTCCGGAATTTGAAGGCGACCAGATCTCCTTGGCCACCTTCATACACGCATGTAATTGTGCGTACAATATGTCGACTGCAGAGCAAAAATATCTGCTAGTCATTCATATAAAAAATAAACTTAGAGGCAAAGCGGCTCAGTTGGTCAACTCGAGAAACCCCGCTTCATATTTAGAAATTAAACAGCTTTTGACACTACATTTCGGAGATTCGCGCGATCTGTCTTCTTTGATCCACGATCTCCAACGTCTCAAACAACTTTCTAATGAGTCCCCTCTGACCTTTTATAATAGGCTTCAGGTTTTGAGTGCGAAAATGCACTCATGCATCCAAAAATGCTCTGGGCTAACCAATGAACAAAAAGACGCTCAGACAACCCTTGTAGATACGATGGTTCTGAATACACTTCTTACAGGATTAGAACCACGTCTAGGCCAAATAATTCTTCGTGCCAGCAATCCCAAAGACCTTCTGGAGGCACACTCTCGAATCAGACGAGAACTTCAGTTGTCATATTTCGAAGAACAAAAAATTCACAAATCTGCTCCTCCCAAACCCACATTTCAGGTCCGAAAACCCATTCAACCACCGAAATGTTTAAATTGTGGTAGATTAGGCCACATTGCAGTAGATTGTCTGTTGCGACAGCAAAACAACCCTCAATCTTACAACCAAAATTTTAGACCTAGTTTTACAGGGCCAAATCAAACTTCGAGGCCAAATCCACCCCCAAATAATACCAACCATCAAAGTCCACCATTTCGACCGACAAATTTCCAAAGACCCCCGTTTAAACCAAATCAATTTCGACCGTCTGTAATACAGACAAACCCTCACTATCGTCCAGAAAGGACGCATCATTTCAATGAACACCTGAATACTGATTATCAAGAATATTCAGTAAGCGACTACGGCTATAATACTGAAAATAGCCCATACATTTATGACGATTTCAGTCAAAATCCTGTCGATTATGAAATTGAACAAACTCCAGACGATAATTTCGTTACACCTTTGAACAGTCACGAATACCAGGATTTTCTAGCTCTCCCGAGCCTAGATCAACCCCCGATTCGACAACTACCATTTCCGAAGTCCAAACCCAAATCCAGAATTTGAATCTGGAAGATTTCAACCCAAATGCGAATTTCCCGGAACAAGCATTTCTCTAAGTTCTCTTTTAACGGTAAACTCTAAAAATCTTTATTACATTCACGATGCTTCCGAAAAATTTAAACTTCTCATCGATACCGGAGCTGGTATCTCCATTTTTAAAGAAAACACCGTTAAGAATTTCCGTCAAAGATTTCCCGAAAAAGTGACAATCCAAGGTATTACGCACGAGAAAATCCCTATTTCTGAATCAACTCTTATTCCATTTGCCATAGGTAACCCTCATAAAGTTTTTATCTACAATCTAGATATTGAGTTTGATGGAATATTAGGTCTTGATTTTCTTGAGCATTACGAATGTATTGTTGACTTGAAATCAAAACAGTTAATTACGAACTTCAAAACTATTCCCTTGCATAAAGTGCCCGATCACAATCAATCTAACATACAACCGACAGACATTCCCAATACTAAAATGCCAACTTGTACTTATAACAATCAAATAACTATTCCAGCAAGAACCGAACAAATTTTCAAACTCAAGTGCGACCTTTTTAATACTGACGCAATTTTACCGACACAAGTAATTGACAAAGTACGACTTCCCAACGCAGTTGTACGCGTTGATTCAAAGGGAGAATTTCTGACCTCAATAATAAACGCGAACGCGATGCCTAAAACTGTTAATTTTTCCGATCTTCACTTAGAACCCCTTGACCAAACACACCCCCTTTTAAATATGAATACACACGATTACTCTGAACCTATAAACTTGGACAGAAACTTAACTATCAAGGAACAAATTCGTACAGAACACCTTAATGACGAAGAGCGAGAACTTATCACGAACCTCTGTTTAGAATTCGAAGATATTTTCTATCTTGAAGGCGATGTTTTGTCTTTTACCAACGCAGTAAAACATTCAATTGACACCAATAATGCCAAGCCCGTTTTCACAAAATCTTACAGATATCCTCAAGTCCATAAGGAGGAAGTGAAAACTCAAATTGCCAAAATGCTTGATCAAGGCATAATCAGGCACTCTTCTTCTCCTTGGTCCTCCCCCGTATGGGTCGTCCCTAAGAAACTCGATGCTTCTGGTAAGCAAAAGTGGCGAGTTGTTATCGACTATAGGAAGTTAAACGAACTAACTGTAGACGATAAATATCCTCTGCCCAACATTTCTGATCTCCTCGATCAACTTGGTAAGTGTCAATACTTTTCGACACTGGATCTCGCTTCCGGGTTCCACCAGTTGGAAATCCTTGAGGAAGACATTCCCAAGACCGGTTTCTCTGTTGACAATGGCCATTACGAATTCGTTCGTATGCCATTTGGTTTGAAAAATGCACCTTCTACTTTTCAGAGGGTCATAGACAACATTCTTCTGGGCATCCAGAATGAACGTTGCCTTGTTTACATGGATGACATTATCGTTTACTCACCAACCATCCATGAGCACATGTCCCGTTTGACAGAAGTCTTTAAGCGTCTTAGACAGTCAAACTTGAAAATTCAACCTGACAAGTGTGAGTTTCTCCGCAAGGAAGTTGCTTACCTAGGTCATCTGATCACCCAAGAAGGAGTAAAACCAAACCCTTCAAAGGTTGAATGCATCCAGAATTTTCCTCAACCCCAAACTCCTAAAGATGTTAAATCTTTTCTTGGTCTCGCCGGTTATTACCGACGTTTCATCCCAAATTTCGCCAAGATCTCAAAGCCCCTAACGAAACTCCTGCAGAAAGACGTCAAATTCATCTTCGACGCAGATTGCAAGTCTTCCTTCAACGAACTGAAGCAAGCCCTTGTATCTGACCCTATCTTGATCTACCCAAATTTCGAAGAACCATTCCTGCTCACTACTGATGCTAGTGCTTTTGCAATTGGAGCGGTTCTCTCACAAGGCCCCGTAGGAAAAGATCTTCCTATAGCATATGCTTCCCGTACACTCTGCGCTGCAGAAACTCGATATTCCACTATCGAACGGGAACTGCTAGCCATTGTTTGGGCGGTCAAGCACTACAGACCGTATCTTTTTGGGAGAAAGTTTACACTCCTGTGTGATCACCGTCCGCTTACTTGGCTCTTTTCGATCAAAGACCCTGGCAGTCGTCTAGCCAGATGGCGCCTCAAACTAGAGGAGTATAACTATAAAATCGAATACAAGCCCGGCAAGGTAAACTTGAACGCAGACGCTCTTTCCCGTATCAAAATTAATCACTTCAAACAATGCACCGACTTTATTTCTAAAATCAACATCTTTGCAAGTAACGAAACCGACCCAGAACAACCAGATTCCGATAATGATCAAGAACCCGATGATCATGACGAACGAATGACAAGAGAATTTAATCGATTTGTTCAATTATATAAAACCGAGTCGATAATCGATTACTCAAAAATAGAAATTTCTAACGCCCAACTCCTAGACAAATCTCACAAACGAATAGTCACTTTCTTCTGGCAAAATAAACTCAATGACTTGCATGACAAAATCATCGAAGACATTTTCGAAGAAGACCCAAATTTCACTACCGACACATTAAACATTCTAGCCAGCAAATCTGTCCGGCATAGAAAATATTTAATTGTCCCTTTACCATTCGATCCCGAAACTGTTGTCTCGCATCTTTTTAACATCCTCTATAATAACCAAGATTAGTTCGACGAATCAGAAACCTTCTGCATTGAAAACAACGTCGAACTACCTATTCTCGAAACACTATCTTTCATACTCGCAGACAAAGACATAAAACTAAAGATTTGTCAAAACATTGTAACAACCCCTTCTCAAGACGAAATTCCCATTATACTGCAACAGTACCACTGCGGCAAAAATAACCTACACCGTGGAATTAATGAGACTATTCGACGTATTAGGGAAAAGTATAACTGGACTGGACTAATCAAAAGCGTAGAGCAATTTATCAAGTCTTGCGAAACTTGCCAAAAGGTAAAGTTTTGTAGGAAAAACTTAAGTGCTCCTTTTGTCATAACCGAAACACCAAAAACACCCTTCGAACGTATCAACATTGATATTTTCGAATATCCAACGAGAAACTACGCACTGACTATTAGGGATGAACTCACCAAATTTACTCAAGCTTACCCTATTGGTGACAAAACAGCTAAAACAGTCGTAAACACCCTCTTAGTATTTTTCCAACATTACGGTACCCCTCTTCGCATCCATTGCGACTATGGACGTGAATTTGACAATACTCTAATAAAGGACCTGTGCGAACTATATGACATAAAGTTATCCCTTACGCAGTTATCTGCTACAACAACACTAAAAACAAGACTACTGGTTTCACGCCCTACGAACTCATCTTTGGGCACACTTTTAGTAGACCCCCCGAAACAATATACGATCAGGAAAAACTCATTTCCAAATATGTTAGGGACCTTAACAACAGAATGAACTACTATTATAGACTTGCCCGCGCAAAAACCGACCAACAAAAACAAAAATCTAAAGTTAGATTTGACAAACATGTTTCGACTAACCAACCAGAATACAAAGTAGGCGACAAAGTTTACGTGAAAGAGTCTCAGATTAAAAGCAAATCTGAAAACAAATTCAATGGACCTTTTGAAATCACCGCGATTAGAAAAAACTCTGCCACAGTTATAAACTTACAGACTAACCAAATTAGTAAAATTAACTTTGACAGACTAAAACCATATTTTGAATGAATCCCTTCTTTTCAGATTATGTGGACTGTTTTCAGTCGTGAACCTCCAACAATACTCTCTTACACCCGTTAACAATACAATAGGAGTTTTCTTCCATGAAGAAGGCACACTTAAAATTTCAAACGACAAATGGTCACTTCTTGTCTTCAAAGACCTCAGCCCTTTTGGAGGTGCTATTTCAAATAACGACGCCATACTAAACCGAATTTTAGAGACAATCAACGAAAACACAACTAATACGAAATCATTTAAACCAAAAATACAAACACATGTTAGCCTCTTGAAACAAATTTCTAAATCCGTTAACTCTAAATATACAGACATCTTCGCTGACACTCAAACTTACCCTACTAACAGAAGAAAACGCGGACTTATTAACGGACTGGGATCAGTTTGGAAAGCTATTTAAGGAAACTTAGACGCAACAGATGGTGAATACATAAATGACTGTATAACTAAAATTACTAAAGACCAACACCAAATTCAGGACTTAGTAAAGAAACAAATATCTGTAACAACCTCAGTCATTACAAGCCTCAACAAAACTTTACAAAAATTTCAATCCGAGGAGAAATTATTCTCGAATAACATTGAAAAAATAAGGCAGTCAATTTTATACATTTCAAATGATCTTGATTTTCATGAATTTCAAATCAATATCTTGGATCTGTGTGAAAGCCTAATGGAGAGTTACATATTTATCGAAAACACTCTCGATGATGTTTTAACTGCAGTCTCTTTCGCCCGCTTAAAAATTTTACATAGTTCGATCATAACCCCATAGATTTGGTCGATTCCCTTCAAAAGATTTCTCAGTCACTACACGAAAATAATTTACCACTTCCTATTTACAGTTCAAATGTTGCTCAGTACATTGATTTGATAGAATTGGAAGCTTTTCAAATCAACACCAAAATCATTTTTGTACTCAAAATTCCTTTAGTTGATCCTGAGATTTACACCCTTTACCACCTTTATCCGATCCCAATTTTGGATGATCGAACAGGGTTTCATCATATACTTTCAATAAAAACAAAATTTATCGCGAGAGATGACGATTCGTTATTATACACATCCTTCGAAGACCTCGGTGACTGCAAGCCTTTAACTAAACATCATAAGATTTGTTCCAAAGCTATATCACATCCAATAGACAAAGATGCCATCTGCGAAGGTCAGCTTCTCAGACAGCCAGCCACATTCCCAGCAACCTGCAAAACTTCTATATTCTATGCGGAAGAATATAACATACAAGAGATCGACATAAACCTCTGGTTGATCTCAATTTCCAGACCACTACCTATAGCCATCAAATGTAAGGGACAAGATGTCGTAACGCAGACCATCACGACAAATTCGCTGTTGCAAATCAAGTCCGATTGCAATGCCTTTATTGACAACATCAGGGTACATGCTACGAGAACGTCAAAGAACATCCAGAACATCACCTTCAGAAATCATCCAGTGAACATCCCGTATAGCTGCTGTGACGGCATGCCAGCCGCAAATCAACTTCCCAAATTAAAACCCCTACAATTGCAGGATTTAGATGTAACAGATCTAAATGTTGCCAACCATAAGCTTGCCCAATATTCAATGGAATTGGAAGAGCTCATGAATCAACCACCATTGGAGAAGCATACATCATGGCTCACAATTACCACAATCACATTAACAGTAATTGTGATTATGTTCCTTTGTATCAAACCAATCAAGAGAAGGTTCAGGAAAACCACTAAGTCCAGCCTCGATGCCGAGTCAGCTCCACTTCCAGGCCCATCAAAGCCTAAGTCCACGGGAAAGCTGCACAGCCTCCTAGATCCAGCCCAATGTATGGAACTTCAGAACTTCCCCTAAAAGTTGATGATATACCATCAACTTTTTTATATGGATGGGAGTTGTTATATAAGTTTATAACATGAACTTTGGGTGAACTTATGTAGCAACTGTATTTCATCGTTCCCAGCTGACTCAGCGAACACGTGCAGTGTCAGATTACAGCCACGCCGAGCATCCGTGGGAATCGCCGTGTCGACAGTGCCGATTCAGCATTCATTAGGTTATATATTGTAAAATCTCTCTTGTTTGTTATTCATTATTACTCAGTCTGTAGTTAGTTATTATTGTCATTATTTCAATTTTGTATTTTGTATTTTAAAAAGTTATAATTTTGTTAAAGTTAATAAAAATCTTTTTAAAAAGTTTAATTTGAGAAGTGTGATATAACATATATATATATATATATATATATATATATATATATATATATATATATATATCGATCTGTAATATATATTACATATCGATAGGTCGGGGATTCCTAGACATAATAAGGACTAATAATGTGTTGCAGCGGAACGCTTAGTAAATGAGTATGAAATTACAAAAATTATTAATAATAGTGGGAGGGAGTGAGATGATTCTATTGAAGATCCTAACTATGTAATCAAGTGAATCAGAAAGTGATAGTAAATTATCTGATTCATGACAGCAAAAAGGCAACTAGATCTGATAACATTCTCCAAAAAAATATATAGAATGAAAATCATCGAGGATGCACATTGAACATCTACAGAGACACACAACAAATGTCTGATTTAGATGAATTACAGAATACGCAACTGCAAAAGAGTTCAATTTTCATCTGTCTATAACCGATTTTCTTGATCATTTTAGGTGCCTTTAGCGTTATCAATAAAAAAATTTGGAACAAACGGCTAAAATTTTCCATTAATAACAGTTGTATTAAAGGTAAACTAACCCCATTAAACTTTCCATCGATACAGGACAAAATGATTTCAAATATTTTCAAGTCATTCAAATCAAGGCTTTTTATAAATTCTTGAATTTAAACTCTCAACTACTATTTGCATTTCTAATTTATTCAATAATAATATGACGGCATGAAAAATTTGTATATCCTTTTTTATTCAATAACAGCTCGTTATTTGAGTTTACTTATTATACCTGTACATTAACTGGAACAGTAAGACAACAAAACTGAAATCATTACCCTTTGCGGCATGATTATGATTATGTAACACAACTGGACAAAAATTGTCATTTCTAATATATGTATGAAATTTTTCTTTTAAGGTATTAACTAGTTTTTCAGGATATAAACTATACATGGTATCTGTGTTTTCTTTTGTTGTATGAATTAAAATTACTAAATGCAAATTAAATCTTTATAAAAAATACAGTACAATCACGGTAGATTACTTTATCCCAGAACATAGTAGTTATTATCAGTATTAATTATAAAAGAACACCTGTTTAACTCTTTTAAATGTTTTTTATAGTATGAATAACTATAAGCTGCGTTTTAAATTACAATATTTCTATTCATATATGAAAAACACAAAATGTCTCTATAGTACATTAATACTAAAATTCAACTTAATAGAAATATTATTTACTCTTCTTAATGTTTCTATAACTGTATGTCAAATGCCAGTCTTAAGAGGAGTTCAACCGAAATACCAATTGTACTAGAAATAAACTTTATGTCTTTCTTACTGAACTGTATTCAGTATGGACTCGTGACGATGTTCCATTTCTTTACAATTGCATTGACATAAATAGATGTGTGCATAGCACATACGTATTATTTTGTCAAAGTTCAGTCTATCTAATTAAGACCCAAATTACTTTGGCTACAGCTTCGGAGGTTTATTTCAACCGGCTTTAACATAATGACTTTCCGGCAAATCACAGAGCGCATTTTCTTTAAGATGAAAATGGCTTTTGTGTTTTGTGCTCGATTTAAATTTAAATTTATGTATGGGATCCAATTCAGGTCTTCAAAGAGAAACTGAGTTAAAAGGGTTAGGTCGTGATTGCTGCCTGGTGGTTTTACTGATTTCCGGTTAACATAGACCTTAATAAAACGAATTTCGTTTATATGTTTTACTCTTCATGGAAAGAAATCTTATTTCCCTTACTTCATGAAAGCACCCTGAAGGCATGATTATCATTATCAAAAGATAGGTTATACGACCAATTTTTTTTAATATTTGGCAATGACTTTAACATTGGTGTTTAGTTTACAGAACATAATTAAATGCTTGGAAAAAATGGACTTCCCTCGAATTTTTTGAAATGTTAGTGGGTCTTAGGAGATGATGTTCTAACACAAGGGTTCATGGGCTCAAATAAATGCTATGACTAGTTTTTGAGATACAAGGTGGTAAACATGGAATATGTTTCATTTTTAGTATCAGCTTTGTCGTGATAGACGTGTTTTATTTCTGTTTATTGGAACAATTTACTGCAACAAAAGAAGAGCAGGGTAAAAATTAAAAGCAGTGAGTAATAAATAAAACAATAAGATGGCACCTAACCTCAAAAATTGAAATAGTTTTGGTATTGCCTATAAGTGACAGAATAAAATGGCATTAAATATAGAAAAATTCCAAACAGCTGAAGGTACAGCTATTTAACCATCGGTAATACAGCAGTTTGGGTTTGCATTCTATAGGCGTTGAATTTGCTAGATTGTCCAATTTCTTGACAATCATGCCAAAAATAATTTCCTTTGTAATACCTCTAAGAATATATGTACAAAGTTTCATGATAATCAGTTGAGTAGTTTTGGCGTAAAAGCGTAACAAACTTACATTCACATTTATAATATTAGAAGGATGTTTATCATAAAAAAATAATCATTTTTTTATTATAATCTTGAAAACAAAAGAAGATGCTATTGGACAATTAATATATCTGAAGACGCAAGATGTAAGACCGACATCAAATACATAAAGAAGTGTTCGAGAGGACATTCAGTTGTGGGAAGCGCAACTGATGAAGGTTCTCTGAACAGAAACAATGTATATTATAGATGATATATAATGTATATTGTCTTGCGTACAAAGGAATGACACCTCGAAGAGAGTAATTAATATATCGTTAAAGTAATAATTTCTTGGATGTGTTCCATATAATAATTATACAGTGTGGGTCATAGATATATATCTAGAGAGGTCATATATTTATTATACTCTTAAATTTTAGATAAATAAAAAAATATAGAATCTTCTCTATACTACGCACTTAGTATTAAACAAATACCGACTCTTTAAATTTTTTAAATTTATGCCCGTTATACGTATACTACTCAGTCTACGACAGAATTTATTAGTTTTAATAGTTAAGATTTCGAAAAATATGAAATCTGTGAGCTTTTGTGACGTAATATGTATAGGGGGTCGCAGAAAGTGTGACGCATTCTGACCTATGGGGAGGGAAGGGTCCAAAAAGGCAAAGTTTAGCGTGATATATTTTATAAACGACTCCTAAGAAGATTTCGTTTTAATACATCATCTTTCAGTTCACCATTATAAATCAATGAGTATAGCAAGTTAGACCTTGACCAAGCGTATGCGAAGTTCAAACATGTATCATACTAAAGAACGAATGTATTGTTGAAACTTTTTTACACACATTGTCCCACCCCTAAAATTTTACCATTACATAATGTAATGATAACACGAAGCAGCCAACCCCCACGTCCTAACATCAACAATCAGGTAAGTACCATAAATTAGAATATAAACCTACTCAATCTGAAAACAATTTTAATATTTTAGAAATGAACAAGACGTACTACTAAGCTCTCTTTTTTTCCTATCGTAGAATTATAATTTTATCAGATACTTACAACACTTTTCCGTTTACGATGTTTTGTTGCCTTAAATTAATATCAGCCTTTAGAGAACTTGTTGTTAACTTATTTTCATTATCGCTGACTCCTACCATAGAACACTACTATGTTAACTATTCAGTGTTGTATGCGGCGACCACATAAATTTGAGTCCTCAATTTTACTCTTAACCTTATATTGGAAATCTGTTTAATTCCATTCTTATTTCTTAACTCATTACCGTAAGTCAATAATTCAGATTTCTTGTCATTGTTTTTAACAAATTATTGTAATATCTGCTAGTATGCTTCAATGATAAAGAAATTAAAATTATATCAAAATCTCTAATTAGAAAAAAGTGTTACCTATTTATTTCCTTGTATGGCCATGAACTTTGATTTTGTTTCTAAATTCACAATTAATTTGCAAGATATATAGAAAATATTTATCAATGTGTATTCCACTAGATCTGTTTTTATTTATGAAAATGATTTGTTGTGTTTTATATTCAAATTAATTACACTGTTGTTTTCTGAATCATAGTTGTGGCATCTCTAATTGCATTGTCCACCACCACTCGAAATATTATTATATACATCAACAAGAATTTGAATACACAAATATAATTTTATTTTTGTGATAGCTGGCTTAGTGTTGTCGCCCACCTATCCTTATGGCACCTGATTATCGCCACCTCACCTTGGGTGGTATCGTATGTTGTTTCGACGGAAATTCGCCCACTTATCATTAACTGATCACCTCATAACAAATAATTACGAAGTTAGTGCCTTGCTAACAGAGCGCATACGACGTTATCGTCTCGGGTATTCGCTGCTCAATAAGAATGCAATTGACTAATACAATATATTTTTTAACGAAATTTTCATTTTCATCAAAATGTATATATGCAACATTCAATCTTAAAATTATTTAAGAAATATTCGTGAAGGTAAATTACCACCCCATTATCACTGATATGAGTCTGAGGAGCAGAACGGGTTTAGAGCAGGCCTATAGGATAGACAACTTTGTATAATCTACATACGAATGACCAAGTAGCAACTGTACAGTATAAAGAAGACCTAGAATATATGTGTAAAGTGGTAGTTACGAGTCAACATAAAAAAGTCGCAATGCGTATGTATAGGAAAATCCAGTTGAAATCTAGAATTGGAAGAAATTATAAGCTGTAGGGAATGTGAATATGTGGGCATCAAATTAACATTAATGGTTCGAAGTATAGACAGAATAACTATATTATGGCCGGTAATTTGCATGGTATGGTATGCAATTTTTTTAAGAGGAGTAGCGAGGAAATCTGGGATCGAAAATACAAGAAAGGAAGAAGTGAGAAGACACATGAAAGTAGAAGAACGTTCGTGTGATATTTAAATTTCTCTATCTCTCTTCTCTATAGCTCAAGCATGCTAGTTACTTAGAACTCTCTAGACTTACTGTTTAATGCTAGCTTTAATGTTCCATTCATCTCTATTCTTGCATACATATGAATTTTTTAAGTATGTACATCACTTAATATCTTGTCTGATTGTAATCCATTTTAATTATTTTATTTTTGTGGAAAATTCTATACTCCGAGAGTGGTCCCATTTAAATTCATTCTTACATTCATTCTAACTCTTAATGTAAACCGTAATAAATATAATAGTGTTCCTGGAACAGGCAACCTAACAAAATGAAATATTCAAAAATATTTTAGATGTGTAGGTGAGACTTGTGAAATATGTTCCCAGAAGAACTGAAATAATGATTTTTTTCCAAGATCCTAGAGAAGAAAATAAAACGTTTAATGGTAAATTACATACACTGATATTGCAGCTTTGATAATTTTCGGTACAATTTTCAAAAACAAAGCAATACATGTGCTAAAGTTGACATGTTACAATATATCACTGAAGAACTAGATACGTACAAATATGTAGTAGCAGTGTTTATCTACAAGAATTATTTGAAAATGGGTATCCGAGGCATAGTCAAATTTAATGAAATTATAGATTGAAGAATAAAAACAATATAATCTTATAAATCAATAAAGTAATGAAATAGCGAAATTAAAATTTGATGTTGTCCAGAGCTCGAACCTGGGCCCTTCCCATACCTATTATACGTACATAGCCTACAATATTTAGATTAATTTGTATGCGCTTTCCATAAAAAAGAAATATATGGTAATGGTTAACCAAATAACATATAAGAACTAATATGAATAATGTGTAATGCGTTTAAGAAAATTGATCCTGAAATGTTTGATAGGGCTATTTGGCAGATGTGTTGCGTTAATTCATTTAAGTTAATAATTACATTAAAACAATCTAATGAAATTTTGTAATATTAATTAAGTCGTATTTTCTCATACACTATAATCTTACTAAATCGTTTGTGTTATTCTATCGCTTGTAGTAAATTCTTAAATTCATTATCAGTTTTTTATTAGTTATTAATTAATTTAATTGATTTTTAGTTGTAACCCAATGTAAATATAATTATAAAAAATCACAATTAAACAATTATTGTTAATGTGGTATAAATGTGTATGAGTTTTTTCTACAAAACGTATTAACAGGCAACCAATATGATATACTGTTGAAATTGTACCTATTTTCAAGAGCTACAAAAAATGAAAAAAATAACATCCGTAATTAAAAATATAGAGTTGATGGTGGTTGCTCACAACCGTAACATAGTAACATAAATATTATTTACAACAAATCTTATTTACAACAAATTACTTTCTGAATTCATCAAATGTCTCCGTAAACATTCAAAAAATAGGTAACTTCGATGAGCCATTTTAATAATCAAGAATATACTCACCTTTTTTCCAGTTAGCCGACTATGTATCTCCTACGGTTTACGAGATCTCTGCATAGGCAACTAAAATGTGGGCCACCCTGAGTATAGAATTTCTCAAAAACGCTACATGTCCTAATTACTATCGATAATAATCTGACGTTCACTTTGTTGTAAACGAATTAATAACAAATGTTATAATGGCATGTCAACGAACCATTACAATATTCTCTATCATTGTACTTTCATTTGAATTAAATTGTTGCATAGTTTTTCTAGTCACGAAATTACAACAGCACTACATCAATATATTGTTTAATAATTTCATCGGCCAAATAATTCAACAATGACTGGGATATTTTACTAACTTTAAAACGGTTTTAACTACATCTTAGTTGGTCAAACCATCAGGGTCAAAGGGCATAACGGATATTTCAGCCTTGGAGACATGGCTTTGTAAACAGCCGAAGTTGAATTTTTAGTATGTTAAAAATTCTAAGATTCTCGAATGGAATTTAAGCTGGTATTCCAGGCATTTATGTTACTAGACGAGATTTTGTGCTAAAGGAATATTAGTGGAAGTATGTTATCACCAAGTTATGCCACAGGTATAAAGGCATAAAGAGAGGAATTTTAGTCGCACTGAGAAATTCTGCTATTATGATACGTACATAAGTATTTCCATGTCTTTACTTGTGAGCCAAAAATAAATAATCGTAAAAATGGAGTACGAAATATAAGATTTTTTGTAGCAAGTGACTCTATTTTAGGTCGGCTTGTTAGTAAGGAGTAGTTTGATTAAATTATAAACGTGGTTTTAAAATAATTGTATCTGGTCTTCTGTATATCACAAATAATGTTTACGGTTTTTAACTTGATATGATACTAAACAATATTCAGAAACGGATTGGCAAATAGAAAATTATATGTATGATGGAAAAACACAGTAAACAGAAGATCCAAAAGAAAATATGCAGCTTATTAATCAGTTCAGCACTGAATGTATGTTAGTAAAAGTTTCATATATGTCAAAAATAAAGGCATTGCAATATCATTTGACAGAAATGGCGCAAGGGATGTTTTTTTTTCTATTCTGTTTGAAACAGGCGCCGATAGGAGCCAGTTTCTTACATTTTTTATACTGTCACAGTCTGAATTGTTATTGTTTTCTATCAAAAATACATATTACAAACCTTTTTAGAAAACTGAACAAGAAAGCTGTTTGGCTCCTGACTAGTTGAATTCTTTTTTACAAAATAATACAAAAGTTCAAAAAGTTTTTAGTATCAATGTTTGTTTGCTCCACTTTCTGCATCACAAGAGTATACATAACTTTTAGCGCATTTACAAGCAATCCTAGAGTCCTATCTTTCTAAATCTCTCAATGTATATGTTGGTAAGATGTAAGTGTAATATTGACGAATCAGCAACTATTTTATGATTCACTAGAAGTTAGAAGTTTATGACTATCACATGACTTTTTAGGTAATGTCCAGAGCGTCGCCAGATTTTAAGTTTTATGTAAGCCCATAGACTAGTTTTTACACCAACTCTTTTGGCCTTCTTTTTTGGGGAGTGTCACCCGACAAATAGTTAGTTGACATGGAAATTGTAAACTGTAACTTCGAATATGAGAATAATTTTTTTCACATATAACAAAGCGTCAATGGTACTACAAAACTAAGTTTGAAGTTGGTGCCAAGCCTACGAAGTACATATACACGATGTTCAAAAAGCCCAAATACGGCTGATTTACTCAGTGGGAAAACATGTTGGAGGAAAAATGTAAAAGGATAACTTTTAATATTTCTCATCTGCTACCCAATGGCCATGTCCGTTTTGACCTTGACTATGACCTTGACGGTCATATCAAGGTCAAGTCTCTTTTTTTTCAAATATTTTTTATGTTGGAAATGAAAACAGCTGCAAATTTCACGTACATGACTTTTTCTTCACATGACCTTGATGGTCAGTGAAGCTGAAATTGAGGTAAAAAATGATTAGGCTTCAAGCCACGAGGACTATGGGGGAATACGGTGAAAAATTATTTTTTGAGGTTGCTGATGCAACCTCAAAAACTAATTGTTCACCGTATTCCCCCATAGTCCTCGTGGCTTGGAGCCTAATCATGCCTTACCTCAATTTGAGCTTCCCTGACCTTCAATGTCATCTTAAAAAAAATGGCCATGGCCACATATGGAGGTAAAATTTTCCGCTCTGTTCATTTCAGACATAAAAAATGGGGTTCCCAGTTGAAAAAATCGACTTGACCTTGACATGACCTTCAAGGTCATAGTCAAGGCGGACATGGCTATTGGGTAGCCGGGGGAAAATACTAAATGTTATCCATTTAACTTTTTTCTCTAAAATGCTTTCCTAGTGAGTAAATCAGCCGTACTTGGACTTTTTGAACACCG
The DNA here is from genome assembly GCA_034190945.1 of Octodonta nipae. Classification (NCBI taxonomy): domain Eukaryota; kingdom Metazoa; phylum Arthropoda; class Insecta; order Coleoptera; family Chrysomelidae; genus Octodonta; species Octodonta nipae. Next base: position 31,563,877 of record CM067219.1, on the reverse strand, counting down.
TGTATAATATACAGCAATATAATTGTTTCTTACCATTTAGTGTCACTGTTATTATGACTTGATGCCAATTCATTCTTTTTATAAAGTTATTTGTTTGAAGTTGTTTCAGTTTTTCTTTCAATTTAGTAATTTTACAATTTTTAACCGACTTCCAAAAACCAACCAATTAATTTTGGTGATTTAAACTGCATTGTATTAAGAATTATTACGGAAAGGTACCATATATGTAATTCTCTATGGCGTGAGATTTATCGTTTTCCAGAAATTCGGAAAAAACAGTTATTAAGAGTTTGGAATTCAATGAATATTTACTGGTTTTTCTAAAACATACCGTCAATGTATGTTTCTAAACTTGTGTTTGTTACAAACACAAGTTTAAAAACTGTTACAGTTTTCTTTTGATTCATATAGTGTTTGAAATAAATAATACAGTGGGTCATATGTTCAGATGTATTCTGAGGTGATTCCATGTATTTTTCTATATCGTAAAACATACTAGTTTTCAACAAATCGGAAAAATCAATAGTTCGTAGACTCAAAATAAAAAATTTGCTAGACGAATTATCCAATTTAAATGTATAAGTTTGTCAGAAAATAATTTTTGCAAGGGGTGTTTAAAACGTTTTCATTCTGACAAATTTGAAGTCGTTTGTTTTTATAAGTTATTAGTAATAGTAATTTAATATTTGATCCACTAAATCAAATATCTAGTAAAATTTCTCATTCTACAAAAGCCACCTTTTCGAAATGAATAACCGTCAACAAATATAGTACACAAAAGTTTTCAAGAGAACAGGCAACAAAATACTAATAGAAGACAGCAGATCTTTCACAATGTTTGAGGAAGTGCGATGGGTATATATCGCCGCCGAGCAGCAGCAGAGAGGTCCAGTTCAGTGGTGAATCAGCTGACATCTAGATCGTTGAGCTTTAAAACAATTTTTATTCTGAATTTGGCTTGAGAAAATAATTATTTATTGTTGGAGTAAACTAACTGTTTGAACACACAGAATACGCTTAAGAAGTGGTATCACATTGTAAGATAGGTGGACCTTAAAATCTAAATTTAAGTATGGCAACAACAGCAAGTGCCTAATTTGCCTCAGGAGGTTAGTCAGAAAATACAGCTTGTAAAATCTAATATAATGAAAACAAATGATGGCAATTAAGGCAATATAAGTATAGGGAACATAAGGGACAATCTGACATCAATTCAAACCAAACAAATGGGAAGTGGAACTGAAGCAAGGATCGTAGAAAGTAAGGAATAAAAAGTCTTTTCGACGATTTTAGTTATTTTTGAGGTGATGATTTGTGGTACTTGAAAAGTTAAAATAAGGGTTTTGCTAATCATGTTATAATTTTTACAATTAGCGCTCTCTGAAAGGCAAAAGAGTGGTCCAACTTTCTAGAAGTAAAGGAAAAATGTGACAGCCAAAAATAGTAGTTAACATATCATGTGTGCGCCTGATTCAATTCAAGAATTTTGTTAAATAATGACCACCCTACAAGGAACCTCAAATAACAGTGTCTCTCCCTTCCAATTTTGGGTTATTTTACTATTTTCAGTTCTACACTTATGACTTATGATCAAAGCTTAATTAGTTAAAGTATTTTGTTATTTTTTAATTCCAGTTTGTGCCCTCGTTAACTTTACTACATATAATGTCAGTGTTATACTATATGAAATTTTATGATATTCGTAAAATTTCGCTAATAAAAATACTTATTAATATATGTCAGAAAATATTCCTATAAGTTAAATGAACACCAATTAAATGCTGACTTTTATTAGAAGGTAAATGTAAATTATGAAGAATACATCTGACGATTTCATTTCAGAGAGCTAAGGAATTTCAATGTTGGTACTAAAATTTTCTATAGCTTATTAAGGGAAATATTTTAGAACTTTCACAGATAAAACTTCAATATTTGTGAGTTTGAAACCGCCAATAGCTATAACCTAGAGAATTCGTTCCTGCGTTCAGTTACACTATAGTGTTTTAGACATTTATAATAAATCGTAATCTTTTTAAAATTTATGGAAGTGCAATTATAGTAAACCCTTATAATTGAAATATCTCAACCGTAAAATTTTTAACGTGAGGAACGAAAGAAACTGAATCCTTGACTTACAGGAATTCACATGTTGAAGACAGTATAATGAATTCATAGCTGTCTAGGAAACTTTTTCTGGTATGTTAATAGCCTCAGAATACCATTGTCTTTTGATGAATTCGCACATTTTCTAACCACCTATTACACCTAAAAGCAATCTAGCGCCTTCTAAATCACGTAATTCCAAATAAATGTTATTATTTCGAAATCATTATTCAGGCAAGGCAGATAACTATCTGTACTTATAATAAAACTATTAAAAGAACCGTGTCTGCACATGAAATATTTTTTCTCTAAAATTTCCACAATGTCTAAAATGCCAGAAATGACTAAAAATATAAAATGTTTAAAATGTCCAAAATATAAAATGCGAAAAATGCAGAAAACTTGAATATCTCTAAAATAAATTAAGATTGTAAAAAAGAGTCGGATATTCCAAAATGGAGACCAGAAAACAAAAATAATAGAGTGAACTTTGGGAGGTAAACTGGAAATATTTTATATCACACCCGTGTAATAAGTAATCTAAAAAGTAGTATGAAACCCTTAGATCGCAAGCCAACTTCGCCCTTAACTAAATTTTATTTTTGTCTAGAAGATATTGACAACTTTGGTATTATTTAAAAAAATGGAAATATTTAGTATGAATTAATTGATATTTAAAAAATAATTATGCCCGATTTTGAAGATGTAACCACTTTTCTAGCTGAACTCCCTTTGTAATCTTATGGACCCTAGCCATATAGACCATAGCTTCATATACATATACAAAAAAATAATAACGTACAATATTTCGGCCATTGGGCAACCACTAGTTCCAACAAATTTTTCAGTTTCCTAAATTCGTTAATGGGCTCATGTGGATATACACTTTTGAAAATTAGATTTTCTTGTTAAATATATATCTTATTCTCATTATTATAATTTTATTTGTTGTAATTTTAGGCAAGAGTTGTATGTATGTAAATAAAATATTATTTAAAATATGGTACACTATCGAGCTTTGTGCCATAACGTATATTTAAACATTAAATGTCATAAATTTTTTATGAAAAAATGGAGACTCTACGGATTCAAATATCTGCCAGTGAGTATGCGATCCCTCTGACTAGTAATAGAATAACAGTGCCTCCAAATATTAACTAGAAAATTGCCAGTCCTGCAGCAGATTCAATATGTGATGGGCTTCTTGATACATACAGCACTTATATAGATGGATATTAAACAGAAAAAGTATGATGTTGAAATAAAATTCACCGGTCCTGAAAAAACTTCTGTCTAGTTTTTAAACGTTGTTTTCCCCCTTACTCGAATAGAACACTTTCCGGAAGAAAGAATGCAAACTAAAGAATTACTAATTATTGTTTACATGTCCCTCGTTTTCATTTATCCTACAAGAGATGTAGAATGTCAACATTTAGGCAACCAGCAGTTAGCCACGGTGTAAGCTGAGTTTCGAACGAATTAAATGTTTGTTGAACTTCAGTAATAAAGAAAAAAAACGACTAAAGCCAGCCCAGTCATGACGTTGTTCTAAATTAGAGTCCCTACAGAATATTTTTTTAGCTCTTGACGAATAGAGTTATGCGCCGTTACCTGCAGTCAACTGAAGAAATGTTACCCAAAGAATGGCACAATAAAAACACTCAATATATTATGACAAGTGTTGAAGTTGTAGAGTCAGAAAATCTTATATATCTATACTACCTGAAATATTACTCCCAGCCGAAAAAATCATTATAGTGTTTTTTTCAAGAACTCAGCACTGTATAATAATAATTCTTTAAAGTGAAACTTCATCAAAATAGCAGCTCAGGATTAGTTAGGCTCATGAGTAAGATTGATAGGTCGGTTAATTAGTTTTAGCAGATTTACGAATTAAATAATTTTGAGTGGGATATTGTAAATCGCACCGTATTAACTACGAATGTTCGACTAAATATGCCACATATATTTAATAATTTTCAACCAATTCCACAGCATTATATCTAAAATTTAAGGTAGATAAATTCAAACTTAAACTATGAACTAAGAAAATGTCTGTGGTATATCGCTATCGGATGATTGTGTTTCAAACGATAAGTTTTGCAAAATATATTTATAAATTATTTAAATTACAATTTTTCAAAAATTACTTATCGGGAAATATCCTTCTTGAGTCCGGTTAAACGGAACATCATAAAATGTAGTAATCAAGACATATAAACGCTAATGTGGAAGGTTTTTGATTCTCTACAATTTTACATGTAGGCCATCACAATTCCTTCATTTATTTTCAAAATAAAACCAACAAAAAATCCATATTTTTATGTTAAAATTATGGATTAGAAACTATTACTAAAATGATGGGGCATAAGCAATTGTTCTCCAAATATGCTCTCAATTTTATAAAATTGTTTATTAACAACCGGATTTATAATATATTATTAATATTTTTAGACTGTTCTTTTAGTTTCATTTTCATATATTAACCGTAGTTCTTCCTCAGTTTATAAAATTAATGGACCTTGTTAACAAGCTACTGCTTATATAGCAGGAGTAAAAGAAAGCTGAAGTATGTTTTCGCGTGTAATTAGTACCGTAGTAATTTATGATGATTAAGGTGTCAGAAGTATGTATAAAAATGTAGCTGAGGATCGGTTCATGTCTTTCATTATACAACCAAGCAATTTGGTGAATGTGTCCCTTTCTTTTTTAATACGTTTTTATTTTATGTTTTGAAAAACAACGATAAGAGTTATGCTGTATACTTTAATAACCCACATACATACATATATGATTAGTACTAATTAGCCGACACCATAAGGAACAGTGACCTAGGCCAATACAACAAATAATAAGGAGAATCGTAGAAGATCGTTCGAACTCAGCTACGAGTTCACTGTATATATAACATGGTAACATAAGAGTGGCACCATAGTTCACTAGATAGGAATAATTCTATAAAGATACTCAATATATAGTAATGTGGATCTCTTCATTAAGACTTGCTTATTGAGTACATCTTAACGGGTAATGGTTCTTTAAATAACACATTATATTTCAAAATTAAATAAAATATTGTGATATTGATAAGTTGATAGCACAGTTCTAAGTCGTAAGTATGTCAAAAATAACTTAAAATAACTTTTTAATTGAATTTTTCAATTCAATTTTTAGGCAGACCATACAAGGTTTATATTTTTGTGTCCATATCTATAGTGATCAATGTAATGATCGTGTAAGGAGTGCTTTCCTATATTCAAACAATAATATTAATAATTTCACGGAGACTTATAATTGCGCGAGGGAGGATCCTGTATATACAAGCGAGGTGTCACTGTCAGCAAGTGGTAATTGAAAGTTCGGGAAAAGTCTATTGATTATTTGTTAGTGACATAGAGCACTCTGGAAAATGTCACTGATTTCAACAATATAAAAGTCTCAAAAATGTCAACAATATCAAAGAAGTCAAATATGTAAAAAAATGTGAAAAATGTCCAAAATGTCAAAAACGTCAGAAACGTAAAACCTCACAAATGTCACAAAATTCTAAAATGTCCAAATAATCTAAAAATGTAGTTGTGAACAATATCAAATTAAAAAAACTGTTCAAGATAAAAATGTCAAATACTCCGATTTGCCTACTCATTCGAAGCTGGGATGTGTTAGTAAGTATAAAATAAAATGCTCATAGGTTCTTCATTTCGGAATAGACCAAACTGAATTTATAGATATAAGTAAGAGAAATAGTATGCCGTCACATACCTGATATAGTAAATGAGTTTAACAACAAAACGATTTTATTGTTACGAGAATTCATCCGGACAGCTGGTGCAATCAGCCATCAAGCAACTCGTGGAAGGGCCATTATTCGGAGACTTCTGGGAATCCGAAATGTTTTCCCTCTCAACAGGCCGACCGCTGCTGTTACTGGGAATTCCCTTAAAGCTTCCAGAACATGAAAGAGTTTCCCGATGGTTCGTGGACTTACCAGACAATTCGAAGAGAAATATATAAATATGAACAGCTGGCGATAGGAGGCATTCAGTTTTCGACTGTCGTATTGTACAATTAAGATAAAATGTAAATAGTGAATATAAATTGTGTAAAAGTAATGGAAATAAATTAGAGTGAGTTGGACTGTGTTTTTAAATAAATCCAAGAACTGAACTGAACCCGAGTGTGAAAATAGAAACATTACATTATAAAAGTTAGTCCGATAGTTACATGGGCAAAAGTCGTAAACATTCTTTGGAGCACTTATGAAGAAGCCGCGTGGTCTTCAACTGAGTGCATTTCCATACTTACACTAATATTGTGTATTTTTTCAGTGTTGCAGTATGCTGAAGAACATGTAATGTTTAAAAAGGTTGAAGCCATAGTGTCCTCGTATCTTATTTCATGAAAAGATTCCATGCTGTCGCCCTCTGGTGCTGATAATCTTAGATGGGATAAAGTTTCGATCTGGTGCCGAACGTTAGCATCGTATTTCGAAGTGCGAATTTATAATTCATGTGAGGTTTTCTCTTTGCGGATTGGAGCGGACTAGCGTTAAATATTGGTCGGAAATTATAGTTCTGTTCGCGTTTTATTTCCTGGTATCGTTTAGGAATTCAAATACGAACCGATGGACAGAGATTTCTGAGATTGAAATTATATATCTCTGTTAAAAGATTGGGTTCAAAGATAAGTCATATATTCAAAAATATGCCTAATATTTTATATTTGGGCCATATTTGGAGAGTTTGTCTATTTATCTAGTGAACTATTTTATCAGTTTATCCTTTTGGGATATTTTTACTATATGTCTTTTTGTGGAGGGAATAATAGTACTATTCACTGGTTGGTTACGTAATGGAATACTGGGTGTAATAATGATGGTTTATGGTATACAACCGTTTAGCTGGATGTTGCCAACTTTTGGCAATGGTTTTGAATATTTTTTGTTTCAGTTTTGATGGAAGTTTAGTGTTAAAATAAGACTATAAGTTGGATGATTCCTATGGCTTTGAGTTTCCTATGCAGACATTTTTGTGAATTACTAATATATTTTTTCTGGTTTATATATCATATGACGATTGTTAATATTCAGATGTAGAAGGTAACTCTATGCTTTTAAAGAGATGTCATAAATTCCTTAGAAATATAATACGCTAGTAGTAGAATCACTTTTGCATATTTTTCAAACATCATATAATTTTTTTATTAATATAATATTTTGTAAGTGTTTAATCACTTTTTTGGGAAATAGCACCACAATACACTAAACTACTGTATATTTCCGGTCGTTCCGTGGTCTATGTCAGATCCCGTTGTCAATGACAAAGAAACTATAAAAAGGACTCAGTTCTAAAATTTTAAATTACAATGTTTTGTGGTGTTATGGCCCTAAAAGTGCTTAAACATATGGTTTAATGTATAATATAGCCATACAGGAATATTTATTTTTCATTAAACTTTTTGTACCATGTCTATTTTTTTTAATTCTCATATATTTTCATTTCGTATATTTTTTTTGTTACCTGTTCCTACCGATGGGTAACAGTAGACATTACTTTGATTAAAGTACAAGTGAAAATATTGAACACAGTTTTATGATAGCTATGATAAGTTCATATTCGAGGAACATACTACTCTAAAATATAACCGGAGGTAGTTTAAAGGTATGTTTCACATTACAGGTTGTTAACGGCCTGGCACCCTAAATAACCTTAATTTTGTCGTTTTATTATCGAACACATTTCACAGAAATTATTTGAGAGTATTGCAATAGATTCTGTGGGTTCTAATTCATAAATGTACAGACTCATTTCCAATGTCTTTATTTTAATCAAAACAAACAAATAATTCACTATTTACTAAATAATGATTAATACTACAGCTGACTTTCTCTGTCCATTCAAAACACAGGAATATAAATTCAACTAAATAACTGCCCAGCTTGTACGATGGTCATCTTTTATAATTAGTGTGGAATAGGCCCTAATCTTGATGGTGTTTCTTTGTTGTCGGAGCGTTTTTCAGGAACCTTGTCGAAATTTCCAGTCGACCTTGTGTTTATCCGTTTTTATTTTTTCAGTCGGCTTCGATTCATTTAGAAGGATTAATTTTTCTCTATAGTGGCGTAGAATGACTTTTATAAAACAGTATTGAAGTTTGAAGACGCGAGATGTAAGACCGACATCTAGGATTTTCGAGAGAATTAGCACACAGAGGTTCCGAATCTGGAGCCGTTCCGTGTAATTGCTGTTCTCCCTTAACTCCTAGGACAGAATGTCACGATAAAATTTTTCAGGTTACTTCACCTGTCAAAGGTGTTGAATACTCTCTTCGAGGTGTCATTCCTTTGTACGCAAGACAATATATATTATATATTATATATAATATACATTGTTTCTGGTCAGGGAACCTTCATCAGTTGCGCTTCCCACAATTGAATGTCCTCTCGAACACTTCTTTATGTATTTGAAACATTTGGTTAAATTTGAAGACGCGAGTTGTAAGACCGACATCTAGGATTTTAGAGAGAATCAGCACACAGAGGTTCCGAATCCATTCAATTGTGGGAAGCGCAACTGATGAAGGTTCCCTGACCAGAAACAATGTATATTATATATATTATATAATATATATATTGTCTTGCGTTCAAAGGAATGACACCTCGAAGAGAGTATTCAATATCTCTGACAGATGAAGTAACCTGATCAATTTTATCGTGACATTCTGTCCTAGAAGTTAAGGGAGAACAGCAATTACACGGAACGGCTCCAGATTCGGAACCTCTGTGTGCTGATTCTCTCGAAAATCCTAGATGTCGGTCTTACATCTCGCGTCTTCAAATTTAACGAAATGTTTCAAATACATAAAGAAATGTTCGAGAGGACATTCAATTGCGGGAAGCGCAACTGATGAAGGTTCCTTGACCAGAAACCATGTATATAATATATATTGTCTTGCGTACAAAGGAATGAAACCTCGAAGAGGAGTATTCAGTATTGAAGTGTTTAATTTTTTATAAAACCATGTTCATCACAGACGTTTGTCTTCCTTTTTCAAGAACCGACGAAGAATTCTCGAGTTGGAAATCTGCCACTATAACTTAGACACAAGATCGTAAATAATGCTTCTTTTAAAAACCTTTGCTCTCAATTAGAGCCCATAAAATTAACGTTAACTACAAATATATTACAAAATATGCTTGAAGCATTTTTCACATATGAGAGAACATCCAATAAATCTGAATTATACTACAATAATTTTATACCCCGCCGACTAATAACTATTCATCATATAGTAGTGAACTGAATAAATGACGAGTGGACGTAACATATGTATTAAGTTTATTTATTTGGCCGATCGGTCGTATCGAATGCCCTTTACGTACAGTGCACTCAGTAGCGCGTTGTTCTGTTTAGCAATTTGTAACTCTGCGATGATAAATCAAAAACGCATGCCGTAAAATAATTATTGTGTGGCATTGCGTTTCACATTGTTCCTCCTCTGGAATAGATATTAAAAGTGGAATGAAACACGGTACATTTAGTGCTTGACAAGTTGTTTCGTCTGTCATCTCAATTAACGCTTTTGTTTTATCAATGCAGTCACAGACGAAACGGTTTGGCCTGAGAGAGTCGGGGAAATAAAATTTAAAAACTGAAATTCATTTTTCAATGGTTTTAGGCGACAACTGAAAAGGATTTAGATACTGACATACCATATTTTGTTTTTAATTAGTTAACCGTTTTGTTCGCGTTATGTAAAAGTTATTATGACATTCTGTAACGGATTTGTAAAAGTTTTCCGTTCCAAAGTTACGATTGTACATTTCACGATGAAATAAAAGGTTTAGTATTAAAAAAGCCTTTACCTAATGTTAATGTAAGTTAAAAAGAGATAATGGGTATGGACATAACTTTATGTTTTGTCTTGTAATAGTTCCATTAAAGAATTTAGATAACAAAAATATATTAAAAAAAAAAACAAAAACCGACTTAAAAAAATAACTAAAAAGCATGAAATATTTTTTAGCCACAATAATTAAATACTTTTTATGAAGTCCGTGCCAAGATAAAGTGAAACTATTTTGGGAAATACATTTAAAAGTTATACTTCGCAACTGCGCTATTCAAATTGGCACCGACTTCAGAAAAAATATTTAATTGTTGTAGCAAAAAATTATTTCATGCTTTCTAGTTAATTTGTTAAGTGTTTTTTTTAATGTTTTAATTTTACAATTTTTAGTGATGCAATGGCTTAATTGAATGCAGTTTTCAAATCTAATTAACTTTTTAGATATTGCCTAATAAAATCGTTTATTAGCTTGACCAGCCTCCTTTACTGTATTCGAGTAACTAGAAGCGAAAGCAGAAGGCTACGAGAATTATGCGAACCGACCTGAAGAGGGCAGATGTGACTCTGCCGAAATGTCGTCGTTTTACCATCGATCCCGGCAGGGATCAATTATCAACTACGCGGATGAATTCCCGGGAACCATCTAATACATTTAGTGCCCGCGAAAACTTAAAAACAAATATATATATATATATTAAGAAAATTTTGTATATTGTTCTAACTTAGGTGGATCCATTATATAGTAGACGATCTGAGTATGTTCATTCTTTAGGTCTGTTAATTATACTGACATTTATTTAATAGTCTCCACTCTGCGGAATCTTATAATAAATCGTTATACAGTTTTAATTGAAATAGCATAATAGGGCGTAGTTTTCAATTCTAGTAAACCGACGAATTAATAATAATTTTTTAATTAATTTTTAATAATAATTTGAGTTAATATTAAAAATATGGGTATTTAACTTAAACAATAATTGGATAAATAAAATTGCAGTTGAAGAAGCTGTAAATATTAAAACTAAACTTACTAAGAGTGAATTACTTTCATATAGAAATTTAAAAAATTCTAATTCTGTAACAAGTTAATCAAAAAATCAGAAACCCAGTATTATTTTTCCTCTTACGAGAAATTCAGTTTCGTACTTATGACACAGAGCATATTTTCCTAGAAACTGTGTCACCCGTAGATCATAAAAACACGTTCATATTAGGAAGTTTTGGCATAGTAAATCTTTCGAAAATGACTCTTCTTTACGTCAACGTTCTCAGTTATCAATTGAAACATTAACGTAACTATTAACATTTTGTGACAAAACTATATAGTCAATTAAACGATGTCTTTTACCATCAGGATTTTGGCAGTGTCCAGAGTTCTTGTCTCTCACCATCATAATGTAACATAAATATGGAAAAATTTGAACAACTAAAATTTTATTCAAAAGAGAATAAACATTTAATCTGGTGGTGTTTTGTTGACGATATTTTCGTAATTTGGAGTAATGACAAGTACATGAATTATTAGATGACATAACAACATTGAACGAACGCCGAAATTTACATTCGAAATTGTACAAAATGGTAAACTGACCTTTCTAGATACATTATCCAGAAAAAAAGTAGCCTTCATTCAAAACCAAAGTTTACAGATAAGCGACTCAAATCACCCAAATAGAGTAAAGAAAGTATTATTAAATCAATAGGTATATGATAGAGCAAAGACCAGCTGTTCTGATGGTATAGTATATGGAATAGTCAACGGCAGAGGATTTCTGTCTAATAACGAGGTCAAGTATGTAGGTGTCATCTTCGACAGGCAGCTGACTTTTCCATGACATGATTATCTGTCAAAAACCGAGACCGATGAACAAGCCAACTCTCATCAATATATGACGCCAGGCCAACAAGCGGAACAGGCACGCGATCCGGATACTATGCATATGACTTACAATAAACGTACTCTGCGTCGTTAGAAATTAAGTAATTTTTAACAAGATAAACCACCTTCTATAAAGAGAAAAGTCACAGAGGTATGCACCAAACCGGAATACCATATAAACCCTACGACAATTCACAGACGAAGCACCAAATGAAATGGGAAGAAAATTCGCACTGACCCAAAAGAAGGCAGATAAAAATACGAAAACGTGCTTACCCGCAGAAGAATAAAAAGATGTAATTCATATCCGAAGGGAAAAGAAAACTGCATTATCGTGAGGCCTTGAGTTAAATTCTGGGGGGGCTTTTGTTACCTGACTTCTCAGTAGTGTAGTCGGCCTCGACAAATAAATGTGCGCTTTTGTTGTAGGTTTTCCTTCCAGCCGTTGGTGCACCTCATAGTTCTTGTTCCAGATGAAGGACAAACTGTTGGTTTTAAGATAATGCAACTTGTCAGTACTGTCGGCTATAGTTTTCACTGGCCCAAATTAGATTTTGATGGTTTTGATGGGGTTGTTAATTGCTGTACTGCATTTTGGTCCTACACCTGAGAAGCACTAACTTTTCTGTTAACTTGTTTTATGTCCTTGAATAGTTGTTGTTCTTACGAAAGACAGAAAATCCTCCGTGCTATATTCTATAGTTCCCCCTGTCCTTAAGTGTTTTATGTTATTTAGTGTTCTATTAGTAGACACCGGAGACGCTCTATCTTAAAATTTATATATATTTAAATGTTCTAGTAGAAGCTAATATATATTAGTAATATTAGGCTTTCCATACGATCTATTTTGACTAATTATTGACTAATATGATATTGGACTACTCATTAATTACACAAAATTATTTTATACTGTATTAATAGTTTTGAATTAAGAATTCCCAAAGACTTACCATCCGCATAAAGTACACCGCGAAACTTTCACTTTTTGGCAAATTATTTTAACTTGTTCCGATCAATTTCCAACTGTTTTGTTGTTCATCTTAAAGACAATGTTGCTGAACTAACGGACAGACAGGATTGCATAAATTTTATCGTGTCTCAAAGGCGATGATGTTTTAATATGTATATCGAGAAGCCGACTTGTTTGAAAAGCAAAAAAATCGATGCCCAATGTCAAGTATGCATCCGGAGTATTTTTTCTTGCATAACAAAATAAGCAAGGATTAATACGGTTTCCACCTTGCATCGGCCGAGAACTATTTACTAAACTAACGGGCGTTTAAAAAATGTTAATGAGTTTTATGCAAAGTGTTAATAATTGATTAACCTAAAGAAAAGTGAAAAAATAGCTGATATATGATTTTCTGTATGAGTTATTACATACTAAGCCAATAATTACTAATTTTGCTGTTATTAGAGACAGGCCATTTATATTATTAATGAATAGTGTGATTTGTCTCAAGGTTTTGTAATCTAGTTCATAGTATGAGTTACCCAAAATCTCAGTATGATTTAGGTCACCCAAGTAGGATTTCAGATTCTCATCATAAACAAAATTAGCAAGAATATTTGCAGTTATGCAGAAAAAATTTACAAAAAATTTTAATAAAATTTTCCATTATTTATTGGTACTAAATGGATATTATTCATTATAACTCTTTCCCTGATCAGGTACCTTTCGTTTTTGGTTAAAGTATAGTCATTAAAAATGTACAATCTGCAACTGCAGTTGCCTTCGGGTGAGATATCTAACATAGCGATTTATTTAGTTTTGTGGTATCCAATCCCAAGCTAACTGCAGTTGATGCCGAAGAGCATCTAATATTTGAGATATGTCTATCTATCCTGGAAGTTCATCGAAATGCCGAAACGCTTATACTATTACGCTTCGTTTCACCATGTCCAGCTTCAGTGAATATGATCAGTAACGTTAGTTTACTAGGCAATAGAGCAAATTAAGACCATTTTATAATACTGCTGTTAAATGCTATAGTTCTCAAAAACCTCCCATACCTGAACAATGTGGTTTGCTTGCTTTCTTACAGCGATAGCCGATTTTTGTTTTATTACTTTTTATTTTATTGTATATTGATTTCCTACAAGCGAAAGATCCGAGAGAATAGAATACATATAAACATTCATCAAAAACCCTTTGGAGGAGGTACAAATCCAATGTGGATGGTCGTCCGCACGGAGGAAGGACATGTTGAAACGAAGCATTAGATATTCGGATGTATTCAAAAAACGACAGGTCCATATTTTTTTCCGATTTAAGGGAAAGCGTTGCTATAGGGTGAATCTTATTATTCTCAGACTAAAACACATCTATTCTTTCTTGATAATATATACTTTTGGACACGAAAAACATAGGCATATGTTTTGAATATTTACTATTTTCTATAACAAATGTCAAATCATAAAGTTTACTGTATAACAAGAACGATTTAATAGGATTCTAAGGCTATCAGACATTTGAAGTATATTGTGAGAGTATATAAAATAATCAAGAGACCTGTTAAAAGATTATAATTAAATTTTGAGTATAGAGTATACACTATATTTGTTAAATTGTTATTTTAACGACACCAACAATTCATGCCGAGCCTCATGGTTAAACAACCGTGTTTTTAAGAAACAATATTTTATAGTAGACAACACATTTAAAACATTTTTAAATTGTTATAATTTTTCTAGAATGTATGCTTATATGAATACTAAAAACAATATTTTTGTGATGAACAAACACATTGTTTGCAAACTTATTAACATTTAAGGTTATTTCCCAATGTGAAAATAATGTAGATACATTCTTTTCACAAATTGAGCTTATGTGCCATTCTATTTCGTTTCAGGAAATATTCTGTGGAATATGCTTGGCACTATAAAAATACTAATTACCAACTCTTCAGTCGAAAAAAATTAAATGCAGTCAATATCCCTAACCCTCCTTCAAAATTGAGGATTGTCCTAACGACCTGACGACTTGTTTCTGCTGTCTGATCGTCTATTTTGTTTATAGCAGTTTCCACCCCGCATATAATCTCCTCTACTGGTATTGCTTTGGGAGCTATTGCTCAGTGTTCCATTGGAAAGATTATGAACTGGGCAACGCATCCCTGATGTTGCTACCTTCTCCTTTTTTTCTGTTGTTGTTTTAGTCGTTTCACCCTTTTCTTTTTGTCTCCTTGTCCTAATTTCTCAATCGGTTTCGGCTCTGTTTTCTGCTAATGTGTCAATAGCTTTCCCAAGTACCGGGTGTATGGTGTTGTGTAATCTGAGTCTGAGTTTGTATAGATTCATGTCAGTGGTATTCAGTTTTCTTGCCACATTTTGAATCAGTTGTCTTCGAAGGGGTTTGCTTGCTCTGTTTAGAATATTCTGAGTTGGTCTGGTTTGCATGTAAAAATTTAGTCCGTAGCACGCGGGAATGAGGTTCTGATCTCGGCAGTGACGCAAAAACGGTAAGTCGCATAGCAGTCTCGATTTCTTTGTCCACAGCTTCTCGAATGTCTTGATGTTTGATGATACTTCCTCTGCGTAGAGGTATATGATGTTACTTCGGATGTTGTCACAAGTATGAAATGTCATTGAAAGCTCTCGGGAATCTCGTGTGTATGGTTTAGTTGTCTTGGAAAATACAGTTTGACGTTTCGATGAGATCTCACTCATCTTCTTCGGAATAATCGATGTTGTTGCTGACCAAGCGTAGTACAAAATGTATGCTAATCTTAAGCTACATAGAAAGATTGGAGAAATCTTACCGTCTTCCAAAGAGAAAATTCCCCTCAAAGATCAAGGGGTCTATGAGATACCTTGTCAGATATCACGAGTGAGGAAAGTGAAATAAATGAAGATGACAGCGATGTTAACAGATGAATATGATGAAGATTAATTTTTTTTTGATTGCAACCTCGCATACGTCGGCCAAACTGTTTTTTTGAAGGACATTGTTTTATTTGGGCAGAAAAACAAGTGCCCGTAGAGAGGAACACAGAAATGCAGTAAAGCAAAAAACAACGACGTCTGTATTGTCACAACACAATCTAAATTCACGCCATCAAATAGATTTCGACCAGATGAAGATATTAGCGAAAAGTGAAAATTATAGCACAAGGCTCATTAAGGAAGCGATTGAAATAGAGAAATGGAAAACCGCAATAACCGCATCGAACCGATAAACCGTCACAGAGCAAGAGCTCTGACTGGCCAAAGCAAACAAGACCACGCCCCCTCCCGCCGATAGCATAAAAGTAAGACGCACAGCAGCATCGACTCATTTTGTACCACGCTTAGTGAGCATTTAAATATATGTGACCCTTATCATTACATTAACGAATTTTTGCCAATTTTCTGATAGACGATATGTTTTACATTATAGAAAAATGTATGAATTCACCTCTTATCAAGCTTAATATATGTTACAGCTTATAATATTCAAAATTGATTCAGTCGTTTCAGAATAACTAGTGGAAATTCATTGAATAGTTATCTCTTAATGACACTTTAACCGCTGTTCTGTAAAATCATAAATTTCGCGTTATATAAAATTATATAGAGTACCTTTCCGTGATAATCCCTAACACATGCCTTTTAAATTATTGAAATTGAGTAGACCTTTTTGTAGTAATGGATGAGCATAATAAAAAATATAAAGAGTTAAAGGTTTGCATTAACTATAACTGACTGGTAAATTACCTAACAAAAATTAATTGACATACTCTATCTTTAAATTTACTTAAACAAGTTACTGTTCAATATAATTTTCTATATAAAAAATTACATGTAAAAATGTAAACTCGATACTAAATAACAAATTAATGTTAAATATAATATTTTTAAATTTTAGTTAACAACAATTTTCATTGTTTTTCCAAAAATCTATTGCGATTTGAGACTGACAGATTTCAGTAGTCTTACGGTGTGTCCCACGTAAACACGACTGCGCGTTTCCGGAGGTGCGATACGTCAATTCGACAATCATAAACTCAACTAAAGGTTAAAACAAACCAACTGAACGATGCGACAACACAAAACTGCTACAATCGCACGAATTTATTTTCCAGTAGGAACAAAATTATTTTTTTTATGTGTTTGATAGTTTGGGGCTGTCAGTTTGACGCAACGCACCTCCCGCAACGCGCATATCGCGTTCACGTGAGACACAGCCTAAGAGTGTCTATTAGTAAGTAATATGAGAAAATTAGAATCTTGGTTTAGATTTCAATTCGGAAAGCAGAAAACGCAAGAACCCAAATCAAACATTAACACGAAGGTGCAACACTACCACGTTATAAATATTTACTGAACATATGTAGATATTAATTAACCTTAAAATACAATATACATTATTCAATTCAGGACACTTTCTTTAATTTAGACTAAGCACACGTGAAAACTGTAATTTTCCATAGAGACTTCGGGGTATTTAATAATTTTCTATATTTGACTAATATTAAAAATATAATTATCAACAAATTGCTTTATATATAACCTAAATATGGTTTAAATATATTTTTAAATTCTAATGACGTCGCCAATATAAATACTAAAAGTTCATTTTGGTATTTTTATGCTTCTAGGAATATAAGAGGACGGATGAAGATTTATACAGTCTCTAAACAAACGTGTTTGTGATGAAAACTTTTCTTTGTTTCTTTCAAATAAAAATTTTAAAAATTTATTGCACATTAAAGCTTTATGTATTACACTTTAAATAGTTACACCACTTACCATAAATTAATCCAAAAATGTGTTACGCTCAGTATTCATTCACTTTAAATGTACACAAACAAAATGTCCACTGAGATTATCGCTTGTAGATTCACTAACATACTGAAAAAAAAACACTTTAAATGTACACAAACAAAATGTCCACTGAGATTATCGCTTGTAGATTCACTAACATACTGAAAAAAAAAACAACAAAACAATTATTCTATCATACACTGTTTGGTCTTGGAAAAGACAAAGATTGTTGTTTAACAATATTTGATGACGTGAATTCCAACATAATATAAACAGTGTTTAATATGACGATAATAGTTCAATGTTAATTGGTCCGAATCAGGAAAAATGCCGCTTCAGAATGTACAAATATAGAATAAACGTTCATGATTAGTGCGGCACATAAGTAAGTTATTGTTCGAGTAGACGTTTAAAATTTGGATCAGGTAGAAACATTGATATCCATTTGTGGCAAGTTCAGGTGAACACTGATAATGTATAATAAGTTGTTCCCTTAAACTAAACTTAAACTAAATGGACAGAGCAACAGAATGAAAAACAATAGTATTATAATAATGATTTATAAACAGAAAATGTGTATGGTATTTGTGATCGAACTCCTCTGAAACGGCTGGACCGATTTCATCAAATTTACTATGTACATTTGATAGGTGTGGGAATAGGGTTTAAGGTATAGTTCGTACCGCTAGATGCTTAGAGCGTCGATATCAAAATAAAAATAATTTATATTTAAAAAAGAACCGACTTCAGCTGGCTTAAAATTAAAAAAAAGTTTTGAACGTTTAGAACTATTATCTGACATATATTATTTTTTATCTGATTTAAGGTACAGTTCTGTTGATTATTTTAGCGCATTCTTATCTCTCCCTCTCTCGCTAAGTTGTATTTTTTTTATGTTACCCACATATTTTTTAACTTTTTTAGTTGTTTTAATATTTGGCCAACTTTCTATAAATGTAACTCTAATTCATATTATTTCAACCCCCTGTAAATGTTTCTGTGTATTGGTCACCCAATAAAAATTATTTGTCTATCATTTTCTGAATCCACTATAATTCAACTCTACACGATGTTACAACCGCCCTGTATAAATATTAATTCTCTCCACCCTATTTTTCTATTGTTTACCCTGTATACCTATAATTTTACTTCGCCCAATATGCCAAGTGCAAGAAAGTACTAATATTCCACACTATATAACATTTTTTAACCACCCTGTATAACTATAATTCCACTCCACCTTATATTTCGGTCATCCTGTATATGCAACTGCTTCGAACATTTTTTGAACCCTCTGCCCTATAACTCGAATATCCTTACTGCATCTGCTGATTTAACCATTGTTTAGTTTTTTTTTACCCACTGTGGATAACTATAGTTTTACTTCACTTTTGTTTCAACCACCTTGTATACGCAACTACACCAAATACAAAATTGTTGTAACCAACCTGTATTACTTATATTTCAATATATATGGAACTGCTTATGTCCACCCCATATCACATTTATTTGTAAACATTTTTGAACCCACCTGTGTAACTGTAATTTTACTTCGTCTTATATTTCAGCTGCGCACATTGCTTGCTGCTTGAATTTCGATGCACGTACACGCCTAACACCGTATACTCTATAGAAGAGATCACTCGACTAAAAAATTTTCTTACCATACACTAATGGAATATTTTGTACCACTCGACTGCAATAAAACCGTTACAAACACCCTGAATGATATACTTTCATGGCGTATCTTGACATTTACATTGATGTTTACCGTTTTTTGCAAATATTTTTACGATTTGCAGAAAGACGGTATGTTTTAAGTTATAGAAAATTATACGGAATTAAGCTCGAATATCTCTTTGTAGAATACAATTTAAAATATCCAAATTGGTTGGGCCGTTTCAGTGAAAACAGTGTAGCTTTATTGAAATTTACTGAAATGTATTTACTGTTTTTCTGATTTTCTGGAAAAACGTAAATCTCACGTTATAGAAAATTATATGGTACCTTTCTGTAATATTTCTGAATACAATGCCGTTTAAATCATCGAAATTGCCCAAGCGGTTTTTGAATAATTATCGACCATACATAAAAAAAACTTGAACTGATAACCTTTTCCTTTTTGGAAAATTTGGTTAAAAATAGTATCTCGGAAACATAATGTGACAAGGGCGTGAAAATTAGTGTATATATTCCTCTCCCCAAACAAATGATAACGAGTAAGTATTATCATTTTGCAAAAATTTCATTAACTTATGGGAACGGTGGGGCGAACTTAAAAAAAAAATTCCGGGACCTAAAGTAATATAGTCATGAGCATTAAGAGGTTGATTCTTTGTTTAAAATAAAGTAATACCTGATTCGTCATTTTGTCAAAATGGAAATATTAAATGGGGGAAATGGGGGTAAGTATTATTTTAGAAACAATTCAATATATCCTAAATAGAAAGTAATACTGGTATGATACTCTTCAAAAATAAATATAAGCGGGTTTTATCAATTTGCAAACATTAAATTATCCGATTGGGGCCAGGTTATTTCTAAGGAAATACAGAGAATTATAATATTAATTCCTCTAATTAATTTAGATTTGATGTGATATTTTTGAATAATTAAATTATTGAATTTGTAAGATGGGTGTTAGTAATTTTTAGGTAACAAAACAGTTGGAGGCGTGAAAGCTGTTATACATTATCTTCTCCTGAAATGACTAGAAATGAATTTAATCGCTTCAATGTTCACTATGTGATTTATCACACGTGAATTCTCAAAATATTAGAAAATGTTGGACATGCTAAGTGAAAGTTAAGATTTATAAAATAAAAAGAAATTCTAAACACCTCGAAAAGTTGAAAATTTAAATAAACCAAACATCACGACACTATAACATTTATCAATATTGTCAAATTTATTCTGTCAAAAACGAGAAGTACTTTTGTATATTTTAAATGTTAAACTCCAAAAATTCCAAAACTAACAGAAAACATAACTAAAAATGCCAACTTGCCCGTATGAAAAGGAAAGTAAAAAACGTAAAACCATCAAAAATGACAAGAATATCGGAAATGTAAGAAACGCCAGGAATGTCAAATGTCAGAAATTGCCAAATTTCGATACCTGTTGAAATTATCAGAAATGTCAGAAATGTAAGAAAGAAAAATTACACGAAAATGGAAGTCGTATAAAACTGCATGGAAAGATGCCTGAATAAATGTAACAGATGCTGTCCACATTGTAAAAACCTTCAAATGCCAATGAAGAACTTGGCAAGACGACATGGTAATAACTGACAACAAAAATCACATAATGCTATCCTGGCAATGTCAAAAGATCAAAGAAATGCCTCAATATAAGACCGATCTAAGCAGGTATAACTTGGTCTCAAAATGCATACTTGGAAAGATATGAGAAACAAATATATTAGGAAGGCTACATCAAGAAATAATAACAGAACATAACACGAACATTTTCCCTGATTTCTACTGTTCCGATCAGAACCATCCACTCCATGATACCAATCCATGCATGCTTTGTCGAGGTTGGTCGGCTTAATCGTTAACTTCGAGTGATGGTTTCTTTGGTGAACTCAAGGCCAAATCAGCAGCTGTGAACGACTGAGCGATAGGCAAGCAGAAGTACGGGAAGCAAACACGTTCGGTTCAAGATTCTTCCCTTGGTCCGAATGTAACTCCTGTTGAACAGCTGTTAAACCAGCACTGTCGCCACCGTGACTGCCCCTTGATTGGGAATATCATACAACCTCAAACAATTTGCTAAAATAATCTGTTGGGACCAGAATATATTTGTTCTCATTGTCGGACTCAGGAAACGGACAAGCGACATCAATGGCAATTTTCTCAAACTCTAATGGGACGCCCATATTATACTACTGCATTCAGCCCTTGGTTCGGGTCTCCGGTCCCCTTACTAGTTGCACCGGTGTCACATATCCGGCATCAGTTGCCGAGTTTTATTCATGCTCGTTGATCATCGGTTGTCCCACTAGGTCAGGTCAGGGCGAAGGGTACTTGTTCCTTTAGAAAGGCTAATTGAGATTTAGTATTTCTGCCATCATTGCTTTCCCAAACTCTTATACATTTTCTACTCTTAGAGAGTCCCATTGCGCTCACAATGACGTCAAGGCACCTGAGTATCTACCTACCTCGTCCCATCATGGCCTCTATGCCCCTCTCTTCTTAAGTGATGGGATTGGTTTAATATCTGGGACAGCTATTTGTGCCTGCACACATTGCTCTGTTGTCCAATCTTCTTTCACCTGCGCACTTACGTGTCGAGTGAGTAATTACTGGGGACTGGTGGTGGTTAGGTAATATACTTGCGTTGGCTAACTCTGACGGGTGATATGTCTAGTAACCTCACTTTGTAGTCACCCTGGAAATGCCCTTGGCGTTTACAGAGATAATATACGCCACTGGTTCTTGATTTCTGCCTTATCTCAATTATTTGGTTAATTTGGACGGTACTTTCTGAATGAGCCATCTGACTCTTTCTTGCTGACGGCAACTTCTTGTACCCTGGGTTTGGGCATGTTCTGAATAGCTTCTACTTCCAAGGCAATATACCATTTATAACACTTTGTGTAGCCAATTTGCCTTAACGTGTTCTTATAGTCCTGGGTACGCTAACTGGGTTAAAAGGATGTCTGCTTCTAATTATGTTTTTTTTTCACTTAGATGCACCTGGTATATTTGACTCAGTGATTGGCTGTCATATCTTTTATTTAGGAATGCAATGATCTAGTCGAAGTTATCTTGTTCATTGACAGGAAGGCACTGCAGTGGTTCTAACTCTTGACCTCTTAGAGAAATTACTAGATATTTAGATTTTTTTGGCTATCCCCATGGTAGCCACTGCTTCAAATTGTCCTTTGTACATAGGCCAAGATACATTATCATCATAAGTGGGTGCTTTTCAAAAGAAAACTCTTGATACTTACTATATTATGATATCTACCACTTTAAAAGACTTTTCAAAATCTCAAAATTGCATTAATAGTTCAAATTGCTGTTTGCAATTTAATACAGATTGTTTCAGATGAATATTTATAATTCATCTTGTTTCTTTTCTTATAATATTCTGTGTTCACCTTCTAGTTTACAAAATAATCCTTCAATAAGGTTTTGTTATTTTTTATCGAAGGGAGTGACAAAGTTTTTTAATTAAATTTTACATTTCACATCAGAAGATTGCACTAACTTTTTGTTGGATTTTATCTCGAATTTGTGTTCCCTTTTTGTCACGTACTTCCAGGTTCTGACTTATTTTTTCGTCCACCTTGTCGGTAAATTGTTTGCATATTTTCTTCCGAAAACCACTTATTACACATTTTCTGTGGGTTCAATAAAAGTTTTTACACTCAATATAAACTTCTTTATTCACCAAACTAACTCTCAATTCGTTCGACTTATCCAAATATTTACACCAACAATCATTCGAAATATTTACCCAAACCAATGATCGCTACGATGCTTCTAATCCACTTGTCTCCTGCTTCTGGTAACTTAACCTGTATAATTTATAAATCCAGAATGGATAAGAAATTACTGTTTTTTCGGAAAATACCCCCTTTTGTCGGCACTGTTTACTTGGACGGTTTTTACAGTTTATTTACTTGCCAGATTAGTAGATTGGCAGCGTAAAATAAATGTTATAACAAAATTATAGAGATTTATTTCACTCTGAATATGTGTGGGGAAGGCTTTCTATAAGAGACAGTCAGTAATTCGGGTAAATTTTCGAAATTGGTTCTACTGCTCTTTCCTTATAATTACAAATTTCTAATAATTATCTATTGCACCAGAGAAGTGAGCAGAGATAACCCCAATAAGCAGGAAGAATAATGAAATAATTAGTTTATGATTTATGCAGAACGAACTGCATAGAATTAAAAATAATAGAAAACAGCAGATCAATTTTTCACAAAAATATTTTGTCCTGATTTTCATTATTACATAAATAAACAATTAATATAAGGAAAAGTTATATATGCAAGTTACATTTACGACTTGACAAGATATGTTTATAATTTCCATATCCATTACTTACAGACGGCTATCATAAAGTTAAAATCACCAAGATATTAATTGCACTAGAATAGTACGTTCATTCCAATGAACTAAATGTATACCCATACTATAAACGAGTGTAGTAAATAATAATATCTTCTTGTAGTAACCAGATAATTATTGAACTGGTTTATTTGGACTTGATTACTGGAGATGATGTCAATAACGAATTGATTATAGACAAAGAACTGCAATAACATTATTCAATTTTATTGAGATTCTCTGTACTACATTCTTTTTGTTTAGAGTACATAACAACCATTGATTTTTTACACATACTACAGGGTTTGATTTTTATAAAGTGTGACATTTTGTTCAGATAAAGCTTCTGCACAATGAATAGTGTTATGAGCATTGTTTGACATATAAATAAGCTCACACATAAAAAGAGTGGGCCAGTCAAAATGACACAGGGACGATATTTCATATACCGTTCATTTAAAAATATATTCTGTAGGTATTAATTTCCATATACCGGGGAAACGTTTTGCGAATGCCATTTGCTTTGTCATTTCAATTTTCACCACATCGTCCGCGGGGGTCAGTTCCCAAAATCTTAAAATTGATTAGGGGTCCAGGGGTACCTTAGTTTAAAAGTAACTTTACAAATTTGGTGCACCGTTTTTTTGCGACAAAATGGAAGAACAATAAAAAACGATTTATCGAAAAAAAAAATTTTAGAATTCGTTCATCTTTAATTCGAACAAGAAGTCTTTCATGCATAATTTTCAACTCCGATGGGATGAGCTTCACCTCTTAAATTAAAACGGGATTAAGCTTTATGTGATACCTCATTTTAATGGTCATCAAATTCTGTTTACAACAAATCAAATATAACAATTTAAAATTGTTTTCTCATTACATTTAACACTTAATAAAGATGTATCAAATTCTAACTTTATGGTTAAAAATAAACTTAGTAATTCCTTTTACATTAAGTAAAATCTTTAATTTTCTTCTTCAGTGGTACTCCGTTAAATTTTTTTTTTTCACACAATTAAAAAAAAATTCTAGTTTTCATCATTTGTTTTTTGGTGGGAAGACAATCTACATATGAGGTTCACACTCAACATCCTGATAAATTATACCTCTGGATTGGAATTTATTGCGACTGTTTAGTTGGTCCTTTTTTTTTCAGGGAATTCAAATGGAGAAATGTGTCTCAAATTATTAAAAGAGCCAATCGATCCTGCATTAACGAAATGTTTGTAAATAATAACAGTTGCCGAAGAGTTGACATTTCAACAAGGTGGTTCACCTCCTCATTATATCCTTGCCATTCATGAATATTTAAATCGAGTTTATCCTGGTAGATTAATCAGTCGAGTAGGACCAATAAAGTGGCCTGCTAGATCATCTGACTTGACTCACTTTCATTTTTCTCTATGGGGTTACATAAAAGTTAAGATCAACAATACTTAGCCACAGTTATTAGACGGTTTACGTCAGCGGATCATTGATTGATATCAGACCATGCCAGAAGGGTGCAGCGTGGTGAACAAAATCTGTATTATTGTATGGATGTAAGAGACCAACATTTTGAACACTTAGTATCATGAATCACGAATAAACAATGTTGTGTATCGTTTTACTTTGTAAACCTAAACAATATCGTAAAGCTAATCTCAAAAAATCACTTTTTCCAAAAAAAGTTCTTTACATAAAATTAATTTAAAAATGTTCTTAGAGTTGAGGTATCAATTGACCTATAATCTCATTTAATTATTTTATGAGTTACAGGTTACCTATGTGGAATGCCGAAGCGGCAAAATTAAAAAAAGCGGACACATAATATTTCTGGATGTAAACAACAGACGTCTACATTTTTCACAGAGCTACAACTTATTTCAATGTCCTACTCAGATTTGTTTTTCAACGCAGTAACATTACTGATATTTCAAACCGAAAAATCTATCATCTGTAAGATAAAAAATAATTGGTCAAGTGCGAGTTGGACGTGGTTCCGTACCACCTTCAAGATTCTAATATTCCAGTTTCAGACAAGCACAGAATGAGTACATTTTCTTATATTTACCCTAATATCTTTTAAAGGAAGCATTTTAAATTTATAAAAAATATACGCTTTCATTTTCCACACATAGACTTTTTATTTAATATGCTTCAGGATTCGCTGAATTTTTATAAGAATACATATGTATTAAATTTTCTAATTTGGCCTTTTATAATCAACTGTCTGAATTTTTGAGCTCTGTAGAGTGGAAGATAAATGGCAAAATAGGTCAAGTTTTAAATTATAAATTAATAAATTAAATATTAAATGATATATTTGTAATTCACATAATGAGCCTTTTATCTGATATATTACATGATGCGTTTGAATATTGAATTTTTATTTTCCATTTAATTGTATAATTTGTTCCTAAAATTATTATGGGGGTTTTCTAATAAATTTTCTTATAAATTTCAAGTGAGCCCCAGTACCCCTAATTATTTTCAAAATTTTAGGTAGTATGGTTCCGGAAATAGAGCGAGAAATGAGAACTGTTTATATATTTAAGTTAATATCTTGTAAACAATTGATTTCAAAAATATGAAAAATATATATTTGTATTCCTCATAATGAGCCCTTTCATTTGATGTATTGCATGATGCGTTAAAAAAATAGATTTTTATTTTCCGTTTTATTCTATAATTTAGCCCCCATTATTAATATTAAGGTTTTGTTAGTATTTTTCCTGTCAACAAAATTTTTTTTTATTATTTTTGTTAATATTTTTTAATTAATTTATTTAAAAAATATGAAAAAAAAATATTCGTTTTAATCATAATGAGCCCTTTCATTTGATATATAACAGGTGCATTAGAAACAATTTTAATTTTATATTTTCCATTTAATTCTGCAATTTGCCCCCCAAAATGCAAAGTAGAGGTTTCTCCTTATTTCTCCAGGATACTTCAGGTCAGACCCTATCCCTAGATTTTTTTCAAAACTTTACGTTCTATAGTTTCGGAGATAAGGGTTGGGGGAGAAATGGGTAAATTTGGGTATATTTTCGTTAATATCTTTTTTTTAATATTAAAAAAAATTATTTGTGTTCCTCAGAATTGGATTTTTCATCTGATGTATTACATGATGCGTCTGAAAAAAAAAATTTAAATTTTCATTTAATTCTGTAATTTGCCCCCAAAATTAATATTAAAGGTTTCTCCTTATTTTTCCTGTAAAGTTCGGGCAACGATCTATATTTCCTATTTTTTTAACGATCGATTTTTTTAATTTTCCCCCCAAAAGTACCCCTTAAATCAAAATTTCTTCTTTTACGATTTGTACTCCTGATCGGGTCACCAAACTATACATTGATACCCAATTTCAACCTCTTCCGTCCAGTAATTGAGTAGAAAATTGCTGTGATGTTTCAGAGGCAGAAATCCGAAGTGATATTATAAGGGAATCCGTATATTGTGTATACGGAACACTAAAAAAACGTTTGAAAAACCATATCTTTTGTGTATACCTTTTATAAATAAAAAAAATACGTTATCTTAACTAAAAATATGTTTACAAAAGTATGCAATAGTAACACAAAACTTTTAAACACTGTTTTGTAAAACAATTTTGCAAATTTAAAATTAACTTTTTGGAGTTCTTTTTAATATTCTGGGAGTAATTTCATTACAGGCTTGTCCAACTCGTATTATTAGATTGTCCAAATTTTACGGTCTAATTCGATGCACCCTATCTTTAATTAAAACCTATATAGAGAAATATATTGGGATAATTTCTGGTGATTGCGTTTGCCAGTTTGACAGCCCATTGCTAATCTAACTGTTGTCTGAAAACATTCTGCACTGAAGCACTTAAAATTTCGAAGTATAAGGTCATCTAAAAGATTTTGAAGCGATATAGATAAAAATTTAGATAAAATAACCTAGTGTAATTATCTCGAAAACAAAACGAACGCAGAAATTTTCGGTATAACAGCCCGAGCTACACATTAGTACCAAACCTTTCCTGGAAATTAGTTTCACGGTAGAAAGTGTTCTTTTGCAGTTGTACAATCTGTAATTGCAAAATTGACTTTAATCTGACTATAAATTGTTTTTAAAGGCGTAGGGGTCTCAAATGCTGCACTTTTCTGCATCGATAGTGTCTAAGGCTGTTGTGTTGTGATGATTTTTGTGAAATCTTTTTACACACCCGTATTTCTTTCTATATCCCTTAAGGGGAATTTCCCCATTTTTTTTTTCATAATATACAAATCCTCAAAAAATATAGATTACTTATAAAAATATGTATACATTATAATTAAAGAAATAAAATTGTTCTTTTTGTTTTGAGGCTTGTTAAAAGAAACATCTGTGCTCTCGTATTATTTCTCTAACCTTTCATATAGTTGGGATTGGGCGTTCTTCTTACGGGGTACAAATGTTGATACCGTATGAAACGTCTTACCTCGCATACACAAATATATATTATATCTGTGTTTTCATCATTTTAAAAAAGTATAAGCTGTAAAACAATCCAATTTCTAATAAACAACATTAAATAAATTTGAAATCTTATAATTATCTGTCCGTTTTTCTGATTTAATAGCTTACTTTTGGAAAGAACATATTTTTTTAAGTTTCTGAATAAAAATATATTACTGGATAGTAATAAATTTACATAGTAGAGAGGTTATTTTCCCCATTTTTGGTTTGAAAGTTATTCAAACGGTTAAATATTTTCATTTATAAATGCCATGACGAAAAGACACGGCCATACTAAGGTTTTTTAATTTCCAGATGTTGGAATGTTCGGTCAATAACGTCGGTAGATATATCCCTGTAATATATGGTTGTGTAGCATATTAAATTTCCTCTCAAAATTAAGAATAAAAAGTCTAGAAATGGTCACAACACCAAACTTCTTAAACAAAATTTGAAGACACTTTGTTGTAAAGCAGTAAAAACACTTTCACCTTTGAACTGTGACTCGAAACTCAATAATTTTCTAAATATGCAACAAAATTAAATTCAGGCATTTTTCACACAATTCACCCTGTATCTCAGAAAGTAATAGGAACTTTTCAACCCGGCAAAAAGATCTTAAATGATTGTCAGAAATGGTAACTTTTCTCTTATTAAACCGACCTCGTAGTACTTATACTTTAGGAGATTTCAATAGTGGCAGACGACAATAATGGAGTAAGTCGTCTTTTAGTTACTGTTTAAACATAAGCTTTTCATATATGTGATATTATTCATAAGGAAGTTTAAAAAATGATATCAGTAAAGATAGTGCACCACCTTTCACAAAATAAGTTGTTCAACCAAGATGAAAAACTTTAGAAATTTAGTGAAAAACTTCTCGGGAAAATGGAAAAGAATTTTCGCTCTTTGACAACAAGCCACTTTCTTAGACTTCAAAGACCATTCGAAATTCGATTCTTACCTTCGATAAACCTTTAACTTTTCAATAGCTCTAAACTAAAAGTTTGTTAGAACATTCCCGTTTAATGGTGTTTTTAAACTTCAGACATGGGTATGTGAAAGTTTCAACTTGTTTTCATATGAACAAAATTGTACTGAACGGAATATTGGCTACATATTGGAATTGACAAGGTGTCTTTGTGGGTTATTGTGGAAAAACTAACTAACTACGAATAATGAAATATTTACTATATGTGATTAACAAACAAAATGAAAAATTAAACGCAATTAAGTTTCAGTAATCGTATAGAAATGATTAAATAATGAAGCCAGACCGTGAACTGGTGATCAATAATGAAAAATGTAAACAATATAACAAGTTAAATATAGCTTTTCAAATATAACAGATATGACATATTTAACAAAATTTATTAAAAAATATGTAGGAATTTAAATATTCTATTGATTTCATATATCACAATGAAAACATTTAACAAATGGAAAATTTTAAAATTTACCTTAATTTTGATACATAAAGATACAAATAGGGGTAGGAAATTGCAATTTTAGGTTCTTATATATTTTTATGGGGCAAATAACGTTTAAAAACTTGATTTTACATACAAACATAATAACAATATTTGGAGAGAAATCGTGAATTAACCTATGATCGAATCAAGCTGAAATTCATGTAGTCAGACAAAGACGAAACGCTGAATGGAATTATGGTATTGTTGGATGTCAACAATGAAAAATTTTACAAATTTTTTTAATGATAAGTATTAAAACTTAAAATAATTAAAAAAATTGGTTAGTTTCATCAAAAATATTTAGATTCCTATCATCAACCTGTCACCCGAACGAAATATGATCTATAATCATTCTCTATGTAATACAGTCAATTTAACATTTATAACTGTTAATCTTCTAAATCAAATTAGTGAATCTTATTCCATTTTTTATTAACAAATTATAATTGGACAATTGTCGGTTAAATTTTACAACAATCTAAATCCACTTCTGAATTCATGTTCTATATGGTAGTATTTTTTTAAGACTATTAGATTTTGCTGTTCCTATTTGACGTTCAGCGTTCAGCGTTGAAGTACTGATTGTTTTTCTTGGTTTTTATTATGAAGATCTGGTAGTACATTCAAAAAATGTTTCAAAATTTCGACTGACGTTCTGTGCCAATATAAATTGGCACAGAAAATTTTAAAGAACTTATGTAATAACCGTGTAGTAAACTTTAAAAATTTTTCAATTTAAACCACCCATGTACAGTAAAAAGGGTGATATTAAATCACTATATAAGAACAAAGACTAACCGTTCTCATGACAAAAAATTCAATAAGAAAAAAGTAACTTTGAACTGAACACAAAACAAACATCGAGAATTAACATCAAACTTCTCTACATTATATTAGAACTTACAGTATAGTAACAACTACACCATATATACAGGATTTGTTATAAAGACTGAAGAGAGTAGGCAATCGATTTAATATCAGAACAACATTCAAAACAAGAAATGCACCCAATAGAAGTCAAACAAACACTTACAACTCAAATCTCAAAAAAGCATTTAAGAAATTCCTTGGAAATGTTATTAGATTTACATGGTGCCTTATAAATGTACGAATAAATGAACACAAAAGCTATACAAAGAAACAATTGGAGAACTCTCCAATTTCTAAAGGTGCTTGGGACCTAGGCAGTAAAATACAGTTTGACAATTCAACAATACTACACAAATCAAAACGATAATTAAAAGAATCTGCCTTAGTTTTGTTAAACGAGGGCGATTCTATCGCTTCTATTTCCGTAGAATTCAATCAGGTTATCGGTAACTAAGCAGGAAATTAATAATCATCATCTCTTCTGAGTAACGGTATACTAGGATAATATATACGGTTTTCCTATATGATGATAATGGGATCACTGAAACATCTCAATAATAAAGTCACTCTAGGAGTTTCCAATAAAATTCTGATTACCCTTTCAAATTCTTCCAATTTGATATGAACTTTATTATTATATATTCTGTAGAATTTTGTTGTGCTATCCTGTATATTATCGAAACTAAATTTTCTTAGTTAAGTCTCTTACATGACTTAATATTGTCAAACATTTTCATTTTAAATTTCACAATTTGAGCCTTTAGGTAGAAGGTCTTTATTGTCATTTACAACGAGGTGTGACCTAGACCCCGAAATGATTGTAAATATATATAGTTTTGAACATGTGTATGTAGTGGTATTCCCAAGTTCATGAACATTAAATAGTTTTATTTAATGAAACTTCATTACTTTTGGGAACCAATATTTAATGGAGATATGGTGATTTAGTTGCATAAAATAATAGCACGATTATATGATAACAATATTTTCTTAAAGCTTGAATACGACTAAGAATTCAGTTTGGGATTAAAGAACAAACTATTTGAAATCTATTTAAATTATGGAGGATGATTTCATAGAACTGGAATATTGCTAGAATTATAGGCTGTCGTATGCATTTCACAAAATGACAAGAATACAACAAATGTATTATCATAATTACATAGCGCTATGTGCTACTTGCGACAAGCCGTAATTTAATAATTGTACAGAAATATCTAAATATTCATAAAACTACTCAACATAAGCCGATCAATAATTCTAGTTACCTATAAGTCTTTCCTGTTACATTTTCTAGTTATATTTAATTAACAAGTAACGGAGTCCAACGAGAAAAAATTTTAGTAGATGACCGTCATGAGAGAATACGTTAAAGATTAAATTCAACAAATACCAAATGACAATTATATCGTAAATTAAATAAAACTACTTTAAATATTTTTTCTGAACTAAAAATGAGTTCAATTCGGCTCGTTTTGTTTTTACGTTACTTGATTTCTTCCCTTGTTGTGAACCGATTTGTTTTATTTTTTTATTTAATAGAGAATACACCCGGTATGGTGAAATGTCAAATTTGAGAAAAGAAGTCTATTCGTAAATGTATGAAGTTTTGGGACTAAACTCCTTACCAGTTTGTATATTTTGTTAAATTGACTTGTAACATGCAGTTTTTCTGAAAATCGCCAAAAAATCAGATATATCTAAAACCCCGTCGGGGTTTCTACACTGACATTTCTTCATACAGTTTTAAGCCCCAAGGTAAACAGCAACCGTAGCCAGTGAAAGTCTTTATATCGCGAATTTGAAAATTGCCTATGTACATCGCAACTATAGAGTTAGTATAGTATAATTAATTTTACTCAAAATATTTTAGGCTTAAATCAACGACGTATCTAACTGTGTCTTAGCTCGCTTCTGATTGGTGGGTTTATGTAAAACTTCAATGGAAGCAACAGATTCGAGGCTCTAAATTGCTATTCGATGCGATCATACACAGGGAGTTTAGCATTGTAAACGAGATAATAAATTAAGGTAATAGTAATATTGATTAATTTTATTAATTAAATTTAAGGGTTATTAAGTCAATGTGTACCAAGTTCATGTTGTTCGTATAACTTTAAGCTGTCAAGTTAAACGAAAGTCAACTGTTTTGCGAGGACGAAGCTTTCGGTGTTTCCTGTTCCCGGTCTAGGAAGGTTAAATCACTGAAATAAAAAATACAGAAAAAAACTACCCATGTTAAGAACAGAACGTATAAACGGAGAATAAAACGTTAAAAAAACGTTAACCGACTTCAAAAAATTACTAAAAAGTAAAAAATTAAACATTTTGTTAATTTTTACCGACCTCAAAGTAGAATTGTTAAGATGAAAATAATAACCAAAGTATAACATTATAGAATAGATAACACAATCTTTTTTGTTAGGTACCTACATACAAACTACGAATTATAAACAATAAAAGCTTCTTATTCTGTACAAATTAATTACCTATTAGGATTTTAGGTTTACATAGTAGAGACTCTAAAAATATACTAGATAGGTAGGTAATTATTTTGTACAAGTGAGCACATTTTATTGTTTACATTTTTTTATTTTGTACGTGCTCCTTTTTATATACTGTTATATTTTGTTAATTATTTTCAGATTTTTAGTTCTATTTTAAAGTCTGTTAATATGAGAAGGTCATAATCTATTAAACATACATAAATATCTTTACCTTGGTTGTGACACTTTTGGACACGCATATTTTAGAAAAAAAGTGGTTCCATTTGCATTCCAAACATGGTTTCATATAGATCGTTTTCCATACTACTTTTTATTCTGTAAGCACCATATGACGAAAAACCTTCAAGAGGTGACTTATCAGTCTAATACATCTGTATTCGTCGCACCTAGTTGTCCGTTGTTTCTTCCGGAGTGCCATAAAAACGGACTGCAGCCAGTGCTAGGGTATTTCACCAGTAATCTACGCATTAATAAAAAAATTAGACTAAAACACTGATTTGGCTTCGTGGATCATTTGTAAAATGTCTGATTTTGTGGCCTGCTCCATTATAAAAATTTTCTGGTATGATTTACACAACCCTGAATGATTGGTCCGACATCATCAAACATATTTGCTCCATATTTCACGAGTTTCTTGTACAATAGAATATTAGCAGCTTTCTTATTATTCAAACCAGCAACCTCCCAAATGTCATTTACATGTTAAACGTGCTATGATTTCTTCTGAAATATTTCATGTCTCAACGTCTATTTTTGTTTTATTTCTCTTTGTCTTCTACAACTTCTTACGATTTATCATTGCGTTGTATTCTTTGTATTATAATATCTAGCATTTCTTCAGTCATCCATTGTTCTTTCTTGTTTCTTTCTTGTTTCTTGTTTGGATACTACTCTAATATCTTAGCCATATGTTCACGAAATAGTTTTCGCGAGTTCTCTACATGTTAGGATGTTCTGATTTCTTTCATGCAACTGCTGGCGTTTCTTCCCTATTCTTTTTAGCTTGACTCTTACATTACAGACTGAAGGGTTCTGGTCAGGCGCAACAGCTGGCTAGAATATGTTGTAACTCTATTGCTGAAGGTCCTAAATCTTTTATTTATAAGAATGTGGTCTATATGATTTCTTACTCCATGGCCTCTCGAAGTATACAGCCTACGTTGACGTGGTTTATAAGAATTGTTTGTTACTACCATATTTTGTTCTTGGCAAATATCAAACAGCTTCTCACCTCTCCTCTAGTGCTTTCTCCCAAGTTATACTCCTCTTCTAGATCTACAACGTTTACCAATTTATTGGATTTAAATTTTTTGTGTGTTCATTATACAGAATTTTCAACTCGTTCTCAAACTCCTTTTCAACAGGAGGGATATATATTTTTAATTAGTAAATATTAAATGGAGATGCGATTATCTGTAATACGAGGTCTGACTGTTAAATAACGAAACTCCTTATGAAGAAGAGTTTTATCTTAAAAATTATTCTACAATCTAATGGTCCCTTTCAATATACTCCCCTCGTTTTTGGTAAGAGCATTTAAGAGCTCCACCGATTTTCGCATCACCTCTTCCATCGACTCGAACCGGATTCCTTTAAACGCCAGCTTAATTTTAGCAAACAAGGAATAGTCACAAGGCGCTAAATCAGGCGAGTGCGGCGCGTGTTCGAATACAATAGTGCCTCTATAGGCTAAATAACGCGTCACTGACCTGGTACAAGATCCACAACTTGTTTGTCCATAATGAAGGACGTTTCATTCGAACTCTCTCTGGCATTGTTGCCAGAACTTTCAAACAGTAAGTTTCGTTTACAATTTGACGCTCTGGAACCCATGCAGTCATCACGATGGCCTTGATGTCCAAAAAAACAATTACTTTACTTTAAATTTGTATTTCGTCATCCTTCCGTTTTTTATTTTTTGCCATGCAAGAGTTTTCCAGTGCATGGATCGCCGTTCAGTTTCAACATCGTATTGGAACATCCAAGATTTCAGCACTTCAGGCTTTTCACCTAGCATTTCAAGAAAATCTGAACAGATGTGCACGAATCAAAGATGAGTTTTTTTTTTAAATTTAACGAGAAATTTCACATTTCCGTTGCTCGTGTTTGGCGTCAGACATTGTTATCGACCCCAAGAAAAAAACTGTTTCTAACCACTATAAAAAAAATACTGTAGCGAGTAATACATATTTTTTTACTGGAATAGAAGACAATTTCAGCTATCCAACGCTGCATTCGTTTCCCTGCCTACTCCTCTAGTAGGTCTTCTGAGAGCGCAGTGTCGTTATTTAATAGTCAGACTTTGTAATTTGTCCTTGATTGGTCCCATGTTATGGATATATTTCTCGATTTCTGATGTTAAGCGCATTCATACGCATCTTAATTCATATATACTCATTTCAAGCGTTTAGTTTCTTGAAAGAGCTTTTCAAATTTTTGGGAAGCATAAAGGCTTCTAACATTCTATTTATTATGTTCCGCACATTAGATTTTGCTATTTTCACACGGGTATTCTCAGCACC
Organism: Octodonta nipae; assembly: GCA_034190945.1. Lineage (NCBI taxonomy): Eukaryota > Metazoa > Arthropoda > Insecta > Coleoptera > Chrysomelidae > Octodonta > Octodonta nipae. The sequence continues at coordinate 31,528,414 of CM067219.1, read as the reverse complement.
CAACAAAATGCTGCCGGGACTAGGGCCGTCACTGTTTTTTCCCTCACCATAGTAATATTCTGGGAAATACTAACAGTGTGGTTTTTCTTTACCTGTACTGTTTGGAATTTAGCCGTTTAAGGGCGTACCTAGCTTTTGACTTAGGTAGGTACAAAATTAGAAAAAAATGGTCCTAGAGAGTGGGACAAATCAGAACATTGTTAGTTCGGGGGGTGGGAGGGGAGTCAGCAATTTAATGGGAAGCTTTAATGACTCGTAGTAGGTTTTCTAGGTCCGGGGGGAGCAGCTGCCCCTGTCCCGTTGGTACGCTTATGGAGCCGCCTTTAACATGAGGACATATGCAATTTGCAACGGCCCACTCTGGGTTCATGGACGGTGTTTCATTTCCAATTAGGGTTATTAAGGTTAAAAACAAGAACTTAATTCAAAAAACACAAAAGATTCCAAACTGAATAATAACTTCTAGTACCTGTTCTTTCATACATAAGATAATTATTTATAATATACTTATTATATAAAGTAAACTGGAAATAAATACTTAATTATTAATAACCGGGATAACAAATATAGAGAAAGATTTATTTGTTTATGCAAAATATTCTTTTTGCTTCTTTGTTCAGTTTTTTTTTGCAGTCGGTTCTTTTTTCACCGACTTCAAAAAGGAAGGAGGTTCTCAACTCGTCTATATCTCTGTTTTTTATGTTTGTTCAGTGATTACTCACAAATGGCTCAAGGAATTTCGACTGTTTATACAGGATCCTGTTCTGGGGTAACGCGAAGTGGTCCCATATTTTTTTCAATAACATAGTCTGTACCGTTTTTTAGAAAATCGAGAAAAACTTCTTTAATGACTTTCTTATAAAGTAAGCTTTGGTGGAGTTGACGGTTTTAAAATATGAAAATGTTTCTGTTCGGAACTTGGGGTAGATTGAAAATAAATGGAATTATTCAAAATAAATGTCAGTTAATCACCTTCAAACTGAAAATTTTTGATTAGTCTGCATATACAGTGTGTATTCAGCAATCAAATGATTTCTTATTATTAATAATTTTAAAAGAAAAAGATATTCTTCATAAACAGATTCGCATGGTCTAAAACATACAATATAGTCATTCCATGTCACTTTTTTAACTGTCGACAAGGAAATTGTATAATAAGTATTTATGTAACTTTTCCAACTATATACTAGGTTGCAAAATATATATCAATTTTGCTTAAAAGTTAGGTACCTTTATTTTTTTTTATAAAATCTCAAATTGTAATCAAACAAGTTTATTAGAATTGAAAACTGCATCCAATTGTACTGTCTTCTTCTTCCAGGGTTGGCCTTACGGCCGGCATTGGTCTTGATCTTTTGATCTTATTGACCATTAACAAGTGTTTTTATGATGTAGATAAAAATTATAGGATGCTCTTCTAACTTATGTACAAGCATTTAACAGATAATATTGAAAATAAAGTATTCCTTAAACTTCAAATAAAACTTAATTCTGACCCTATCCTAGCTCCCGTATATGATTATTGAAATATTAACGAATCTTTATTTACACGGCGTGGCGACCTAGACTCCCTGCTTTTCACTATTCTAAACAGTTATATCACTTCCAGAGCGTCTTTCACTTTATCAGCGTCTTTAAAGGGAGGGCTTTGATGGCATTAAAGGATGTAAATACAAACAACAAGTTATTTAAATATAAATTTTTCAATTTCTTATTCTAGGATACTCACACACGACCGATCACCACGCCATTTTTGCCGGAAGTGGAATTGTACTGTATTATTAAAAATTTTAAGTTGATTCGAAATAAATCGAAACAAATTTCAGTTAATCAAATTCAAAATGGAGGTTCTCAGTTGGTTTCTATATACAGTGTGTCTTCATAAGTTAGATTCAAACGGAAAACATTCGTATGAAAATTATTTAGAGAAAAAGTTATACTTCATAAAAATATTTGCATGTTCAGAAAATTATACTGTAACCATTACATCTCACTTCGTCAACTGTATACATGGTTTGTCAGCAAATATGAGTTTTGCTTAAAAGTAAACACACCTTTATTTTTCATAATATATAAAATTCTTATCAAACAGCAGTAATAAAAATTATAAAACACATCTAATTATGCCACATCACTAAAGCATGAAATATTTTTTTTTACTTCCCAAAATAGTTTCACTTTGTCTTCGCACCGAGTTCATAAAAAGTATTTAATTGTAGAAAAAAATTATTTCATTTGTTTTATTGTGTCGTTTATTTCTCCATTATTTTCTAAAACGCAATTCATATTCTTTACTGTTTTTTTGTTACATCAGTAAGACGTGAACACACAGTTTAATAAACAAATTAAAATTTTTTAATAATTATTTACTATTTAGATTTTTTCTACTGTGTACATATTACAGTTCGTTCTTTTATGAGTGAAACATATTTATTTACATAATTTCTTGCACCTTCTGTTTACTATAACTAGTCCTGTGGCATTGTTAACAGCATTGCATTTTTCTGTCATTCCTATTGTGTCTCAAATAACAGTAAAACATTTTAATTACATTTCAAACGAGAATTATATTGAAAATATATCAATATATTATTCAACAACGGAATCTCGGTACACATTATAAGTATACATTAAAATAGTTGATGCCTTTAACTGCTTAAGTAAATTAAATAATTGAAACAACTGATCGTAATGATAATGAGTAATAAATGGGGCTTTCAATAGATTTTATTTGTTAGATTGGAATGGAATCCGTAATGCGAGTGCTTTAGCTCACTTAATCTATAACAGTGTTTAAAAGTATTAATCAATGGAGTTAATTCATACCAGAGGTAAATATTTGTAATTCCTGCGAAGAAATGCCTTCGGATGAGAAAATATAAAACGTCAAACAATTATCATCTTTATTTAAATGTAGTAAACATGAAATAACATTGTACTGATAAAGATATGGCAGAAAATAACTATATTAAAAACCATATTCAAACACAATTTTATAATACTTATAAAAATGTTTTGTTTAAATTATCCAATTTAGTTATTTTGTACCTTCCAGTGTCATTATTGTTATTATGCCTTGAAGTCGATTAATCTGTTTCAAATTATTTATTTAAAGTCGGTTTGTATATTATTAATTAATGTTGTTTCATAAACCGTAGATCGTGTAAATCTTTTTAAGTAAATAACTAATTTCTTAATATTAGTAAAAAAGATTTTCATTCCAACTAAAGTGAAAACACAATACAAACAGACGAAGTGAGAACCTCGATATTTTTCGAAATAGTTTAATAAACATGGAACCCGCTATAATTTATTTTCAATTAACTCAACCCTGCTTTCAATTTTCTGACCATGCAAATATTTTTAAAGAGAATAATATTGTCCGAAATAGACAGATGAATTGAAAACCTCCATACTTTTTGAATAGATTTAATTAACGGTCATTCTCATGGTCTTTCTAGAAATCAAACACCATTCGCTAAATTCTAACGTCAAATATTTTTTCCTGTTTTCTGTTAAAATTTAACATGCGGTACCATTCACATCGTTGAAAAAATAAGGGTCCAATCTGAGAATATATTTTTTTAAATAAAAAGGGAAATATCCAAATGAGTTTATAATCTGCGGTATTCTGAGGTAACAAACTTTAAAAATAATACAACTGAACTGAAAATGTTCTTCTTTTTTGAGTCGGTTAAAAATCGAAATGTTTTGTCAATTTGACAACACGTTTCAATAGTTAACAGGACTTTCTAGCCCCAAGTGGTCATTACATGGACTACTTAGACAAATAAAGTACTATAAATGAATTGCCCAAATGTTCATCTCTGGAAGTTTGTATCGATTTCATGAAATGACGAATAATACCATAAAACTGCGAGATATGTTTTCCCTTGTGTATGAAATTCAATAATTGCCGAAACGTGATTAACACTTAAGCATCAAAGATTTCGCCAAGTGACCGTTTAGCTCATTTAGCTCAAACACACTCAATATTATGAACTGAAAACATCTGTTTTCAGATTTCAATTTTTGAAAATGCCAAATGAGATCTTGGCGAAACGTCAGGTAAAATGTTTCATTTCAGAGCACAAACCGAGAAACAGATGTACACCAGATACAACAAAGAAAATCATATATATATATATATATATATATATATATATATATATATATATATATATATATATTACAAGCTACACTATGACCTTAAAATTAAAAAAAATACCGAAGTTAATTCATTTGAAATGATTAGTTTCAGTTTGATTCTTGATTTTTTTTTATAATAACTGCCAAAAAAACATTCAATTTTCTGAAAAAAAAACTAGTTACCGTATTTTCCATCTTTTCGGAAATAGCAGCAATAGCTTTCAAAAAAATCCGTTATTCAAAGTTATTCAATTATTCAAGAGTTTATGAACTGGCAACTAGACTTGATTAAAACAAAATAATGACGTACATTCATTCAGGTCATTTATAAGTATATTTAATCCAAAGATGAACAAAATCCAATATGTAACATTTTCATCACTATACACTTCAAGTAAAATTCCTAGAGAGCAGTCAAAACAATTTATGTTTTCTGTTCTTTAATCTATATGCAAATTTTGTATAGATGAAACGCATTGTGAGATTTTTTCCGATTTTATAGAAAAAATCTTTTATGAAGAAATAAAAATGGTATGTCTCTTAAGGTGAAAACACATTATCGTCACCTCACGTGAATTCACATCCTATTACGGCATGTCACGGCACACTCGAAATATCTGCAATACAATTTACGCATGCTTTTAAATCCGCTAGAAGTACACTATTGTCACGTCACTTGACCTCACGTGATCATAGTGTACTTCTAGCTGATTTAAAAGCATGCGTAAATTGTATTGCAGATATTTCGAGTGTGCCGTGACATGCTATAATAGCATGTGAACTCCCATGACGTGACGATGTGTTTCTACCTTTAATGTTATTTGTGGGGTTTTCAATATAAACCTTTAGTTTTCGATTGTGGTGTTATTCCCAAGAAAACATAAAAATAATTGAAAATGGTATATTAGTTCGTTCTGGTAAACTATAATAATCAAGAATGCTGATGAATGCTTAAGAAACATTTATTCTCCAAAAATGGCTATCAACTGAAATTATCACAAAAATTAACGATGCCATTTTATTTTGATATTATATCTTAAAGTTGGTAAAGGTCAACAGGGCTTTAACGTTAGCAATTCTCGTATTACATGAGCATGATAATCTGATCGTTAAATTACGTTAATTTATCGCTCTATAAAATTATATGTGGATATTAAACATGAAACGTGAGAAATTAGTAGATTGTATACCAGCAATAATTAGATTCCCATACATAAACGGAAATTACTCAAATTAATAACCATGATTCCAGAATATATTTTCCTATATAATAAAGAAAAACTGATGTCTTATTATCGGCAAAATGCATGGTAAAATTTGGAATATCCGACTTCAATCGTGTTTAAAATAATTTGGTCAAATGCGAGTTGGACTCGCATTGTAAGGGTTCCGTACCACCTTCAAGATTCGCTGTATTTAGTTTTCTAATTTGGCCCCCAAAAATTAACATTAGAGTTTTATTTTACTAATAAACTTTCAGGGAAGCCTTTTATAATCTATTGTCTGAATTTTGAGGCTCTATAGATTGGAAGATAAAGGGCAAAATAGGTCAAGTTTTAAATTATAAATTATTAAATCTGTTATTCAGATTATTTAAAAATACAAATAAAATATATTTTTCAAAATTTAAATAGTATAGTTTCTAAAATGGGAATTAAGTCGATGTTTAATATCTTTGCTAATATCTTTTAAACAAATGATTTAAAAATATGATATATTTGTAATTCACATAATGAGTCTTTTATTTGATATGTTACATGATTCGTTTGAAAATTGAATTTTTATTTTCCATTTAATTGTATAATTTGTCCCTAAAATTACCATGGAGGTTTTCTAATAATTTTTCTTATAAATCTCAAGTGAGTCCCAGTATCCCTAATTATTTTCAAAATTTTAGGTAGTATGGTTTCGGAAATAAAGCGAGAAATGAGAATTTTTTATATCTTCATGTTAATATCTTGTAAACAATTAATTTTAAAAATATAAAAAATATATATTTGTATTCCTCATAACAAGCCCCTTCATTTGATATATTGCATGACACGTTAAAAAAATATTTTTTATTTTCCGTTTATTTTTATAAATTGCCCCCCATTATTAATATTAAAGATTTATTCGTATTTTTCCTGTAAATAAAAAAATTAGGTCTTATAGTTTGGGGAATAAAGGGGGGAATGGGTAATTTTTTAAATATTTTTTTAATATATTTTAAAATATTTATTTAAAAAAAAATTTAAAAAATATATTTGTATTAGTCATAATGAGCCCTGTGATTTGATATATTACATGATACGTTAGAAATAAGTTTAATTTTTTATTTTCCATTTAATTCTATAATTTGCCCCCAAAATGAATATTAGGGGATTCTCCTTATTTTTCCAGTAAAGTTCAGGTGAGGCGCTATACCTATATTTTTTTTCAAAATTTTACAGCTTATGGTTTCGGAGATAAGGGGAGGGAATGGGTAACATTTTTTATATTTTTGTTAATAACTTTTAATTAATTTATTTTAAAAATATGAAAAAAATATATTTGTTTTCGTCATAATGAGCCCTTTCATTTGATATATAACATGATGGGTTAGAAACAATTTTAATTTTATATTTTCCATTTAATTCTGTAATTTACCCCCCAAAATGAAAAGTAGAGGTTTCTCCTTATTTTTCCAGTAAACTTCAGGTCAGAACCTATAAAACTATTTTTTTTTCAAAACTTTACGTTTTATAGTTTCGGAGATAAGGGGGGGGAATGGATTTTTTTTTTAAATATGAAAAAAATATATTTGTGTTCCTCAGAATGAGACCTTTCATTTGATATATTACATGATGAGTTTGAATTTTTTTTTTATTTTTAAATTTTTATTTAATTCTATAATTTGCCCCCCAAAATTAACATTAATGGTTTCTCCTTATTTTTCCTGTAAAGTTCGGGCAACTTTCTATATTTTCTATTTTTTTCAAAATTTTAGGTTCAGTAGTTTCGGAGATCGGGGGGGGGGAACTGTCGATTTTTTTAGTTTTTCCCCCAGAAGTACCCCTAAAATCAAAATTTCTTCTTTTGCGATATGTGCTCCTGATCAGGTCACCAAACTATATCTTCTTACCAAATTTCAACCTCTTCCGTCCAGTAGTTTAGGAGAAAATTGCTGTGATGTGACAGAGGCAGAAATCCTGAGTGATATTATAAGGGTATCCGTATACTGTATATACGGAACCCTAAAAAGGTTTATGAATGATGTTATGAATTACTGCGAAAGAGATTAATATATGAATGAAACAACTACAATATTGTTCTAAACTCCGTGGGTTCAATTAATTAATTAAAAAAAAACTAATATTCACTCCACTTTCTAGAACTCTTATTGACACGTAAACATCAAATATTCTCAACAGCTGATTCTAATAAAGTAACAACGAAACCATAACAATAAGTAAACTCTACTAACTAACTACTGAAATTAATATCGCCCTTTATAGCGTACTCCGAATTTTCTGGTCGTTCTACCTTTGTTCACCTAGTGTCCAGATTGATAGTCCTTGCTCATTTTGGTGACTCTAGAAATTGATGCTTTTATGTTCTTTCGCCAGAGATGGAGTGGATAATTTTATAACAATATTTACTCAATGTGGTACACATACAAATTTGTTTTTTTAAATATTTTATTAGATATGATTAGATATAAAAAAAAATTAATTTTAGAAAAGTAGTAAATAGTGTGTTCACCGATTAGGTAGTTGAACAGTAACAGTTTCTTCTCAATATTGATTTTATATTTCTTTTGAGGTCCATATCTAACAATTCGTATTTAAAAAACTGACTTCAAACGAATCAAAATGAAAACGATTTCAAACACACTGTACTATCAATCATGAGAATTAATTTTAGAGATTTAAGTAGACATTTTTTGACGTTTAACTTTTTTGCACATATTATTCCGATTTGCTGAAATCCGGGTTGTTTTACGTTATAGAAAAATATAAGTAATATATCTTTGGGGAAAACAATTCAAAATATTCATATTGATTGAGCCGTTTTAGAGAAATACTAAAGATTTACTGAACCGCCGTCTTTGAAGAAATGTTGTACGACGACCGCTAGAGGGCATACCTGAACACCTTAATTGATAATCGTTCATTCTCTACAAAATTTGCCAAAATAAGTATTCCAAAAACTAGAAAATCGTAATTTTAGAAAATCGTAAGAAACATTCCGCATACTTTTTATTAGAAGTTTTATCAAGTAGATGGTAGGTTTGAGTGGGAAACTTGTTGAAAAAAAACGCTTGTCATTCTGGTTTGGCTTAATCGATTTTTATAAATTTGATCTTTTTGAAATTGACTTTTTTCCACTAATCTATTAACTATATATTATAACAATTTCAATGAATTACCGAAACGCTAGAGGACGTTCTCCAGATGTCTTTTAGAAATCATGTTTTTTCTAAAAAAAATTAAAAATTGGACAACGGACTCAAAATGAATAATAAATTGTCAACAATCTAGTGAAAACCGTATATCGATATCATTTTTCAGTCTCGAGACATGTTACAAAATGTGTCGGTGATGGGAATTTTTATTTATATTCCGACTACTCCGCTTTCCTCCAATATAATTGTATACCTAGTAATTTATTAAAACTTTTTGTGTTATTTGAATATTTACTATAAATGAGTTGTCGACTATGAGATTTCTATAAGTTAAGTTTTGTTTTACTTCGGGTTTTGTCGGAAGCAGAAGTCAATTTCAATATTTTTAAACTTTCAGAACTGCTGTGACGATTTACACCTAACGCTGCTTCTGGTCTGAGAGACCGCAGTCAAAATTATGTTCACAAAAACATGATCATTAAACTTCCTTCACTTGTTTCATGTTTTTATTATACGAATACAAAAAAATCTAAACCAATTCAATTAAAAAACTATTAATTAAATATAATAACTATAATATTATGCTATCTTCAAACTAAAAGAAATTACCACATGTTGTGAAGGCTCCGGTAGCTCAGTGGTTGAAGCGCACGTTTCATAAACTGACTCCACTTTGGACTTGGGTTCGAATCCCACCGATGTCAATGGATGTTGTGTTGTTGTATAACTATAGTTCTAATCCACTCTTATTTTAACCAACTTGTATATGCAACTACTTATGTGCCACCTGCTACCCAATAAAACATTCCACCTTATATTTCAACCATCCTATATATGCAACTGCTTATGTCCCACCCAATATCCCATTAATTTATAATATTTTTTGAATCCACCTGTATGTTTACTGTTTATTACAAATATTTTTCCGATTCTCAAAAAAAACGGTATTTTTTAAGTTATAGAAAAATACACGGAATCAAGCTGGAACATATCTTTATAGAATACAAAATAGTGTAGTTCCTTAATTACTATTTTTTCTGATTTTCTGGAAAACCGTAAATCTCATGTATAGAAAATTATTATGGTACCGTTCGGTAATATTCCTTAATACAATGCAGTTCAAATCATCAAAATTGCCCAAGTGGTTTTTGAATAATCACTGAGGATACATAAAAATAATATAAGATGTTTAATTTAAGCTCATGACAAATGTCGGCAAGCCACAAGTAGAAAGGTAGAACTTTTAATGATGTTGACCGCCTATTTGTGAAAAACAATTCAGAAGGTACCAATAACTTTTTAAACGTTTCGTGTAAAAATAAAAAATACTCTTTAATCATAACTAGCATTCGCCCAGTTGTCGAAATTCGACCAAAATCAATGTTAAAAATTTGTAGATAATATACCTATATAAATTTGCATATTTCCAACATTTTTTTCTACTATTATACGATTTTTTGTTTGTTTTGTGTGTGTACTTATACACAATAATTCTGTACCATTATAATTAAGCACCAAATTAGTTCGCAAAGGATAATAATTTCAGTTTTGTTGTGTTACGGTTCCAGTTAATGTAGGTACATGTACGACGCTCAGGCATAATCAATAAGCAAAACCAAATAACGTTCTATTCCTGAATAAAAAAGAGTATACAAATTTTCATGCGATCATATTATTATACAATAAATTAAAATTGCAAATACATTTCGAGAGTTCAAAACGTCAATATAAATCAAGAATTTATAAAAACCCTTTGAATTATTAGAAAATATATGATATAATTTTGTTTTCTAGCGGTGGAAAGTTTAATAGCGCGAGTTCAGTTATTATCGAATAGATGGGGCAATAATTGTTGTAAATGGAAAATTTTGGGCGTTTCATCAATTTTTTTATTAATAACACTAAAGGTCGTCAATTAGCAATTAAAAAAGTCAAAACAGGATTATGCAGGAATGGTATATCGAATAATACATTAATATTAAATATAATATTTTTAAACTTTAGTTTTTCCAAAATGCTTTACGGTTAATCCGATATTTCACAACTACGATTTCAATTTCTAAAAAGAATATTCAAGAAACCAACTCATAAGTAACTATGAACATGCAGTATAAATAACTATGATACATAAGTGCCTACATATTAGTACACCTTCAACTGCAATGTATGTATAATCTCAATAATTACAATTTAATACACAAAGTTGGCGATCACTATTTCTATATTATATCAAAAATATAATGAAATACAATGAACCTGCTCTTAAGTTATGTTAAATAATACTTTTTATGTTGACAATTTTTGTAAGTGTATTGAAATTGAAAATTTTCAAATAATACATTGATGATTTTCATATCGAATTGAAAAGGTACCTAATCTAACGGCTAATAATATTATATGTCAAACTGAAATCAAGATAATTAAATTCGCTAAAACCAAGATGGCCGTGAACATGTCAGATCTAACTATTTATCTTAATGTCAGTATTTATTCATATCATATCATGGGCTTTGTAATCTTAGTTAAATTGTGTGAAACTATTAGCCTTTGCAAGTTGCCACACAATACATAATTCTAATTTTAGTTGACAAATAGTATTTAGAAAGAAATTAAAGTTTCAAACTTGCGAGTATAGAGAAATGGTTATTATCATATAATATAATTTTTTATGCGTGAGATCTAAATAGCTTAATAATGTGGAATAACTTTAGGAACCAATCAGAATATTTTTTTTTGTTTAGTTTGTTTTTCGAGTTAACCCATCCAAGCAATCTGGCGGCACTGATTGGCATTGGCAGTGTGGGCATAAATTACGAATTTGCTATTTTATTTTATTTATTGAATGAAGCAATATTATAAACAAATTTTAGCATTTTGCACTGAAGGGCATCAATAGCTACTAAACAAAACAAACATGAAGAAAATCGGTTGAGGGACACAGTAGAAAATAGTTCCGAACCGTTTTGTCTGTGCCTATTTATATAAAGATATATCAACATCTATAGAATGGGCTAAAGTGTAACTGGTGATGAAAACATTACATTTGCTGCCTTGCATTCTACTTCTAAATTAGGCCGACCTTTGGGGAATTCTGAAAAACCCAAAAAACACGATTTCAATATTTATTTTTTAAGTTCCAAGCTGTTCAACTATCAATTTCAAATCAGGAACAGGGTTATATTAATTTTAAACAAAGTACATAGTATGAATCACCTAAACAATAATGACGCAAAAGCATATCCAAATATATTTAAAGAACAGTGCTTTTAGACACATTAGTTAAAACTGACGTATAACCAAGTCTCGTAATAGCAATAATGAAATCATCATTAAGAAAAACACAAGACAATCTAATTGTTGATTTGATTCTATAATAGAATGTAGGAGAACTGCCACGATTTTGATAGCAAATGCATACAGATGAATTAACTAAAAAATAAAAATCCCAAAATATGCCTTTTTGCGTATATTAGGATAGTAGTTAAACAAAGCGGTTTCTGAAGCGGAAGTGGGCATAAAGGTAACCAGTCATCGAGTTCTCGCCGGGAGCTGCTGCCGAGCTGTTGGTAGTTGTTGTTTGGATAAGAAGAAGACATTGGGAAGAAGAAGAAGACATTGGGGGTGGTCGTAGGGGTGCGCGAAAGACATTTGGGTGTGTCGCAGAGGTGCGTGCCATCTGTTGTTAATAAATGAAAGCAATTGTATTGTGGGTTGCGTGGGTTGCAGAGTGCACGCCATCTGTTGATGGTTGTGGTGGTTACAAAGAAAAAAAGCTAAATACTTGGTCGGGTATCGAACGCGGCTTGCCTGATTACAAAGTCAGGTGTCCACCGAGCTGCGCTAATGCGGTTAATCGAGAAATGTTTATTTGAAAAGGTATAGTACATGCCCGTTGGGTGGGCGCGGGTTTTTGGGCGTTGTTCGGTTAGATATTTGGGGGCTGGATGGGGGGATATGATATTTTGTTGTCTGTAAAAAAATTTAAAATCTTGGTATTTTGTTGTCTGTAAAAAAAATTAAAATCTTTTGCTTAAGCCTGCATGCGCGAGAACGTCCACTCCTTCTAGTCTATAGTTATCGTAAGCGACCGCCTACCTACGCAAGAACGGCAACTCCTTCGAGACTCTGATTTTGTCCGATGATTCAAGGCATTGAACGCCTGCATGCACAAGAACGTCCACTCCTTCGAGTCTATAGTTTTCCTAAGCGAGCGCCTACCTGCGCAAGAACGGCAACTCCTTCGAGTCTCTGATTTTGTCGGATAATTCAAGGCCGAGCGTAATAATTTTGAGACTTGGAAAAATTTGTTTCAAGCGTCTGAAATTTAATTAAGGTGAAAATAATGAATATATTAAAACTAGACAACTGTTTAAATATCTTTATTAGCATATAGTATATTATGAATTTTCAGAGCATCCTTAATAATTAAAGCTATATTTTGTTTTGTTTTTGTACAATATATAGTAAGACCGCCATCATCCAACCACATAGTCAAATCCAAAGAAATACCATCAGAACAAAGCTGGCAATCATCCCATACAGTGTCAGGTTCATCCTTTCCATGTGAAGGATCGTTATGGAAACCATATGCAAATTCCAAGTATTTTTTAAGCACCGTGTAACTCTCCACCGTTAAATGTATAATTGTTTCACCAATTTTGAGAGTGGTCTCGGTATCGGTAATATTAATTGTTAAAATTTCTGGTACTGCTGCATATATGCAAGTGCGTCCGTTGTAGGTAATCACAGTTGTTAAAACGTCTGGTACCACGTAACATCCATTTTTGGGATTTAGCTTTCCAGTTAAATCTTTCGGTTGTATAGTTCTCGTTGACACTGCACTCATATTAAATCTTACTTGGTCATCAAGTAAACTTTCCAAATTCATGACTGGATTGTTACAGCTTCAACTCAAGACTGAATAAAAGAAATAAATTCTTTTAACTTATTGTCGTGAGTGTGTGACGACAGCAAACACTACAAATATTAGATTTTTGTGGCTATAGGTGCAGTCTTATTCAATTCACTATGAATAAAAGGTGTGGAATATGTTTGGAAGAGATAACTAATAATTTTGGGCTATTGCCAAATTGTAACCATTGTTTCTGCTTCCCATGCGTAAAAAGATGGCATCAAAATAAAGACTTTGAATTGAATATTCGCAGAGGCTGTACAGAATGCCGTATTATGTCTCCTTATGTCTATCAATCTGAGGTTTATTACCAGAAAGCGGAAAAAGATCGTTATATAGCTGAGAAAAACGAAAAAATGAAGAAAATACGATGTAGGTATTTCCGAAAAAGCAAACCCAAATGTCCGTTTGGAAACACTTGCTTGTTTAGCCATCGATTACCAAATGGGGTAGAAATAGATATAGGGCCACCTCAAATGAAACGTGCAGGTATGGGCGGTCGTACTGATTTCATAGAGGCTCAGTTCACACGTGGAGGAGGTAGAACTCAGCGCCCAGCAATAGGAGGACTCCCAGATACTTTTAGTTTACTCCTGGTGGAACCAGGAATTTTTTACGTCTTGAGAGATGAATAAAAACCTATATTTATTTAAAAATTCATGCCAATAAAATCATAAATGTATTTAAAAATTCCTGATAATAAATTCTCAAATCATAAATCTGTATTTATTTAAATGTAATGTTAATAAAATCGAAAAATAATATAAATCATGAATCCGTGATTATTTAAAAATTCCTGATAATAAATTCACATTATATCTGGTATTTTAGATATCAAAAACACAAACCGGAAATTTCCTGATAATAAATTCACATTATATCTGGTATTTTAGATATCAAAACCACAAACCGGAAATGATGACCGCAGTGAAAGGAAACTGTCATATCTTGTTTACGCTAATTGAAACCGAGCTAAATAAATTTACAGGAAGCTGTGGTTTGATTAGGTTATCATGTTGTTTGCAGCAACAAACTTTTGCAGGAAGTTCCCATATGATAAGCATTAATTAGTTGTTTTTCTAGAACTAACGGAAATTTCGTTATACGCAAACGACGTAGTTCGATGCTGATAAATAAAATAATTGCGAATTTTTATTTCATTGTTAATTCAACTATCAAAGAGATCACATATCAACTACAGTGATTGTGTTTGTGCTTTGTGAAATTAACTGTTAATTCAACTTGCAAAGTGTATCTAGTGATAGTGTGTGTTGTTCAAAAAAACATTATGTGAGTATTTACTTAATTTCATTTATGTTAATTTGCTTTTAGTATTTTGTGACTGCCCTTCAAAATATTTGAAATTAATAGAGTATGTTTTTCGAATTGAATATTTTCTGCCCGCTTTTCAATTCAATGTTCTAGTTCCAACTTTTGTTAATTTGCATCTAATATTTTGTGTGTGTCTTTCAAAAATTATTAGGAGTGTTTGGATTCATTATAAATTTGTAGTTTTGTTATTCGAATCAGGTAGTTTCTGTCTGCTTTTCTTAAAAATTTCAATGTTCTATTCCTAAATTTTTGGTAATTTGCTTCCAATATGTTGCGCCTGTCTTTCAAAAATTATTAGAGTTTAGACGCAACCACGTTCATAGTATTTAATTTTTGTTATAGAAAATGGATTTTTTGAAAGAACTTAATGCAGTTTCCTCCGCAGAGATTGACAACAAGCCGGCAATAAAAATTCAAGACTTGCAGCTTAACCAGAAGTATCGAATTCTGGCAGCCAAACTGGTCAACCCAAGATACGGTGAAACCATCTTACTTGAATTAGAGGACCACGTAACCTTCCTGCCGAAACGGGTCACTCAGGTATATAAACCACACCTAGACAAATTTGGCGGTGGAAAGTTCCACATCGAATTCATCGGGCTGCAGCAACTTGGAGGCAAACTACAACCCCGAGTGCTTTTCCAAATTTCTGCGGAGTGAATATAAAAGAATTTAGTTGTAAGTTTTTATTTTAAATTTTGCATGCTTCAGTTATACTTTTACTGTTAATATTCCATTGATATTTCTCAAGTTTGTAATAGTTTATTATATTGTTATACGAGTAAAAATGAATTCAGAGGCTATAGCGAATATTAGTACCGATATTATTAACAAGTTTAGATTAGCATCAAATATAATTTTCTCAAAGAAACGTTGCTCTCCAGAGCAAATATCTAGCTGGCTGAAAATAAGTAAAAACAATTAATTTTATGTAACAGAGCTATTCGTGAATCAGATTTACATATAGGAACTTTGAATAAGCTTCAGTCTGAAATTAGTCATATAAAAAGATTTAGAAATGATTTGAAAAATTATGCTAACATCAAAAGGGGTGGGGGAATTGGTGAGAAGTCAAAAAGAAGTGATCGCGTTAAATGGTATGATGTAGAGTCAGCGTTTCGCTCACGTGTTCGAACAGGAGTAATCATTAATCTCATTCATATCAATATTTTTAAATTTTTAGATGATGCATTTTTCCTTTTTAAGGCGCGCATAAATAATACTTTGAAAACAATGCCTACTCTTAAAGTAAATACAACCTTTTGTGGTGAATTCATAAAGAAATCTGGAATGGAGGAAATTATGGAATATAAATATTTTAATACGAAAAACGCGATAATAGATAGGGGTACAGATTTGAATGGGTGGTTCTATGAACACATTCGGAATGAAATTTTACGTAAATTAGAGGAATTTCAGGAAAAGGCATCAGGATGGAGTTTGTATAAAGTTCTAAACTTAGAAATAAACATAAATAAATTTGAAATTGGAAATGGAGCCTCATCTTTCATAAGATTACCAGAATCAATTTCTAAAAAACATGCTGTAATCAATATTAAGAACTATGATGATGATCTTTGTTTTTTATACAGCGTTATTGCTCATTTGTACCCTACAGCCATTAATGTTGATAGAATATCAGCTTACCCCGAGCCATCTACTGTATTAAATCTAACTGGTTTGACATTTCCTATGACTTTACAGCAAATTACTAAGTTTGAGAAACTTAATAATATTTCTATTAATGTATATGTCTTAGAATTGATAAAAACAAAAGATAATGAGTATTATCAAACAGTTCCAGCTCGAATCACTAAATGTAAGTTAGACAAACATGTCAATCTCTTAATGATTCAAAATAAATATGTTCCTAAAGTCAATGATTTCGAAAATGTAGAAATAACAGCAAACGACGTGGAAATAAAATATCATTTCTGCCTAATTAAAAATTTATCACGTCTTGTTTCAAATCAACTTAGCAAGCATAAAAGTAAAAAATTAATATGCGATCGTTGTCTAAATTATTTTAGTGACTCCAGCAGCCTTGAGAGCCACATTGAATATTGTAAAAATGTAAATAATTGCAAAATATCTTTTCCTAAGAAGGTGGTAGTTGAGTTTAATAATTTTTCATTCAAGGAAAGGCTTCCTTTTATTGTTTATGCAGATTTTGAGTCGATTCTTTTACCAATTTCCGATACTACTTCTACCAAAACTCATAAATATCAGCAGCATTCAGCCATATGTGCTGGTTATTATTTCAAATGTTCCTATGATGACTCTTTTTCGTACTATAGGAGCTTCACGGGCTCTAACTGTATGGAGTGGTTCACCAATGAAATGGCAAACTTGACAAAGTTCGTGCAGTCCAAACTAACCGATGTTGTACCTCTCAATGTGGAGGTTAGTCTCAAAGATGCATCTGGCACATGTCATATCTGTGAGAAGCCCTTTTTACCTCAAGATAAAATCGTTAGAGACCACTCTCACCTTTCCGGTGCATTTAGAGGCTATTCACATAATTATTGTAACCTCAGGTACCGAGAGTCTTTCATAGTTCCAGTAGTGTTCCACAACCTAAGTGGATACGACTCCCACTTTATAATTAGAGATCTCGCCAAGCATGATCAAATAACTCTTGTACCAATCAATAAAGAGAAGTATATTGCCTTTACTAAACATGATAAGGACACAAAAATAAAATTTAGATTTATCGACTCATTTAGATTTCTGGGATCTTCTTTGGATGAGCTGGCATCCACTTTAAAAACCGATCAATTTGTTAATTTAACTTCAATCTTCAATCATGTGTCGTTAGCGAAACTAAAGATGCTAAAACGAAAGGGAATCTTTCCTTATGATTATGTTGATTCATTGGAAAAATTAAGTGAAACCCAATTACCGCCTATAGAGAATTTTTATAATAAATTGAATGACCAGAACGTTTCTCAAGCTGATTACGAACATGCTAAAAGAGTATGGGATTCCTTTGAATGCCAAACCATTCGCAACTACATGGAGTTGTACATGAAAGTGGACATTCTTCTTCTAACTGACGTGTTTGAAAATTTCCGTGATAGGGCCCATCAAACATATGACTTAGATCCAGCCCATTGTTACACTCTACCTGGATATTCTTGGCAGTGTATGCTCAAGTACACAAGTTGCCAATTGGAAATTCTTCAAAATGTTGACATGCTGATGTTCATTGAACGTGGAATACGTGGAGGTATTTCCCAATGTTCTAATAGGTTTTCCGAGGCGAATAACAAGTATATGCCCAATTATAATCCTAATAAACCCTCCAAATTCATTTACCACGTAGACGCTAATAATTTATATGGATATAGTCAAAGTCAACCCTTACCCTACGGGGGATTCCAATGGTCTGCTGATACCAACATCGATGTCACTCAAATTCCCGATGATTCAGACATTGGTTATTTTTTGGAAGTTGATCTGGAGTATCCCAAGCATTTGCATGATCATCATAAAGACCTTCCCTTCTGTCCGGAGCGCCGCACCCCTCCCGGCTCTAAACTTCCCAAACTCATGACTACCTTGCATGACAAGGAAAAATATATTATTCACTATAGAAATCTGAAACAAGCTCTTGAGAATGGTATCATTCTCAAACACATTCACCGGGTGTTGAAATTCAAACAGTCTCCGTGGCTCAAGTCCTATATCGATCTAAATACTTCCCTAAGAGCTCAGGCGACTAATGATTTTGAGAAGAATTTGTTCAAATTGATGAATAACGCAGTCTTCGGTAAAACTATGGAGAATATCCGAAAGCATCGTATCGTTAAACTAGTCAACCATTGGGAAGGTCGATACGGTGCTAAAAATCTTATTGCTTCCCCAGCATTTCACAGTCGCACCATATTCGATGATGAGTTGATGGCAATTGAGTTAAACAAAACTGATTTGCTCTTCAATAAACCTCTGTATATCGGGTGCGCAATTCTGGAACTTTCAAAAATCCTAATGTATGACTTCCTCTATGATTTCATTTATAAAAAGTACCCTCATCATCTAGTCAAACTTCTATACATCGATACTGATTCATTTTTGCTTGAGATAATTTCTGATGATATATATGAAGAGCTCGTCAAACCCAATCTCCATCGTTTCGACACATCAGACTATCCCCCCGATAATATCTACAACATCCCACTAGTTAATAAAAAGGTGCTTGGTTTAATGAAGGATGAGGCTAAGGGCTACATTATTTCACATTTTGTAGGCCTCCGTTCGAAAATGTACACCTACCTAATCCTAGGAGGAAAATGCATCAAAAAGTCAAAAGGCGTAAAATACAATGTAGTTAAAAATAGTATTACGTTTGATGATTACCTCTATTGTTTGCAAGAAAACCAGCAAACTATTGCTTCCCAACGCTGTATTAGATCATATGCTCATAACATATTTAGTGTAGAGCAGACAAAAATTGCCCTCAGTCCTTTTGATGACAAGCGCTATCTGTTAAAAGGCTCATATGATACTTTACCCTGGGGCCACTACAGCCTCTAAATTAATTTTTACTTTCAAGATATATGTATAAGTAATATTTGATGTAGTTATGTTATTAGTCTATGTTTATTTATTTTAAATAAAACAGCATATTGGTAACTTTGTCTTTTATTTTTAGCATACATATATTTTTAAATAACCTGCAATTTTCCGTCTACATATGCAGCAATGATCTATTTTCAGAGAACAATCAAAGCAACTAGCAAAGTGTCTGCATGGCATAAAAACAATTGTCATTTCATTAGTTAAGCAAATTTTACAAGTATTATGATTAGAGTCAGTGTGGGGGATTTGGTGGGCAGTCTCTAAGCAATAAACATTTAGCTGATCCCTTTCTGTGAAGCTCTGTAATATCATCACAAGGTAAGAGATTCTTGAGCTCTAAGCCACAGCAATGACAAGTGATCCTGTCACCGTAGCCCGTGTAAAAGAAGCCGGCGTTGACAAGCTCGGCGGGTGTCTGCTTCAAGGCAATAGGCCAGTCTTTGAACGTCTCAAGTCTGCTCTCAAATGTCACTTTGCTTTTATGTCTGATAGGTCTGGTGATGTGGTAAGTGTCATCAAAATCAAAAAAGCGACAATATGGATTCCAGTCCAGATGATCGGCAACAGGGTCATCACCATCTTCCCAGTTGAAACCACGTGTATCACAAAATGGACATTCAACAGCATCATTTAAGCTGCCATCGGATTCTATTGCATCTTGTCGGTAGATAAACCCTGCTCTTGCTAACTTTTCAGCAGGGAAGTCGGAAGGCCAGTTTTCAAAGGTACGTAATCGATTTTCGTATATTTGGAAGTATTCTCGACACTCCATGGTGTAGAACTGATGAAATAAACAACAATGTTTTTAATTTATAGGCATTTATTCAATTTTTCTAATGTCAATATCTCTTAAAATAATGTTTTTATAATAATAAATATGTTCTTTTAATGCAATACATAATGGAGACCTGTCATCTAAACAAAATGGTTTTAACAATTTTTCAATCGGCAAACGATTTAGTAAATTTGACCATAAACATATTTCATCTATTATTTTATAATAAAAAGTACAGTAATTTAAGCGCTCCAAATAAATTATTTTACTTGAGATAATAGGGTTAATAGCTAAGAGTTCAATCACATCACTATAATCCAAATAGAGCGCGCAAATGTTTTTCATCACCAACACTTGTTTGACGTCTTCATACTGGATCTGGGATAGATGGAGACAATCTCCGCAGGTCACTGGGGCAGCAAACTCTGGAGGTGTGACATTTTCAAAAAAGTTTGTTTTCAGGAGCTTGAGCTCAATGATGACATCCTCCCACTCGTACATAGTCATTACAATTTTCGTTGGTGTTCCAGCGGCTACAGGTGTTTTTTGCAAGATAACCACTGGAGAATAGGATCTTGCAGGACTGAGTGCACATTGAACATCATACTCTGAATTCAGTAATGGAAATCTCGAATGCAGCAAGTAATAGTCTTCCTTTTTCGCAGCTTCATCATACATTTGTAACACTCTATCCAAGTCCGCACTGTAACTGATAGTGGAATCACTACTATAACCACTATCCATGGTTTCAAAACTGCTGATACTACTCATTTTCACAAATCACTCGAGAGGTAAACTGGGACTGGGAATATATGTAGGGAATTTTCACAATTTTATAGTTGTACCCCTTCCACTACCTGATTGCGGTTGATTTCAATTATGTGTTCCTACGCCAAGATGGAAAAGTAGATCTCTTGTTGCTAATGGCTCCTCTGTTCCCCATCACCATCATCATATATGTAAGGCTTTTAAATATTGCATCACTTGTTGTTTTTCACAATAAAATTTGATATCTTTCTGTAATCGTTTAAGTTTGGTGATATGTTGACTTAAACTTTTCGAATACTTTACAGTGATGTTTTCACCCTGAGTCTTCATTTTGCAATGCAAGCACA
The DNA here is from genome assembly GCA_034190945.1 of Octodonta nipae. Lineage (NCBI taxonomy): Eukaryota > Metazoa > Arthropoda > Insecta > Coleoptera > Chrysomelidae > Octodonta > Octodonta nipae. Next base: position 31,507,184 of record CM067219.1, on the reverse strand, counting down.
TGTCTATATTTATGATAATTTATTATCAATTTATGATTGACCTTGGTGTTATAGTTTGTTTTCAGTGCCAATCCAACTGTCGTGGCTCGAATCAAACCCAAGCCACCGAACTTTAACCTTGTTGCCTTTTCGTTGCAAAATTTTCTCAACGAGATACACATCAGGATAGGCAGCCTTTTGCAATTCTTCTTCGTAAAAGCTCCCTTGAATCGGTGTACCAGACATATCTTCCAAACTATACGTAACTGGATTAGTTATTTTAACCTGCGTAATTTTAAACAATTCCGTACTCCAGCTGGGAAGGTAACCTTTATCAAAAACGTGCTTGGTTTTACTTATTCGCACAACATCTCCAACTTTCAGTTTTCTTGGCCCAGCAATTTTCAGGTTATTGTATACTTTAATATCTCGAGCGTTTTTCCTATTAATGTCCACAGGTCTCATCTTTGTCTTGGAATGTTTTTGATGGTTGTAGTCCTTAACGATTTCCTGTAGAATATCTATCCATTTGTAGGTGCCGTTCAAACTAAAGTACTTGTAGAGCCGTTCTTTCAGCGTTCTAATTACTCGTTCAGCTATTACGGCTTTCAGTCCACTAAATGTACTATAATGATTGATTCCGTATGACTTCATTAGTTTCTGAAAGCAACTATTGTAGTATTCCTTACCCTGGTCGGTTTGTAGATTTTTCGGGTGCCGTCCTTCCTTGAGAATACTCTCAAAGGCACGAGTTACCTCTTCACCGGATTTCGTTTTGAGCGGTCTCGTCCACACGTACTTTGAAAAGCAATCAATCACCACGAGGAAGAACTTGAAATTACGATTGGATTTTGCATAGAGATCCATTTGTGCGAGGTCCGACTGCCAGGAGTCATCGAAACCTTTAATTATTACACGTCGGCGAGGAAACTTTCGTCTCACAGGTCTATGCAGTTCCTTAACAACTTGAACTTTTTCTTTGGAATGTTTCGCTATAGGAGCCATCTTGTATACTGCTTAAAAATAGACAAAGGCATGTTTTTATTGATCCTAATGATGCTTTTTAATTGCAGCAATACTGTCTGCGATTGCTTCAAGTTTTTGATTTTGGTCCAAGATTTGATTTGCAATATCATCATGTAGTTTTTGCATGTCTCGGTATAGCTCAGGCACTACTTTTGTCATCTTGTCTCTAAGTTCAGTTAGATCAGAAAGATCTTTAGCCTTATCCTTTCGAACAATATTTAATACTTCTGCTGCATCAACACCTTTAGGAGCTTGTTTCATAGAAAGTTCCAGATCGTTTATACGTTTTTCCTGTGATATACGGTTGTCATTAAACGAGGCTTCAAATTTTGTGATGGTTTCCTTATATTCTTTCCGAGCAGATTCCAACTGAGCTTCTAATGTATTGAATTTAGAAATGAGAAGCGATATATTTTGTAGTTGGGTTTCCATAGCTTGTTCGGTTTTCAATATGCGAGTATTCATTGCAGCAAAGTTTTGAGCTCCACGTTCCTCGCTAACCTTTTCGTTTTGCTTAAACACAGATAAGGTTTGCTGAACTTCACCAGTGTAGTTGCTGAAAGCTATTTGAAAATCACTATGTATTTGCTGAAGTCCATTTGCTATTTTCTTATCAACGTACTGCTTGTTGGCGGCATCCATAGCCTTCGTCGGTACTTCGACATTGGTAATTTTCAGCTTCTCAGCATCGATATTTCCCTCCGCGGTAAAAGAAAAAGGTACTTTCATAAAAGCTAGGTTATGTGATTTTGATGACATTAGTTGCTGATGGGCACTACGCCCAAACTTGTTTAAAGTCATCGTGAAACTGACATGTTTGCCATAGGATAAGGAATAATATACACTTTCAAGTTCGAAATTTATTTATCTCGTATAATATTAGCTTCCTTAAGTTCATTTAAAATGGCAATTATTTCATTGTCGTGAGAGGTGTTGCCTGCTTCCTTGGATGCAATCAGTAGTTTCAGCCGTTCAACCAATTCGTTGGGATCATCCCAGTAGACGTATTCCATTGGCTTGTTATTGTAAGTTAATTCCATACCAGTTCCAGCAAAACGTTGCTTTTTTGTCAAGGGAGGAAACATTGGCTTTATAATTTCAGTATATTTATATAGACTTGAAGCTTTCAAACGACCTGCTGCATTCTTGTGTGCTGATGTCATTACCAACACTCTTCGGTACGCTTCTAAATCATCGGGAGCATAATCAGGTGACTTGTAAAATATTAGTTGATATAACCCTGGAGTACCTCGAAACTGTAACCCATCAACGATAATGTGACCTGTACTACGACTGAAATTGATTTCCTTTTGCCCAAGAAACCATTTGGAACTTGCAGCGTCATATATAGGTCCATATATGTTGTCAATAACATCGCTTTTAGTGATATATTCTTCAAGATATTTGTGTGCAACTGGAGGATACTGATCCATGTAGTCCTCTATTGCTTCTTTAGAGAGATTACCGGGATCCTCGTAAAAGGTTTCGTTCTCCACCTCATCATCATCATCATTGGTGTGCATACTAGTTTCAGCGATTGGTTCTTCATCGAGGTATTGTGTCTCTTCCAACTCATGTTTTTTGACTGATGGCAGCTCCTGCACTTCTTGTTTAATTACCTCACGCTTAATGGTCTGTGTTGGTATCTTAGTGAGAACTTTTGCCGTAGTTGAGGCAATATCTTGTAGCGGTGTCATTACCGGTCTAAAAAGTTTATTCAATGTTTCATCATGTTCCGACTTTCCCAGCTTCAGACTAAGATATTTCTTGCGAATAGAACGTGCCAATTGCTTGATCTTTTTCTTTCGAGCAGTGGCAGCAATGTTGCTACTCAATGAAGACATTTTTATCAACTAACAGCAATCATCTTTATTGAACCTTTATATATTTATCGAATCCTTTACGGTAGCGGCCATCATTCAAGTTGAAGTCCTTAGCTATTGTAATAAAGCCAAAACGATTTTGCCAGCATTCCGAACACATTGTCTTAAATTTATCATAGTCCATGTCGGGAGACACGTGCTCATCAAAGACGTGCTTCAAATTTACCTCATCTTGTCTGAATATGACAATTACGTTGCAATTGTCTCGAATCAGTTGTTTAGGTATTTTGCTATACGTTTGGCATAAATATATTGAATCGATATTCCTGTGCCTTCCCATCGAAAAATAATTCTGAATCTTGTTTTGTTTATCACCATTCACATCATCGAAAATGAATACTGAACATTCGCGTGCCTCACTCAGATCAATTACTTCTTCGTTGTCTTTAAAGGGAAAATACGATACACCTTTAACCAGCTTGAGAACGTCTTGTAAGAGCTGGTACTTTGGTTGGTAGAGTGACTTGGAATAGATGTAGACGTTCTCGAATCGTAGGCCGTTTTCATTGAATAGCAGTGATAACGATGCGTTGGTCTTTCCGCAACCACTAGGTCCACAGAATGCTGCTCGTAGGGAATTTGGTAACAATTGTCCGTGTCGACTTGCTGATGATGGTGATTCTTCGACAAAGTCCAAATTTTCGATAGGCAGTTGGACATCTTGTTGCTTCATATACATCTTACGATATACTGACATCATCCTTATTGTGTATACTAATTAAATACAGCAGTCTATCTCAGTTTCAATCAGTGTCATGCTAACTCCCAAAGGAGGTAGTCTACTGAATAGTGCAATCAATAAATTACCATTTGAACTACATCTACCTGGTTATCAGTTTTGTGGACCCGGTACAAAACTTCTAGACCGTCTCTCCAAGGGTCAGCAGGGAATCAATAAGACAGACGCTGCTTGTCGAGCGCACGATATCGCCTACAGTAAATACAAGTCTTTGGCGGATCGTCATAAGGCTGATTACGAGTTGGAAAATCGAGCCTGGGAGAGATTCAAGTCAAAGGACGCTTCACTTGGAGAAAAAGCAGCTTCTTGGCTTATAACTACAGGCATGAAGGCTAAACGCAAGATGGGGCTTGGAATCAAAAAACGATGTGGAAAAAAATCTTTTCGACAGAATGTGGTTCTACCAATCAAGAGAGCTATTGCCGGATCTGGAAGTGATGTCCGTAAGACATCGTTATTGGCGTTGAGAGCAGCCCGAGCAGTCATTAAGAAGGCAGGTGGTCGCAAGAAAATCCATGTACCTCGAGTCATTCCTTTTGAGTCGAAAATTGGTGGTTTTCTCCCACTAATACCCCTATTTGCGGGGTTGTCAGCACTAGGAGCTCTTGCCGGGGGGGCCAGTGGAGTAGCCAAAGCCGTGATAGATGCAAAGAACGCCCGCAAGAAGTTGGAGGAGGACCAGCGCCATAATCAAGCCATGGAAGAGCTTGCAAAGAAAGGAAGCGGTATTTTTCTTAAAAAGTCCCGCAACGGCTTCGGGCTTTACTTAAAGAAGCAAAAAAACTCCCAATAAAGCTACCCAATCGAGCACTTTACAATCACGAGCTTGAGCAATATGCCAAACATTTGAAGATCCTCTACTTTAGGGGAGTATTTATGCGAAACACCTTACCTAAACATTCACAAACAAAGGAGTCTGCCATCGTTAATTTGGATACCAGCAGTCATCACGGTACGCATTGGGTAGCTTATGTGCGAAATGGAAACACCGTTCAGTACTTTGATAGCTTTGGATGTTTGAAACCACCCCAAGAATTAGCCAACTACTTTGGCAATGGAGTGAAAATCCTCTACAACAATGACTCTTATCAGACGTACAATCAATCAAATTGTGGCCATTTATGCTTGAAATTTCTCTATAATAAAAAATAAATATTTTGCATTATTGTTGTTTTACTTTAACCTATATTAGCAGCTAACAAGCGGATAATTATCAGTCATGTCTGTGATCATCACATTGAAAGGTCGCAGCCCAATACTGTCGATTGATTTTCAACCACCTATTCAGTTGGATTCCAACTACAACTACGGACTAGCTTTATTGAGTTTTCACTCGTACAACAGCATCCCAAACATTGAGAGAGGTGACAAGATCTACCTGTTTGACGATCAAAACACGCAAACATTCATCGACTTGCCCGAGGGTTCATACGAAATTGGTGACATCGAAGCTTATATTAGAAAGGCACTTGGCATTCATTTGGCAAAGGACGTTGAGAATATTTTCTCATTGAAACCCAACAACAATACTCTCAAGTGTGAGCTTTTCAGCAGCAAGTACGCTGTGGATTTTCAACCGCAAGACAGCATCGGTGATATTCTGGGCTTCTCTAAACAGCTGCTACCACGCAATCAAGTTCACAGTTCCGATTTACCAGTGAACATTATAAAAGTTAGAACGATTCATCTCGATAGCAACATCACATCGGGAGCCTTCTACAATAACACTCCTTCACACACCATTTACGAGTTTGCCGTTGCAGTTGATCCTGGTTTTGCCATCGACGAAACACCTCAGCATTTAATCTATTTGCCTATTAACAGAAGCGAAATACATAACCTCACATTGCAAATTTTGAATCAAGACTCTGAACTTGTGAATTTTCGTGGTGAAGAAATCATCATTCGACTTGAGCTGAAACAACTACAATAATAATGGGTCGACTTGTATTTGATGAAGAACCATATAAGAGGTTAACCGCTCCTCGTCCACCATCAGTTTCTATGAAACCTCTCAAGAGATCACTCACGCTCTCAAACAGATTGTTTCTACAAACGCTCGGCTACCATGTCAACTCCTCAAATGTTCGATATCTTCCGCAAACCAAATTTTGATGATAGTGTAAGACGCGAGGAGTTGCGAACCTACTATCCATACGTCAAGTCATTCGGCAACAATGATATCGTTGAAATCACCGTCAATCAAACAGATTGTTGGTTTTCCATGGCTGATTCCTGCATCTCAATCCAGGGACAAGTGGTGAAGACAGCAGGCAATGGAGATGTTTCTCTATCACCAAATGCTGGAGCTTTCTTCTTCGACAGCGTTACGTACGAGTTGTGCGGCAAGGAAATTGAAACCGTGAGAGACCCTGGTCGCGTGAGTACAATTCGTGGATACTTGTGCTACGACCCCAACAGTTCAAAGGACCTATTCATAGCCGGGTGGAATTTTCCACATAAAGCGTATATGAATGCCGCCGATAAAACTTTTCACATGTACATTCCATTGGGACATTTGTTTTCCATCTTCAACGACTACAAGCAAGTGATGTGTGGTAAACAAACAATTCGCCTGGTGCGAAGTCGTAGCGATGATGATTGCCTTATAATCACGGATGCTGCTACCAAGGGTAAAGTGACAATAAACAACATCATACTCAAAGTCCGTCACATTTTTCCAAACGATGACGTTAAATTGGATTTACTGCAAGCCGTCAAAGCGGATTCCAGTATAATTTTACCGTTTCGTAAATGGGAGCTAAATGAGTTGCCTGCTCTCAAAACAGGTGCTACTCGTGAAATTTGGGCTGTGAAGACGTGTGCCGCACTGGAAAGCCCTCGTTACGTTATCTTAGCCTTTCAAACGGATCGCCACAGCAACATCAAAGAAGATCCCACGGAATTTGACAATATTCACATTTCCAATATTCGTCTAAATCTAAACAGCGAATTTTGGCCTATGGAGAGATTTGATTTAGATTTTTCAAAGAGTGAGTACGGTGAGGCGTACAAAAGGTATACGGACTTTTATCCCAGCTTTGGCGGCGGCAAACACCCTCTACTGGATTATGTTGCATTCAAGACGCACACCCTATTCGTCATCGATTGCTCCCGACGTGAGGACACCATGAAATCCTCGACTGTAGATATTCGCTTGGATATTGAAAGCCAGACGGGATTTCCCGATAAGACCCGAGCCTTCTGCATAATTATCCACGATTGCCTAATGGAATTTCTCCCACTCAGCGAAATTGTCCGAAGCTTATATTAGATCACTCAGCTGTTTAGAAAATCAGTTTCGTTATAGCTTTTCAACGGTTCACAATGGAAATTGCAATTGTCGACATTCAAGGTTTCGAAATCGAGGGAAGATTTGTTCCCAAGGAATTGGTTATCAAGACACGTAAACGCACAGGAGTGTTTTTGTTTAAACCACCTAAACCGTTTAACTATCTATCAGCAGCAGACAAAAGGCAAGTACGATATTTGGAACAACGGCTACATGGACTCCACTACTCTGATGGCCACTATGATTTGAATACTATGAACGACATTTTGAGAATTTTCCTAACCAAATGCACGCACATATATGTACGAGGCCATCAGAAATATGACTTTTTATTTAACAAGTTATTTGAAGAGCTGAAAATCAACAATTTGAGAAAACTGCTTAACGAAGATGGGGAATCACACTATCACCTAATCAATCTGGAAAACTTCAATGGCGCTGTTGAACTGAAACCTTCTGACTCTCCATGCATTTTTCACTGCCGCTGCAATGATCCAGTACGATGTGCAAAAGAAAATGTTGATGTAGTTTATTATTGGCTTCTGAATAGTGTTTTACATAAATAAAACATTGTATATAACTATGTGTTTTAATTATTCATTATTTTCCTAATACATTTCACAATTAATTTAAGTAATAATATTGTAATTGTAGAGAGTGTTACACAAATAAGAATTAGCACTTTGTGGAGCTCCTCTTGTAGGTTAGCATCACGTATAGTCATTGAGCTGTTGGATAGTAAAGTTTTTTCATCTTGGCATGAAGCTGCTGAAATCCAGTCAGTGTCACCTTCAGTGTCATCAGAAAATATCAGCTTCAGTTTGAAATTTTTTGTTGTGTTTGACAGGCGAGCAAAATATACAGGCAGCCGTCCATCGTTTAATCTATCTCGAGCCATCAATGTGTAGTTGGAGCGGTTCAAACAGTTCCCTGAAGGGCATACAGCCATGTCCTTGGTTCCATAAGGTATATTAACATACAAGACATTTTTCAAAATTAATGTGAATATTATAAAACTTGATTTAAGTAAAGTCATTTTTATCGATCTGCATTCAACAGTAGTTGGTGAGACACTATGCTCATCTTGCACCTCTTTCGTTACTTTATACTAAAAATTATTAGCAGACTACTAGAAACCATAACATCAAATTCTTGATTCATCATTAAAAATTTTTCCAAGTCTCAAAATTATTACGCTCGGCCTTGAATCATCCGACAAAATCAGAGATTTGAAGGAGTTGCCGTTCTTGCGCAGGTAGGCGCTCGCTTAGGAAAACTATAGACTCAAAGGAGTGGACGTTCTTGTGCATGCAGGCGTTCAATGCCTTGAATCATCCGACAAAATCAGAGTCTCGAAGGAGTTGCCGTTCTTGCGCAGGTAGGCGGTCGCTTACGATAACTATAGACTCGAAGGAGTGGACGTTCTCGCGCATGCAGGCTTAATCAAAAGATTTTAAATTTTTTTACAGACAACAAAATACCAAGATTTTAAATTTTTTACAGACAACAAAATATCATATCCCCCCATCCAGCCCCCAAATATCTAACCGAACAACGCCCAAAAACCCGCGCCCACCCAACGGGCATGTACTATACCTTTTCAAATAAACATTTCTCGATTAACCGCATTAGCGCAGCTCGGTGGACACCTGACTTTGTAATCAGGCAAGCCGCGTTCGATACCCGACCAAGTATTTAGCTTTTTTTCTTTGTAACCACCACAACCATCAACAGATGGCGTGCACTCTGCAACCCACGCAACCCACAATACAATTGCTTTCATTTATTAACAACAGATGGCACGCACCTCTGCGACACACCCAAATGTCTTTCGCGCACCCCTACGACCACCCCCAATGTCTTCTTCTTCTTCCCAATGTCTTCTTCTTATCCAAACAACAACTACCAACAGCTCGGCAGCAGCTCCCGGCGAGAACTCGATGACTGGTTACCTTTATGCCCACTTCCGCTCCAGAAACCGCTTTGTTTAACTACTTAGGATGGTCAATGAAAAAAGTGTAGAAAATCAAAAAAACTATGGTCAAAACGAAAGCTACGACATTAGAGTTAATTGATGATTAATCAATATGGTCGTTTACGGGGTTTTGCCCATTTGTAATTTAAGGGATTTAGAGACATTTTTGTGGAAGGTACCGTATTAATCACGATCGTCCGAACAGGATACACCTAAGAAAGTTTCAAAATTCGCATTATACCCTACAATTTGTGGAAAATGTTAGAAGCGAGCTTTGTTCGTTTACTGCAATATTCACAGGCATTTTAAACAAATTTTACGACTTTGCGACCACTATCCAAAATTAGTACGGTCCGTATTTGCAACATATATCTCTAAAATAATTAATTTACCAGCCCAATTAATCCCAACTTCATAAGCTATCAATTTGACCCAGATTGGTGTTGCATTTTTTCTTAAAACAATAATAGGATTTTTCCTATATGGATTTATAAATGGACATTTACATTTTAATCACTTCTCATAATATAAAGAAACAAATCCAAATCTTTGCGGGTTTTCATTGTTGAACTTAAGTTACCCCTACGAATTATCATACCAAATTGTAGCAATTGTAGCCCATAAACTATTACTTGAGTGACTACATCAGACGAAAAATTGTATGCTCTTTTAAAATTTTCTCTTAACATAATTAAGTCAAAAGTTTAAATAGATGTATCCAATTTTTATAATAAAATTGACTATAATAAAACTCTACAAATAGTAATCATGTATGTACCTTACCTGGGCGGTCGTCAGATGAATCGTCCATACTGCAGAGCGAATTACTTTTGACAATTCTGATTTCGGCTCTAGCGTCACATCCTTGAATTGGTGTAACGATTATCTGCACCTGTAAAAGACATATGTGCATATACATCCATGATTTATAGGTAAAAATAGCAGCGAAAGATTTCGCATGGGGACGGTAAACATAAATTCCTGATGTAATATCGCTTTCAAATTTAGAGGGCGATATGAGCAAATACAGCGGATAGTTTTACAGATTTAGTAGTTTCAAATATCGAATAATAAAAATAATCACATTTAATACCACCACTGTAGAATTTACGACGAATAAAGAGAATTTTACCGATGAATAGATTTGGTACATGATTTACTGAAAATCCGTTATTTTCTGGTTATTCTTTTTGTTCATTGGTGTCTTCTCTAATCAGATCTTTTATGTAACAGATAACTAGTTGACCTCTGCTACCTGTAGTTGTGCGATATATGGACAAATAGTGGTGTCAAGTCATCGGTCAATTTGACTATGGCAAAATTAGTCCAAAGTAACTCTGGTTCTGGCAGTTCTATGTTGTCTTGTAATATCACATTGCAAAGTGTTCGTCAGGGCATGTTTTTTAACTCAAGTCTTGGATTTGCATGTCATCAACAGAAAATTTATAATTATATATTTCGCCTCTAGTTCTGCTCAATCTTGCCCGACCATTATTCAAACAAGAATCTGAATTCGTCGCGTAACACTACCGTATCCTCAACACCACTTCAGTCGTTTGGTATTGAAAATAATTCACAGGTACTTCTAAGGTGCTATGCTATGCTTACAATAGCCTATTTGCCTATACCTAACACACTTAGTGGACGGCAATTCACATTTCTTATTAATTACCACCTTGTTCACAAGATCTTTCAAGTTATGAATACTGTTTATGAGGCTACTTAAAACACAGAGTTAATAAAATTTATACAAACCGCTAAATCTTGAGGCTCTTTCCGAAAACGCAACGCGCGAAATTGAAAGGATTCCTTGCTCCATACTCGAAAATAGTATGGAATATTTTGGTACCTCTCTCCAAGAATCTCCCTGGCGGACCCACATGTATATAAAGGAATATTAAATACTACTACTACTTCTACTACTACTACTACTGTTTGTAGATATCTCTTCAGTCTTAGAATATTTGTGAGGAAGAATATTTCTGCATAGACAAACAATAGTCCGGCTTATTTTCCGAAATTATCAGAGTACACTTTGTTCGCCATTAAATTTCATAGACTTACCGGTTGCAGAAAAAAACTGTCTAGTGAAAATCCTAATGTGAAGGCAAAAGTATTTATGCACAGGCGTTATTATTTTGATTAAAATTTGAAACTTTTAGACGTCTCGCCAAGGTCTTCTCACTTGTCATTATCAATGCGTTATCAGTTGTTGTGTTCCTGCTATGTATTAATAGCTCTTCGTCGAGATTGTAGCGGGACTGATTGGTTGGAGTTGGCTCCTTCCTCTCCGTAGTCGTTTGGGTCACATGGCCACTGTGTGTGTTGCTGGTAGGGGTCTATATTTACTGATTATAATCAGTAAATATAAACATATAAATATAAATATAAAATATAAACCTATTATATAAAATGTTTTTTGGATTACTGAAATCGAATCTGCAACTCATTTGATCCCATCACGTCAGCGAGTTTTCTATCCTCAAAAAAGCTGAAAAAATTGTAGAATTTAAAAAAAATAAACCTGCAACCAGTTAAAATCCTATAACTCAATATTCTCATGATCTCGAACGAGCTCGAAAAGCCGTAAAATGATAACCTTGTTAGGGTTCCGTATATACAATATACGGATAGTGTTATAATATCACTCCGGATTTCTGCTTGTGTCACATCACAGCAATTTTCTCCTAAACTACTGGACGGAAGAGGTTGAAATATGGTATCAATGTGTAGTTTGGTGACCCGATCAGGAGTACATATGGTAAAAAAAAATTATTTTAGGGTACTTCTGGGGGGAATACTAAAAAAATCGACAGTTGCCACCCCCTTGATCACCGAAACTACTAAGCCTTAAATTTTGAAAAAATAGGAAATATAGAACGTTGCCCGAACTTTACAGGAAAAATAAGGAGAAACCGTTAATATTAATTTTGGGGGGCAAATTATAGAATTAAATAAAAATTTAAAAAAAAAATTCAAACGCATCATGCAATATATCAAATGAAAGGTCTCATTCTGAAGAATACAAATATAATTTTTTTCATATTAAAAAAAATTATTTAAAAAGGTATTAACGAAAATATACCAAAATTTACACATTTCCCCCCTCCCTTATCTCCCAAGCTATAAAACGTAAAGTTTTGAAAAAAATTAGACGTATAGGTTCTGACCTGAAGTTTACTGGAAAAATAAGGGGAAACCTCTACTTTCAATTGTGGGGGGCAAATTACAGAATTAAATGGCAATTATAAAATTAAAATTGTTTCTAACCCATCATGTTATATATTAAATGAAAGGGCTCATTACGACGAAAACAAATGTATTTTAAAAATAAATTAATGAAAAGATATTAACAAAAATATAAAAAAATTTACACATTCCCCCCCCTTTATCCCCGAAACCATAAGTTGGAAACTTTTGAAAAAAAAATGGAGGTATATCGCCTCACCTGAACTTTACTGGAAAGATAAGGAGAAACCCCTAATTTTTATTTTGGGAGGCAAATTATAAAATTAAATGGAAAATATAAAATTAAAATTGTTTCTAACCCATCATGTTATATATCAAATGAAAGAGCTCATTATGACGAAAACAAATATATTTTTAAAATAAATTAATTAAAAGATATTAACAAAATATAAAAAAATTTACCAATCTCCTCCTCTCTCCGAAACCATAAGCTGGAAAATTTTGAAAAAAAATGTAGGTATAGCCCCTCACCTGAACTTTACTGGATAAATAAGGAAAAACCCCTAATATTCATTTTGGGGGGCAAATTATAGAATTAAATGGAATGTAAGAAATTATAATTGTTTCTAACGGGTCATGTAATATATCAAATCACAGGGCTCATTATGACGAATACAAATATATTTTTTTATTTTTTTTAATGAATATTTTAAAATATATTAAAAAAATATTTTAAAAAAATTACCCTTTCCCCACGTTATTCCCCCAAACTAAAATTTTTGGTTTATTTGAAAAATATGAAAAAATCACTAACTCTATTATTTGGCCCCCAAATAATAGAATTAAATGGAAAATAAATTATTAGAAAACCCCCATAGTAATTTTAGGGACAAATTATAAAATTAAATGGAAAATAAAGATTCAATTTTCAAAAGCATCATGTAATATATCATTATGTGAATTACAAATATATCATTTGTTGAAAAGATATTAACAAAAATATTAAACATCGACTTAATTCCCACTTTAGAAACTACACTATTTAAATTTTGAATTATATATTTTATTTGTATTTTTTAATAATTTGAATAACAGATTTAATAATTTATAATTTAAAACTTGACCTATTTTGCCCTTTATCTTCCAATCCACAGAGCCTCACAACACAGACAGTAGATTATAAAAGATTTCTCTGAAAGTTTATTAGTAAAATAAAACTCTAATGTTATTTTTTGGGGGCCAAATTAGAAAATTAAATACATATGTATTCTAATAAAAATCAAGCGAATCCTGAAGCATATAAAATAAAAAGTCTATGTGGGGAAAATGAAAGTGTATATTTTTTATACATTTAAAACGCTTCCTTTAAAAGATATTAGGGTAAATATAAGAAAATGCACTCATTCCCTTGTCTGAAACTGGAATATTAGAATCTTGATGGTTGTACGGAACCCTAAGTATGCGAGTCCAACTCGCACTTGACCAAATTATTTTTTTGAATAGTTAACCATTTTAATTTAAATTCCATAACCGCACAACTTGAAAATACGACAAAGCCTCAATCTGAAAAATCAAAAGCCCTAAAACCCCAAAACTGGGAGAGTGACTACCTGGCACAGAGAGACTTCCAAACCAAAGTAATTGAACCCAGATGCTCATTAGAATTCTAGAAGCTTCAACGGCACACAACTCTACGAGTTGGTGGTGCCTACATCTTGCCGTACCCAGAAACAATGCCGTGGACGTAGCAGGACTGTTTCGTCAGTGTTGGTCTATTTTCGTGAGTGTCCTTGCCTCTAACTTTTTTTATAGAAAATTTGGCGGATATCCGTTCAGGTATTTTCTTGCTTACTATAATAAGAAGTCCGTTTGTTACCGAACATCCTGATATCACTTTTCAAAGTCTTGAAATCCTAATGGAGTCTTTCGCCCTGCTCTTCACTAAAATAGTCTAAATTTACAGGAAAATACTTAATATGTGAATCAAGAAAGTGTAGCTTAATGTTCCAGAGGCATCCCATACTTTTGAAATTTGCTACTAATTTTGCAACAATATTTACATTAACCGGAAATTTTTGGTCACATCTGTAAATCTCTGCCAAGCTACGTTCTCTTACAGAAGTGGACCTTCAAAAAACTGTCACATATGTACTTAAATATTTTACTTTCCGTTGTTTGCATTGCTTTTACTAATTGTTTTATGAGTCCCATCTTGATGTGTAGTAGTGGAAGATTTATTTTATCCATTGGTTGGGATTTTCGGTTTAGGGACCCTACTGGTAAGAGTGCCCCTATGGTATGTATGTATTAGAGTTTCGACCAATGACATCTTTGATCTCGCTTTTCATGTGTATCGCTCGAAGTTATCGTCAACATTACCTTTATTAATGCCGGCCCTGGTTTTGAGGTTTTTAGAGGTTTTCGGGTTATTCAGCTTCGGAGTTTTGAGATTTCAGATTCGAACCTTGTCGTGTTTTCATGTTACGAGGTTTCAGGGTTTTAGGTTAAAAAGGTTAAATAAAGACTTGTACCCTATGTCTAAGTGCATTCGTTGGTTAGTTTGTTTTTTTGACTCAACTAACTTTGAAATCATCTATTTTTCCGGTTGCGAGTTACCATTTTAAGGCTTATCGAGCTCGTTCGGTATCATAAGGTTGTAGACTTATAGTGTTTTAGCAGGTTGAAGCGTTGATATTTTTTAAATCTACCATTTTGAGATTAGAAAAAAACTCGGACGTTATGTGACCAAATGACAATAGGTTTGGCCGAGGAGGCGTTTCGGCGAATTTTTTTTTGTAGCAATGTATGTTTATTTCTGTTGCCTCTAATACCATTCTAGTTTTATAGTTTGTTAAGTTATCTATCGATTTGCAGCTGACAAGGTTGATTTTGTTGCAAGTTTGTGATTGATACCGAAATAGAGCTTCATTCTATGTTTGTCACTGACAGCCAGTTTATGTTTTTCCAATCTAGCAGATTCTTCTGTTCGTTTTGCCGACATACCTGTCACAGGTTTCACAAATAGTGATATATATATACCCTGATTGTCTACTTTGATTTTGGGTTTTGGATTTCTGAAAGTTGTACTTATGGTTTTATGTGGTTTAAACCCAGTAGTCATGTTATGCTTTCGGAGAATTCGGCCGATTCTGTCAGTTGTTTCCTTGCTATATGGTAGGAATGTCTTAGTTTGTCCAGTAACAGGTTCCTTTTATTTCAATTGTGATTCCTGTCTTGTGTTATATTTTATTGTTTCTTTGATTGCATGGTGTGTATATCCATGTTGAAGAGCAGCATCAATCTGTTTTAATTTATGTGCTTTGTGGTTATCGTTAATGGGCCTTAGTGTTCTGAAAATTAGTGTATTAGCAACTCTCTGTAAAGCATTCCAGTTCAGCAACAGACAAATTTTCATAAATTAATTTGAGTCTTCGAAAGAAGGCATGGCAACTAGTCTTTAAACAGGTTTATAAAGCCCCAATTCCCGAAACATGCGAACGTTATATGACTCGAATGGTGACGTCATATATTATAAAAGGCCGTCTATGACAGCCTTCCATAGAACAAACTTCGTTTAAGGTTACATATTTCTATTGTCTTTTCGACGCATTGCATTATTTTAAGAAGTAGGCTCCTGGTTCGCCTCTATACACGAACAAAAAGTTAGGGAACCAGGGACATGATTCTGATTCTGATATTCAACAGTTGGTAATCCTGTTCCACATGCACTCGACATATTTAAATAGGAATTTGTCACTTGGAGTTTAATCAATGATATCAAGGATACATTAATCTGTAACTCAATGGAGTAAAGATATATAGAGGCCTGAAATAGCAAGTGTTGGGAGTTTGAATGTAAAATTTACTGTATTATCAGTTCTACCAACAACAAAGGTTTGAAGTAGAGTAGACAGAAATAATAACGCTGAAAAACTAACGAAATGGAGAGATTTTAATACACCTAGAGGAATTATGGTCAACATAACAAACAATAATGAAGATTTTGATCTAATGAAAACTCTCTTTAAAAATTTCAGATGTGTTAGAAGACTACGACGACCATTTGGGCCTAGAAAATTTTGTAATTACCCTCTTAGGGAAGAACAAACGTAAGAAAACTGTTGCCCAAAATGAAAGGAACGCCAAAGCTGAGGCGGCTCCTCATACGAAAATTTTGATCCTTTATCTGTAAGTGACTTAAGTTGCTATATTCGATACCGTCGTTCCTCTATATACTCGCACCTGTAACTTGATGTCCCAAACAAAAGGGAATCGAAAACAGTAAGAAAAACAATGTTAACACCATTCAGGAGATTATCGGTTCTTCGAAAGACATCATCTGGAAGAATCCCTGCTAGGAGACCGTTCTTTAGCAGGCAACCTCGTAATTAGGCTACCAATGGTACTGGTATACTACTAAAAAGTAAGGGGCCATCCAGTACGATTGGCTTCCTACCTAGCGATATATGTTAGACCAGAGCAATCAAATTTTCTGGGGGAAGTGTTACGGACTGGATGTTAAAAACAATTAATTTACCCATAGCGAAATCAACATTAACAGCGTACAGTGAAACTATGTAAACAAGACAGTTGATAATTTAACATTCCGTTGATAAATTTTAACCTGTCCACTTAATGAGAATGGTCGTTCTAGAAGGAACCTGTAAAGCTTTTATGATGCCTCCAAATAAGGACGTATTGTAGGTAGACAGTTCTATATTGTTTGAATAACTCTATAAATGTTACAAAGTACTTGGGCTCGATGTACTTTTAAAAATATATTTGGACTAAATATTTCAATTTAATCTCTACCTGACACCCAAGCTGAACATCATAATAAGTCATACAAAAAAGTTTGTATTGTATTAACAAATTGTAAATTGAAACAAATAACATAAGTTTTACATTTACTGGTGACTATTAAAGAAAAAATAAATTATTCCATAGTACTAAAGTGTTTTCCATTTAATTTTCCCCAAGTTATATTTGTTAGCTATAACTCACCTTTTCCATTGATCGATAATGCTAATCCCCTACAAAAATTAATCAGCCCTATTACAATCCTTAAATGTTTCTATTCTATTTCAATTAAGGACGAGAAAGGCAAGCAAACTTATATTCCTTTCCGTTTAATAGATGTTTTATGTTGATGTTGCTAGTATCCTCGCAAATCTCTCCCATCTGTTATATTGTTTTGTAACAAATGCGATTATCCCGATCCCGGAAATACCAGATTTTCGGAAAAATTGCTCGTCGTGCTCGCTAAAGAACTAAACTTTCCCGAGATCTCGGCGTGAAACACGAAACTCACAATTATCGAATTACTCACTTAACTCTCGGAACATCTGATTCGATGAAGATGATTCCGGTCTGCTTCTTCTTCTTCTTTCACTACCTCTTGCGCTTTCGTCGCCTATATGCGTTAAAAATAATGGCGTGGGAATCGCCTTTCTCGACCCAAACTGCTGACTGGAGCGCTATATTGTGCTGGTTTTATCTTATCGAAAAGTATCCCGATTATGTTGCCATCATGTTTCAATTATCTTTGCCCGAATGTTCGTGACAATGGTAATATTCGAGTATGGGTTGAACGGAGGGGGCGGATATATAAGCGTTTAGACAGGAAATATATGATGTAAAATTTCATGATTGACGTGAGATTTTCAATATTGTTGGTTGTGCTAATGGCAAATCGTAAATAAATGATTTAATAAAACTACTCAAATAATCACGTTTGTCTGGTTTATCTCATAATTTGTTCGCATATACTTTGTTTTAGCATTCTTCAGAAGTTTTAGTCGCACATATGTTTACTAACTGATTTGTTTACTCAATCTGCGAGTTTATTAAAGCGGAGGCTTTTTAACGGAGGACCACACTTATACATATAGACGAATATGGTAATGAAATCTAATAATTGAAATTGAATTTGTCTCAACACTTGCTTGATCTTAAAATACTCGTACAACTTAGTTTTCTGGATATGAAACATGAACCAGTTCATATATTAAGGGTGTCTTCGTTTATACGAAATCAATAAACTATAATAATAAATAATATATAACATCCAATTAATATAAAATACCATCACAAAATTTGCAATTCGCTCTAATAAATATTGGAATTTTATGTTAGCGATATTTTAAATTAGAGACGCCAGAAGAACACAAAAAACAATGACGCACTTATATTGAGATTAAACTGAAACAGTGTCCAGCTGAAAGCCTTAAATAATAAGTTCAAGAAGTGTTGATGTAAATTGTTAAATATAAAGTATTATAATGCTAAGCCACCGGTTTTGTCTTTTTTTTTTCAACCAAGTTAGGTAAAATATATATTGTTTCCTAAATATCTCTCAGATTTTCTAAAAATTGTGGCGTACTGTTTAAAATCTACCTTCTTGGTACATAACTGCTAGGTACACGATATGGAATAAAAATTATCTATACTGTACTAGTCTTAATAGTATCAAAACAAATGTATCGATAATTCATAGTATCTATCGAGTACTTTTCTTAGAGCCTAATGCCCACACAACTAGACATCTTGACTAGGGATACGAAAAAAGTATCGATACTTTGTGGTATGGAGTACTTTTTTTTTCGATACCGGTACTTTTGTACTCGATACTTAGTATTCGATATTTATACTTATTCATTACATTTAGGTAGGCATCCTAACGAATAAATCCTAAAGAATTACTCTTATCTTTCCATCACATCTAAGGAACCATATAAACACTATTGAAAGGCGGGGCGGTAATTTGTATAAATAATTTAGCAACAAATAAACCCGAGTGAATAAAAAACATCAAACAATGTACTAAAACAAAGGACACTAGGACGTCGAATTTGATCAAGGCAGTTGCTTAGAACTAATCCGTTAGAACTAAGGAAGCATATAAACATTATTGAACGGCGGGTCGGGAATTTCTTTAAATAATTTAGCAACAAATAAAGCCGAGAGATTTAAAAAGCATCAAACAAAGTACTAAAACAATGTACACTAGGACGTTGAATTTGATCTCTTCTTCAGACCACCTATTAATAGACTTTTTCTTCATCCGTTTTGCTTCCGACTAAAAGCAGTCTCCGTATCCATTCAGACGTGACGTTGCATTCTACTGTTCAAATTATTTCCCCAACGTTTACATACACCGTTTTGCATTGGTTCATGACCTTACGGACTTTTCCAGTATCCTGCAATTTTTTCTACAATAACTATTAAACAGAAATAGAGACGCCACAAATTTCCATTTTAAGAAATTGCATTATCCGTTTTTGTTTACTGGCGTTTATGTTTACGAGTGGAATTTTCGACAAACTTCGTTACATCCTGGTGATATCTTCTGGCACTCAACGTCATAAAGCCATAAATAGGTAAAATATATAAATAGTAAAATAAATAGAAGTGGCAAGGCAGCAAGAAATGAAGCATAATTCCTATAATAATTATTAAGTCCTAATTAACACTAGGTTATGCAATATCACAGTGAGATCAATTATAATAAATATGCCAGGAACATATACAAATGTAAGAACACTTAAAAGAATATAAGAAACAAATAACGTTTTAAAATATAAACTTAACAAAAAGAAAAAATGTAATTAAAGCCAAATGAGGTAGTAGCGAGTAATCATTTACAACAACAAATACATTATAAAAGTTTGAAGCATAAAAAAACAACTGGCCCTGATGATATACCACCATATATCTATAAGGGGTGTGCCGATCTGTTGGTTACTCCTCTAAAATATATCTTTAATCTAGCTCTAAAGCAGCGATGGTTTCCTGATAAGTTTAAAGAAGCAATTGTAACCCCAATCTTCAAAAAGGGGCGGAGGGAAAATATTCATGACTATCGACCTATCAGCTTATTAAACAGCTTAGCTAAAATATTTGAAAAAATTATATATAACTTCATACTTACCCACATAGCTGACAAAATTTCAAAATACCAACATGGTTTTCTTCCTAACAAGTCAAGAGTTACAAATCTCTGTATCTTCTCTGAATATGTATCGGAGGCAATTCTGAACAAACAACAGCTGGATGTCATATACACAGATTGTGCGAATGCATATGATAAGGTGGATTTCAGTGTCTTGATAAAAAAACTGTCGGTTCTTGGTTTTTCAAGTGAAGT
This sequence comes from Octodonta nipae, assembly GCA_034190945.1. Lineage (NCBI taxonomy): Eukaryota > Metazoa > Arthropoda > Insecta > Coleoptera > Chrysomelidae > Octodonta > Octodonta nipae. Next base: position 31,486,955 of record CM067219.1, on the reverse strand, counting down.
ATTGTCATTCATAACTTCATACTTACTCGCACGAACCCAAAGGGTAAAGATAGGTACTGTCTTCTCCCGTCATTATATTGCCACCTCAGGAGTACCGCAGGGTAGCATCTTGGGTCCTCTCTTGTTTTTGATTTTTATCAATGACTTACCCGATAGCCTGAAGACCTGCGTTGGGTTGTTGTTTGCTGATGATTTCAAACTATTTAAACCCATTAATGGCATAAATGATGTTGTTGCACTTCAAAACGACTTAAATTTGGCGCTTAATTGGTTTAGAGAAAACAAAATGTTTGTTAATACCCAAAAATGTTGTGTTGTTTCCTTCTCCCGAAAAGTCAATATATCTATGGAAGACTATTACATTGGAAATTGTAAGGTTAAGAGGTGTAAAGAGGTTAAAGATCTGGGGATAGTCTTTCAAGATAACTTCAAATTCAATACCCATTTCAGCTATCTGATAAACAAGGCATACAAAGTTCTTGGATTTGTCATACGTAATAGCCAAAATTTGAGTGTAAAAACAACCATACGACTTTATACATCTATGGTGAGGCCTCACCTTGAGTATGCCTCTAACATTTGGTCACCAAATTGTTACACCCAAAGTAACGAAATTGAAAAAGTTCAAAAACGTTTTCTGCGCTATCTCTATATCAAAGAGAATGGCATATATCCCTTGATGGTATCTTATAGATCAATGTTGGCAACCTTCGATCTCTGTTCTTTGAGTACGAGGAGAAAGACCCATGCTGTTATCTTTATATATAACATTCTAAATAACAGAAAATATTTCGATTGTGGCTTGATCAATAGCGTTAAGTTTAGGGTCCCCAAAATTAGCTTAAGACTACTCTCATCTAATCTCTTCTACATTAACAACGGAAGCCCTTCGCCCTTCACTTATCTACTCAGTGTCTGCAATGATATGCTGTCCAATAACATAGTTCCTGACCTGTTTAACATCAAGTTTGGTGAGCTTAGGCGCATATTATTGCTGCATCAGAATGCAATCCCTTCATGATATTGGCATGTCTGTGACATTGTCAAATACTTGTGTACTGTTTAATCCTTCACATGTAAGTACCTATTTGGTGTTTGTAAAGAGAATAAATAAATAAATAAATAAATTATTAATTGTAAGAAAGGTAGAAAAAATAAGAGTGGGAGACAATATTTTCATAACAATATTGTTACAGACTCCGTGGCTTCAATTATAAAATGTTTACACTCCTTACTAAAGTCTTTATTTGACAGAAATAAACTCACAATCTATTTATTTACAAACACCGATGACTAATATCCAAACGCCATCCACTAAACTTTGAACTACCCATAAGACATTAGTTTTATATCGTCGCCAGTTCGAGAATTCGCCGGTCACTTCTGGGATGCCCGTGTGTATGATATTCAATTCCGGAATGAAATCGGAACCGTTCTTGCCGTCATTTGAATTGTTCGGGATTCCGTTTGTTACACTAGCTGTGATTTTTTATAGTATTCGCAAGTTTACTTTTTATTTAGGAAGATTAATTTCTCGAAAGTTTCTTAATTTCTCGATATAAATATACACCCCAACTGGGGATATAAATTTGAATGCTAACTGGTCGTTTTAAGTCATGATATTATTGGTACTTCGAGAGTTCACAGACTTTTAATAGCAAAACGATATGTTGTTACCAATTTAAATACACTTCAAGAATTCAAATGCACTCTGCTTTTAACAACTTTTAACGTTACAATTCAAGAATAAACGTTTACGTTCTCTAAAATAATACTACTCTACTACAATCGAAAACATTTTTTATATATCTAATGCAAAGATATTAGAAACTTCTGGAAATGGGTTGTATCTTTCCTTATCTAACCGGCATTCAAGAACATTCATCAACCATTCCAAATCTTTCAAGTAACGACGTGTTGTACTGCCCTGGAATTTCCGAAATCTGGTATAGTTATTTATGTATTTAAAACATAGGATTAAATATTTGAACCCAAAAGTATCGAACGGCCAGTAACCCTTTCAAAGCAAGTAAAAGTTTTGATTAATTTAGTTGTTATGTTTTTGTGAGAACTAGCACCACAATTGATAATAAAAACTGTTGATATAAAAACCTGAACTTTTCTGAATTTTAACAAGTATCTAATGAGAATGTCTGACAGTTTTTCAATGACAAATGTTTGGACTTATAAATATACATTTTTGTTTACACCTGCTGGTATTATTCCATCAAAAAATAAAAAATTAAATTAAATGATGTCACCAATAACCTTCAGAAAAATTTCAGACGCTGTATCTGTAAGTCAGTATTCACACATTTTCCGATTTAAATCTTTTTACAGTTGTGATATTAGAGCAATACTGGAAGAACACAAAAATCTGTTTTCTTGAACTAACTATGCCTTTTTATGAACAATAATAGACTTTTCACACTGGTTAGTGTAGCAATTTCATTTAATTGCATTATGATGAATTCATAAAATCTACAAAATGTGTTCTGTAAATTACTGTACTGAAACAACTTATTCTTTTGAAATGCTCCTTAGAGACTTACTCCTTAAATCGGTTATTGTATTATTCTGAAACAGGGATACCTTTGAAAGTTTTCAACATGAAATATAACTGTTTGTTTCCAGGCTGTTAGAACTGAATAGCTTCGGAATAAATCCCATATTGTTCCAACAATTCGGAATAAAGCAGTGTTAAATTTATACAGACTCAGATAGAATAAAAGATTCAGTATCACTGAAGTAGAAAATCTTTAGCAAATTCGTCGACTGAAATAAGACAGTAACAGAAGAATTTAAAATATGTACACAACTGCACTAAGTGCATAGATATTTTCTTATTTCTTTATATTTAATTGTAATTGCTTTTAGTAAAATCAATATTTCTTACGATACTTGTAAAATTTTTGTGAGAATTTTGTAGTCTAATGAATTCTAGTTTGCTATTGATTTTTTTAACACCGGGGCAAATTTTTAAAACTCATTGAGCACATAATATGATTACAAACTTGGTAGGCCATGTCCCGAATCGAATGCAAAAAACCGTATTACGTACGATTTATCTTGATTAACGAAACCATTTTATCCCGTCCACTTCTACTTCCCTAGGATATATATTTGAGTATACAAATGGCTCGGTGTATAGGGTAGGCCTCTATAGGAGTGTAGAGTGAAGTACCGGTAATAATATATAGGATGTTAGTGTAATGTGTGAGGTAGCTGTAGTTGTATTCACGGTCTAAATATACAGAGTGAATCTATATCTATACTAAACCAACTGTTTTATTTGATTGTTTGAAAGTGCTAGCCCCTGGTTTTGTATTTAAAAAAATCTTTTAGTGTTTTATAGTCTGTTTATTGAGGCTAGTTAACATACCCGATAGCAGGCGCTGTGGTCGAGGTATCGCAAATGTGTTAGTAATCTTACCACTTTAAAACGACTTGACTCAGTTATATTCACATATTACATTTAATATTTAATTTGTGGAGACCATGGCTCATAGTTTCTCTAGAATCCTGTAGATGGTGCTAAACATATATCAGCGATCGTAAAAGTTTTGAACCGTTGGTCGAACTGAAGTAATACAAACACAATATACTTAAGTTTGAAGACGTGAGATGTAAGACCGACATCTAGGATTTTCACATAATTTTGTGTGCAAAGGAATGACACCTCGAAGAGAGTATACAATATACTTAATTTATCAATGAATTTAGCACCTAAGGATCTCTACCTAAATATTTTTCCAAATAAAAAAATTGTTTCAGCATATAAAAATTGAATGACAAACCTACCTAACTGAACAGCTTCAACAACTAATTCATAAATTTATTGAATATTTTTTTGAATGCATATTTCTGAACGACTGACTGGCTAAAAGATCGGTATATAAATCATGTGTTCATAAAATAATAACAACTTAATAAAATCAAAAATATCATGTTGAGTTGAAAATTGTATTTCACCAAAAAAATTAATTAAAATAGTAACTTAATATTTATTTCGTATCATAATTACTGGCCCTATTGTTCTGAATTTCGAAAGAGCTGGCTTTTAATTAAGATTAAGTTCGCAAAACCTTTGAATTTCGAACAGACTTTTTACTCTATGGATTATCCAGCTCACTCTTTGATGCTTGTTATCTGGATTAGATGACATTGGGCTTATTAGCTATTGTTTCCGTCAAAAGATTCGGTGGGAATTTATTATTTGAAGTTGCTGTGCCCATCGTATTACCAACAACTTATTCACATAATTAATAATTAGCATTATTTTCTTCCCCCGATGATTTCAAATTTAATCTGGGAGCCTGTTAAAAGTTTATGGAAACTATGAGTATTTGAACTTTCAACTATATAACAACGATCTATTTCAAATATACTTAGTTTTATAGGTGTTTTCCGTTATACTGGAATTATAAGGTAACTTCGTTATTTCAAACAAAACTTTTAATCTATTTTTGCATTGTTACTTCCCTGTTGAATTTTAAGGCAATTAATAAAAACTATTTATGGTTTCTTATAGACCTTTATGGCCTTATTTGACAATTTATGTTGAAATGTCTGATTCAACCATGCATAACTTATTTTCTTTTATTAGAACGATATGGTTTGTTTAATGTGATTAAAAGCACGTACTAATTTAACTTTTAATAGATATCTAACTCTACTTATAAATGACGATCCAAGTCGAGGGTACTGTTAAAAGTTCAAGCGAACTAAATAAAACTTGTCCATATTTCATCATACTCTTACTCGAAAGGTGATTTTTTATAATGGTGCAATAAACTTATTTATCTAAGAGCTGAAATCTATTATATAATATTAGAGGTGTATTTATCATAAGGACATATACTTTATTATTTACAAATAAGAAATGTTAAAATAATTTCACGAACATTAAAATTGAACAAAAAAGTAATATTTTTGAAATAAGAATCAAATAATAAATAAATTGTACTAAGTACTAGATATGAAAACAAAAATTCTCAGCTTCCAAAAAAATGTAGGTTTGCTTAACGGCCCTTCAAAATTATACTATATATGTAGGTAACTAATTTATACATAAAAAGCAAGAACAACTGTAAACGTGCGACTATTGCGGGAAGGTATTTTGGGCATGAGTACTGGGTAGATACCTAACTAAACAGGTGCTTATTGTGCAGTTAATCAGTTTCAACTTTATAACTGAATTTTGAATTTTTGGCGCAAAGAAAAACCGCCATTCTATCAGTAGGAAAAGTAAATCCAGGAGAAGTGTTTCGGTATTACTATTTTTGGAGACTAGCTTACATCACATTAGTGTTTTTATATGATATCGCAATAATTGGAGGGGAAAAATGAAAAATCAGATATATCACCTGCCATACCAAGGTTTAAGTATGCTTACTTATAAATAAATGTAGATATTTTATGAATTACTCATAGAATTTTTCAGTTTTATATTATATTATAAAAAAATATATAGGATCAACTGAAACTTAATTGATAGAATACATGGAAGTCGGCGGCTTGCTTTGATGAAGTTCTAGAAGAATCTAGTCCATGAAGGAAATCTCTCGGCTGCTCTTTGACGTTCTAGAGAATTCCGAGAAGTAATATATAAATACGGAGAGCTGATGAAAGCATTCATTCAGTATTCGATTGCCGTATAGTAAAGATAAATTGTAAATAGTAATTTTAATATAAATAGAAGTAGTGAAAATAAATTATAGTGTGTGAGAGAGTGTGTTTTAACTAAATCCAAGAACTGAACTGAACCCGAGTGTGAAGATAAAAATCTTATAATTCACAAAAATTAAAAAGCGCACACATATATCGAAGTTTATATTAAAAATGCATATTATAAAATATGTTGTAAACACTGAAAATAACTACATTAGTTGTGTACATTTCATTTATTTAAAACAGCAAATGTTAACTTAATTTATAAATTGTATTAATTTCCTTGTTCTGATTTTTTGATTTAAATTAATATTTAATGTTGGAATAATAAAATAAAATTTCCTAATCTAAACAACAGGCGTCTGATACCCAAAGCTACACCTGATGCTAAATTTAGTTGATCCTTTAAATGATTTTTATTAGTTTTAGAGATTTATCAATCTAACTATGGAAAATTTTTGCTAATTTTCGGGATTAGAAACAGCTTTTTCAAATGTAATAAAAGCAGTAAAGTTTTTCAAACGATCTCATTAAATAAAAACGTCTTATTAATAATCGATAGGCCATTACAATGATGTGTCATTATCTTATTAGTAACAGTCTCATATGTAAATTCAGTGCAATGACTTAATAGATTGCAATGGAACCTGCAAAGATAAATTCACACGTACAGCGTTACTAGTTCTAATACAAGCCCTTTGCAACATGGCAAATTTAAACTGAATACCTTGTATGTTATTACATATTCATGTCGTATCCAAAATCCCATACTCACTGACAAAGAAATCGCAACACCCAGAAGGAGATGTTTAAATAAATGATTGTTTTGGAAAAAAATAGATTCTATAGTAAATGATTAAAAATTGAATAACCTAATAATTTAAAGCGCTGTAGTGTTGCCCCAAGAAAGACTAAAGGTGACCTACTTCCCCATACCATAAGACCTACTGTTCGTAGGTCGTCGCTCAACATCAAATTGAGATTGAAGTCTTTCTCGCCGATGTCGTCTAACCCTTCTTCGGCCATCATGTCCACCCAAGCAGAATCGAGGTTGATCAAAGGAGGCGACCTGATGCCATTCTAAATTCCAGCGGTCAGAGGTAGCACAAGATGGGGTCGATAATGCTGTTCTCCAAAAGAACTTATAAGGCGGTAAACCGGACACTTACAAGATGGCCTCTTTCTCCTAACCATTCATCACCCAAATTTCCAGTAGTGGAAAATCGGTCTCTAAAAGCCATACATAAATCTTAGACGTCAATCTTGAATTTCATTAGTGCCCCTTCGAGGTCCTCTTCTTCGATTTTGGGTATTATCAAACCACGCTTGACAACATCTCGTAACAGTAGTCGAATTTCTGTGATTTGTGTGGATTTCTCGAAATGAAAAACCCGTCTCCCGTAAACCAATAATGCGACCTTTTTCAAATTCACTGACGATACATTCTGCTTACAAGTACTCTACACGTTTTAACATTATTAAACATCGATTTATGATCCCATGAAAGAAATTTTTTGATAAATAATAAAAAATGGAAAAAGCGACTACTATATTAATTGATAAAAAAAGTTTATACAAAAAACATTCACCAAACTTTACCAAATTTTAATCATTTACGCCTTGCTATAGCATCTATGTTTTATCAAAACAATATTAAATTTAAACATCTACTTTGTCAGTGAGTGTGTTTAAATTCTCATAATATTTCAATGTATCAATCTTTCGTATTTTGAAATAACATTATTTTTTTAACAATCTACTTTCAAAACATATATGTTTTGTGTATATACATATTTTTGTGTATATTAGTTGACATTTTAGAAGCGTTAGTACTTACAATATATTCATGAAATATTGCGAGATATCACAATCTCTCTAAAAAGTGTACTTTTATGATAGAAATTTATTAATATTATTTTAATATCGACTAGGCCAACAATTTACACAACATTTTGGCACATACTCATAAATCCATCTCTAACTGTTATTAACATAAAGCGAATAATGGCAGATATTTCCCTATTTTAATTAAAATACCAGTCTTACAAATGGCTTAACTACGTACAATGTGTCTTAACAAACATTTAGTATTGATAAACTATTTTAAATTTAAATTAGAACAAATCTAAACAACGGAAACGCTAATGCTTATTCAACTCTGGATATATTGATATTATTATATAATCATGCAGTGCAATAATTTTATTTATAAAATCTGTAGAACTGTTGATAGTATATCTTTACTCACTTTAAATTCATATGCTCTTTACTAATTTTCTGAAAAACATATTCGTTTTATCTACGTCAGCAAATCTTGTAGTGGGATATTCTACTTGAATCACCAATTACATTTCTTACAGTTTTTGTAAAATTTAAAATCAAATAATGTTCCAAACTCTTTTGTGGATCGTGTAGTGTTTTGTCTGTTGATTTTCAGATGTTATGTACAATTTGTTATAGGTTGTATTTTTTATTATTTACTGATAGCGAATAATTAAATAGTATTTCAATAAGCTCTCAGTAACGTAAACATATTTGTCAAAATAATTGTCATATATTTCAATTTTACTTTATAAATTTATATCCATTGAAAACGAAATCCGACAGGATTTTGAAACGTTTGGTTTTAAAATATACACAAGTTTGAACTCTGATGTGGTATTATTCCCAAGAAAATCTAAAATAAACTAGAAGATGCCACAAATAACATTCAGAAAACAATAAGCTCTCATTACACTGGACCCGATATGAAAGTTTAAAAACACTTCTCGAATAAAAAACAAATATAGTAGAGGGAGTATTAGTAATTTAGATATATCAATAATTTTTTAGTTATAATAAAATTGTTCAAAATTGCTAACAATATCCTGCCGCTTACCTAAATTAAATAAGTTCTTTTAAAGCCGGATATATATCGCTTACACCATATCTTGCTTTTAATTGTTTTCTGGTGTGTGGCACATTGGAGTTTTAACTCTATTGCATAAACAAAAATTTACTAAGGTGATGTAATGCTGGATCATGTATAACTTACAAGAATTGTAGGTCTGAGACACCATCTTTAAGTAGGCGTAGACACTTGTGTACGGGAGATTAAAGGAGCCATGGAAGGAATTAGAGTTGATTTTGAGACGTTCTGCCCATTATGACATTTGATCAGCATATTGCTAGCGGTCTCTCTGCAAAATGTCAGCTAATTTGAACAATAGCCAATTCTTATAGTGAATTTTCGGGGTCTTTTATTGTTTATTTAGATTTTAATTCCATTGACAATAAAGTCAGAATAGGACTTTGAAACATATGCCTTTTTAAAATATAAAGTTTCCCTCAATATGGTGTTCTTTCTCAAGATAATTTCTAAAAGAAAATAGAAAATGTCACAATTTAACTTCAGAAAACATACAATATTACTATGCTTTATGTATTTTAATGATGTGACGGGAATTCATGGCATTATTCCTGGAATCGGCATTTATCCAATATTTAGGGGAATCCGAAATGTTGTTCATCTGGCGCATCGAGGTCGGCGGCTGGCTTTAATCGAGTTCTCGAAGAATTCTAGTCCATGACGGAAATCTCTCGGCGGCTCTTTGACCTTCTCGAGAATTCGGAGAAGTAATATATAAATACAAACAGCTGACGGAAGGATTCATTCAGGATTCGGTTGCCGTTTAGTAAAGATCAGGTGTTCAAGATAAATTGTAAATAGTTCTGTGAATATAAATTAAAGTGGTGGAAATAAATTATAGTGAGTTGAACTATGTTTTTAGATAAATCCAAGAACTGAACACAAGTGTGAAAATAAAAACATTACAATAATTAACTACACAGATCTGAGTTTAAAATAATAAAAATTGTTTGTGACCCTTAAGAAACGAAAGTAGCTGTAAAGATTTGATATCCTTTCTTTTTCCAATTTATAATTATTTTTACATTATCTTACATGATTTAATAATGGAGGCGAATGAGGGAAACTTGCAGACTCGATTTCCTCTTTATGACTTTAAAAAAGGCAAAAGCTGACGTAATTCTTTTAATCAGAATTACATATAATGTCTCTCCTAGCATGTTTTCTAAAACACTATGTTGCCTACATATACTCAAAGAACTCAACCCTATAAATGTACGTACAACTCAACTAGTAGCTAACACCAATTCTATATTTATTAAAAGCTCCCGGCAATTAGTTAAATACGAAAACAGATTTAATTTTTGGAGAGCTTAGGAATATAGAGTTGACCAAAGTCCGATAAACAGTTCTATAAATCTGACTTATAGCATAGTTATGATACATAAGGCCAGTAAAATTTGCTGAATTCGTGAATATCTCTATTTATGAAGGGATATGCTTTTTCATAAAAACAAATGAGAAAGAAATTATGTATTAGGATTTTCGGGTTCGGAATTCAGTGGAAACAAAAAAATCAATTATAGAGCGCCTTTTTTCTTGTCGACATTAGCTGGAAAAATGTTCAGTAAATATATATAAACTGCCGTTAATTTAAAGGATCAAAAAGAAATAAAAAATACTAAATAATATTTATTTTATTATTCAGTTTTATTGGGTGTATTTAGTTTAATGGATTTATGCCACGATACTGTATTTTGCTAAACAAAATTGAGAAAAGTTTTCTTATTTTAGGTGTTTATTGCTAATCTCCAAATTTAGAATTTGTTATCACAATCTATCAGTATCATTAAATTTAGTTGATACATTGAACTCAATTACGGCAAAAACTTTAATGAAAAACCCTTTTCCAAATTGCATTAGTATAACAGATAAGAACGAAATCATTCAAAGTAATAAGCCGCCTAAAAATATATCATATATGTCGATCAATTTATTACTGCAGACGTATAAACACAAAGTTTTGTACCATAACATTTCTTTTTTCACTCAACACACGTTTCAACAGCGAAGCTGTCATCATCAAGGAGTAAACTGAACTGGATCAACAAATTATAATTAAGTTTAAAATAGTTAAAAAATGTAAATCCCACTGCTACACATATTTCCTGCCTCTTACACAGCGTAAGTTTCTCGATGACAGCTATAAATTTCAATCTAATCAATAATTTGAAGACCGACAACTAGGTTTTTCAATAATCTTACATTTTTAATCAATACAAAACCGCTCTTAGGTCTCTCTGATTGTAACATTGGCTAACTCTTACCTTCACCCTTGTTACAGTTGTTACATTGTTTTCGTTTTGTTAACATTTTTGTTGAGTTAGATTGTTTATGTTACGTTTTATAGTTATTGTTACAATATCAGAAGAATATCTGACTTATAATATGAAATGGAAAGCCATAGAATTATTGAAAGCCTTATCTAATCAGTCGAGTATCTGACCACAGCAACTACTCAACAACTACTCTAATGCTATAGATCAAAATGTTGTTTTCAATGTAGAGATCCTGGAATTGTTTGAATACGTTTGGGCCGCAACCAGAATACTTAGCAATTGCGAAGTTTGGTCAGTTCTTCTGTCTGGAGGAAGAGATGTTTTTCTCTGCACTCGTATCTATATCTGTATTAAGACTTATGTTGTTCTGAGATATTTCTTCAAAGATAATAATTAATTTTTATAATCTTTCCACAAGGAAATTTCATTGTGTTACTGTGTTACATTTTATATTAAAGTAGATTATTTGAAATCCCTATGACTGGACTATCAATTCTTACTTGCCATTTATTTGTTTCAGTTCTAAAGGATAATTACTACTAGTAGTCCATTGAAATTGTCTGAATCTGTAAAATGAGGTGGGAGCAAACTAACACAGAACATTTACGTTTTTGACCGTGCCAATTACGAATCTGCAATTAGTTGTTGTCGCAAACGTCCAATAAGGGAGAAATCTCCCCAAAAAGGGTTTTACTCAAAAACTACCATGAATTTAAAAAAATAACCGCGTCATCGTATCCCTCGTAACATTTTACATAGAAATCGTATAGCAACTTTCAAATAATGATTAAGTATTTCTGTAATTATTAATATTTTACTTTATTTTAGGATATTGAGAATGCACGCAATGTACGCGTATAAACTGCAATATATCAATGGAATGTTAGCTTACGGATATACAGAAGATTGTCTCTAACTTTATTATATTAAACGCATTGGTAATTTTTTAGAATTAATTCTTAAACAATTAAAAATTGAAGGCATGTTTAATAATCCCGTGATACGGATTCACGAACAGTTTCAGATAATTTATATTATACGAAACAAAAATATTGAAATCAACACGGAATATAAAAAGTCATACCGTCCAAACAAAATGAAATCAAATTGTGAAATTTTAATTAGCAATACCTAAGACTTAAGGCTTATACTAGGCTCAGATATAGCTTGTTAAGTTTTCACAAGGAACTACAAAATAGATAGATTCTTTCACAAAATGGATATATTTTTCTTGGCGACTCTATGCGTTAGCTGCGGGCACTGCTTCAAATTGTCGTTTGTATATAGGTAAGGTGATGAATGTTCTAATTTCTAATGATGAAAACTAAGACGAAAACATTTAAGAAAAAAGTGCAACGTAAATAAATGAAACAAAAATTCACAAATATCCTTCATATATTTTAATTATTTAATTAACAAATGTTTTTTCATTGAATAAATATTTTTGTCAATTTGTCATTTTCTAACATTGAATTTTACGGTAAATGCCACAGCTAGTTTCTTCTTCTTTTCAACCCGGAGTTCAATCCTTCTGGATATAGATCTCTCCTATCCCGTAGCGTGTCTCTCGGTTTTTTATTGTACGAGTATTTAACCAACAGCTACCTACCACTACGCTAATGTCGCCGACCCAACGATTTTATGGACGTTGTATATTTAATTGTTTTCTGAATGTTATTTGTGGCATCTTCTAGTTTATTTTAGATTTTCTTGGGAATAATACCACATTAGAGTTCAAACTTGTGTATATTTTAAAACCAAACGTTTCAAAATCCTGTCGGATTTCGTTTTCAATGGATATAAATTTATAAAGTAAAATTGAAATATATGACAATTATTTTGACGAATATGTTTACGTTACTATGGAATTTCTTTGATTTTAAATATACAGGGTGCACAAGAAATTCCAAAGATCATTAAAATCAAAAAATTTTTTCAAGTTGGAAGAACTTGAAAAATTGTCTTCAGAATTTATTTGTGGCGTTCCTAGGGACGACTTTCTTTTTAAGATAGTGCATTTGCCAAAAAATGCGATCAAAGAATTCTGATAATTCAGTGATCCCATTAAAGTCATAAGGGAAAACCTAGGAAAAAACCTCATGAACTATCCCGATATAGGGTTGTTCAAAAGGATATGCCCATTGTTAATTTCATCTTTAATTATCGGCAACCTGACATGACTGAAATCTACGGAAGTAGAAGCGATGCAGTCGTTTTCATTTAACAGAATTAAGGCAGATTCTTTTAATTTTCGTTTTGTGCAGTGTTCTTCTTTGTGTAATATTGTTGTGTTTTGAAATTATATTTTATGGCCTTGGTCCCAAGCATGTTCACAAATTTTTGATTTTTCGAACTGACGTTTCTTTATGTAATTTTGATGTTCATTTATTCGAACATTAAGAGGTCTAGAGGTTTCTCCAATATAAAACTTATTACATTCACAAGGAATCTTATAAATGCAATTTTTTGATTTTTGCGTAGCGTTTTTTGGTTTTGTTTTTGTTATAATAGATTTAAGCGTATTTGTTGTTTTAAATGTAGTTTTGATGTTAAATTTGTTGCCTACTCTTCTCAATCTCTCTGACAGGCCCTGTATATATGGTATTGTTGTTGTTATAATGTGGTTTTCCTGGTTGTCAGTATTATTAGGTGAAGTCTGGTGTTGGTTGTCAGTTGTTTTGTGCTCAATTTTATTTAACTCTTTGTTAATAAATTTTTGAGGGTAATTGTTTGCAGTTAGAACATTTTGTATAAATGATTTTTCTTTGTTGAATTTAGTAGTATCTGAGCAGTTAGTCTTTGCTCTGTCATATAAAGATTTAATAACACCTCTTTTTACCGTATTTGGATGGTTCGAGTTAAAATTGAGATATCTGTTAGTGTGAGTTGGTTTTCTGTAAACTTCTGTCAAAATAATTGTCATATATTTCAATTTTACTTTATAAATTTATATCCATTGAAAACGAAATCCGACAGAATTTTGAAACGTTTGGTTTTAAAATATACACAAGTTTGAACTCTGATGTGGTATTATTCCCAAGAAAATCTAAAATAAACTAGAAGATGCCACAAATAACATTCAGAAAACAATTAGAAATCAGCCATGGGACTGTAGTAACTAAAGCATTTAGAGATTTAGAAGTGTTATGTAAGAAGCTTGCCCGGACCAAAAATAGCGTGACATTCTTGTGCAGATGTCGGCAGATGAAAATTATTCCAAAAGGTTTAAGGTTCCGTCAGCCATACATGGGCAGAAGAATCCACGAAATATTGGAACGTGCAAGTTTTGCCGCAATTAGAGATAGAATTCAATTTCATCGATATAATAAGTTTAAATTAGAAAAAGATATAGGGTATGTACAGAACTTCCTTTTTTATCAAATACCAGAAAATGAGTTTAACAGAATTATAAACAGTACTCTCGCTAGTTATAACAGAGAATTTATATTACAAAAACGAAGACATTTACACAAATTCAATCAACTTCTCTTAAATAAAAACATATCAACAAATACTCGAGACAAGAATTTTATTTTAACAAAAACTGTTATTAATCTTTCTGACAAACAACTAAACATTTCTGAAACTTCAGTTTTACAAAAAGGCCTTAATTTTGCAATTACCCCGAAAACAGTTCCTAAATTTGACGTTATTAGTGCTATTGAACAAACCGCAAATAAATTAAATTCAAGTGACGCTGAAGAATACAGGATTAGAGCGAAAATTGAACTAGAAAAACCTTTAAGAATCAAAAATAATCTTTCTAAAAATGAATTACATTCAGTTAAAGAATTAAGAAATGATAATTCAATCAAAATTTTACCTGCAGACAAAGGCAATGCAACAGTGATTTTGAATAAAAATGACTATGATGACAAAATTATGAACATAATTAATCAAGGACAATACACTAAACTAAACAAAGACCCGACAAGTTCAGTAGAAAGCAAAATATACCGTTTACTCTACAGTCACAAACACGAATTTACAGACCAAGAACGCAAAACTCTCACTCCACATTATACTAAACCTCCACACTTCTATGGCTTACCAAAAATTCATAAACCCAACATCCCTTTGAGACCAATTGTCAGTTCCATAAATTCTCCATGTAATGAACTTTAAAATTTTTGCTGAAAATTATTTCTCCACTTACAGGTAATTCAATTTCTCATCTTAAAAACAGTGCAGATTTCTTAGAAAAATTGTCTCATATACAATACAAAAATACATTTACACTAGCAAGTTTTGACATAGTAAACTTATATGACAATGTTCCCGTAGCTAAAACACTTCCTATAGTAAAAGAATTATTGGAACATGACTATTCACTTCATCAACGAACTCGTTTATCTATTAACACAATAATGGAATTACTCACTTTCTGTACGAAAACAACTTACTTTCAGTTAAACGATGATTTCTACCAACAAGATTTTGGCATGGCTATGGGTTCTTGTCTGTCCCCTGCCTTAAGTAACATCTTTATGGACAAATTTGAAGAACAAATGATTTTTTTAAAAGAAAATAAACCGTTGGTGTGGTGGCGTTATGTTGACGACATATTCATTATTTGGGAACAAAATCTGGAAATTTACAGGAATTATTAACCGACATAAACAACAAAGAACCAACCATAAAATTTACATTAGAAATCGAACAAAATAACAAACTACCTTTTTTGGACATTTTAATAACAAAAACACAATCTTCATTTGAAACAGAAGTTTACAGAAAACCAACTCACACTAACAGATATCTCAATTTTAACTCGAACCATCCAAATACGGTAAAAAGAGGTGTTATTAAATCTTTATATGACAGAGCAAAGACTAACTGCTCAGATACTACTAAATTCAACAAAGAAAAATCATTTATACAAAATGTTCTAACTGCAAACAATTACCCTCAAAAATTTATTAACAAAGAGTTAAATAAAATTGAGCACAAAACAACTGACAACCAACACCAGACTTCACCTAATAATACTGACAACCAGGAAAACCACATTATAACAACAACAATACCATATATACAGGGCCTGTCAGAGAGATTGAGAAGAGTAGGCAACAAATTTAACATCAAAACTACATTTAAAACAACAAATACGCTTAAATCTATTATAACAAAAACAAAACCAAAAAACGCTACGCAAAAATCAAAAAATTGCATTTATAAGATTCCTTGTGAATGTAATAAGTTTTATATTGGAGAAACCTCTAGACCTCTTAATGTTCGAATAAATGAACATCAAAATTACATAAAGAAACGTCAGTTCGAAAAATCAAAAATTTGTGAACATGCTTGGGACCAAGGCCATAAAATACAATTTCAAAACACAACAATATTACACAAAGAAGAACACTGCACAAAACGAAAATTAAAAGAATCTGCCTTAATTCTGTTAAATGAAAACGACTGCATCGCTTCTACTTCCGTAGATTTCAGTCATGTCAGGTTTTTTTTGCCGATAATTAAGATGAAATTAACAATGGGCATATCCTTTTGAACAACCCTATATCGGGATAGTTCATGACAAGGTTTTTTCCTAGGTTTTCCCTTATGACTTTAATGGGATCACTGAATTATCAGAAATTCTTTGATCGCATTTTTGGCAAATGCACTATCTTAAAAAGAAAGTCGTCCCTAGGAACGCCACAAATAAATTCTGAAGACAATTTTTCAAGTTCTTCCAACTTGAAAAAATTTTTTGATTTAATGATCTTTGGAATTCTTGTGCACCCTGTATATTAAAATCAAAGAAATTCAATAGTAACGTAAACATATTCGTCAAAATAATTGTCATATATTTCAATTTTACTTTATAAATTTATATCCATTGAAAACGAAATCCGACAGGATTTTGAAACGTTTGGTTTTAAAATATACACAAGTTTGAACTCTGATGTGGTATTATTCCCAAGTTGTATATTTAGTTTAGTTTTTTTTAAGTCACTGTTATTCTATGTATCCGCCTGTCACATGCCCAGCCCATTGCTAATTCATCTTACCCAATCTTGAATTATATCAGCGATTCTTGTTTGTTTCCTGATATTTTCATTTCTATTTTATAACTTTGTGACGCGCCTAGTTCGCATCGTTCCATCTCTAACAAGTTTGATTTTCCTAAATGTCCTAATGTTGCCCCTCGTTTCAGGAACCCTGTATATTATGAAGTATATACAAATATTTTGAAATATAAATCCTTAAAATTGTAATTTAATTGATTTGGTCATTTGAATTTAATTTCACTAATCTGCACATGTCTATTTTATTGAATTTTATCGAATTCAACTTGGCTCACTGAACATTTTGGTCGACTTGTTCTAGTTTCGCAAAAAATAACAAAAGTGATAAATACTGCAATAAAAAAAGATGAATGTGCTGTTTTTCAGGAATATCCTGAAAACAATTTATATCACGGAACAGTACCACCAATATTTGTAATTGTAAATTAGAGAATTAGAGGGAAAAATTGGATTAAAAACGGGTGATCTAAATTTTGCGCGACAATTGAATTCATCCGCGTAGTTGTTAACTGATCCCTGCCGGGATCGATGGTAAAATGACGACGTTTCGGCAGAGTCACATCTGCCCTCTTCAGGTCAGGAATATTATTCGAGTAACTGGAAGCGAAAGCAGAAGGCTACGAGAATTATGCGAACCGACCTGAAGAGGGCAGATGTGACTCTGCCGAAACGTCGTCATTTTACCATCGATCCCGGCAGGGATCAGTTATCAACTACGCGGATGAATTCCCGGAAACCACCTAAAACATATATATATATATATATATATATATATATATATATATAACCCATTATACATGACTATTAGGATATAAAAATATTTAGAAACATGAATAAAATAAAAACTTTTTTATCCTGCAAAGTTACAATCTCTCCCACTAACTTCAATGAAAAGTCAATCTTTTCTGTTGAACTACTAAATATTGATCCACAATCCAAATTCGTTATTGCAGTACAAGCGATCTATTAAATCTGGAATTTATTCCAAATTAGAACTAATTCCCATTGAATATTGTAATCCAGCTATGTGAATGCTATAGAAAATGCTTATTGATTTATCGGAGTCTATGCGCGCAAGACGCGTATATTCCGAATATGCCAAACTAAATTAAAAATTAAATAATGAGACAACAGGTTGTTCACTTTGTATAAGTAGGTACAGTTTTCGAATTAAAATTTTACCAGGAATACGATGACGTGGTTATTTGTTTTTAATATATTGTGGTTTTTGAGTAAAAGGCAGAAAACCCTTTTTGGTGGGGGTTTTATGGAGATATCTCCCTTATTGTAAGTTTGCAGCAAAAACTAATTGCAGATTCGTAATCAGCAGGGTCAAACACATAAATATTCTGTTAGTTTGCTGCCACCTCATTTTGCAGATTCAGACAAAATTTCAATGGGATATAGGTGTTTAGTGTTGCAGCCTGTTATTACATACCGATGTGTTTCTTTTTAATAGAACTTTATTTATAATCCAGACGAAATTTATTAGGGACACTCTGAAATATTTAATGGGACAACCACAACTACGAAATTTAATTCTCTGGGAAATATCCTGCCTGAATTTCTAACCAACTTGCCCATAATTGAGCAATCATCGTTGAGGGAACAACTATAAAACATGTTCCACATTCTTTGGTTGGTCGACATTCCATGGCCCACACGGTTTCCAAACTTTACACCTTTTGACTTAACTGCTCTAGAAGTGCTGGAGATTTGAATTGCGTTCAAAAGATTCAAAAACAGGCACTATTCAATTCAAATAATTAATGAATCCAATATAATGGAACTATTGTAAAAATTAAAAAATGTCAGAGGGAGTCATTCTAGACTGGACAATGGAAGCAAAAGCTTATTCCAAATACTATACTTCCCGTCTCTCATTATCTCCTTGTCTCTGTTTCTCTTTGTTTGCACCAATCTTAGTAATAGACATAAATTTCAGGGAAAGTAAAATAATTGTCAGTATTTTGTTAGGATTCAATTTATTAATCCTAATCTGTATTTCAGTTGTTAATTAAAAATATAATTGCAAAGGAACATATTAATTGAAATATAAACTATATATTTTTTTGTTGTAATAATTCAAAGTTTTAGATATACTTTACTATTTAATATTCTGACAATAAATAATGAGGCCACTTTAATTTTAACCGATTAAATTATATGAAAATTATTTAAGTAAATCTTTTTTAATATCGAAACGAGTATTGATACAAATGCAATCATTGCATTTGAAATTCATGACCATATTCATATATATTCATATGTGTAAGTGTGGGTCTCCGTTAAGAAGCTTTCACTTCAAAAAAGATGTGATTGGTTGAGTACTGCTAATGAGTATTTGAACAATTCTTATGTAAATAAATTTAAGAACTATTCCTTGCTACTTTAGCGTTTCATCATTGAATGTGCTTGAAAATCAAGGAGATAAATAAATCAATAATTTTAAATACTGAATGTGGTGATGGGCAATACCAAAAATCATTAAAAAAATTTCTTCGTTATTTGGAGGAACTTAGCCGCGTACCCTTTTGCATAACAGGCTGGAGAAACATTGGGTCTCTTTCGCCCATGTTTTTTTAAATAATCTGATAAACGAAAATGTTGACTGAAGAGTTTTATAAAGGTAGGACCAGTATTGCCAAGTTCGACACTTTGTCACTAGAATTGGCGACTTTTGCTCAAGTCTCAACGACAAAATAAGATCGACGTCAAAAATGATTTAGCGATTTAACTGATCACTCTTTTGAGTAGGAATCAAAACAGTTTTAGACAAAAGATACATTTTTTTGTCAACTTGAAAAAAATTAACTTGAAATTTTGATGTAACTATTTATTATTATTATATCGAATATTTTTCCAATTCACAAAAATGCTGATATATTAAGCTATAATAAAATATATTTCTGTTCAACAATGCCTTATTAACTCTAAATCGAACTAATATATTGCCAAGGGTAACCCAGGAACAATGTGATCGGGGCATGTCTGCTTTGATCGCTGGACATTTTAACAATTGTGATGTATAAAACTATTTAACTAAATACTTAATTAAAAGTTAATTTAATATTTTTTCCTTAGTGTTTTTCGCGTGACTCGCTAGAAACAGTTTCAACGAGTTTTAAACGAATTCTGGCCTAATGTTTCTTAACCTGAACAACAAAGCTCACCACCTCTACAATCACTAGGAAAAATTTCCGAACAATAGTGGCTCTTACAGGTGAAAATCAGAATCTAAAAATGATGGAAGTAAAGTACCACGTTAGATGAGATGAACACTTGATGACTGATTGCTGCAGACATATTTTTCAAGTAAATAAAATGACCTTTTTCTCCATGTTCAATAGCCAGATAATTATTTTCGGCGGTGGTTATAATTTTTTATACTTTTGGTGCTGATTCCATATTTAATTCCAAACCAGTAGAATCTCTTTAACACTTTGAAGACGCGAGATGTAAGACCGACATCTAGGATTTTCAAGAGAATGACACTTCGAAAAGAGTACTCTTTAACACTAATGACCCCAAAGATTAACAGACTATATTTTTAACATATAATTCTTATACATTAACTTTTTCGCTATATGAAAAACATACAGTTTACAACTCTTTAATACGGAACTAAGAAACCCTTTAAGTGCAACATAAAAATTTAAGCGAGGGTAGGTAGTAAACTATTTTATGTTTTTAATATAGAAGTTTATGATGGCAAACAGTCGGATACACCATATGATGCTATACGGTTTGTAAGACTATTTGCGAAAGAAAATAAAAATGTGAGTTCTAAGTGACAGTAAAATTGATGCAAGATTATGGTTAATGGAAGAACGTGTAGACGCAACATTAAAACCAAGAGAAAACCAAAAAGTTTAGGAGATAATGCAGTTCTATAATTTACTCAAGCAGTAAAAGATATTATACACATATAAAACATAATATTCCATCAAATTCCCAAAAGACGTTTTTTATTGTACAGTTTCTTAACAGCTTCCCAATTTTTTTTCTACTGGATATGAATTTGAAATTTGGTATTTGATATTTTAACTTGATTTTTATCTTTTATTGGGTAACTTTTAATAATAAGGTTGCAGCTATTTTATAAGACCTAACTATTATATATTTAAAAAATGTATCTCATATTTTGTTGAATTACCTTTACCTTAGGCTGACTGCACACGTAGCTCATCGTTATAAACGCGTAGAAGATTCGTCTTGCAGCTACGATTCCTATACGCCTATAAGAATGTATACGGAGCGTACATTAAAGGTACAGGTATAGATAAATATCAAATTAAATTACAGTTGAAACGATGTCCAGCGATGAAAAAGGTCTATTAGGTACTCCTCTGGTATCTACCTCGTCGAAATAAAAAAAGAGAAGATTCTGGGTGCATCCCTATATCCACTAATAGGAGATTATACATTGTAGCCAAGGAATTATGTTACAATAGAAATAAATCCGTTACATACTTTCTGGAATTGTGCTGTAAAATATTATTGTACCTGCACTGGTGATTTTCAATTAATTGCACAAATTTCATGATTTTATCAACCACCTTTTCGTATAAATACATTCCTTCAACCTTCTAACCGACTCACACTATACTGCTATACGCCAGGCGATTTGCAGCTTGTTTTCTTTAACGAATCCCTACCGCTGACGCCTCATTAACCGTTCTGTGTAAAAACACCAGTGAGCAGCACAAAACCGTATACCTTATATTTGGTTCAAAATCGTGGGAAGCAGGGGAAAAAAAGTTACCGACCAAAACTGAAAACCTGAAAAAATTTCGCGTTTTTCTCTGATGCACCCTGATACCTTGTAAATTACTGTGTCAGACTATCTAAAACTGAATTAATTCGATTTAGCAAGGAAAAAATTAATCCATTTTCCATTTTTGAAATAGCCATGATGACAGATTTTTAAATCCTTTCAATAAGGTAAATACACGTCTATTATATATTTCCAGAAAAGACATCATTATTTCAAGAGTAAATTAAATTTTAACGCAAAAATTATTGCATTTTTACCTTTCTGTTTTGAATTATGCCCCAAAAATGCTCTTTACATAACGCCTCCGTAAATATTGCGGTATTAGGTGTCGAGAAACAACGGACGTTCCAAACTGCACAGAACCACTCATTAGAAGTAAATTTTAATTGACTACAAGTTTTTTGATAGAATCATGAATAATATAGAACACACGTATACCTCAAATTTTACATTATATATTTTAAGAACAACACAATTTTATATAAATATTACCCAACATGGTAGATGTTTTTGCGCTATATCTACCGTTTCTGTCAATTTAGGGAGATAAAATGTCTACCAGATTTTAAGTCAAACTATCGACTTTGCAACAAAAAGAGATTCAGCAAAATCAGTTCAGTAGTTCTTACGTGAACAAACAAACGCCCGAACAAACAAACAAACAAACAAACAAACAGACAAACTTACAATTTTATAATAGTATAGATACCAGTCTATAGAGCAAAATTAAATTCATTTTCGGAGATGAAATTCAACAGCAATGCGCTTGTACCATCACGTCAGTAACAGAGAATCTATACTATTATAAAATTGTAAGTTTGTCTGTTTGGTTGTTTCTTTGTTCGTTTGTTCGGGCATCACGTAAGAACTACTGAAGTGATTTTGCTGAATCTTTTTTTGTTGCAAAACCTATAGTTTGACTTAAAATCTGGTAGCCATTTAATATCCCTAAATTTACAGAAACTGTTGATATAGCGAAAAAAAATCTACCATGTTGGGTAATACAATAACTCAATTGGTCCACCGCACGCACAAATATTATATACTGGCATGAGCTAAGCTTTTATTCTAAATTTGGAATGTGCAAATGTAACATGTTTCGATTTAAGAAAAATCAACTCATATAACAAGCGTTATTTTACAGGGTGTTCTGAATATAGAGGAGTAGAATTACACGGATTTAAAAAATCTAAAAAATAGTTATATTTGGTGTCCTATAAGCAGCTGCATATATACAGTGTGGTGGAAATAAGGGGGAGTGGAATTAGTTATACGGGGAGGTCCATAAAGTGGGCCATAAAGAGTTCCATATACCAAGTGGTTGAAAAGGGTAGAATATTTTTACAGTTTGAATAGGCAATCTTAAAAAATTGTGTTAGTTAAACAGTTAATATTTTTAAATTATGTTCATAAGATATTATAGGTATGAAATGGGTCGAAGACATGTTAGAAGCAGTTGTTTATATAGGGTGTTTGAAATATAAGATGTAGTGGAATTATAATTTGTTGTGGTTAAAAACTTGTTATATATCCCCAAGTAGTTGCAAATATAGGATGGTTGAAATATGTGGCGGAGTATAATTACAGCTATACAGGAGGGTTTAAAAATTATCATACAATAACGTTATGATCTACAAGCTGTTCCATTTACCTGTTGATTGAAATTCAGGGTGGAGTAGGGTTCTACCACCCTGTGGTATAAAAATGTTGCATTTGGTGGCAAATGAGGAGCTGTATATAAAAGGTTGTTGAAATATAGGGTGGTGTACATTTATAATTATACAGGGTGGCTAAAATATCCTAGAAAAATTTTGATATATAGCAGTTGCATATATGGAGTACCTGAAATATGGTGCGCAGTAAAGTTATAGTTATACAGTGTCATACAAATAAGGTTAAAAAAAGTTGTAAATGAAGAGTGGTTTAAATAAGGTGCGGAGAGAAATTATACTTTAATATTACTGGTAAAAATAGGAGGAAAAATTGTGAAATAGCGTAGTTCATAATAAGTTGCAGAGATAGGATAGTTAAAATATAGGGTGAAGAAGAGTTATGATAATTATTAAAAAAATGTTATATTGGTTGACCAATAGCGTATTCAGGGTAGTTGTAATACAAACTGAAAGATTCAAAAACATATTGAACAAAATGGTGAAATATATTGGATATTGATGGATTTATAGTTATACAGGGTGGTACAAAAATGTTATACTGGGTGGCCGATAAGTAGTTGCAAATACAAGGTATTTGAGATAGCGGTTGGAACATATTTATAGTTAAACTGGTTGGATAATTTGTTTTGTCGGAAAACCTTATTAAATTTTTATTTGAAGGTAAAATTATATTAGGTAAAGTTAATATATTTACAGTTTTAGTAGTAGTGAAATATTGTCTTCTAAATTAAATAAATCAAATTTTGCAATCTACATCAATAAATATAAAACCATTGATAACGAAGTCAGAATAGACTTTGAAACGTTTGGTATTCCTGCAATATACGTCGTTTTATTTCTATTGTGGTGTTATTGCCCAAAAAAACATATAAGTTGTGAAATATTATTTAATAATACTAGTAGTAAGTCCAATTAACGACCAGAAGCAAGAATCCTAGATTTATTTAAAAATATTACTCACAATATATTCGTTCAACAATAAATTGTAAATACCTCAATCTCAACATTAAATGTTCAGGAGTGATGTGCAAAATATATCTATCCAATAGAAAATATCGGATACTTTGTGAATTTAGAAGTATCGGATATTATTATTGTAACATATAGAGTACTCAACAGATATTCTGTTCTGACATTTGACAGCTTCCATGTAAATGTTTTGATCTCGCTATCTAGCGAGAAGAGAATTAGTTTCAAAACTATATTTATTATATATAATTATATATAATATTATTATTATATTATATTATATTATAATATTATTAGAAACCAATTATATGGAAACTGTCAAATGTCATTGGTTTTCCAATTAAATTAGTAGAAACCTGTAGGTACTCTGGGCAATTGGTGCGTAAATGATTTAAATACAATAACCAAAGGATAGATGATGCCTGCGTTATTTGTAAATAACCGATTTACTTGATTTAGGGTGTGTTTAGTAGGGATGCACGATCCGCCAAAATGTATCGATATTGTAGTCGATACGGATCGTACCAAAATGTATCGATACAGTAAAAAAATCGATATTAAAAATATCGATACAGTAATTTAATCCGTTTCATTGAAAATTGTTTAGATATAGATTATATTTATCTTGCAGTATTTTTCCTTCCTTAATTTACGTTAGAATAATACAGATTTGTCAAGTTTGATTCTGAAATGTTAATGTCGGTATTCATATTTTATTTTATTGAGTGTAAACCGAATACAAATGTTTATGTAATTAAAGTTTTTAATATCCAAGAGGTATCTAATGTTTAGAGATTCTGAAGATTCTGTTTATGTTGCAGTCTTTTCCTTCCTTAATTTACGTTAGATTATTATAGATTTTTTACGTTTGATTCTGAAATATTACGGTTGGTGTTCGTCTTTCATCTTATTAAGCCGACACCAAATGAAACAAGCTAAAATTGTTTATGTGAATCATTTTATTAATTTTTGTTATTTATTAATTCCCATTTCCCTTCTTCCCCATGTTAAGTACACAGTGTCAGAACTGTAAGATGTATCCAAAGTAATCGATACAAAGTATCAGATACCTGTAACACAAGTATCCGTTAGTATATCCGATACTTCAGAGTATCCAAGTTGCACATCACAAATGTTCAGCAACTCGCATTATTTCTGTGATATATGACTTTTTTCGATTAAAATTAAATTAGGAATTTTGTATTTAACTGAGTCATACCCATTGAAAAATAACAACTAAGAGGTCATTAATATCTTATCAAATTCTACAAATGTATTACATATTATAATGATTTTTTTCCGGTTTATCGATTAAAAATATATTACACTAATTTGTTTATTTGTCATTTACCAAGCAGTGAAGATATATATTACATATTGTAATGTTGAAAAATAACAAATGTCTCTAATATTAAATCAAATATTAAGAAACAATCACTTTCTCATTGCACTCAAATTACACCAGAAATAGACACCTTTTGATTTTAGAGTAGCTATTATTGGTAATTAGGTCTATGATATAATATTTAATTTTTCTTTATTCATGGTTTTTATTGTGTGTTTTTAATGAAATTGCCTTTATTCACTGTTTATTATTCCAATATTTTTGATAAAATTATATATTCGGTTTGAAAACATTTCAAACTGATTTCAAATAACTTTTTTTATTTTTCGTTATATTATCTTGAGTGCCTCATAGCTTTGTTATGTGCAATATGAAACTGGATTTATATTGGTAGTTTTCTTGTTGTATATTCTCATAATATTAATGACCCGTTTCAGTAATAAATAACTTTTTGAGGCTTCTAAAATTTGTTCTCATATTATCTAAATCACAACGGGTACCATACAACTCATTATTTTAAAGTTAAAATTTTATTCATACTACAATTTATTGCAATAATTTAATAATTATTTTATAATAACCAAAAACTGGAAACTACAGTGGTCAACTTGGTGCAATTTTCACACATTTATGCCTCAGCAAATCTGTAGTGGACTTGTATTTCATGTTGAGCACATTTGAGAGCAAATACAGAAAATATAAATAATCCCATAAGTTTGCAACCCTTTTAACCTATAAATGTTATGTGTACCCTTGAATAAAATATATATAATCTATTTATTAATAAAACATATTTGGAAGGGAACGCATATTAACCCGCTCTCTTAATTAGCCGAGGGATAATCATAATTCAGTGTAATCACTCTAGCCGATGTAATTGAAATTTTATCATCCTTTAGGATCTTTTTATAGTTGCCTTCTATCGATAAAGGCATAACCTTTGAGCTATATGGCTCCTTGTAACCTCATTAGGCCGTTATATGAAGCGCTTGCAATTGAAACAACTGCAATTTATAAGAGTAACTTGGAAAATTGTAACGATGCAACATGCACGCTTTAATGGGGTTATCGTTGAGGAGAACATAATGTACTGTAAGATAGCCAATGAGTTAACAGCAATATCGAATGAGAAGTGTAGGAGGATGCAATTAAATTGAAGTTAACTTTGTTGGAAAGGCGCAGTATTTCTCCTCGTTATTTTGCTAATTATATGTATCAACAAAAGCTTAAGGCTTTAGTGGAATTTACGTTGACTGCTAAGGAAGTAGGGGCTTTTGGTTGATTATTACAACAACAAAATTTAGGAAACTCATATGTTTTGTTTATACAGTTTATATTCTCTCTTCGAGGTGTCATTCCTTTGTACGCAAGACAATATATATTATATATAAATATAATATATATATTGTTTCTGGTCGGGAACCTTCATCAGTTGCGCTTTCCACAATTGAATGTCCTCTCGAACACTTCTTTATGCATTTGATGCATTTTATTAAATTTGAAGACGCGAGATGTAAGACCGACATCTAGGATTTTAAAGAGAATCAGTACACAGACGTTCCGAATCTGGAGCCGTTCCGTGTAATTGCTGTTCTCCCTTAACTCCTAGGACAGAATGTCACGATACAATTTTCAGGTTACTTGACCTGTCAGAGATATTGAATACTCTCTTCGAGGTGTCATTCCTTTGTACGCAAGACAATATATTTTATATTTAAATATAATATATATTGTTTCTGGTCGGGAACCTTCATCAGTTGCGCTTCCCCCAATTGAATGTCTCTCGAACTCTTCTTTATGCTTTTAAATTTAGTTAAGGGAGAACAGCAATTACACGGAACGGCTCCAGATTCGGAACCTCTGTTTACTGATTCTCTTGAAAATCGGTCTTACATCTCGCGTCTTCAAATTTAACGAAATGCATCAAATGCATAAGGAATTGTTTGAGAGGACATTCAATTGTGGGAAGCGGAACTGATGAAGGTTCCCGACCAGAAACAATATATATTATATTTATATATAATATATATATATTGTCTTGCGTACAAAGGAATGACACCTCGAGGAGAGTATTCAATATCTCTGACAGGTGAAGTAACCTGAAAATTTTATCGTGACATTCTGTCCTAGGAGTTAAGGGAGAACAGCAATTACACGGAACGGCTCCAGATTCGGAACCTCTCTGTACTGATTGTCTTGAAAATCCTAGATGTCGGTCTTACATCTCGCGTCTTCAAATTTAACGAAATGCATCAAATGCATAAAGAAGTGTTCGAGAGGACATGTCGGTCTTACATCTCGCGTCTTCAAGTTTATATTCTGTTATATTTTTGATACTAGTTGACACGTTCCACTTCGCACGGCGTGACGGGTTTTGATTTGATGATTTTTACTGAGAAATGTCGGAAAAACTGGTAACAAGAGAATTCTTTTAATTGATAGCTTTCTGGTAACTAACACTGGAATATTAATCATCGTATAAATAATACCTTATAATGTTAATTCTGTATTGGCTCACGATGGATACAGTCGAATAAGTAATTTTTGAAGACGTGTAATTTAATTAATTTAGAGACAGATGGCAGTTCATTTTGGCGCATGTATAAACGGAAATTTGAAGCGGTGGCTGCAGCCAATGAATCTCAGATGATAACCAAGGATAATCTACTTCTCGTGTAATTTCTTTAAGAGATCCGACATTAGAACTCCTCCAAAGCATTCCAGTACATCACACTCCTAGACAAAAGATAAGACAACTAATCCTTAAGCCAAGTATACCAGGTGCAACTAAGGGAAAAAACGCAAAAATCTGGAGAGTCTTCAAAAATTCAAAGAGTGGTTTAGTACACTTGTCCTACCCAGACCTGCCAAACGAAATTAAAGATGAATTGTCCACACAGAGTTTCATAACCGGTCTCAGAGATGTTGAAGGGCAAAGAACTATAAGACTTAGTAGCATCAAGAAGAGTAGTGAAGCTTTGCTCCGGGCTTTGGAAGTAGACGCCGTCATAAACATGTCCAAGTCGAGGGTACGAGCAGTTTCTTTCAACCAGGACAAAACAGAACCATCCCTTCAGGCAGTGTTGACCGGAATAAACAAACTACTAGATGATCACAAAGAACTGACACCAATGGCGCCTGTTACCGTTGTGTACGGACTGGACACTTTCAACGTCTCCTTTGCCAGGACCAGAGTGTTGAAGTCATCAAAAATCCGGACAAAACAACAACATCCAGCTAAGAACACTCACCGGCGAGTCCATGTCAATGCAGGGTGAGACAGATGTCGTGTTACAGATAGGGGTCAATAGAATCCGGCATGGGGTCCTAATAGCGGAGATTTAGAATGCTTTTATACTGGGTATGGACCTAATCAGCCCGCATGGGTTCAAGTTCGACCCGAGATAAGATCTTCGATTCCTTAATGAGGAATTTGTATTGACACGGCCCGGCCCGTCAACAGCTCAGCGACTCCCATAAAAATTGTAGCAAAATCTTCAAGCAGAATTCCCGGTCGAACAGAACAGATTATTTATGGGCAGCCAGAAAAGAATCCTGGAAGCTGCATTGGAATGGTGGAGCTCGTTCATTCAGCTCATGACTACTTAGTTGGTCGAGCTATAGTTAATACGGGACGAGACAAACCAATTTGTGTCCTGAATATGTTCAACAACGACATCCGAATTGCCAATGGTTAAGAAATAGCTTGCTTCGAGCTAGTAGATACCTTCATCAATTGCGAAGAGGTGTACCAAACATCGGTGAAGGAGACAGGGCCCTGTAGAGCGTTTCTACACCAGAGGGACAGAAAAAAACCAAACAATTTATCGCAAATCACTGGCAAATTTTTAACAGTCAAGTTGGAAGTTCCAGTCGTACAAACATCATATAACACCGAACAGATATCGGGATGGTTCAACCCAACAGAATACCACCTAGGCGAAAACCATTGGGGCAAAAACAGGCAGTGGAGGAAAACATCGAGTCCATGTTACAAAATGGAGTTATTGAACCATCCATCAGCAAATGGTCTGCTTTCGTTCTGTTAGTCAAAAAAAGGATGGAACCACCCGATCTTGCGTTGATTACAGAAAATTGAACAATGCTACGAAGAAAGACCGCCATCCACTCCCCCGAATTGATGACACTCTGACATAAAGAGGGGATATTGGCAGGTTGTCTACATGAAAACGACAAAGAAAAGACAGCGTTTTCCACCAGTAAAAGGCTGTTTCAGTTCACGGTAATGTCTGTTGGGTTATGTAATGCTCCCGCTACATTTAAGACACTAATTGAGTATGTATTGAGCAAGTTGACATGGAGAACATGCTTATTATACCTCGATGACATTCTGGTGATTGATCATACGTTCGACGAACATCTGAAGAGCCTTGGAGGAGTTTTGTGCTACGTCATTTCTGTCAGGAATCCTCACAAACGAAGGCAAGATAGAAGCCATTCGTTACTGGCCAGTCCCAAGAGATAAGCATGAACTCCGAAGCTTCTTGGGTCTCTGTTCGTACTACAGGCGATTTGTTCAGGACTTTGAAACATCGTTCAGACGACCGTAGGCGGCACTTTGTTCCAGCCCAATCCTAGTATTTCCTACACAGTCCGGCATCTTAGGCACCGACTCCAGCAACACAGGCTTAGAGGCCATCCTATCCCAGGTACAAAATGGTGAAGAACGGGAGATCGAGTATTACAGCCGTGGATTCTCTAAACCGGAAAGGAATTATTGCGTCACCATAAAATAACTTCTTGCAATAATCAGGGCTGTAGACCTTTTCCATAAATATCTCTATGGTCGTCATTTCCTAATCCGAACCGATCATTCTGCCCTCAAATCGCTATTTGACATGAAGAAACCGGAAGGACAACAGGTGGATGAAGAAATTACAGAAATACGATTTCAAGGTATAACATCGTGACGGCCTTCCGCATAATAATGCCGATTCCTAATCAAAAAGACCCTGTAGGGCGGAATGTGGACATTCTTTGAAGACAGAACAGCGAGTTGGTATCTCCATCCGTCAGATTCGCGTACAGATGAAAGAAAACTGGACAACGAAACAATTATATCCATGACCAAATGGCTAACCCAGACATTGAACCAATATTGTCACTCAAAAAGAGAATGGCACCTAGGCCACGATGGGAAGAGGTAGCTAGATATTCGTGCGTCTTGAAATCGTTAAGGGCTCCATGGGAATCTCTAAGAGTGGAGAATGGATGTTAAAGAGAATTTGGGAAAGCAATGACGGCCGAGAAACAAAGTCTCAACTGGTAGTCCCAAAGAAACAGGTACCTGCTAGCCTCACCGAAGTAAATAATAGGATTACCGGAGGTCGTCTGGACATGAATAAAACATTAGATAAAATTTGTCAACGGTACTTCTGGGTACATTACTTCGAAGACGTAAGAGCTTGGTGCCGGAAATGCCATACCTGTGAAGGTAGTAAGGGCCGAAAACCCGGACCAAGGGCAGAATGCAGCAATACAATGTGGACGTTTTCTTTAAGAGAATTGCCATTAATGTCGCTGGTCCATTTCCCGAGTCTGAGAAAGGGAACAAATACATTCTGGTCGCAATGAATTACTTTAGCAAATGTCCTAAGGCATATGCTACACCCAATCAGGAAGCAACCACTGTGGCGACAGTACTGGTAGTACAGTTATTCAGCAGGTTAGGTGTAACTTTAAATCCAATGTATTTCAGAAGGTCTGCACGATGCTGGTAATCAAGAAAACAAGAACCACACCTTTGCATACCCAGTCAGACGGCATGGTGGCACAGGACTGACCCCAGCCAGGGTACTATTCAGAAAGGTGCTGAGATTACCTTGTGATCTGGCTTTTGGCTCACCAGAAGAACCGCCCCACGAAGTCAACGATTACACCGACCAAATCCAACAGAACATGCTGGCAATACACGAACTAGCCTGAACACACCCGCCTGGGGTGGTCCATACGAGATGACGTTGTCTATCGCATTCGCCGGAACCCAAGAGCTAAGTTGAAGGTGGTTCATTTGGATCAATTTGCTCCCTACAATGGAGAAACTGATTCCGATCGGGACGATCAAAATTAAAGGGGGGAAAAAGTGTTATAAAATTCATTTTTACACGCCAAAGGAAAAAACTAGGAAACCTTCTAAATTCAGACTATCCTGAAAATTCAACAGGTGCAAAAAATCGTCGGCTTCTAGAAATTTCTTGCAGAATGCTCCGGCAACAAAAGATTAATTTTTGCATTCGAGTCTTTTCTCCACTGATAATAATATATTTTGAATAATTTCATTTTATATTGCTGTGTAAATTTGAAGTCAACTGTTTAGTATTACTCATTGTTTGTAAATAGTGGATTTAGTTTCGTGTAAATAGTCACGGAGAGTGAATACCTGTGTAAATTTAATTTGTCCCTTGGTTTATTAGGTTAACGGTCTGCTGCAGACTGTTATTACTTAAATTAGTATTTTCCACTGGCTGGATCCGCCACTATCAAGGCATATGAGGAAGAGTAAGGGCTGGTCGTTTAAACCAATATTCACAAACACTATTAATACATTTTACGGCACTGTTACAAAAATCCGGGATATACAAAGTGAAGTTTTTGAGCTTTCAAAATAAGATTTGTGTTTCAAAATATTTCTACAAATTACTTATATTGAAATTCTGTAAGAACAACTTAAAGGTCAGTGTCGATATTGAGCCCAATTAATCTTAACGTTATAAGCTACTACCAATGTATTACGTGATGTTGAACTGCAAGTTACAACACATAGAAAAATATGAGAACACCTCTGGATATTCCTTAATAGAATACAAATTATAAAACTCTTCAAATTGGTAAGGGGTTTTGGATAAATCGACCAATATACCTAAAACCGTACAGAGATGTCTTCAATCCCAAATTCCATCACTTGAAGAATGAAATTTTTTTGTCAAATTTAAAAATTCCTTAATACGGATGTACACTCTGTTTAACAAAAAAAAATACTCTCATCAGTTCACAACCAGAATAGAAATCAGGTAAAAATTAATATAATACACACCGAATTGATAACCTCCTTCTTTTTGGAAGTCGGTTAAAACTGAAAAAGTACGGCCTTACTCAAAGTTGACAGGAATTGTAGAGAGAAAATTCCAATATAATTCCAAATTGGAAAATTAAAAGGAAAATAAATCATTAATTTTTTTATGAAAATCTGTACTATAGAAAATATCAAGCCTCTTAAAAAAATGCAATTAGTTAATATTTTTTAAATAATTTGTACAAATAATTTAATATTTATATATTTAAAAGTTGCCCCACTCCCCCTTCATCTAGGAAATTACGGTGCATAAATTTTAGGAAAAAGATAATATAGGGCCTCACTCTCAATAACCAAAATTGGCAAAATAAAGCAAAAATTCCAAAGTAATTTTTAGAGGTCAAATTAGAAAAATATATATATTTTTACAAAAATCAAATACATCATGTAGCAGATCAACTAAAAATGTTCGTTATGAAATGTAAACTCTAAATTTTTGAAAATTTTAAAAACTATATTTTACAGGATAGTACTAAAATTATGAAGAGATCCACTCATTTAATCCGTATCTTAAACTAGGAGATTAAAAATATTACTATACCCTTAATACGCGCGTCCAACTTCCACTTGACTATTTGAGCTGTATAAGCAACTAATAACCACATGACGAGATGTAATGAAAAGATAGCACGCAAAAATCAATTATAATTTAGTTATTTAATACAAGCAGCTGGATAGAGCATAATAATAAATTATATTAAATTCACATAGCTTTGATATTAATATTAATATATTCCACCTAAATACAGTGTGAAATAAATTATACATTTATCAGTTATTGCTGTGAATAATTAATGAGAAATGTTATATAAAATTTGAATGTGATCTGGCGCATATAGTAATTTCGTTTGAAATATATTTGTTTCAAAGATAATCAGTCAAAGCTAAATTAATTTACTTATTTGAAACATTGTGGTGTGCATAAAATTTAATTGAGCAGTTACATATCACAACTGATTTCGACACCAACATGGACATTGTTTATTGATTAAATTAAATTTATATAAATATTGAAACAAAAAAATGAAAATGAAAATTTATATCAATCAATTATGTTTTTGATAGATGTAAACCATTCGTGTTGACATAAGGTAGGTAAAAAATTTTAATGATTTTCTGTGGCTAAAAGTTAATTTAATACATTAAATATTTGGGACATGGATTGATGTGCAATGTAGAAGGTGGAAGCCTATCTCTCAACCACTTTTTCTAGAAGCCGGAGCCACATATCGGCAACCAGGCAACCGCCAAATTCTATAGCTTATTGATGTAGGCTTGTAGCTTGAAATATCCCCATCTTCTTCTTTGAGTGCCAAACTGTTAACGAATGTTAGCAACCAACAGGTTTATCCTAATTTTATTCACGGTGGTGCGAACACATCCACTGATGTCAATCCGTACCAAGTACGTAAATTTCTCAAGGTTTCTCTTCTTCCCGGACCTCTTCTATGCAATATTTTACCCTGCAAAACAATTTGTAATAGTTTTATTTCTCATGACATGGGCGAGCTATTCTAGTTTCCAACTTTTGATAATATTGATTAATTCTTTTTTCTTGCCCATTCTATGCCATCACGTTATATATCAAATGCAAGGCCTCATTATGACGAAAACAAATATATTTTTTTTCATATTTTTTAAATAAATTAATTAAAAGATATTAATAAAAATATAAAAAAATTTACCAAATCCCCCCCACCCTTATCTCCAAAACCATAAGCTGGAAAATTTTGACAAAAAATGGTGTCGCCCCTCACCTGAACTTTACTGGAAAAATAATATTCATTTTGGGGGGCAAATTATAGAATTAAATGGAAAATATAAAATTAAAATTGTTTCTAAACCATCATGTTATATATCAAATAAAAGGGCTCATTATGACGAAAAGAAAATCGGACGATGTACGGCATCAGCTGGCGCTTAGTCAAAGTCAACAAGATTTCAAGACAACACAAAATAAAAAGAGTCATTTAGTCGACCTTTTAGATGTTAATGTTGGACAAACGGCTACTGTTGATCCGTGGGGAATGGTGCGGTAACCCAGGCCACAGCAAGCGTCTCCCTGGAACCCGTCCTCACTCACCTCGCCTCCTTCTCACGAACCAGCATTAGCATCTGCCAGGTGGCGCTGCTACTAAGACGGATCCGTGGGGTACACCCGTCGCTACTCCCCCTGTTAACATAAATCCAACCAAACAACACGATCCTTGGTCGCCGACTAGTCAGAGTTCAACGGATTTAGACGAGTTCGATTCTCCGAGAATGAACGGTTTTAAGGCAAATATATTTTTTTCATACTTTTAAAATAAATTAATTAAAAGATATTAACAAAAATATAGAAAATTTTACCCATTCCCCCTCCTTATCTCCGAAACCATAAGCTGGAAAGTTTTGAAAAAAAATGGAGGTATAGCCCCTTTCCTGAACTTTACTGGAAAAATAAGGAGAAACCCCTAATATTCATTTTGGGGGGCAAATTATAAAATTAAATAGAAAATAAAAATTTATAATTGTTTCTAACGGATTATGTAATATATCAAATCTCATTATGACGAATACAAATATCATTTTTTAATTTGTTTGAAATGAATATTTTAAAATATATTTAAAAAATATTTTAAAATTTACCCATTCCCCCCGTTATTCCCCAAACTATAAGACCCAAATTTTTGTGTTTACAGGAAAAATATGAAGAAATTCCTAATATTAATATTGGGGGCCAAATTATAGAATTAAACGGAAAATAAAACGATATTTTTTTAAGGCATCATGCAATACATCAAATGAAAGGGCTCAGTATGAGGAATACAAATATATATTTTTCATATCTTTAAAATTAATTGTTTACAATATATTAACATAAAGATATAAAAAAATTTCATTTCTCGCTTTATTTCCGAAACCATACTACCTAAAATTTTGAAAATAATTAGGGGTACTGCGGCTCACTTGAAATGTATAAGAAAAATTATTAGTAAACCGCCCATAATAATTTTAGGGACAAATTATACAATTAAATGGAAAATAAAAAATCAATTTTCAAATGCATCATGTAATATATCAGATAAAAGGTTCAATTACAAATATATCATATTTTTAAATCATTTGTTTAAAAGATATTAACAAAAATATTAAACATCGACTTAATTCCCACTTTAGAAACTACACTATTTAAATTTTGAACAATATATTTTATTTGTATTTATAAATAATTTGAATAACAGATTTAATAATTTATAATTTAAAACTTGACCTGTTTTGCCCTTTATCTTCCAATCTACAATGCCTCAAAATTCATACAGTAGATTGTAAAAGGCTTCCCTGAAAGTTTATTAGTAAAATAAAACTCTAATGTTAATTTTTGTTGGCCAAATTAGAAAATTAAATACATACGTATTCTGATAAAAATCAAGCGAATCCTAAAGCAGATAAAATTAAAAAGTCTATGTGTGGAAAATCAAAGTGTATATTTTTTATAAATTTAAAACGCTTCCTTTAAAATATATTAGGGTAAATATAAGAAAATGCACTCATTCCCTGCTTGTCTGAAACTGGAATATTAGAATCTTGGAGGTGGTACGAAACCCTAAGTATGCGAGTCCAACTCGCACTTGATCAAATTATTTTAATATTATATCATTATTAATTAATTTTAGGTACAATTGTCAATTCATATAAAATGAATACAGCTCATTTTAGTATTACATAGAATAAACTGTTGCTACCGTTGAATATATAGATATATAATTTATTGTTTTGTATAAATGTTGTGTTAGCAATAATTTTAGCTAGGAATAAAACAAACTTTTCTTTGAGATGTTGTCTTCAAATACTTATTCAGATGAACAAAATTATCTAGTCCGATCGGGATACGAGTATACTAAAGATATTTTGAAAGTTTATAAATTCCACTCGAATTTGTCTATCTTGGATTTTCGGTATAATGTATGGAAATAGGTTTACAATAATAGTAAATATTGCACTAAATGTACAAATCTGCGACAGCCAGCCAGTGGTGCACTGACAATAGCTGTCAAGACACAATGGCGGATCTAGAATATTCTTGATGTGGGGCACAAGATGAAAATTATTGTAAATAATATTATTATATGTCTTATTCTCAGCAATTTATTAGGTTCCTATTTACATAACTATTACCTGCCCATATTGGTCTATTTTTCCATTTGTTTATTAAGTTCATGGTTAGTTGTAAATTATTAATTTATTTTTAGGGTTCCGTATATACAATATACGGATACCCTTATAATATCACTCAGGATTTCTGCCTCTGTCACATCACAGCCATTTTCTCCTAAACTACTGGACGGAAGAGGTTGAAATTTGGTATCAATGTATAGTTTGGTGACTCGATCAGGAGTACATATCGTAAATGAAGAAATTTTGATTTAAGGGGTACTTCTGGGGGAAAAACTAAAAAAATCGACTGTTCCCCCCCTGATCTCCGAAAGTACTGAGCCTAAAATTTTGAAAAAATAGGAAATATAGAGCGTTGCCTGAACTTTACAGGAAAATTAAGGAGAAATAATTAATATTAATTTTGGGGGGCAAATTATAGAATTAAATAAAAATTTAAAAATAAAAAAAATTTCAAACTCATCATGTAATATATCAAATGAAAGGTCTGATTCTGAGGAACACAAATATATTTTTTTCATATTAAAAAAATTAATTAAAAAGATATTAACGAAAACATACCAAAATTTACCTATTCCCCCCCTTATCTCCGGAATTATAAAACGTAAAGTTTTGAAAAAAAAAATAGATTTATAGGTTCTGACCTGAAGTTTACTGGAAAAACAAGGAGAAACCTCTACTTTTAATTTTGGGGGGCCAATTACAGAATTAAACGGAAAATATAAAATTAAAATTGTTTCTAACCCATCATGTTATATATCAAATGAGAGGGCTCATTACGACAAAAACAAATATATTTTTTTCAAAATTTTAAAATAAATAATTTAAAAGATATTAACAAAAATATAAAAAAATTTACCCATTCCCCCCCCCCTTATCTCCGAAACCATAAACTGGAAAATTTTGAAAAAAAATGGAAGTATAGCCCTTCACCTGAACTTTACTGGAAAATTAAGGAGAAACCCCTAATATTTATTTTGGGGGGGCAAATTATAGAATTAAATGGAAAATTAAAATTAAAATTGTTTCTAACCTATCATGTTATATATCAAATGAAAGGGCTCATTATGACGAAAACAAATATATTTTTTTCATATTTTTAAAATAAATTAATTAACAGATATTAACAAAAATATAAAAAAATTTACCCATCCCCCCTATCTCCGAAACCATAAGCTGGAAAATTTTGAAAAAACAATGGAGGTATAGCCCCTCACCTGAACTTTACTGGAAAAATAAGAAAAACCCCTAATATTTTTTTGGGGGCAAATTATAGAATTAAATGGAAAATATAAAATTAAAATTGTTTCTAACCCAGCATGTTATATATCAAATAAAAGGGCTCATGATGAAGAAAAGAAATATATTTTTTCCATATTTATAAAATAAATTAATTAAAAGATATTAACAAAAATATAAAAAAATTTACCCATTCTCCCCCTTATCTCCGAAACCATGAAAAATTTTGAAAAACTGGAAGTATAGCCCCTCACCTGAACTTTACTGGAAAATTAAGAAGAAACCCCTAATATTCATTTTGGGGGGCAAATTATAGAATTAAATGGAAAATAAAAAATTATAATTGTTTCTAACGGGTCATGTAATAATATATCAAATCCCAGGGCTC
Organism: Octodonta nipae; assembly: GCA_034190945.1. Lineage (NCBI taxonomy): Eukaryota > Metazoa > Arthropoda > Insecta > Coleoptera > Chrysomelidae > Octodonta > Octodonta nipae. The sequence continues at coordinate 31,448,430 of CM067219.1, read as the reverse complement.
ATTATGACGAATAGGTACAAATATATTTTTTAATTTTTTTTTTAAAATGAGTATTTTAAAATATATTAAAAAAATATTTTAAAAGAATTGCCCATTCTCCCCGTTATTCTCCAAACTCTAAGACCTCTTTTTTTGTTTATAGGAAAAATATGAAAAAAAAATCCCTAATTCTATTATTTGGCCTCCAAATAATAGAATTAAACGGAAAATAAATTACTAGAAAACCCCCATAGTAATTTTAGGGACAAATTATACAAGTAAATAGAAAATAAAGATTCAATTTTCAAACGCATCATGTAATATATCAGATAAAAGGCTCATTATGTGAATTACAAATATAACATATTTTTAAATCATTTGTTTAAAAAATATTAAAAATATTAAAATCGACTTAATTCCCACTTTAGAAACTACACTATTTGAAATTTGAAAAATATATTTTATTTATATTTTTAAATAATTTGAATAACAGATTTAATAATTTATAATTTAAACTTTGACCTATTTTGCCGTTTTTCTTCCAATCTACAGAGCCTCAAAACTCAGACAGTAGATTATAAAAGGCATTTCTGAAAGTTTATTAGTAAAATAAAACTCTAATGTTACTTCTTGGGGGCCAAATTAGAAAATTTAATACATATGTATTGTGATAAAAATCAAGCGAATCCTAAAGCAGATAAAATAAAAAGTCTATTTTTGGAAAATCAAAGTGTATATTTTTTATAAATTTAAAATGCTTCCTTTAAAAGATATAAGAGTAAGTATAAGAAAATGCACTAATTCCCTGCTTGTCTGAAACTGGAATATTCGAATCTTGAAGGTGGTACGGAACCCTAAGTATGCGAGTCCAACTCGTACTTGACCAAATTATTTTCCACTGTCTGGATCCCCCATTGTTAAGACATCGGAGAAGAAATAAGGGTCGGTCGTTTAAGCAAAAATTCACAACCAGTATTAATACATTTTACGGTACTAAAACAAAAGTCGAAGATATACGAAGTGAAGGACACTTAATGAGCTTTCAAAATATACTCACCGACAAAGAATTCGCAACACCCAGAAGGAAATAATTAAATTTAATATTGTTTGGGCAAAACTTAGATGCTATAGTAATTAGTAGCTGATAAAAATCTGAATAAAAATACCAATCATTTTTTTATTAAGTTTTTTATTATGTGTTTGTCCATAGCGGTTATCTATACTGTCCCCTACACGTCTTTGCCATTGATTCAATTAAGTGGTCTATTTCTTCTTGAGGAATACCATCCCAAGCTACATGTGGTCTGGGGTAAATTTTCGAGTCTGGTGCCATTCCACATTACAATGTTCGTTCTCTGCACCAGTGTAGTTATTGTCGTCGATGCTCAGCGGTCAGAGGTAGCACAAGATAGAGTCGCTAATGCTGCAGTCCAAAAAACCTGATACGTCGGTAACGTTCGGACACTTACAAGATGGCCTTGTTCTCCTAATCACTCAACAGCCAAATTTCAAGTTATTGAAAATCGGTTTCTAAAGGCCATAAGTCTTAGAAGTCGATCTTCAACTTCATTTGGTCCTCTTCGACATCCGGTGCCTACTCTTCTCCGATTTTAGGTGTTATCAAACCCCGGTTGACAACATTTTATAACAGTAGTTTAATTTCTGTTGGTGTGGTTAGTGATTTCTCGAAATGAAAAGCCCGCCTCCCGTAAACCTCTTTCAAATTCACTGGTGATACATTCAGCATATACTTACTTTAGGCATTTTTTGATAAAAAAATCAAAAAACGATTTCAATGTAATTGATAAAAAAGTTTACATGAACCAAGATTCACCAAACTTTTCTAAGTTTTAATCATTTACTCCTTACTATAGCATCTATGTTTTACCAAAACAATATTAAATTTAAACATCTCCTTCCAAGTGTTGCTATTTCTTTGTCAGTGAGTATATATTTTGCATACCGCCATCGGACTATCGTTCTGCAAAATATTTCTACAAATTATTTAAATTGAAATTCTGCAAGATCTCAACATTTAAATAATTAGGAGGCAGATCAAGGTTCCAGCTGTTGTTACAACCAAGTTAGGTATTTTTTAAAAACTCTCACTTTATAACGTTTTTTCCAGCTTTTGTTTATGAAAAATGCTGCGATCAATATTTATAAACACTCATTTTGAAGATTTTCTGATCCTCTATTTTTTTTATTGACGCCATATTAACAGCTCATTACGTTTTACAGTATAAGCAGCACACGAAAATATCGCATATTTTTTGGCATTTTTAAGGCTCAAAATAATTTACTTCTACGAGTCTGCTTTTAAAATTATATCAGTTATAACTTAGAAATTATTACGAGTATTTACATAGTGGCGTATGCGGTTTGGTGTTGAATTTTATGCTACTTCAAATTTTATTTAAATTTGTTCGTAGGTACGTGCAAATAACCCAACAGAGAATAATTTCCTGCAATAAATGAATGCGTTGCTGAATACCAATTATCCGCTCATTGAGCAAACACACGGCGCAAATAATGACTATCTTCATTTAGATCATACTCAAGCTGGACGACTTAATATAGTTAACTAAGATATTTTGGCAAAATCTTTTATAAAATCGATAGATAAGGCCTTTCCAATCATATGAGGTAGGTAATAACAACTTCTATGGTTTAGTGTAGTACATTCGTTATGTTTATTTTGTTTATATATCATTAATAGATTGGGCACAGGTAACACCGAAAGCCCGGTCGTCAAATAATGATAAATTTCATTTAAAGATTTATAAGAACAAAATTATCTTGCTAACCATTAATTTAATAAGCTAAAAATATGTTTTGTTAAATTAATTATTATTACTATTTCTTTTAGCACCTTTAGTTGTTGATTTCATTTGCCATGCTAAAATTTTCTGCATAAGATCGCACAGAATAGCAATTTCGGAATTTAGTCTGACATGTATGTCAATGAATTTTCTAACAGGCGGGGAGTCGGTGACACTAAAAAACCGGTCATTAAATGAAATGAAAAGTTTTCATCTAAAACGATAGTTAAGAGATATAAAAAAAGACTTTTTTACTTCTCGTTTATTTAATGAGCCGAAAATATGTTATTAATACGTGATTAAAACGTTCAGTGTCAACGGTTCCCGGACTATTACGTTGAAATTTATACCTTTATGAGGAAATTTCAGTAATGACACCTTGAGGTTGATTTTGGTATATTGCCTTTTTTGGCAATTTTCTGAGAAATTACATGTTACATGTCATAGAAACATGAGACTACCTCGGAATCTACCTTAACAGAATGCAATTTAAAAAAAAAACTATACAAATCGGTAGGGGTTTCATTCCCAAACGTCATTTCACGAATAGAATGCTTTTCTCAAATTTAAAGTTTCACAAGTGAGGATATATGCACTGAGAAGGAATACGTAACATACAGTTCCACTCGAAGTATTACCGGCTCAATTGCACATTTACAGATACACTTTAGCTCCAGCAATGTGGTTTCCCAAAATGTCAGCCATTCACATTCATTTTTTCTGGAAATTATTAGTATGTTTTTTCCCGAAACATGCGGTTTTTTGTCACTCCATTACCATACATTTTCTGTGTTCACATTTCTATTGAAAAATACTTTGTGAGTAGGTTTGGTTTCGATTAATTTTATTGATCTAAACCCAAACAAACTTAAGTTGGCTCAATACCTTTCAAATAAGTCAAGACTTATTAAAAATTCCTATTTAAGATTAATGGCCACAGTTGCCCTGTGACGTCAGCTATTATTGTTAGGTCAACTATTACCACTAGAATGACACCTCGAAGAGAGTACTAGTACAGAAGTTTACAACTGTTTATTTTCATCATCCAAATTTCATTATTGTAAAAATAAGCGTTGAAACGACTTGAGGGTTAGGGGACTTTAGCACTGTATATCCAAAAAAATCAGTAATTGACAACATCCTCCTTTTTGGAAGTCAGTAAAAAATGAACAGATATTTCAAAACTTTCTAAAGAATTATTTAAAAGGAACTTTCAGTATCAGTTAAGACTTCAAAAGCCACGGAATTACTGTTCCAGTTTAGACGCTAGTTATCAGTTTGTTGTTTGCTACCAATATACATCGTACTTCAAGTTACACTTCCTTGTAAATTCAATTTCACCCAGCTTTCAGTTCTCAAACGTTTTTCACAAAATGAATGTAAAGCAATTTGCCAAAGGTGCTGAAATTTCAAACATGATATCCTACATATTCCATCATATTCCATTAAAATTTCAAATAAAGGTTTAACAATAAATTTCTTGTTAACTGTTCCCAGGCTGTTGAAAAACAAGCCAATTCCAGAAAGAGCTTTTGCGGTTTAATATCAACGGCTTTTATCCAATTACATTTAATGTTTTTACCGAACTCCTTTTACGAATTTTTTTTCTCGGGGAAATGTTCATAATGTATTTTTTTATATGACACAATGAAACGCATCACATATAAACGCCACCTGCTTTATATAAGAACTATTTAATGATAGAAGAATTAATGTTCCCTTTCTATATTAATAAAGGGGAGTTCGTGACCGAACAAATTATGAAATGTTAGTCCGAGTAAAAATATTATACTTTTATTACCTACAATTTTAGTCTTTAATCTGAAAGGTAAAACCAATAAAACAGTGAAAGTTTATGAATCTGGTACATCACTGGCTTGGCAGTACTTTAACACTTTCGTTGTTTTAATGAAAATAGTACCTATCGAAACTGATTCCCTCTACTCTCATTTTATTATAACAGGAAACGTCAAAATCAAAATTTTTTGTTTTGTGTTTGTTTATCTAAAGTTTTATATTATACAGGATAATTCAAATTTGACTACACGGAAACTACATGAGATTTGTAGAAGTTTAAATGGGGACAAAATTCATACAGTGTTTGAAAAAATGCCGTTTATATAATTTAACTTTTCAGAGTACTCCAGAAAAAATTTAAAAAATACAAAATTGGAGGTTTGGTTTTCATTTTTTTATAGCGTAATTTGACATAAGAAAAGGCAAAACTAAAAACACATTTTCATTGATAGTTTTTTCAGAAATTCGATTACTTTAAAATTATTATTATTAAAATTTGCTATCTTAAAAGCACACATATTTACATAAAAAGTAATATTATCTTAGTTGGCTTTGATTCCACCGAAGTACTAATCAAACAAAAATAGAGTATCCATATTTTTAAACATAAGTTTCACAAATGAAGATATGTTAAGGGGTTGTTAAAATTTTATAGAAGCAGTGTGCAAAACAGCTCTAATGTGTACTTTCGTCGGTCCAAATAATGATATTCAAAAAATCTTAAGTATCCTCTCTATTTAAGAGACAGTTACAAAACTCAATTCTTCTCAGGATTACCTGGATATAGTTTCTGGTAGATATGTATTTTCTATAATTTGTACCACTTTGTTTAAAGTCCTTCCAAACGCTAGTTTGTGGCATATTTATGTCTGACAAAATTTGATAAGTTGCATGTCATAGAAAGAAAAGGTTAGTTATTAAAAAAATAATTTACAAAATTTAGTTTGGCTTTTACCAATAAGTTATTTTTAGTACTTTCTTCCATTCTGCTCCCATATATTATATTGGGTTTACGAAAAGCACCAAACTCACCCAAATGTTCATTATAAATTTTATAAAATATTGTTATAGACTCTGTGGGTTCAATTAATTATTTTGACGAACTTCACACTTCACTTTTCTAGAAACTTTTATTTACACGTAAACATAATATATTTCCAACAGCTGATTCTAATACTATTTACATCGAAATCATACCAAGTAAATAAGCTCAACGCACTAAAACTAACTAACTAATTAATGTCTCTTTATATAGCGTAAATAGTCGTTCTCGATGGCACTACATTTTTCGGCCCAGCGTCGAGAATATTGTTTGGCGCCATTTCGAAAATTCCAGTCTAACTTTGTATCAACCCAGTGATTGATGTCCCATCGGAATGAAGCCACGGCCGACTTAAATTCGTAACACTGCCCCCCCTTTAATTCTGATCGTTCCGGTCAGAAACATCGACTCCATGGTAGGGAGCGAGTCGATCTAAACCACCTTCAACTTAACCCTGGGGCTTCGACGGATACGGTAGACAACATCATTGATCCTCTTGACCACCTCGTATGGACCATCCCAGGCGGGTGTAAGCTTTAGAGATTTACCCTTGCTCCGTTGGGGGTTGTATTGCTAGACTTTATCCCTCTCTTGGAAGCCGACTGAATTGGCCTTGAGGTAATATCGCTTCTTCATCCGGTCACTGGTAGCCAATATCTGCGTTCGGGCTAATTCGTGTATTGTCAGCATGTTATGTCGGAGCTGGTCGGCATAATCGTTGATGTCTTGGGAAAGTTCTTCGTGGGAGCCAAAAGCCAAATCTTTTCCGAATAGGACCCTGACTGGAGTCAGGCCTGTACTATTATGTACGGCTGAGCGTTATGACAACAGGAATAAGGGAAAATGCTCATTCTGCTTCTGACACCAAATTGTTATAAACTCTTTGGGTTCAATTAATAATTTTGACGAACGAATAAAAACTAATCTAACTAACTCCTGAAATTAATATCTCTTTATATAGCGTAAATTGTCATTCTCGATGGTACCACATTTTTCTGCCCAGCGTCAAGAATACTGTTTGGCGCCATTTCGAAAATTCCCGTCTAACTATTTATTAACCCAGCGATTGCTGTTTCATCGGTAAATTTCGTAACAATATTTGGTGCGGCTTCTGCCTTTCTGCAGATACCTCAAAATAGTTTCGTACAGTTTCTATTACATTTGCAACAAACTGTTAACACATCTTGTTTTTCTTGATTTGTGAAACTCATTGTGTACTCTAATTTTGCTTGACAAGTGTTGTCATGTATATAAAAGATAATTCTTCGGTAAAGTGAAGGCCAACTCAGGTGATATTTCTTTTTATATAAATAGCTTTTAAGAGACTGTTGTGTTGGTTTTGCGTGTACTGATTAAATAACGCTACAAAAGATTAATTAACGAAACTTCAGTTTTATATTTTATCGGATATCTTCGGCAGCAATCAAGCAGTAATTTACGCAATTTTACTTTACTTATATTTTTGTCATTTTCGACTTTTTAAGATTTTAACCTTGTTCGTGTCTCTCAAGAATTTGACAGTTTTGACATTCTTGACCTTTTGAGATTTTATAATTTTTTTATATTTGTCGTTTTTGACATTTTCGAGGATTTCGTCAATTTCTACGTAATTGACTTTTTGGGTTTTTTTATATACATTTACATTTTTAACACTATAGTATTTTGTAATTTTTTAAAAACAATCAAGTAAAGCAACAATTTTCTACCTTGTATACATTTGTAGAGATAGTTCTATATAAATTGCCATTATGAACGAAGAAAATGAAGATGATTTATGTAAAAATGAATCAAAACTAAATCTAACTACGAAATAGTACTTATAACTACATAATAACCATTCATTACACATTTTATAGCCCTATTTCACCTCTTGAGTCAAGTCAAGTTCAACTTTAACTGCTTTAACTATACTTATTACAGAAATACTAAAGCTATCTGCCACCCAAATTTTATCACTCAGGTTTGAATTTTGCAAAAAATATATTGTATAGAATACTTTCGACTGAAATTTTTAATAAACAGTATCATTTTGTATATAAATCCCTTTGGCAATATTTAAAAAAATATACATACTAATACCCAAAAGAGAAAGTTGTTTGGAGTTTGAATTACAGGAACCAACATAGGATATTTTTTTCAAAAGTGATGTCAAAGTTTGTACAGAAATGCAGATTTTGACAGACTTTGCAGTAATTATGCTCTTACTACCAAAAAAATTTAAAAATACAAACTACAGATTCCATAACTATCATTCGGAAAACAACTATTAAGATAATTCCCAAGCACTACCTGAAGTCACTCAAAAAATCATCAATCTTCAGTTTGATGAGTCACTTACAAACGAAAGAGCATCTATTTCTGGGCAAGAAAATATTCCTATTAGGTATAGCTGAGGTCATTTAGATAGAAAATGATTTTTTGGTCGAATGAAACTAATATTAACGTGCTCTAAAGATAAAACATGACCAATTGACATAAAATCTATCCGCGAAATCGTATTTATTCCTATGGACAATGTAGTAGAGAAATGAAAAACCTACAAAACGAGCTACTATAACCTCAACTTCGTTAATTGGTTTCTTAGATAATGAAACCTTTAATCGATATTGCAAAAAAAATCATTTATATATTTTTCTATTTTATTGTTAAAACATTCTTATTAACTGGGAGGGCAGGCCTTCTCATACACAATTAACGTTCTAAAAATAAATATTGGACCCCGGGTAGTTTGGCAAAATTTAGTCAAATCGATGAAGTCCTTTTTTAAAAGTTCACTGCGATCTCCCGTTAGCAATTTCTCGAATGGACTTGCCATCGGGATTATTTCAGAATGGCCAAATATTTTCAATTATTATATGTATTATTTAAAGTTTGGAATACTGAGATGAATGGTTTCTAGATGAACTCTTCTACTTTCCAACTCTGGTTTGTTCACAATGATAGGGTCATCCGGTGATGTAGAATGGCCTTTTAAAAAAAGATCTTCTATGGGCTTGACTGAAATTTTGCAAAAACTACCGTAGTTACAATGTTTACTTTTAGAACATAAATTAGGTCTACCCTCTCAGTTTAGAAGTTTATAAGTTAATACTAGGGTTTTCGCGTGCCCGCCTTTTTTAATACGCGGGAATTCCCGGGTATCGGGGTATTTCCGATTTTAACAGAAAAAGACAAAATTTTATAATCATGTTTTATTTAATTATACTAAAGGGTATTTATGTTAATGAGTGAAGTACATAATCATAACTCACAGTTAAGCAATCTTGTGCTCGTTAACAAATTAGGAACAAATATGGCTCATTACTCCAATAAATTCTGTTGTACAATAACAAAAATAACTGACAAACTAAAATAAACTAAAAGGAACAACTTTCCTCTCTGAAACGGTTATTTAAAATAACATACAGTTAAACAATCTTTTATTATCATAAACATTTAAAAAAATTAAAATCACAAAAACTTTTTGGTATTACATAATAAAAATTACAACTTAAAAATCTTTCTTCTCAGAAAAAAATATTTTCTCATGCAGTTAAAAATTAATATTTTTCCTTTTGTAATAATAACCTTTAATTCAATTACTTACCGTCTCGTTCTCCGAACAATATAGTCCGAATATATTTACACTTCTAATTAAATAATAAAATCAAAACTTTGTCAGTTAATGAAATAAAAATAAAACACGGCGCGGCGCGGCGCGGTGACATAACTAAACCTAACCTCAAAACTGCATTTTTGTTAAAAACTCAAGAACAACAACGCATTCCTTAAAGCACGTTAATTTATTTGTAGTGCAAATTTGCTAATATTATTTTTAAGGCGCTACTTATTTTCTTAGTGATAAGTTATGGAAAATTTTTATAATTTTTTTGTTTTAAGTAGGTACCCGGGTCTGACTGTGAAATAGTACCCGGGTAGTAAACTTTTCATTTACCCGGGTATACCCGAATCCGGGTACCCAGATAAAAAAAATCCTATTAACTAGGATTTTTTTGAAATCAAAATAAAAAAAATTATAAACGACTAATTTTTATTCCCTACAACTATGTCCGCAGTAGCAAACAAACAAACAAAAAACAAAAACGCATTGTTAAAAAATGTTGAATTTTAAGTCAATTAGTCATGTTTCATTATTAAAATCGTTGATATTGGTTTTGTTCTACTATAAATTTTATGTATCATGGCATCGTTATCAAGATATCGTGAGAAAATCTCAAAAATTTGGGACATGAAATTTTAGTTCCAGTGATCCTCAAAGTTGGTGAGTCAAGCCAGCCGTTCACTAGGTTGTATCTACACGTCAAAAAAATGGAGGAATTAATGTTACATAATATAAATAAATAAAGCAGCAAATTATGGATCACATACATGGAATGTATTAAACAAATAATTTGTTTATGCTGTAAAAAAAGTGTAGGCGGATTACATATTTCGTCCACATATTTCATACTTCTTTTGTATGCACACGTTAGAACAAATAAGAACTTTTACTATAGATTTTTGTGATAAACAAAAATACATAACATATGTTGAAACGAATAAAAGTTCTTACAGTACATTTTTCTGAAAAAGAATACAAACACATAAGTTAAAACATATAAAACGTTTTTGAAGAAATGTTTTCGATGCAAAATTATTAAATACAATTTCAAGTTAAGCTATTCTAGGCACCTATCAAAAATTCTCATTGGCATCAAGTTCAAAATTCGTTCATTCTTAAGATATGAGAAGTCAAAATGTTGTTTTCTGACTAACTCTTGATAATATGGATATGTTGCCCCAACACTGTAAATAACAAATATCGATGAAGATTAGTTGATGTTTTGTTAAAATTGTGTAGCATAATAAAACATAAACTTGTCGGATCTACCATAAGGCATAAAACTCATTTTAAGTTCAAAATTGCGGACGATTAGCTATTTTTGACTTGGTTCATTTGCCATTGATAAATGACATAAGTAAGGTAGCGACGATACATCTCTCCGAAAATTATGAACTTAATGACAACAATTCAAACCATTTTATTAGAATAATCATTAAGGAAGCAAATGTTTGCGGCAGTCATACGAAAATGTCATAAAAGTTCGGACTTCTATAACTCCAGTTATAAGAATTATAAATGGACAGATTGTTGCATTTGTGATAACTTTAATCTTTAGATCTTTTAGTTATTGTCTATTATTACCATGGCGAAAATTTTCCAGAAAAGCAGTTTTTTTGTAAATATATACTAATAAAAGGATTTAATTGGAATAGTTATCTCAGTCTGTTCACAATGCTTGGAGTAATGTATCGTCACTGTAACTTATGTACTTTATCAATGGCAAATGAACCCCAACTAAAAAAATAACCTATCGTATTGAAAAGTGAACCTGTCCGATAGACCCAACAATGAGTTTTATGCTTTATCATAGATCCAACTAGTTAATGTTTTTATTTTACATAATTTTATATTATATATATATAACAAATATCTATATAATTAATATATATATATATATATATATATATATATATATATATATTAATTAACTCATCTTCATAGATATTTGTTTGAGTTTTGGGGCAGCGTATACATATTATTATCAAGAGCTAGTCGGACTACCCATGAGAACTTTTGATCTACAGATCTTAAAGAACATCATACTATAGATACCGCGAAAGCCTTTTTGCATAAGGATATGGCGGGTCCTTTATGTGACAGTTACTTTAACGTTTACACCATTTTTGCAGATATTTTCTGATTTTGTGATAAAAGGTAGGTAGGTTTTACTTTTTAGAAAATTATATATCGGAATTTACTTAACACAATACAATTCATTTTTTTAGCTTTTTTATTGAAATCCGTAGAGCTTCATTTAATTGCAGTCCCTTACGATAAATCTGCCGTTATAGAAAATTATATGGTTCTTTCCATAATAATCGTTTACGGAGTGCAGTTTAAATCATGAAAATTAGTAAGACATTTTTGAGCTATCCATCAGCATACATAAAAAAAGTTGTTACTTTTAGTAATCGGCTAAAAATGTTTTAAATTTTCAAATTTTCTCATGAGGAATGCACATTTGTGCTTTGTCACATTACTAATGGACCACCCTATATATAGAACGAAATAGTGAAGATGCTCTGTCAATGAATACATGAAGCAGGACCAGGCGAAGACTCTCTTCCGAGTACCAATGAGATTTTTAAAAAACTAAAATTTATCATCACGATTTCTACTCACGCAAAGAGAGTTATAAATATTCAACGTTGGATCGAATATAATTTCAATACCACAAATCTTTATAAAACGCGCTATGATTTAATATGCACACTTTGTAGCACGAATGAAGTACAGTGTTTGAAGTTGCAGGAATTTATGGAAATTCTTATCGTACATCTTCAGCGTTCTTTGTATTACGAAGAAAGTACGAAGATTTACTATATTATGATGTGACATTGATTAAAGGCCAGTAGGCAATGTCTGATATTATGTAGGATTTCTCACATTATATTAGTGTCAGAACGAACAGGAAATCACGGCAATAATTAGCGTTCTGCGTCTGCTCAAGTTGTAAATAATGAAGACTTTTAAAGATTAGGGATTTATTCATTAAGGATATGAAAACTCCAGATACCATCTAAGCGTAAACAAGTAATTCCCAGGTATAATACGAAGTTTGTTTTGCGGTTTCTGATTTATATTAGTGTACATAATTAATAAGGAAAGTATCTATATATAAATAGGCAAAGACAAAACGGTTCGGTATCACTTTCCCCACTGTCCCTCAACCGATTTTCTTTATTTCTGTTTTGTTTAGTAGCTATTGTCGACCTTCGTGCAGAATACTAAAATGTATTTATATTATTGGTTCATTCATTAAATAAAAAATTAATTATAAAATCAGTATTTATGTCCATATTGTCAATGTCAAACAGACAGTGCCGCCAGATTTCTTCTTAATGCACAGATCGTAAGAATTCACGGTAAATGTGTAGATATGGCAACCCTGATATTCTTGGCCATCTGCAAGGAATTTGATTTAAATTTTGACATTTGTATTCACCTAATATTAGATATAAAACAGAAATCATCATGGGTTGCTAGGTACGTGTGTTTAACTCGCATTATTAAAAATATGCTGAATCATAAGATATATTGTAGTTTAAGGTTTATTAATATTGTAATTATTTGTCATGTAATAATACAAATTCATACTAACTTTTGAGTTAGTTCTTTGCATTTACCTCTTACAAGTTGAAATTGTAACTGTAAAATGTCTGAAAAAGCATTTTAATTTCATTCTATTATACTCACTTAATGACTACTAAAATTGTTCTTTCTCAAATCAAAAATATTATATAATATGACGAATTTTAAGCTTATTATATTGAAAACAATACTGAATACATATTATTCAAAGGCAGAAGCTTTTAATTATTTTTGAGTATGTAACATAACGTCAGGTAATGTTTTCTGATAATGTGGGTCTTATAGAAAATTAGTTTTACTTTACGTGGTGCCATTGCTGCAATGTCCTGGCTTTTAACACTTGGGAACTAACTATTACTGAAATGAAAAATACCACTGACATTTTAAAGGTGTGTTTAAAATATAAAGAAATTCATTGCAGGTTCCGATTTATTAGGTTTAGTTAAGTAAATTTAGTCTAGAGTAAAATATATTTTTATTCGACATATTTTTACCTTTTAATCTCACATATATAACGTAAATTTGGTAAACTCACAATGGTTAAAAAACTTAAAATTCAAATAAATCTACCACAACAGTCTGTGGTCAAACCACTGCCTAATTATATTTGCTAGGTAGATTCTCAAATGACTACACACGGCAGTGTATGGGTGACGCTCTTTCAGATCATCATATGATGGGCATCTAATACCATCTAGTATTTGGAGTTGCCAATAAATAGTTCAAGAATAATTAGTGTTGTAGATCAGTATTGATTTTTCGGACATGTACTAACTTTCGTGATTATAAAGGTGTTGTGTAACAAATCACCAATCAGCGGACCATAGAAATGACATTAAAAATATTAGAAATTTCTTTAGGTTGTTTGTCATACCTATTTATGAAATCGTTTAAATGACGGAAACTTTTAGGTTACAAAGAATAACTACATTAAACATATTGCATAGAACTTATACATTTGTAATAATGTATAAAATATATTTATGTAAAAATAATCCTACAATAATATACATAAATAAAAAATATTGCATTAATTATTTCTACAAATTTAATCCAAAGTAATTGGGGAAATCAAAGCCCTCACATATTCTTTGATTTTGCCTCCACTTTATTTCTTATTAAAATATAGGTACTTTTTGTCAACAGAACACCAATAATGTTCAAATTTATAACTTTAGTTTCAATCACTTAGCTACCGCTTGTTGTCATAAATATATAAATTTCATCATATTAACAATCATATTTAACAGATATAAAGAAATCACTTAACTTAAGGAATGAGGTGAAAAGGTGACGAAATCACAATTATTTAGCATAAACTCTAATAACCCTTTTTCATGGGAGTAATGCTGCAAAATCCTCGCGAGAGGGCAGCACTTGCGAAAAAAACAAACAATATGTCATCTTTATATAGTACAGTGTGTTATAGCTGAACTATTTAAAATTATTAAACAATTTATAAAATATATTTTAATGTAACCTCATTACCAACAAAACCTGGTAATTTTGTTTAGATTTTTGCATTACGAACAAAACCTGGTAGTTTTGTTTAGATTTTTCATAGAATTCTTGAATTTTTGGTTTTGCTCCTGGAACGTGCTCCTGCCACAATCATGTTTTTGATATCTAATTCTAAAGCTATTTGAATCGAAATGAGTGTTTCTTTCTACCTAATGTTTCGCAGTAGAGGAAAATTGGATATACTACACTATAATATTCAAAAGTCATACGATATAGAGTAGCGGAAGGTAATCCCTAAAGTTAGTAAAATCAATCATTGGTGACGCTTCTCATCTTTAATTCAATGTGCTAAATGACAGCATAGTGACGTTTTTTTATGGCCACGACCTCACCATGGTGAATGCTGTAAATCATAACATGGCAGGCACTTGTCTCTTGAAAGAAATTATCATGTACATATTGTCCAATCTAATCTATTATGGAAAATTCAGTTTAACAATCAGATCAATGAGATCATAAATCTATAACGTTGTGATTTTTGATGTTTTCAAGTAACCCAGTTGGATTATTATTTGTTAATTAGATATTGTTCACAAACAACATATATAGCGTTTTAGTAATATTATTTGCCAATAACTGTTCACTGATGTTATTTGACTGTGAATATAGACATTTGTGAATAAACTTATTGTAACACTTCTTGATAATTAAGTTACTCGACAATTGAACACATATCCACTTCAGGATCTGCTTTAACATAATATAGTATAAACTACCAAAAACGGTTAAGTCACTTTTAAAACATATGTGAATATAAAAGGTGTTCCAATTTGAGGTTAATTTTTACAATATTAATAAATTACACAAATTATTTGAGAATGATCAAATATTTTATTTCAAATGATAGTACAATTGTTTCGGTTTAGTAATGGAAAACAATATCTTGTACATGACCACCTGCTGCATATTTTGCCAAAATTTTCGATATCTTTCTGGCATAACTACGATTCATTTACTTGAAAACAGTCAATAATGTTCTCCTATAGGTCATCAATTGTTTGTGGATCGTTGACATAGATCTTTTCTTTCAAATAACTCCATAGGAAAAACTCTAGAGGTGTTAGATCGCAAGATCTAGGGGGGGGGGCAATTAATGTTTCCTTATTCGATTACCAAATTTCTGTTTCAAAAGATTCATTGTTTCTGCTACTGAATGAGATGTTGCACCGTCCTGTTGAAACCACATATTCTGGACATCTACCGATTTGCTCCAATTCATCCTACAAAAAGTTAGTAATCATCATTCTATCTCGATCACCATTCACAGTAACAGCATTTCCATTGTCATCTTCAAAAAAGTATGGACCAATCATTCCACAAGCCCAAAAACCACACCAAACAGTTACATTTTTTTTCTGCATCAGTTTTTCCATTATTTCTCATGGATTTGGTTCACCCCAGATCGACAATTTTGCTTGTTAACAAATCCACTCAATTCAAGATGTGCTTCATCGCTAAAGATGATTTTGTTGAAAAAATTCACATTTTCAAGTTTCCATTGTATGGCCCATTTAACAAATTGTCGACGTAAACCAAAGTCTGTATTTCTTGTGTTATCTAAATCTTGTAAGCCTTTAAATGAAGATCTTTGTGCAAAATTCTGAATAAAGTGGTTTTTGGAATGTTCAAATGCTTTGCACGATGACGAATTGATGTTTTTGGTTGTTTAACAAAACTAGCAGTAACACCTGCAATGTTTTCTTCTGAACGTCCTGACGGACAATTTTCTATTCCATATTCCAATACGCGTTACTCAATCGTATATCTCTCCTTTTTTATTAACCGGAATATCCCTACTTGTCATCTGTCAAATCACATATGACATTGCAGTACAAAAAATATAAATGGCGGTAAATTTAAAAATTAACCTCAAATTGAAACAACACCCTTTATTTCCTTTTTTTTTGGACTATACTATGAGAGTGCTATGCCATTGTTCTGGTATGTGTTTTGAAGCTATAGACAGGTATTGTTAAAACCTTTTGTCTATGCATTTCTTTCCCAGCATAGATCAGTAATTCGGCCGTTACTAAGTTCCTTCTGCAATTTCCATTCTATTGACTTCCGTTCTTCACTGAATACTTCTGGTGTTTCTTATTTAGCCATCTGTATTTTAAGAGTTCCGGGGCTTATCTGATGCTTGTGCTCTTTAAGTATTATGCCCAAAATTTGGAGCTCCATTGATCTTCGTGTCGCTCATCTATTATACCATGTGAATCCATTTTAAACATCTTGTAACAGCATTGATAAAATATTCTGTAACGCAGACGCATCAATACATTCTTATTAATTTTTTTGATTATCATCTTAACTTCCCAAATGGCTTTCTTTTGTCGCAAATAGACATAGTTATGTACTACACATGATTTTGTTATTGTTAGATTCGTTACTTAGATCGATGTCACATGTTAGTTTGCCCAATTCTATTAACATTACATTTACATCTTTGTGTTTCAGCTATAAGAACGATATTATCAGTACATCTGAGGTAATTATAATTGATGTCTATTTATTAGGATCTATTGATTATTTTGCTATGAAATTTGTTAAAGCATCTCCTAAAGCATCCATAAAGTATTTTTCGAGAGTGTTTCTTTGCTCTTTATCTGGTATATGCTAATCGTTTTGGAGGAAATGGATAGTGTTAAAATCATAAGCTTGACTACTCCAAATTTGATATATTAGGTCTAATACAAGCTCAAAAATGGAAAAACCCATATTTATGGAGCTTAAATGGAGAGAGCGGCAAAATTTACCTTTAAGTGTGATCATAATTTATACCCCATTTAAATCAGCTAGTTTAGACAAAGCGGTATTTGATCTGGCGTGTTAATTAAGGCATTGTTAAAATACGCTGGTTAAAACAAGGTTTATTTCAGTAACTGTTCAAAGTGTTTGCAATTAACTGTTTGTCAGTCTGCAGTGTATTCGAAGATCACTAATGCTTAGCTTTTATCTTGTTCCCGAAATTTTCCGGGACGTATAATTACAAAATTCTGAAACTTGTCTAATGCACTTTACAACTTTTTCATTAGACATCTTATGAACTATCTGCACCAATTTTACAAGGCTAACTCTCAGGTTAACTATTACTTTTTTTCAGAAACTATTCGAAATTTCTTTAATATGTGTTATAAACTATACCCCCATACTTCTATACTCCATGGTTACAAATTACTAAAAGTCTTAAATGCAGAATGACACTTAAGCTCAAATTTAAGAATAGCCAGTAAAAATCTATAGGACCCTGAATGCGGTCCTCTTATCTTTCTCTTACAATAGTAATCTTCTGACCGAAATTTTTTGAAGAGCCGGTAAAACTCTAGGCAACTACTGCTTTAGTTTTCCTTTACTTCTCGATAAATTTCACGAGATTGAGCTGTACCGTGGACTTATTGATCACTGTGTATATGTTTTCAATGAACACTGTATACAGGGTGTCCCAAATTCGATTCTATATACATTAGGAAGTGATGTCGACTCCTATTATACCTACAGCAAACGTCAAATGGGGAAAGTTTTAGAGAAAACGTAGAACATTCGATATCTGGCTTCAGATTTACAATCGGCAGACATCATTCGGACAGATTTTTAAAACGATTAAGACGACGTGTATGACAGGTCTTAATCGCCTTTTGAGTTTTAGCCAAACAAATGGTCCTGAAAAATATATATAATTTTATAATAGGTACCCAATTAAAAAACGTAAATTTGATTAAATTACCAATGACCCCACACCAAACGTTACTTCCAACTTTGGTCTGTGAACCTCTGTCTGCCACTTCGTTAGGCTTATCAACAGCCCAATGATGAGTAGTTTGCTCAGAAAAACTCTATGATTCGTAAACCTACAGTCATCACAAGATATGATTTACAAAATCGAAATATTCATTACACTTCCTAGTATATCACTCACAGAAGCACATTCGTCTTGAGAAATTAGTTTTCTTAATTCCTTGAATTACTATGGGTTGGTATGGATGGTAGTTATTCTTTTATAGCACTCTGTGTACCACTGATTTTGGCACACACATTTCTTATTTACAAATCTGTGGATTAATACCTACTTACGAAGCAGTTAAGGTACTTAATTGGATTTTATATTTCCGGCTATAACTTATTAATCCTGACTAGTTGAGAAGTTGTTATTTACGTTCATATTCTATTAACAAAGCGCTTATATTACTTATTAATGTTTTTTTTTGCAACAAATAAATCATGGACTCCTTATTTTTGTTAACGTTCTATTAAAAATTGAATGCGTTAATACAATACTTACTTTATGACGTTATTTATAAAGTTTGATTTTTCTATAAATCTCATATTTTTTATGCACTTCTGAGAAATAATTGGAATGAAAATTTACACTCTTTCCAAAAAATTGAAAAAGCCAATATGGTGGCCATAAGAAAAATGAAATTTGAGGAGATTTGCGAATAACATTTGACCTTTGCTGTAGGCATAATAGGTGCCGAAATTCCTGCATAAAGATGCGAATTTGGGACAGATTTTATAGATAGATATAAAATATTCGGACTTTTTTGAGATTTCCATGTATTTTTCGATTAGAATTCTTTTTGTAAGTAGATATTTGCGAGTGTTAAAATATTTTTTAATTGCAGCTGTGGGAGTCTTTTAGTTATGTATTTTAATAATTTTGGTGACTTATTTATAATTATATTAAGGGTCCCTAAACCCCATTCCCATTCGTTTAACTAACAAATATTAAATTACTGTAAGTATGCGTTTTTGACAACAAACCTATATCTTTGAAACAAACAATTCATTATTAAGATTCAGTAAATCGCATCGAAAGATTTAAAGAATTTTCTTTTATATACATGACAGAACTTGTCAAGCAAAATTAGAGTACACAATGAGTTTTACAAATCAAGAAAAACAAGATGTGTTAACAGTTTTTTACAAATGTAATAGAAACTGTACGAAACTATTTTGAGGTATCTGCGGAAAGACAGAAGCCGCACAAAATATTGTTACGAAATTTACCGATGAAACAGCAATCGCTGGGTTAATAAAAAGTTAGACGGGAATTTTCGAAATGGCGCCAAACAGTATTCTTGACGCTGGGCAGAAAAATGTGGTACCATCGAGAATGACAATTTACGCTATATAAAGAGATATTAATTTCAGGAGTTAGTTAGATTAGTTTTTATTCGTTCGTCAAAATTATTAATTGAACCCAAAGAGTTTATAACAATTTGGTGTCAGAAGCGGGATGAGCATTTTCCCTTATTCCTGTTGGCATAACGCTCAGCCGTACCTAATAGTACAGGCCTGACTCCAGTCAGGGTTTACCCTGCGATTTGGCTTTTGGCTCCCACGAAGAACTTTCCCAAGACATCAACGATTATGCCGACCAGCTCCGACATAACATGCTGACAATACACGAATTAGCCCGAACGCAGATATTGGCTACCAGTGACCGGATGAAGAAGCGATATTACCTCAAGGCCAATTCAGTCGGCTTCCAAGAGAGGGATAAAGATAAACGGAGCAAGGGTAAATCTCTAAAGCTTACACCCGCCTGGGATCGTCCATACGAGGTGGTCAAGAGGATCAATGATGTTGTCTACCGTATCCGTCGAAGCCCCAGGGCTAAGTTGAAGGTGGTTCATTTAGATCGACTCGCTGCCTACCATGGAGTCGATGTTTCTGACCGGGACGATCAGAATTAAAGGGGGCGCAGTGTTACGAAATTTAAGCCGGCCGTGGCTTCATTCCGATGGGACATCAATCACTGGGTTAATACAAAGTTAGACTGGAATTTTCGAAATGACGCCAAACAGTATTCTCGACGCTGGGCAGAAAAATGTGCCATCGAGAACGACTATTTACGCTATATAAAGAGACATTAATTAGTTAGTTAGTTTTAGTGCGTTGAGCTTATTTACTTGGTATGATTTCGATGTAAATAGTATTAGAATCAGCTGTTGGAAATATATTATGTTTACGTGTAAATAAAAGTTTCTAGAAAAGTGAAGTGTGAAGTTCGTCAAAATAATTAATTGAACCCACAGAGTCTATAACAATATTTTATAAAATTTATAATGAACATTTGGGTGAGTTTGGTGCTTTTCGTAAACCCAAGATAATATATGGGAGCAGAATGGAAGAAAGTACTAAAAATAACTTAATGGCGGAAGCCAAACTAAATTTTGTAAATTATTTTTTTAATAACTAACTTTTTCTTTCTATGACATGCAACTTATCAAATTTTGTCAGATATAGATATCCCACAAACTAGCGTTTGGAAGGACTTTAAAGAAAGTGGTACAAATTATAGAAAATACATATTTACCAGAAACTATATCCAGGTAATCCTGATAGAAGAATTGAGTTTTGTAAGTGTCTCTTAAATAGAGAGGATACTTTAGATTTTTTGAATATCATTATTTGGACTGATAAAATATTATATTTAGATTATTATTTTCATTGCATAATTTTTTTAACATATTACTCATAGTAGGTAATACAAATAACAAATTATTAGATAAATATTCTAAAGATAAAAATACGAAATCCAAAAAAATGTACAACCAACACAAAAACTAGCAGCATATTTTTAAAAATAATATTTTTATCTAAAATTTTAATAGTCTTCATTCTTGATGTTGTCTGTCAAATGACTTTATACGTTCATTAAAGTTAATGTTCGGAGTATGTCTTGATTGTTTTCTATATTTTATTATCTTCAATTTGGAAATAACAGTTTCACATTTGAAATATATATCGGAAAATGCACAAGAGTGAGTGTAATTAAGTAGCGGTAATACAGGCAGCGAGAGCTTTCAATTTTATTTCCACAACTTATTACCGATCTTTCATGAATTTTAAAGATATTGCTGAAAAAGAGGATAAATCAGAAATAATGTCAACTTTTCTCATGTTTAATAATGAACAAATGGTTATAAAATGTTTTTCATTATTAGCAAATCTGTCTGCAAAACTCATTTGGTTTAAGATAACTTTTTAAGTATATACCTCAAATCTTGTATGTAGTCCGTTAAACATATTGTTACGAAATTTAGCCAAAGCCGACCCTGTGTCATTTCAGCACGACAACAAACGCTTTACGATAAAAAATACGATTCTCGAAAAGACTCGGCAGCGGAAGGAACGATGACGATTTCTACTGGAGAATTCTACGCTGGTGATATAAAAGAAGCACACCACGATCGCCGGGCAGATATACCGCGACGACTAGCTTATATGAAAATGTATTGTGAATCACCTGTTTTAAATGTAAATAAAGTTCTAGAAAAGTGAAAGTAAATATTAGTTGTTATAATTTTTAAATTGAACCCACGAAGTATATAACATTTGGTGTTAGAAGTGAAGGATTAGTGCAGTTAACATCCTAAATTGATTTATGGAAACTCGTAGTATGGAAAAGATAGACGAAAAAATTGCACAGATTCTAGAAAAACGTGACAAGAAGGAGAAACAACATCAAGAAGAAATTCAACAAAGGTTAGTGAAATCTTTTGATGACAAACTTAAAATTGAGTTAGGAAATCTTGTCACTAATATCGATGAAAAACGTAAAATAGAATTAGAAAATCTTGTTTCCACGATGAAAAGTGAACAACAAAATCTGATTGAGGGATTATTCTCGAAATTGAATGAACAGCGACAAAATGATTTTAAAATATTTGTAGAAAAACAAGATCAAACTGAATTAAAACGACAACATGAATTTAAGATATTTGAAGAAAAACAAGGCAAAACGGAAGAAAAAAGACAATTGCAATTTGAACAATTAATGCAAATAGTACCGCAAGTTAATGAAACAGTTAATGAAAGAATGCAAATAGTTGAATCAGATATAAAAGAAATAAACGACGACATAAAGATCCTAAAAAATAATGTGGAGACTCTTGAAATCAAAGTAGATGACATCGATTCCGTCCAGAACCAGGTGGAATTTGAAATAAGTGCTATCCAAAACCAGGTAAAAGCTGAAATCAGTTCAATTAAAGACGCAGTACACAGTGAAGTACAAGATAAAGTGGAAACAGCAATTAAAAAATTGCAACAAGATTTGCAGAGAGGAAAATACCAGCACACCGTGAGTACCAAAGGTTCCGTTAGCAAACCACCCACATTTGATGGCAGTTCATCTTGGCCCATGTATAAACGGCAATTTGAGGCTGTGGCTACAGCTAATGGATGGGATAATCAAGAAAAATCTACCTCTCTGGTAATTTCGTTAAGAGGTCCGGCCCTAGAACTCCTCCAAAGCATTCCAGACGAACAACAAGGCAATTTCGACAAAATCATCGCCATGCTAGACAAACGATACGACAATCAATCCTTGAGCCATGTATACCAAGTCCAACTCAGTGGGAAAACGCAAAAATCCGGTGAAAGCCTTCAAGAATTCGAAGCAGAGATTAGACCGTTAGTTCACTTGTCCTACCCAGACCTGCCAGAGGAAACGAAAGACCAGTTGGCCACACAGAGTTTCATAAACGGCATCAGAGATGTGGAAGTTCAAAGAAATTTAAGACTTAGTGGCGTCAAGAAGAGTAATGAAGCTCTACTTCGGGCTTTGGAAGTAGAGGCCGTCATGAACATGTCCAAGCCGAGGGTCCGAGCAGTTTCCTTCAACCAGGAAGAGTCAGAGTCACCACTTCAAGCGCTGCTGGCTGGTCTGAACAAAATATTAGACCGGTCACAAAGAACTGGCACCAGAGGGGCATGTTACGGCTGCGGACGGACAGGGCACTTCCAACGTAATTGTCGAGTGAGGCCACCTGAACGATCACCGACCAGGGGTAACCAACAGAACAGCCACATGTCCAGGGACCGTCAGTCAGTCAGCATAGAGGGGCGAATGCTGACTGTCCCTCCACCAGCCCCCAAAACGTTATCCATCCGGGGATTTTGCCGAGATAGCGGCAGCCTAGTCATCAGAGGCACCATCAATGGGCGAGCAGTTACCATCACCATCGATACCGGCGCCGCTGTGTCCATTGCCAAGTCCAGGGTCTTGAGAGCATCAGAAATTCGGCCAGTTAGCAATAACATCCAGCTCAGAACGGTCACCGGCGAGTCCATGTCAATACAGGGTGAGGCAGATGTCGTGCTACAGATAGGGGACAACATGATCCGGTATGGGTCCTGGTAGCGAATATTGAGGACGATTTTATACTGGAAATGGGCCTAATTAGCCAGCATGGATTTATGTTCGACCCGAGATATGATGTTCTTCGGTTCCTAAATGAGGAATTTGTATTGACACGGCCCGTCAACACATCAGTCACCACCATAAAAATTGGGGCAAAGTCTTCGGCTAGAATTCCCGGTCGAACGGAACAGATTATTCTTGGGCAGCTAGACAGCAATCCTGGGAGCTGCGTTGGAATGGTGGAGCCAGTACTCTCAGCTCATGACTACTTGGTTGGACGGGCTATAGTTTAAACCGGACGAGATATACCAATCAGAGTCCTGAATTTGTCCAACAACGACATCAGAATTACCAATGGTCAAGGGATAGGTTGTTTCGAGCCAGTAGACACCATCATCAATTGCGAAGAAGAGTACCAGACGTCGGTGAAAGAGACAGGGCCCGATAAAGAGTTCCTACAACAGTTTGCTGACAACTTGACACACTTGACACCAGAGAACCAGAAGAAAGCCAAGCAATTTATCACAAAACACTGGCAAATTTTTAAGAGTAAAAATGGAACCACCGGTCGCACCAACATCATCCAGCATCGAATAGATACCGGAAAGGCTCAACCCATCAGAATACCACCTAGGCGACTACCATTGGGGCAACAACAGGTAGTCGAGGAAAACATCGAGTCCATGTTACAAAATGGAGTTATTGAGCCATCCATCAGCCCATGGTCTGCCCCCCGTCGTGCTAGTTAAAAAGAAGGATGGAACCACCCGATTTTGCGTGGATTACAGAAAGCTCAATGACGTCACGAAGAAAGACAGCTACACACTACCCCGAATCGATGACACTTTGACCACACTAGCAGGCTCCCGTTGGTTCTCCACACTAGACCTAAAAAGTGGATATTGGCAGGTTGGTCTACACGCAAACGACAGAGAAAAGACACCGTTCTCCACCAGTAAAGGGCTGTTTCAGTTCACGGTCATGCCCTTTGGGTTATGTAATGCACCCGCTACATTTGACTAATGGAGTATGTACTGAGCGGGTTAACATGGAGGACGTGCTTAGTATACCTCGACGACATTCTAGTCATGGGCCAGACATTCGACGACCATCTGAAGAACCTGGGAGAAGTATTCTCCAGAATTAATAACGCCAACCTGAGACTCAATCCGAAGAAGTGTTTCTTGTTTCAAAAAGAAGTAGAGTTTTTGGGCCACGTAGTGTCCGAGTCAGGAATCCGCACCAACGAAGATAGAAGCCATCCGTGATTGGCCAGTTCCAAGAGACAAACATGAACTCCGAAGCTTCTTGGGCCTCTGTTCATACTACCGGCGTTTTGTTGAGGGATTTGCCACCATCGCCGCCCCTCTACATCGGCAGACCACTGATAAAGAGACCTTCCATTGGAATCAGGATTGCGAAACATCATTCAGGCGACTGAAGGCAGCACTATGTTCCAGCCCAATCCTAGCCTTTCCTACACAGTCCGGCAAGTTCATCTTAGACACCGACGCCAGCAACACAGGTTTGGGGGCCGTCCTATCCCAGGTGCAAGATGGTGAAGAGAGGGTGATCGAGTACTACAGCCGTGGATTCTCCAAACCAGAAAGAAATTATTGCGTCACCAGAAAAGAACTTCTTGCAATAATACGGGCTGTAGACCATTTCCACAAATACCTGTATGGTCGCCATTTCTTAATCCGAACAGATCATGCCGCACTCAAATGGCTGCTGGACATGAAGACACCGGAAGGACAACTGGCCAGGTGGATGGAGAAATTACAGCAATACGACTTCAAGGTGGAACACCGTGCCGGCCGTTTGCACAATAACGCCGATGCCCTATCCAGAAGACCCTGTAGAGCGGAATGCGGACATTGTCTGAGGACGGAACAGCGAGAAGGTATCCCCATCAGGCAGATCCGAATGCAGGCCAACGAAGACTGGACAACGAAACAGTGCATCCAGGATCAAATGGCTGATCCAGACATCGAACCAATCTTGTCACTCAAAATGAGAGGGGCACCCAGGCCACGATGGGACGAGTTAGCTAGAAACTCCGGCGTGCTGAAATCGTTATGGGCTCAGTGGGACTCTCTAAGAGTAGACAATGGAATGCTCAAGCGAGTTTGGGAAAGCGCTGATGGACGAGAAACCAAGTCCCAACTAGTAGTTCCGAAGAAAAAGGTACCAGCCATCCTGACCGAAGTACATGATGGAATTACCGGAGGCCACCTGGGCATGAATAAAACCCTAGACAAAGTTCGCCAGCGGTACTACTGGGTGAATTACTTCGAAGACGTCAGAGCTTGGTGCCGCAAATGTGCCACATGTGCCGCCAGTAAGGGCCCGAAGACCCGGACCAAGGGCAGAATGCAGCAGTACAATGTGGGCGTCCCATTTGAGAGAATTGCCATCGATGTCGCCGGTCCGTTTCCCGAGTCTGAGAGGGGGAATAAATACATTCTGGTCGCAATGGATTACTTCAGCAAATGGCCTGAGGCATATGCGATACCCAACTAAGAGGCAACCACGGTAGCGACGGTGCTAGTAGAACAACTATTCAGCCGGTTTGGCGTCCCGATGGAATTACACTCAGACCAGGGGCGTAACTTCGAATCGAATGTATTCCAGAAGGTCTGCACGATGTTGGGGATCAGGAAAACGAGAACAACACCATTACACCCACAGTCAGACGGAATGGTGGAAAGATTCAACAGGACCTTGGAACAACACCTATCCAAGGTCGTCAGCAA
Source organism: Octodonta nipae (assembly GCA_034190945.1). NCBI lineage: Eukaryota > Metazoa > Arthropoda > Insecta > Coleoptera > Chrysomelidae > Octodonta > Octodonta nipae. Next base: position 31,422,167 of record CM067219.1, on the reverse strand, counting down.
TAACCAGCGTGATTGGGATGAGCATATTCCCCTATTCCTGTTGTCATATCGCTCTGCTTTACATAATAGTACAGGCCTGACCCCAGCCAGGGTCCTATTCGGAAAGGAGCTGCGATTACCATGCGACTTGGCATTTGGCTCCCCCGAAGAACCTCCCCAAGACACCGACGATTATGCCGACCAGCTCCGACATAACATGCTGGCAATACACGAATTAGCCCGAACGCAGATGTTGGCCACCAGTGACCGGATGAAGACGCGATACGACCTCAAGGCCAATTCAGTCGGGTTCCAGGAGAGGGACAAAGTCTGGTTGTACAACCCGCAACGGAGCAAGGGTAAATCCCCAAAGCTTACACCCGCCTGGGATGGTCCATACGAGGTGGTCAAGAGGCTTAATGACGTCGTCTACCGGATCCGTCGAAACCCCAAGGCTAAATTGAAGGTGGTTCATTTAGATCGACTAGCTCCCTACCATGGAGAGGATGTTTCTGATCGGGACGACCAGAATTAAAGGGGGGGCAGTGTTACGAAATTTACCCAAAGCCGACCCTGTGTCATTTCAGCACGACAACAAACGCTTTACGATAAAAAATACGATTCTCGAAAAGACTCGGCAGCGGAAGGAACGATGACGATTTCTACTGGAGAATTCTACGCTGGTGATATAAAAGAAGCACACCACGATCGCCGGGCAGATATACCGCGACGACTAGCTTATATGAAAATGTATTGTGAATCAGCTGTTTTAAATGTAAATAAAGTTCTAGAAAAGTGAAAGTAAATATTAGTTGTTATAATTTTTAAATTGAACCCACGAAGTATATAACAATATATTCAACAGAGCCTTTCCTTGCATTGCTTTTTATTTTTAAAATTCCTATGGAGTTCAACATCTACGGCTTTTTTATTTAATATTCATATAGAATTTTAGCATGCATTACAATATTGTATGAATGTACAAGATTAATTCCTTTTTTCTGAAAAAAAAATGTATTTACAAAAAAAAATTGAAACGCTGTCACCCTAGATATTTATTTAAAAGCAGATTTATCAGATGTAGTTATTTCTTCTAAAATCAATATAGTAGAATAAAGTTTATTTAGAAAATAAATTGCTTGTTGGTTTCCTAGTAAATTTTGAATGACCAAACCCTTAGTCCACCATCTTGTGTCACATATTTTTGTTAGCTTTTTATTATTTCTTGCTCTCTCATTTCATATCGCCATCTTTTATAAAATGCAGATTAAAACACGCTAAATGGGGTCACAGTTCCGAAAAATGCTTTGATTGTTGCATTCACTTGCAAAGCATGTGAAACTACTAGATTTATAACATGAGCGTAGCACCAGCTGTAAATCATATCCGGGAATTGTGATTTTAATACAGTTCTTAATCCCCTATATGGATATGGCGTTTTGGAATAACCACACCAGCCTAATGGAAAAACAAACGAAACGGTATCGGAGAAACGAAAACCTAGCATTAGTGAAAAATTGTGGTTTTGCTAACAAATATTGTTAACTGTTAAATGTTACACTTCTTTTATATAAAACGATTTATTTTGTGTAGTCAGGCTCTAGTTGTAGAGGCCACAAATTTGTATGTGAATTTTCTTTTTTTATTACTTTTATCCTTAAATGAGTTTTATTTGAACAAAGCAAATTCTGTTATTTTCAGTTCCTCAGTTTTTAAAAATGCATTTTTGTTCGTTATTCTTTTCACTTTACTTATGAACTCATGCTCTGAGACGCAATCTCAATTCAATTATAGCGTCAGTTCTCTATTATACAAGAGTATATTCCTTTGATATAAAACAGAGTTGGCACATTTCCTTCTTATGCAATTTTCTATCATAAAACACATACTTTAAATTGAAAAGCAGTGCATCCTGCGTTGTTGTAGGTACTTCTCCAAAATATTAACTTTACTTTCATATCATCTGTTGCATTATTCATGACTCTTAAAATTCTATATAAGGTGCCTTTATATAGTTCGCAAACGTGTCACGAAATTGAGCAACATAATTTTTATAATAAAAATTGAAAACTATTTTATGTTTAGCAATATAGCTCCGGCTTTTGTTACTTATAACTTTCTTCAAATAAAGACTATTCAAATACTTCTTCCATAAATACAGGGTGGTTTTTTTTTATGATCAGTATAGGGATCTCGGAAACTAGCGGAGATAGAGCAATGGTTAAATTGGGAAAGATTTGCAGTTTTACTGGCCCAATTTAATGACACTTTCGGATTTTTGTAAAAAGTCATAGCTATTTTGAAAAAACGAAATTCTGTCGATTTAGTCAAATCCCTCTAGCTCCTTTGTTTTTGATTTTATAAAAAAGTGCAAATATAAAAATTGAAGGGAATTGTATCCCGAATATTGTCATGTCCTCGTTTGCGTGACAGCTCTCGTTTTCGAGATATGACACAAACTTATCTTTTTTTAAATGGAAACTATAGTTGGCTAGGTTCTCAAAAAATCGAACATTTTTAGAGCTTTTCAACGATATAATACTCGATATAGTTATTCATAAAAATAACGGAGTTATGGATGCTTTTCTCTCTTATCTTCATTTTTAACGTGATTGTTTTCACTTTGACGTTTCCTGATTTGAGAGTAATTCCATAAGTACTGCTGAACTGACAGTCGATATTGACAAGGTTTCGTGATTAAATAGAATATTCTAACGAAAAAAAAACTGAATATGGTGGAATGTTATATCATATGCCATAAAAATTCAGTTCGTGCAGCTGAGGAATACTTTCATAGATATTTTAATCGTCGTCAACCTGCTCTATGTACATTTAAGAGGCATTACGATAGTTTACGCAGATATGGATCTTTCACTAAACCACCAAAGGAACGTCATCAAATTAACGAAGCAGCACAAATAAATGTTTTGGCAATGGTAAATCAAAATCCTCTACATCAACTCGTGAGATTACGGCAGAAGCTGGCACATGTCAACGAACTGTAGTTAAGGTACTGAAAGCGCACAAGTTCCACCCTTACTAACTAACTTACAGACATGTGCATTGACAAGCTACAGTTTCCATTAAAGGTGTTATGGTCAGATGAAACTAGATTTACTAACTGCGGTATGTTCAATAGACACAATGAGCATATCTGGGCTAAAGAAAACCCTTTCCATATAGAACAAAGACCACCCCAGATAAAATTTGATTTTAATGTTTGGTGTGGTATTATAAGGTCTACTATTCTTGCATTTCTTGTAATACACCTTTCAAGAAGTGTTGCATAATTTGAATTTGAGAACTTGTTCAGAAATTGAGTGGTTCTAACATGATGGAGCACTGCTCATAACTTGTTAGTAGTAAGACAACACTTAGATAATAGCTATCTAAACTCTTGGATAGGAACAGATGGCCCACGCGAATGGCCACCCCGGTCTCCCGAATTGGCAGTTATAGACTTCTATTTATGGGGTGCGCTAAAAAACAAAGTATATAAAAGAAAGTATGAGACAGTTGGTGACCTAAAGGAGGCGGTATTACAAGCAATTGAAGAAATTGATAGGCGGTCTGTGAGGAAAGCGGTAATGTCAATCTTAAAAAGATGCAATTTTTGTCTAAATAACAATGGTGGACTTTTCGAACATAAATTGTAACCATTATTATATACTTTAATTTCTTAAGTTTTTAGTATGTACATACCTATTTAGTTTTTTCGTTATATCTGATAAACCTAATAAAAAAATCGTTCAATATTTTTTTGGAATAGTTATTAATAAATCAATCTATTTCATGGCTAACTACGTTAAATGTGAAAATAAGAGAGAAAAACATCCATAATCCGTTATTTTTATGAATAACTATATCGAGTATTATATCTTTGAAAAGCTCTAAAAATGTCCGATTTTTTGAGGTCATAGCCAACTATGGTTTCCATTCAAAAAAGGATAACTTTGTGTAATATCTCGAAAACGAGAGCTGTCACGCAAAAGAGAACATGACAATCATATGATATGATATGATGGCAACATGGCAACTCAAGAAGAGGTTGAGGTGGAATTGAATAAACTCCGAAAAGTTGAAAAAGTACTAAAAACACTTTCGCTGTGTGAAAATGTGAGTGAGAACTGTGAATTCTACGATAACCTTACTCATCACTCTGAAAAAGGCGCGAACGTATACGGTACAGTGTCAGATATGCAAGTGTTGGCGCTGAAATGTGACCTAAAAGTAGCTAAAAATGAAATAGAATCATCGAAACGGTTGATCAAGGAACTTGAAAGAACGTTGGATAATCAAGAAACTATTATCAGCCTACTTAAAAACCAAGCAAACATTGAGGTTAGTCAGATACACCGCATACAAAGTAAACAAAGCCACAACGTTTCCAGTAATATAAAATTCCCGACACAAGAAGGTAATAAACATATTGTGAAAAATGTTCAAACATTACAAACACATAGTGAAAGAATTCAGCAAACATCAACCACTAAACAAAAGGTGGTTACAGATTGGGGCGAAAATGAAGAATATTTGTCTGATACACCTGACGAGACATTTGCAGCAGCTGCAAAAAAAGCATGGCTCCATGTGGGTAAAGTCAAGCCTGGGACGAGTGAAAAACAAATCAAATCGTACTTGGAAAGAAAATTCAGTGGTCAAACTTTTAATGTTCAACCACTGAATGCACACAAAGACGCACAAAGTGTATCATTTAAGGTAGGTGCTGATATTTCATTATTAGACGAGCTCAATAAAGCATCAAATTGGCCGAAGGGAGTAGCTGTCAAAAAATTTACTTTTTTTCGACAAAAACGAGGCAGGCAGTAGTAACGCAATAATAAATAATAATAAAATTCTTAATCAAATTAGTATCTGTCATGTAAATATACAATGTCTCACAAATAAATTACAACTGCTTGAAGCGTTTCTACAAGAATACACACCTGACATTATGTGCATCACAGAACATTGGTGCAATGAAGTAAATTTAGGTTATATGACCATAGCCAATTATAAAATGGTGGCGAACTTCACAAGACGGAACCGCACACATGGTGGCAGTCTTATATATGTGAAAAATTATAGTTTTGATAAATTAATAAGTGTTGATTGTGCAGAGTATGCGGAAGAATTGGTGTTTGAGTGTTGTGCTGTCATAGTTGAGAAGAACAATAGTAAATACTGTATTATCTGTATCTATAGGCCCCCAAATGGGGATATAAACTTATTTCTAGATAGAGCGTCAGATCTCATTCTGTTCTGTACAAACTTAACATCTGTGGCGACTTTAACCTAAATTTATTTAACAATTATATAGACAAGCAATACTACTAGACTTATATAATAGTTTTAATATTAAAGAACTCTCTATTCAGCCAACAAGAGTATGTATAGACAAAAATAATAAAATTAGCCGTACAAAAATAGACTATCTAGGCACTAATGTAAAAAACATCAATCCAAGTGAAACAGTTGTAGTTGAACCAAATCTAGGTGATCATTTAGCTATAATACACACATTCAATGCTATTTCTAGGAATAGTAGTGATGAAAATATTAATAGTACAAAACATTACAGAAGTTACTCTGAATTTAATTTAAACATGTTAAAACAAACACTCTCAAAATTTTCTTTTAAAAACCTTTACACTATGAAAGATGTAGATAGTATATATAAAGATATAGTTGACACAATACTTTGGGCTATAGAAGCAAACTGTCCTTTAAAAAAATCGAACTATTCGAGAACTAACAAAAACAAAAAAATTACGTTTCCATCTGAAGTAATCAACAAAAAAAAACGAGCTAAAAAATCTGCACTGGCTAAAGTGTCATATTTCTGAAATTGATAATAATTTAGATTACAACATCGCAGACCAATACAAAAAGGCGAAAAATGAATATACTTTATTAGTAGATTGGGCGAAAAAAAGACACAATAACAACATAATAGTAAAAAGCGATAATAAACAAAAAGCGGTTTGGAATCTAGTAAACACAAATTTAGGCAGGATAAAAGAAAATAATAAAATCGAGCTTCTTAAAAATGAAACAAAGGTTACTGAACCTAAAGAAATAGCAAATATATTTGTCGATTATTATTCCACTGTCACAAGAAATACACTCAATAAAAAACTCGGGAGTCAAAGGTCAACAAACTGTACGTTGCCAAGTAAATATATTTCGAGTAGTTTTTTTTGCACATTTGTTGAAAAAAATGAAATACTTTGTATTATAAATAATTTAAAAATAAAGGTAGTTCGGGGCTGGATAATATTTCAGCTAAAGTCATAAAAAACATAAAAGAGTTTATTGCAGAACCGATTCAGCATCTAGCAAATGTCATGTTCGAAACCGGAGTATTTCCGTCTGATTTAAAAATAGGATTAGTTGTTCCGATTTTTAAGAAGCTTGATCCTACAAGTGTAGACAACTACCGACCGATAACCATACTAAAAATAATATCTAAAATTTTAGAACGACTAATTTTCGAGCGCATGATTGTGTTCATAAACAAACACTACATATTAACCGAATGCCAACATGGATTCTGCAGGGGTAAATCGACAGAGAGCGCAGCGGCGAGTCTCATAGAATTTGTTTACAAGAAGATGGACGAAGAAGAAGAACACGTCGCTGGGCTCTTTTTTGATCTATCGCGTGCATTTGACAGTTTAAATCATACATTCCTCCTAGAAAAATTATATCTGTATGGATTTCGCGGTACATTTCTGGAGCTAATACAATCGTACTTAGAAAACCGAAGTTTCTGTGTTAAGATTGAAAACAAATATTCAGATGTCGCCAATATTGACCTAGGGATCCCTCAAGGATCGGTCTTGGGTCCCCTATTATTTTTGATCTTCGTAAATGAAGTACCTGCTCATATTAAACACGGTACCGTTGTTATGTTTGCCGACGATACAACAATTATTGTGTCATCAAAGAATTCAGATCACCTAAGAAATAAAGTCAATACCACCATTGAAGCGTTTCATAACTGGTGCGCGAGAAACCACCTTATTTTGAACGTTGAAAAAACCAAGTATATAAACTTTCGTAGCTGCAACCAAAAATCAAAAGTTGTGATTGAGGGAGTAGAAGTTTTTGAATCTGTCAAATTCCTAGGCCTACTTATTGATCAATATTTCAAATGGGATACTCATGTTGAGCGATTATGTAATAAATTAAGTTCTTGTTATTTTGCAATTGCAAGGATAAAAAGCACCTTCTCAAAATCAATTCTAATATCCCTATATTATTCACTGGCATACTGTCACTTGAACTTTAATATTATTTTCTGGGGCAACTGTGTCGATCATCACAGAGTTTTCACAAATCAAAAAAAGATTATAAGACTTATTTTTGGATTGAATTTTAGAGAGAGCTGCAAACCATGTTTCATCAAAAACAAAATATTGCCACTACCCTGCATCTATATTTTGAAAACTTTGCTGTTTATTAAGCAAAATATTGAGAATTACCCTGCTAATTCAGATTTTCACTCCTATTCTACACGAAGTGCCAACGATCTCTGTCTAGAGAGTCACAATACAAGGAAATACGAAAGGTCACCCATGTACATAGGAAAAAAACTTTTCAACAAGTTACCACAAAATGTAAAAAACCTATCATATAACAAATTCAAATTATATGCTAAAGACCTACTATTAAAAAAAATGTTATTATTCAATAAATGAATTTATGGAAGACATATTAGATTCTGTACCATTATAGATACAATATAGAGATAACTATAACATGTAATAATCATTAAAATATTTTAATCTGTAAAATTATACTGTTTAATGTATTGACGTGTACATCCATTCTGTGGCTACGTATTGAATAAATTTATTTTATTTTTTATTTTTATTCGGGATTCATTTCCCTTCAATTTTGATATCTACACTTTTTTATATAAAATCAAAAACAGAGGAGCTAGATGGATTTGACTAAATCGACAGAATTTCGTTTTTTCAAAATATCTAGTAAGCGATGACTTTTTACAAAAATCCGACAGTGTCAGTAAATTGGGCCAGTAAAACTGCAAATCTTTCCCAATTTAACCATTGCTCTATCTCCACTAGTTTCCAAGATCCTCATACTGATCATAAAAAAAAACTCATTTTGTATATATTTTCAAATAAGCGATTTCAAAAAAATATGTCACAGTTATCAGAATCTGATAAAGATTTTTGTCTAGAAAAAATATATTGTCTTGCGTTCAGTGGATTGAAAAGTCTCCAAAAGTTAATAATAAAAAAGTCATGCGTTACAAACAAAATACCTAACTGCAAGCCAAACAAAAAAATTCTGTAACCTTTTCAATACAGCTTGTCGAAAGATGCTACCAGTTCATCTGACATTGTGCACATTGCTGGGATATTTAATTATAAACGATAGTTCTTTCAGTTCAGTCCTTCACTAAGAGTATATCGATATCTTTAGACCTGTTTTCTGAAATATTTACCAGTTACTTTCGATAAAATAGGAAGTGAACCCAAAGATTTAATTATACAATGTACTTAAATTTTTGAAATTTCCGACAGATGAAGTCTTTACAATAAAAAAAAATTATAAATGGATGTTAGAACAATTTGGTTCAATTGCTTAGATAAGATCTACCTCCAAGAAAACTTTACCAAAAACTTATACTGGGTGCTCAGAAATTAGTGCAAATATTTCGCTATCTTGAAACTCAGAAAATATTTTTTTAACCATTGAAATTCTTTTGTGAAGATTCGGGATACTTTATGATTAATATTTATCCATAAAATGAAAGATTTTTACTTAAAATATAATTTTCGGAGCTAATAGATGATAATAAATCTCAAAAAAAAAACAAAAACTGTAAATTATTTGACAATCAAGCATAAAAAACAATGAATAATTTCTTATTTCCGATTAACAATTACTTCAGGTTGATATTGATACATAGGGAACGTACCAATGCAAATAGAAGAGCTTCCGATCTTTATATGTAAAGTAATACCAGAATATCTGCGATCCCTTTATGTTTCTGTTATGGATATTTCTAAAATGTCATCGATGCGTCTTGACTGACATTTAATTAACTATTAGAAAAATAATTTATTTTCATTAGCGATCTACAAATAAACTTGAAATGTCGTTTTATAAGACAATTACCATATTTGTTCTCTTTTCAGGAGTTTATGACGACAAATTAAACTATGTATTGCTCTGTAAAACAAAGAGTTTTATTTCAGTTTTCACATTTAGAAAAACATTAATTACATTATCGTAAGGTACAATTAATACCTGTGAGACAAAGAAACGACATTTCAAGTTTATTTGTCGATCGCTAAAGAAAAAAAAATTCTAATAGTAAATTAAATGTCAGTCAAGACACATCAATGACATTTTAGAAATACCCATAACATTAACATCAACATAAACACAAAGGAACCACAGGTATTCTGGTATTCCTTTACATTCCAAGACATGTTTTTTCTTGTAGCTATGTTACAGGATTTCTTCGCTAGTTCTGATCTAATTGTGAGTATTTTAATATTTAATAATAAAAACAAATATACTGGGTAGTTAGGTAACAAGTCAGTAGATAATAAGTGTTATGGTTTGCATTTATTATTACTTCTGTAGGTATTTAATGAATGTAATGTAATTATTTCTAGTCGCTATTTTGTGTAGCTTTACCTGCATAATTAATAATCGTTAATTTATCTCACAATTTTGTTGTCCTTTTATGTTACGATATACTATTCTTTAATTAAGCCATGCCAAATTATTTCAGCTTAAGCAACTGAGCTGATCTTGAGGTCCATCTGTCGAACCATTTCGAATCATGGCTACTGTGTAATATCTTTCCATTGGTCCATTTTGCAATTCTGTGTTGTTCCATCCTCGCTGCATGATCTCTCCATTATTATGTTCTTGATCTTACCCATCTAACCCTCTCCTTCACGTACAATTCTTTTCTTATGGTACTTATAGTTTCCCTTAGGCTTCTACTGCTGAGGATATGTTAGTCATAATAAATTAATTTCGTTACCTATTCTATTGTTGTAATCGACGCTTAAGTTCCATCTAAAGGGGTAAGCTCTCTTTTTAAATTTGGACAATAGACTCTATCATCTGCTATTTATTCTGATATTTGTAGTATCATGTGCATATTCGTTCAGAAATATTATGTGCCTGATATATAAGATTGGATATTTAGGAAGAAAATGTAATGCCACTTTGATGTTACCGATTTACTGTATTTATTCTGTTCATTTTTCAGTTTTTCTAAAAAACTGTTTTTAATAATAAAAATATGTAGAGCCATCTTGTAGGCTTGGAGTTCGAGGAAGCACGCATGACGACAATATTACCTTACAGCTAAAATTATTTTATATTAATGAACTGAGCATAAGTTTAGTAAGGCTTATAATTTTCATAATTTGTAATTTTGAAAAACTACTCATCTGAAGCTGTAGCTTTCTGAAGTGTTCTCGTGTGCGATGACTATAAAATCCAATGAATTACGAGCGAATAAAAGTAAATATTTTTTATAAAATAACCAGCTGTTAATTTCTTGGCCATGACACATTGAAGTGAAATCAACAGAGTTAAAATATCGAGGTCATTGAACCTGAATTGTAGCCGATCGCGCCTAAACTGGGTGCATCAAACCTACCCTTACTTTAACAGATCCGATAAAATGTATTTCTACCTTAACCGTCGGATTGATTGTGACACTTGAGTAGTGCTTATCATGAGTACTGCTCTTCAGGTTTCTGAAGCTGATTTAACGATGATTTTCAAAGGCCTAGAAATCCTACAGACATCTCCTGAAGAAAGATTGTAAGGCTATTTTGACCACGGATTTTCATTCAGCGCATGAAAACCAAATTTCCACCTTATTAACGTTATAAAAATATATTTATTCATCTATGAACCAATAGACTTGAGGTTCATCGAATATGTCGACTAGATAACCTGAGAAGGTTGTAGCTTCAGAACGCAATTTTTCAGACATGTTCCATAAACTTGTTTCAACAACTTAATAAGGACTATAATTTGGTAAAGTTTTGAAACGATTTGGCCGGAACCGGTTTTCTATAAAGATAGTTGCAGACTTTAAAACCACTATAGAGTAATTTGAGGACATAAAATTTAACAGCAATTTCTTTATACAATCACACCAGTAACAGTTTATAAATGTTTACAGCAATATCATTTAAGTTAATTATTTTAATAATAAAAACCTTCAAAAATATGTTTTTTTTGTGTTTTACTTACATGATGACAAGTAATGAAGCGATCATAAAGTTGTAAAGAAATAGAAATCGCTCTTAATGAGTATATAAGGAACATCTGATTTTCGTCATAATGATGGCTTATGATGATGATATGGGATCAAGTTGGACGCTATTGAATAAGTAGTGTTTTAAGTCATTGAGAGGATCCTAAAACGTTCAGAATTCGAATCTCTCATTTAAGTGTCTATCTTGAAGTATGCTTGTGAAGAAGTCGTGCAAATCAATACCGAAGTCCCTACCTCTTACTTATTACGTCACTATGTCTCTAGCACTGTCACACATATATAATTTCAGCTAATAATTAAAATAAAAATCCTGAGAAATTGGCTAAATACCCAATTTATTGTAATATAGTTTGCTTACAATTAAAGATGTCAAAGGCAACAGAAAGTTTGCACATGATTCCAGTCAGTGAACCCACTGTATATATAGACGAATTGAGAAACTCCACCTATGCTTGTAAACTGTTATTCATTTTGATGTTATTCCTATTACATTCATTCAATATTCCTTCTTCTTTATCGTAAAATCAGTTTTTTTCCGTTTTTTTTTAATTATTTGCATTACAATTTACATAATGTATTGTAGTTGTCGCTAAAAATTTTCTATTTTACCAAAAATTAAGGTATTTCACCTTTTAACAAAATTCATATTTTTTGACAAACCTTCAATATAATTGAAAGAAGTAACATTTAATTATTCGAGTTTAACTCTCAGGGCATACAGAACATTTTATGAAGAATAACTTTCTTGTGAATATTATTAATAAGACTGTTTTCCATTTGATACCAACTTATCTAGACACACTGTATATGCAGACGTATTTAAAACATCCATTTATGTTAAATAACATTTATTTTAAATTATTTCCAATCTATTTCCAAATAATTTCATCCTATATTTGGAACAACGATAATCACTTTCACTTAACACTGCCACCTTCGCCAAATTTTACTTTGTAATAGAAAATTCTCCGATTTTCTGAAAAACGGTAGGTATGTCATCGAAAATATTATGTGATCACTTCGAAATAATTCTTAATTTAGTTTCAGCTATCGTAATTTGTTGAGCGGTTTTTGTAATCCCTGAGCACACTTAAAAAAAGAAACATAAACAGACGAATTAAGAATCTCCTCCATTTGTGATGTCAGTTAAAAATTATGATCCTCTCATCCTTATAAGACAATATTAAATTCTTTCGCCGCTTTCGGCTTATCTTTACCCAGCGATTAACGACATCTATTGAGAACCAGGCAATGAGTATAAACTGCTTATAACTCAAGATAGAGCAGATTCAAAAAGATGTTTTCTTTTATTATAAATCCGCACAATTTTAATTCTACTTAACAAGGACCCTTCATCAAAAATTCGTTGTATCATCTCACCAAAACATTTCGCAAACTTTTTATACGAATTAAATGTTCTCACAGCATATTCATAATAGAAGTAAAACAATTTTATTACCTTTATTTCTGCAAGGTTTCATTTCAGGACGATTCCCAGTCGTCGCTCCTCGTTTTTCTCACTCACTTCTGCCCAAAAAGAACAGAAAGAAAAAAAACTATTCGCTTTGTTCGGCATGCAAACTGGAAACACTTAATATCACAGCCGGAGTATTTCGAAACTTTGTCTCGCACAAAGTAAACTTGGGGTTTGTCTGATAAAATTTCGAATGAAAAAAAATTCATATAATTTCCACGTCTTGAAGACAAAGACCAGGCAATTAAGAATTCATTGGATGTTTCAAGGTGTGTCGAGACCACTTGATAAATTAGACTCTTTATTTTCTTAAAGACCAATTTGAATATCACACCGTGGAAGAGCAACACTTTTGCAATAAGACCATGTTGGAATTTTAGCGATGAACTGATGTGAATTTCAGGCTTGATTGGATTGATTCTTGCAACCAACTGAACATGTACTCGTAATACATATCGTAGGTGTTGATGGTTTTGTTGACACTAACAATTTTCGTAACCATTGGTTTAAAGTAGGCGTTAAAATGCATAATGCATGCTTGAAATTATCCATTAAAACCTTAAAATTATGTGTAGTAAATACAATTACTTTCACACACTTTTGAGAAGATTAATAATTATCACTAGAACTATTGTTTCCTACCCTCAACAAATTATTTAAAAAAATATGTTAATATTTGAAATCGAAGTCGCATAATACTTTAGTTGCCTCAGGGGCATCTGAATTATTTCATCTACAAAGTTTTAAAACATCTGATAAAGATCTGACTATATATACCGCCACCTTATAAATGCTATGGAGATTGAATGTGACTTGTAAAAATTACAAACAGACCTCCTTTCATATGGGTAGTGCCATTTTAAGCCAACGCGGGGACCATAGCAAATTCTATCAATGCCCTTGATTTGATATGGGTTCTTAAGGTTAAGTTGGTAAATAACAGAACTGTTGCAAATTAACTGTTCTAAATTTAATAAGATAAATTTAGAAAAAATATTATTCGTATCATTTACTCTGAGCAAATCCCATCTTTAATAACTAGAGTTCTTGACCCATCATCCTCCTTAATTCATTTTAGATACTGAAAATATTGAAAATGAACATTCGCCATTGTAGTTGGTGATTATGACGGAGAAGTTAATATTCAATGCTATTACTACATTTGTGAAACATAAATCTATTAAATTATCCAATTAGAGTATATAATTGAAGTTCTAAGGCCTCATACTTGTCGTTGTCAATACCAATATTCACACTCAATTTGTGTAGCTAATTTGTCGTACATATTCATCTTCTTCCAAATCATCTGCACAAGCACTGAGGATAATTGGTACGTTTTTCAAAATCTCTCCTATTGTTGCAGTTTTTAACAGTAATCCAAAAACACCTAAACTTCAAACTACAGCCGTGTTCTTTTATTTTCAAAACATTCACCGCCTATACTAGAGCTGTTGAAATAATAATAATTTCTGCTTCACTTGCGTAGTCTTCAGCTCTGTTGCTGATATTCTTGACAACCGGTCAGGTCATTGAGTTTTGCGTTAATATCTGAAAATATGTACTGCAGTATTCGAACATACACATGTAGCCACTTAACACTAGCATGCGTTCTACACTTCCTTTCGAAGCAATTGTTACTATTACCCTTTTCAAATTATTCATCTTAGAAACTACCCTGTTTACGTCACTATGCCTTCAGATCCATGTTACTAGAAATGTCAACCAAAACATCATTGATGGTGGTAAAATCACATAAAAGTACTTTCGCAGTATAAGCTTATCGTAGAACGTCTCTAATATCGAAAATTTTGTAACTCTAAGAAAGGTGGCAGAAAATCAGTATTCAGGCTAGCCGTTCACAAAGTCATTAAAAGAAGACAAAGAAGAAAAAAAGAATATACTAATATATTTGAGTTCTGCAATATCATAAAACCAAAGATTTATAACACAAGCACCTCGAAAAAGAGGGATTACAGAACCAGCAGAATCTTGAAACCAAGGCGTTAGGAATTGTTGTAACGACGGATTCAGTTTTGTAGTTGTTTCCCTTAGGTTTCAGTTAGAATTATCTGTGGTTTTTTTCGGTAATTACTGAAGAATCGGCGTTATCTAATATGGATCATATGATAGCTGGTAATAGTTTTACAAATTGTTTGCCAGAGGATTGAAAGCACTAACTATACGTCCAAAGACGACTCCACCTTTGGCAGGGTGTAGAGTTTTACCACAAAACAATATACTCTCAGCCTAGCGACTTAAGATGTTTTAATATGTTCTGCAAGATTTTATTCTAAATGTAGATATAGCTTTCTGGTACTGACATGCGGAGTTTACTATTGATGTTACTGAAACTCGTTGGTAAAATGATGATGTTTTTGCATATACTCTATTCTATAAATTAAATATGTTAAATATATTGATTTATTTACTTGAATTAATTAGATATTGGCGCTCTACACATGTTCCGAATTTTATGGAGTAGTCTGAGTCTAATTGGCAATAGTAATTAAAACCTTAAATTCTGTTAGAAGCAACAAAGTATACTATAACAACCTGTACATTTGAAAGAGGGAGTTCAGCGAATATTACATTAATTATCTCTCATTGACACAACTTGTCCGTTACGTTACGCGGATAATAGCCTATTACGAAACTTGACAATCCACTTTAACAGAGGAATGATTTGAATACAAATGTTTTTTTATCGCTGAAAATATATTCTTAGTGAGCATTTACGAAGAGAAATTCTGCATTGTATACATAGTACCGTGAAATGTATAAAATCGCCATCAGTGGAAGGCTGTAACTGTTAACGACATGGGTCACGATAGTGGGATGTACCAGTAGTTAAATATCTTATGTCCTTTTTCCAGTTTCTCGGATTCAATGGAGGAACTCGAAATATATTCAACTGAAACAGATTTGTCAGCATAATTTAAAATTTTATTTGGGATATTGAGTAAATAGACCTTTATATTTGCTCGAATTGAATGTATCTATAAAAATCATAACAGGTCTACTAATAACAGCTTTAGATCTTTCACACGAGACATTATAATAATTACAAGAAGTGATTAATTAATTTTGATTTTACTTTTAAAGAACAACGACATTAGGTTTGATAAATATTAAAATTTGTTCCCAATAACAATTTTTTGTAATATTAAATAATATACCCAGTAGCAAATTTTAAATTTAGTGCATGACATTCATGGATTCTCTTCCGCAGATTTCTTGTTATAGCTCACTTTTGTGATACAATTCAAATGTGTTGTTCCCTACCGCTTTAGTTGATGATTAAGTAAGCAAGGTACTTATCAAACTTTACGATGTCTTCTAGTTTCTAGTAACATGACATCATTCATTGCGAAAAAGGCGATGCAACGCCTTGGCTTTCGTCCTGTGCCCGTTTCGATTCAACTCAACGGACTAGGTTCTTTGCAGAGTACCTCTCTTACCCTTTCTCTTCGCTCTATAGTAAAGCGTCAGGGCACATTTGTAATGATATGCCTATTAGCACAACTAGTATGGCATCTCTAACCAATTTGAAACTTGCTGATCCTTCTGGCCTTCTGGGAAAAACAAGAGTACCTGATGCTATTAACACTATGTTTGGTTATATCATTATAAGTAGAGTGTCTTCGAGTCCTGTTAACTCTCACTTTTATTCATTCCAACTTCACTTTTTTGTAAAATTGAAGATGTAGTATTATAAGATGAATCACTCCAAAGGTTCTGGAAGTTGAAGATGGTTCTACCGCACTGGTTCATTCCCCTAATGATTTTACCTGCAAAGAAATATTTTCCGGGGGATGCAGGAGATTGGATTCAGATTTGTGCAACCTCCTTTTCCACATACAGTTCCTGCTTTTCATGAAATGTATAATCTCGCCGTATAACATTTCTACTCTTTACAAAGACGTCTTCTAAAGCAACCAGATCTCTACGAACAATATTGTGACATTCTCAAGGAGTATTCAGAGCTTAATCATAGGGAGTTGATTTCCGATCTACTACTGATTGTTATTACATACCGCATCATGATTTGAAACCTGATAGTAGGAGAACCAAACTTCGTGTAGTGTTTAATGCATCCGTTAAAATATCTTTTAAAGATTGTTAGCATATCGGTCCCAAATAGCAACAAGAGATCATTGTTATTTTGTTGAATTTTCGTTTTTCATCCTGTAGTGCTCACATCTAGATCCAATTGCAGTCTATAGGCTAAAGACTTTAAATATGGAGTTTCATTCGCACCTATTTTAAGCTATCAGTTGGCTCATGAAGTATAGAGTTCTTTACCATCAGCAGTTGCATTTCTTCGATCATCTATGTCCGTAGATGATACATTGCTTTAAATTTATCATTTAAAGAGACTCAAACATTGCAGTTAGAAATTATTGAGCTCTTGAGACGAGGAGGACTTGAGCCTCGGGAATGGTTCAGTAATGATCCACGATTGTTGTTACACATCCTTGAGGAACATTTGTCGATGCATGGATATTCCTTTTAAACTGGTAATTCCAAATAATCTTTTAGGATTGCATTGGAATCCATCCTCTGAGTCTTTTTTCTTTACTAGCATACCACATGTTAATAACTCTTGTACTAAACGCAAACCTACTTCTGTCCACTTTGGCCAGAATTATCTTACGTGTGACTTGTGTCCTGGAATGATTTTTACAATGAAACCTTTGACAGCACCTCCTGAATCTGATTCCTCATCTGTCCCATATAATCGTCTTAACAGATGGCAGTTACTTAGTGGTTTGCATAGGCATTCTGGAAACGGTCGCCGCAGGAATATATACATACCCTTCATCAATCGAGCAAATGGCTTGATCACTACTCGGAGGTTGTTAAGCCAGGTACTCTTGTTTCTTTGATGCAAAATACTTCCCCGCCTTTCAGAGGGCTTTAGTGCGCATTACTGACGTACATCCTGGAGGTGATGGTATTGTAGGCAATGCCACAGTTAACACTTCAAGTGGTACTTTGAAGCGACCTCTTGTAAAGCTCTGTCCACTGCTAGCAGGCCTTTAGTTTTGAAATTAGTATTTGAGGGCCGGCGGGAATGTTGTATTCATGCAACTTTGTTTATTGTTAATGTTTAAATTTGACTGAATTGGTCAATTGATTTTTAAACGTTTGTACATTTTTTGAAAACTTTCCATCCCGCCAATGCTAATTCACATTACGTACTTTTTTGTGTAAATAATACGGACGCATTTATTGGTTGTTATTGTGTTACGATTTTGCGAGTTACTTATCTCCGGTTGTAACATTATACCGCTTTTTGATTCTCCTACAGGAGATAATAATTTCTTTCGTGTTTACGTAGGCGATTTTTATTTCTTCAAATGAGGAATATTGTTCATCACCATTTTGTGTGTAACGTGTACCGTTCAGATTTAGTGTAAGGACATTATGAAGCCCTACGACTGCTGCTACAACGAGGCTAGTCTCTGTCGGAAGACAGGAGAACCAAGAATCACCTTCAGGGCCTCGACAAAAGGTTAGAGTTAATTGGTGAATTTATTGCCCGACATTATTTATATCGGTTGTTCGGCTAAAGGTCCTTCGTTGATTACATATTGCTTGAACTAGCCTTGTTACTCAAACAGCAACATCTAAATCCTACATTCTTCTTATATGAAGTATTCCATTGGGTATATTCCAATAAATATGGATTGGAAATTAAAACAACATAATACTAAAGTAGTCAATAAACAATGACTTTTTTGACAATAATAATATTTTATTCAGCTTTTAATGCCTTTGTTAAACTCAGAATGACTTTGAAACGTTTGGAGTTTTTGATTATAGAGCCATTTTTCTCTGGTGTGGTGTTAGTTCCACAAAAATACATTAAATGAAACTAGAATATGCCACTAATTGGTTTCAGAAAACTACCCAGCAAATTCAGATATGATACAGGAAAAAATCTTTATATTTGTGGATTTCTTGGAAAGGACACCACACTTGTGGAAAATTCATTTATTTGAAAGCTTTTTAAGCGTTTAAAGGTATGCGTCAAACGCCATTTTTAATGGTTACTATAAGATTACAATTGGAAATTAATATTGACAAAATTGTACAATTTCCAAAATTCCTTTATTAGAAATTAGTGTTAAAAAAATGTTGTGTAAATTTAATTAATTTCAAGTATTTTATCTTTTAACTACACTGCATGTTAACTGAAAGTAATGCTTAATAACTAAACTTATGAGTGTAGAGTTTGAACAAATATTGTAACCACCCTCCTTATTTGATCAGTATTATGTTAAACGAAATTGTTATAAAGACAATATTATCTGAAGGTAATATATTACAAACAGGTTTCTTATAAATTTCATTCTGATGTTTTTGTTACATATTACCGATATTTTCTAGTATCTTTGAGTCTCATATTCTTCCCATCCATTTATCTTCAATGATATAAAGCTTGTCATCAATTCCTTTTGGCTTCTTTGTGCAGTGTTTTGGATTTTCTGACCAATACATCAGCTCGACTGATAGATATATCACTCTACTCGACTTGACGTATATATTCCAGCTAGACTCCGAGAAACCGTAATTGTTACACGTCTCTTTCTATGCCCGAAGACTTTATCTTGAACAGCTTCAGAAAAAAAATCTGAAACGAAAAGGCATTTGCTAAAACTCAACACCAGACACACAAAAAACATCACGTCGTTATTTACTCTTATTTAATGGACACAATAGAAAGCTTTGTCTAAAAACACTACCAAAAATTATTTTCTCATTATACGTATATCCTTTTATTTACAGTATAATGTAAATATACAACTGTTTTGTAATGTGCATGAATTATTAGAATTAAGAGTATTAATTTATTCCAGTTACACATAAATCCTCTGCATGGAACCTGGACAACATTCTGTAAAATCAATAAAAATGTATACAAATGTACTAAAAAACAATTGACTAAATTGTTTAGGGTGTTGTGTGACGTAATGTACCAACTTCAGGAGCATATGCCTGAGCTTATTTCAAGCTATAGGCCATCAAAGATCATAATTATTTTTTAACTTAGAATGTTTTTAAAGTCTATGTGATTTGTCGGACCTGCATTTAACTAATAATTTTTTGTTTCCGATAAATTTAAATATGCAATTTACCTGTAATGTTTTCGAATAAAGACTGTGCCGGCATAGTGTAGATTTATTAAATAGATTTATTCGCGAAACACAATTCTAAACCAATTCGTTATCAATTCAGGTCTACTCAAGAGCGCATGCCTGATTCAGAACTAGTAAAAAATATGTGTGTACCCGGAATGCCATTGGAACTAATTCAGTACCATAGAAATATCATATGGTTGGTTTACGATTTAATTTTTTCCTTCAGTTGTTCTTTGATATTTATAATAATTATTAAATTAAAATGTATTTATATTTTTTAATATATATATTATTCGAGATGTCATTCTTTTGTACGCAAGATAGTATATATATTGTTTCTGGTCAGGTAACCTTCATCAGTTGCGCTTGCCAAAAGAGAATGTCCTCTCGAATACTTGTTTATTGTTGTTTATTTGATACATACCGGTAACTTTGCGCACGCGAGATGCAAAGGCCCACATCTGGGATTGTCAGCAAAACTACCAGAAACGATATAATTGTACTATATACTGTCTTGCGTACAAAAGAATAACACCTCGAAGAGAGTATTCAATATCCCTGACAGTTGAAGTTAATCTGAAAATTGTATAGTGACAATCTAACCTAGGGGATTCCGGTTAACAGCAATTACATGGAACGGCTCCAGATTCGGAAACTAGTTTCTCCGAAGATCCTAGATGTCGTGCTTTACATCTCGCGTCTAAAAATTTAGTGATTTGTACCAAACAACAATATAATGATTATGGTTATATTACTTTAAAATTCCTTGATTAACCTCGCGTCATTTCAAACAACTATCTAACAAACATAAGTAATTCCCAAACAACCGATACGTGATGTGCTACCCATCCCTTAACAGGTCGAATTGTATGATATATTATGATATGTGACTCTGCTCCTGCTATTTAACATTGAAGTAGATTAAAAACGTTTTCTTTCTTATTCTTTTTCCTGACAGGCCGAAATGGATTGTAAGATGTTCCACCGTTTCACGACTAATTCAATCTTATGATCTTCAAATTGTCGCGCAATATATTCATAGTAACCTTTTGTTTTTGGAACACGTACAATTTCCAGAAGTTCTTCATCACTTGAACTAAAGTGTCCATGTCGACAAATATAAACATATATAGAAGTAAACTCTAAGGTCATATATAACTATCTCGGTATAGGCAACACAAAACAACAATTTACCAAATTCTAGTAAAAACTACTCAAAAGAGTATGTCATAACAAGGAATCCTAGCCATAATGCAAGAACTGAAAGTCTGGTTAAGAATCAATAACGAATCGAATTTTCCTTCACCGCGAACACGGAATTATTACTGCCAGTTCAGTAATTTCTGTACCGCAAATGCTTTTATTGCAACTGCGCATGCGATAAGTAATGAACAGTCAACGAAGTGTTACTGCGAATAAAGCTATTAGCTATTAGCTAGGAAAATCCTGAACTAAGTACCACAAAATTCTCAACATGTTTGAGTTGTCGAAGACTGCTTATGCAAATCGTATTAATACTCCTTAATCTTACTGGATACAAATACAAGGGCGTTTTGGTATTATCCATATATATAATTGACAGTAAAATAGTGTTAAAAACATGTCGAAACAGCTCAGATATGTCATTTGGGAAAATGTCGGTTAGATGCTATATGGTTTTATTTACCGGGACCATGGTATATAAAGAAACTACGAACGTCACTTCTTGAGAGCTGTATCCGTAAAATGGCTGGAATCCCTAGAATGAGTTGACCTTTCCAATATGAGCTTTTAGGGATTCAGTTAGTTAGTTTTCAATACTGTATGTTGACGAGCCGATACCACTAATGACGGGGCGAAAAGGAACCGTACGTTTATAAAGTTTAGGTAAATTACATAATCTTGATGGTACAGCCTTACTTTTTTTTTTATTATATGGTTTACGTAAATTCCATAAGTCTAATGCAACTCTACGCTCCATCGTTAGTGCCATCGGCTGTCCAACCTATAGTATTAGAAAATATTAAACAGAACTCCTAAAACCATACATTCAGTCATTTTATACCTTGGAATTCTCAAGATACAATCGGGCAACATATTAGTGGTCCCAATAAATGAAACCCTCCAGCACCCAAAAAAATCTTCGCAATTGATATATCTCAACCGTTTGGACATGTTCTAAGCCCTACTTAGTTTCAAAGAAAACAGGCATTATATGAACAAATTGATGGGCTAGCCATGGGAAGTCCTCTCGGTCTGGTCATCGCTAAATTTTGCATGGAGTTTTTAGAAGCCAAAGCCTTGAACATAGCTATCTGCAAACTTTAACGTTAGTTCTGTTAGAGTGAAGAAACTTTTGTGGTTTGGAGCCACTGGGAAGATTCCCTAATGAAATTTATACAAAATTAAATGGTATTCGTCAACGAATTTAATTCACACTGGAGAAACAAAGTAATGGGCAACTGACGGTTCTACATCTTATAGTTTCAAAGAATAATTTTGCCACCCTTGGATACAATATATACAGTAAACTCTTTCATGCAGACTGTTACTTCCACAAGAATTTCAATCATCACGAGCGTCCAGAATCTGTGAAATACATTATCTAAAAGACAAATTACTCTATTCAGAACGTGCATTTCGGGTGAATGGTTACTCCGCCCTGTAGGTTTCTAGAATCAACACAGAAATCTAAAACGAAAAAATATCATGAACAACTTGAAATTTTAAAAACAGCGTTCTTGCCATATATAAAAATACGATACTATTTATTCCTGATTGTCACACCCGGAAAAACGGCTGTCGTAGGGCATACACTAAATTCAAGAAACCATATTATACAATACCAATATACCGATATGTTATCAACCACATACCATTACCATTGTGGCCCCCAGCAGGAAGCCACAGGAGTTTATTAACATCAGAACAATTTTAATAGAAATTTAGAAGATATAAATCTGAATTGAAAATGGTATCCGGCTCAGCGGGGCGCGCAACTAAAACCATCGAGGGGGCTTGCAGGCCCCGCCCCCTTGTTTGCCACTGAGCAATCAGGAGACTTCATGATTCGACTGACAAAAGTAAATACTAGTTCTCCACCGGTTGATGATCCTTTTCCACCCACAGATCATACAAATAGTAAAAATGTGCGTTTAAGTTGCAGACAACTGAGTGAATGCAATTGCCAATAAAAAAGGAATCTGCATATTATCTAATCGGTGTATTTCTGTGCTATTTCTTATCTTTCCAAAAAAATACTATAGGTGTCGGTACCATATAACATATAATTTGTTTTTATTTATAAAATAAATTACAAATTTAGTTAAATATTGAACTACTCATACGTAACAATAAATAACAAAAAATTACAACCACAAATACATTTCACAATTTGTTGTATATATAGTTTCATAGTTGTTTACAGTATACATTTGTGTTTGTAGTCTAAGGTCTGGATGGAAAAGTTAACTTATCGCTTCGAGAAACTTCATTTTCAAAGGTAAGATTTTGAAATTAACTTTCAAAATGGCAAATGTAAGTTTACTTAAGTGTTAGGTTAGCTGTTACAACCACAAATTAAACTAAAAAAATATGGATGTAACCCAACAACAATGAGTAATCTACATATGTATACTGAAAGCAACATGTGATGACTGCTTCTTTATGTCATATTCTGTATATTTGAATTTCCATGTTCTACATCTCGTGCATTTAGAGTAAATAGTATGACACTATACAATACAATATAAATGAAACCTAAATATTAGTAAATACATACAGCTCCTACAAATTGCTAACAAATATAAAGGAATTAGTACATATTAAAGAAATAGGGCACTATACAAAACTCATATAATGAATGATATCAAAATATAATAAAATACATAATACTCCCAAGAAATAGATAGTAACATGCTTTGAAAAATATTCTCATGGTAACCACAATTAAAAATAATGCTATTTACAAGATTACTTAGAGTTTTTAGTAAGTAACAAAAAAACTTTTGACAAACATTTATAAATTTTGGCACTTTGTTTATATATTGGTAAGAAAAGTAAATCTTTTATCATCCATTAGTAGTTTGCCATCCTCCTTAAAATTTCAGAAATTACGGAATGCCGGGCATTTGCAATATAGTTTTTCATCGTTGATTCGCTGAAGCCTTATTTCTTGCTATTTGGAGGTAGTTTACTTGTAATATACTGTCTAAAATATATAATTAACATATTACCTTCTAAATACTGTAATTCATTACCTTTTAGAGACGTTTGATTATAACATTCAGAAATGTAAAAATCAAATGCTCCAATATTATATTTACATGGCGTTGTTTTTTGGTTGATGAACGATATGTTTACCAAGACCGTAGCCAGGGGGGGGTCTTTTGGAATATTGGGATTCAAGATTCAATTTTAACAAATTAATCATCTTTTTCATAAGAATAAATTTAATATTTATACATTTTTATACACCTTGGATATGTATGAATACAAATACAAATTTTGCAGTACCATTCAGCCATCAATCAAAAAATATATACAAACCCCCACCCCGAAATTTTGTCCAGCCACCCCGAACAAAATTTCTGGCTACGGTGTTGATGTTTACTACAATCATGACAAAAATGGACGACAATGTCCACAACCGATAACAAACTGTATTTGTGTTAATACTGACTCAATGACAGCCTCCTTTTTATAAAGTCGGTTAATTCGTATTTGCCGTTTCACTTATCATCAGTTATCTTCATCCTAGAACTCAATGATAATTCACATAATAATCTCTGGTGAAGGCGCCAACAACAATTTTAATCGTAATTTGATGATTTCCATTATTCTCAAGGCATTAAAAAAATAACACTTCAGGGTTCTCTTTAATAGTATTCGGTTTAAACCATCCCATTTGGGTGTTTTGAGTAATCGCTGAATATAAAGATCAGAAAAGGATGATAATTTTATCACTTTCGATTGCCTTTTAATTATGGCATCCAGGGTAAAATATTGAAAGTACACTCGAACCATTTACCGTGTTCTGAAAAATAGAGAAAAATGGACCGTATAATATTTACAGTTCGCAACTGAAAAATAGTTAAATTGGTTGGTTTATGTAGTGCATTTTTTCTCGGGGGGAGAGGCGGTTTGATTATTTTATATTTTTATTTATGCATTTCCAAATGTATTGTAATGTTTTTATTTTCACACTCGGGTTCAGTTCAGTTCTTGGATTTATTTAAAAACACAGTCTAACTCACTCTAATTTATTTCCACTACTTTTACACAAATTTATATTCACAGAAACTACTATTTACATTTTATCTTAACTGTACAAACGACCGACGAAAACTGAAAACTATCCCAGCTGTTTCTTATTTATACATTTATCTTGGAATTGTCTGGTACGTCCACGAACCATCGGCAAAATCCATCATGTTCTGGAAGCTTTAAGGGAATTCCCAGTAACGTCAGCGGTCCGCCGGTTGAGAGACAAACATTTCGGGTTCCACGAATTTATCGGAATAATGTCCCTTCCATGAACTGGTTGATGGCAATTGCACCAGCTGTCTGATGAATTCTCGTAACAGTATAAACAATAAATTTTGATTTTTTGAAATAAATATTCAATTCTTTAAAATTTAATCTTAATACCCAATATACCAAAATTTGGAATGGGATTTGAAGCCCCAAACCACCCCGCTCACTTGGGACTTGCCCTACTCTAAAGTAATGTAGCCACAGTCAATGCTATGTTGGGTTTTTGTTTAAGGTCTTTATGGTTCGTTAAAAAATGTCCTTTTTGCCACATATTGAAACGGTATAACCTTTGACGGAATGTTATATCTGGTTTAAACCTACAGAAATTATCTTCTATTAAACTATGCAATATTTCCTTATGAGAGGATGTGATCACCCCATTAGATCCGTCCATGACTACCATTCAGGTTCAGGTCTAAGCTGACATTTTTTTACGATCTGTGATTTGCTTTCCAGCACAACCCACAATATACTAACAGAAATAACCTAAATTACAAAACTTTAAAGAAGAATAGTATAATTTTTTCAAATGCACCTTCAATATTTTTTACGTTTAGATTATTACTCTTTTTATCCTATTTCGGCACAATTATTTTAGATGTTTACTTAAAATAATCATAGTGCCTAAATTTGCTTCCATGAACCATAAGCGTAACAAGAGGATTTGAGGATTCGTCTCCCCCCAAAATAAAGCCAAAAACTTTACTACATCTGCATTTACAGTTGGTACTAAGTGGTCATAACGAAAAGAACTAATTCTAAGCATTACGCGTTTAGAATTACTATAAAACAGATTACTAATAAAATCGAATTACTAAATAAAAACCTTTTTTTTCAAGCGTTTTTCTTTGCATGAACCGAATCCTCCAAAAAAAACTGAAACTGGCCTGGATATGACTATTACATGATTGACAGCTACTGAAATTGTTAAATATGAGAATAAAAGCAGTTTTGTAGACAAATTTATACTGCAAAAATGAAGGACCACAACATTTATAAAGAATATAGATTTAATTTAGTTTTCGTTTATGAAGAATTCAAGAAAATTATTAATAGAACATAAGGTGTAAATCATTAACCTTACTTATTATTTTCAAGCTTCGAAAACTACTACTAATCATGTAACTGCAGTACAGTGTTTTGGAATGACAACATCTGTCATATGTTTTGAAATAAGCGAGACTGTCAAAATTTTTACAACGAACTTCTAATACGTTGGCTGAACCGATTTTGTTTAAGTACCTAGATTCGTACATGTAAGTTTAAATTTTGAACATTTTTAGTTAACCGGAAAAATTTCAATTTTCTTGCAGGGTTTGAGCTTGTCAAAAATAGGACAGATCATGGAATTTTGAATCAAACCTAAAATTTTCCGGAAAATTAATTAAAGCAATACTGATTTTTTTAAGTTCTTGGTCAAACAAGGTATAATATTAATTTTCTTCATTTATATTAGCCAACTAAGGTTATGCATACACATTATAAGATGAATACTCTTCCCCAAAAGAAAATAATACACTTAATTTGTTTTAAAATAATACGCCTAATTTGTTTCCATATTTTTGATCTTATATCGGAATATCGGAAATAAAGTGGGAACATTGGTACAATATATATATATATATATATATATATATATATATATATATATATATATATTTAATACCTTTTAAGCAATTAATTTTATAAATATGAGAAAAATATATTTGTATTCGTCAGAATGAGCCTTATGATTTAATATATTACATGGTCCGGTAGTAACAACTATAATTTTATATATCCATTTAAGTCTGTAATTTGCACCCAAAAACTAATAGTAGCAGTTTCTCCTTATTTTTACAGTAAAATTCAGGAGAAGCCCTATATCTCTTTTTCTCTCTCAGATTTACGTCTGGAGTTTTGGAGATAGAGGGATGGGTAATTTTTTGTATTGGTCATAATGAGCCCTTTGATTTGATATGCTTCAGAAATAACTTTCATTTTATATTTTCCATTTAATTCTGCAATTTGAAATTTAATATTAAGGATTTTTGCTTTAAATTTCAGATAAGGACCTCTGTCTCTAACTTTTTCAAAATTTTAATTTTATATTTTCCATTTAGTTTTATAATTTGGGCCTTCAAAATTCATATTAGGGGTTACTCGTATTTTTCCGGTAATGTTCGAGTGAGGCCCTATATTGCCAATTTTTTACAAAATTTTACGTCTTATAGTTTCAGAGATTAGTAAGTAAGTGGGAAGTGGGGGAAGCAGAGGCTATCAGAGAATTAAACGAATAATAGATAATTTCAAGAACTTCAAATCAGTCAGACCAACAATTAAAAAAAATTAAATTGTTTTTGATGACGCCAATAGTGAAATTTTAACTTTGGTTTACTTTCAAGCGTATCCGAAAGGTAGTATTAGGAAAGCAGTACTAATTGGGATTTTCTCAAAGTTCTATTTATAGGATATTGAAAAAGCACAAATTTCATCAGTACTTCTTTTCTTTAGTGCAAAGTCTTAAACAAATTGATTTCCCGAGACGCTTAAAATACTGTGAATTTATTTTACATGGTTCCAAAGGAACTATTTATTTTTGAATAAGTTCAATTGGTCAGATGAGGCAAAATTCACAAAAATTAATAGGCATAATTCCCATTACTGGAAGTTCGGAAGTAGAAATATCCAAGAGAGTTGGCAGTTTAATGTTAATTGTGCGGTAAGATACCGCAGAGTGGAAAAACTACATTTTTATGAATGCCCAGCATTTTTAATTTTTATATGTGAAGGTTATTTGAATATTTTACGAGATTTTGAAACCACATATCTGGAAAATTTGCCACTGGCCAATCATCGGGAATTATTTTATCAGCATGACGGATTAGCAGCTCCCCAGAATGGCTACTTAGTGAACAACGATTTAGAAGCGGTTTTCGTTGACCAATGGGTTGCATACAACGGTCATTTTCTATGGCCACCTCGTTCGCTTGATTTGTCCGTTCTGGATTCTTTTGTGAAACAAAAAATAAAATTTATGATATTCCTCTAACAACCAAAGAGGATTGTATACAACGAGTGAGAAATGCATGCCAAAAAACCGTTTAAAAACAGATAGTTGTTTTCGAAAATTACCCGCAGAACTGCATCTGTCATTATTAACATAAAAATGCAAATATCGTTAAATTTAGGGATAACATGTGATTTATAAAATTTCTAGAATTTAAGGTAGCATCCAAATATCCAATAACATACAGGGTGTTCTATTTGATATAAGAAAGTTGTTGTGTACTTCCGGTATTCCCGAACGTGCCATATTCTGAAAATATTTTAGTAACATAGAACATTGGCAAATTCTCAGAATTTTAATATCGATATTTTTTAAGTTTCAGGTAACCGCCCATCTTCGTGGGACACCCTGTATACGTAGAGTAGAATTGAGAAAGAAAAATCACATCAACCGAACAAGTTACACAAAAGCTATCCATTCCTGACAATGACCACTGTGCCTGCAATGATATTTAAAATAAGAAAAAGAAGAGCATAAAGCAATTTGGCTAATAAATGAACAAAGAGCCAGCTAGGACAATGGCATCACAACATAAAACTTGAACAAAATAAGCTTATAACAAGATTTAGAATGTATATTGTGTACTAACGTAACTTTAATCAATAATGGTTTAATATATATATTTACAATTTATGAAACTTGTGATTAAGACATAAAAAATTCATACAAGTTTTTACAATTCTAATAAATTTGTCTAATTATGACAAGGATAATTATTTATATTAATGTGATACAGATTAATTGTTGAATAGTTTACTGAAATTGAAGCAACATTTACTCACTTTATAGAATCACATCAGTTTGGCATAGATTAATTCAAAGGAATTTACACATTCTCATAACAAAAACTTATTAATATTTAAAAATATCTTTCGTCGCTATTGTTTCCAAATAGTTCAGATTTCTAGAATTCAAATTATAGGAGGTAAACACTAATTATTTGGCCAAGAAGTGAAATATAAACAAGCCATTTTATACATTATTTATTTTGTCTGTTCATTGGGTTTTCTCTCCTCAAAATTTTTTCCTGCAACAGATAAGTATTTAAAAATTGTATATGTAGAACAAAGTGTAGTAAGGCAATTTCGTAAAATTGCCCGGATTACTGGCTGTCTGTACAGAGATTCTTCCTCACAGTTTTTCTGAGAGAAAGAGATGTCTACAAAATGATCAACCAGTATTCCTGTATATAAGTAATGTATTGTATATTGTGTAATACTTATTTGTGTATGGAGACGTTTCAACTCCGAGTCTGGAGTCGGTGTCAATGGTTTAGTGTTGTTTTTTCGAGTTTTTTTCTAAAAAAATTTCGCTTTAATCTTGAACTTGTTATTTGTCAAAAAAATTTGACACTGACAAATTGTCAGTGTCACAACCTCGAAAACAACACTAAACGATTGACAACGACTCCAGACTCGAAGTTGAAACGTCTCCATACACAGATAAGTATTACACAATATACAATACATTACTTATATACAGGAATACTGGTTGATCATTTTGTAGACATCTCTTTCTCTCAGAATAACTGTGAGGAAGAATCTCTGTACAGACAGCCAGTAATCCGGGCAATTTTACGAAATTGCCTTACTACACTTTGTTCTACATATACAATTTTTAAATACTTATCTGTTGCAGGAAAAAATTTGGAGGAGAGAAAACCCAATGAACAGACAAAATAATTCAAGACCTCCTCAACAATATTTTCGAAATTATATATTACGAGTATTTATTAGTACACATTATTATTTCTATAACCCAATTTCTTATCAAACTGTATGCTTAAGTCACACATGCATTTTTTATATAATAATATGTATTCAAAATTAATGATTAATAAAACATTTTTGTAAAATATATAACCGACTTCTACATATAACTTAAAAGTTAAAAATAATTATAACAAAATACAACTCTAGCAAATAAATAACACATTAAATGTTGTTAGGTACCTACCCAGGAAGTAAAAAATGTAAACATTAAAAGGTGCTCATTCTGCACAAATTCACCTTCCAATCTAGTATATTTTTGAAGTCGGTGCCAAGCAAATCTAAAATCCTTCATTGCGTACTTATCTACTAATTCATCAAACTTGATTGTTGCTTGGCACCGACTTCAAACATATACTAAATAGGAAGGTAATTTATAAATTTATCATTGCTTATTAAAGAACTTTCCTGTAACTATGGGTAAATGAAAAAAAATAATTGCAGTATAATATCAGCACAAAAAATTCCAATAATGTGACATATTATCCGTTTTGGATAAACAAATAATATCATACTATCAATAATAGTTGCAATGGAATAACAATTTTTACCACGTAAGAGTGAATGTGTTGGCAGTAGTATTGAAATTATATAGCAGTTTATATATAGGGCCAAATTTAACTCATATTTGGACATAAAATTCAACAGCAATTCGCTTATACCTTCAAGTCAGTAACAGTTTATAGATTACTATTTAGATTTTAACAGCAAACTCGTAGAAGTAAACGATTTACATAAGAAAAACCCGCAAAAATACGATTTTCTTTTGTGTTTTACAAGCTTTTATTTAGTTTCACCTGTCCCGATATTTGTCTGTAATCAAAGCTTACAAGTTAAATTTGATTCACTTCCCGCTTACCGATTGAGCTAAAATTTTGCATGCTTGTGTAAATCGGATGACAATGCAAAACTGTTCTCGTTAATTAAACGACACAGCCCCATCGAGTTTGGGCTCGTTTCATTCGTCTTAATCAGTTTTTAGGTGGTAGATGGTAATTAGGGTCTGACAATGGAGCTGATAGGTGGCCAAAGGAACTCAGTAATTAAGCGGTAAAACAGCGTCGAGTTTGATTAGTTTTGATGGCTGGTGAATGGTGGTGGCTTGTTATGAATCTGCATTCTCTCTTTAGATGGATTAGATTAGATGGATTAGATGGTTGACCCAATGCCAAGGTAAGCACATGCCTAGGGCTGAAGGGTATGAGGGTCTATAAACATGTCATATCCCTAACGTTCTGCCTTAGGATACCAGGGCGAACCCTGTTGTACTGAAGCCCTCATCCCCGTACAATGGACGTCTGCGGGAATGGACCGTTTTTGTCCTATACTCGTGGGAACACCGTCAACAAAAAAGAAACTACTATACAAGAAGGCTAAATTGAAGCGACAGGAGAAGAAGATAATAGTTTAGCAGTAGCTAAACATAGAGAAAGCGAATCGTTAGACCAACGCACTAATAGACAAGATATTGGTAGAATACAGACACAAGAGAAAAGGGAAAATGAATCACCTGAGCAACGTGCTATCAGGATAGATAACATTAGAATACGTATACAAGAGAGAACAAAAAATTAATTATAAGAAGAACACTTTGCCAGATCGAAAGGAACATAATTATCTGGTAAGCAAGTCAGTTAATACAAACGGCAGAGGAACACATTGTAGCGGCAGAGAATTATCAGTGACATTTCTGAATTTTCAATTTTCGGCTTGTACCTTTGTGATATCGATAAAAGCATAGTGCAGTGCTTTTATCGGTATCACAAAGGGTAAAGTTTGAGAATTGAGTTTTTATTTATAGTTACAGTTTATACATCAGTTTCTGCACAATTTATTGTGATTCGTATGGGTTTTGAAATTATGATAAACCAAGTATTAGATTCGAGTTTTTTCACATTATTTGGCTAAAAATAACGGAACTTTTCCAATTTTCCGGCACATTTTTAAAGTTTTTCAACAGTTGAGCTTCACATAGGGCGTTCGTGTCTATAGAGTAAGCATAGAATTCAGAGGAAAGTTTTTCGCGAAAGTTTAGCGCTTTGCACGCACTTAAATCCTTTATTGCAATGTACATGAACTGAAGTGCATGGTGTAGACCTGTTCTATCGTCATAGATAGGGATATGATAAATATGGAAAACGGTATAGGGATGCCGCTGAACGTGTTTGAAAAGCTTCAGGATCTTTAATCTTTAAATATTTGGTAACATTTGAATATATTACCGGAAGAGGTAAATTATTTTTTACTAAATTTTGTGAAATTTCTTGTAGGGCTGTTATTAAGTGTTCCGGAGTTAAGATTGATGTATGTATAATTTTTAGTCTTGCAAAAGTAATAGCGTTGAGTAAATTGTTCAAGTTATCTTGTAAATAAAGGTAGTTTTCCGTAAAATTTTTCACAAATCTTAGTTTAGCTTCAATGTCAGCGAAGTGAATGACTGTTCTTTGAATACGCTTGAGGTCTTCGTTAAAGATCTTTTCGTTAATTTGTAATTTCGCTATTGTCTCAATAAAAATTTTGATAATAGATTTTGTTATACTGAATTGATTTTTCATTAGGTTTTCGATTTGCAATTGCTTCCGATTTAGGTTGTTAATTGTTTCTTAAATTTTGAAACTGTTGACGAAAAAACTGTTGTTTAAAGCCATTGACAACAAAGTCGGAATCGACTTTGAAACGTTTGGTATTGTCTTTCAATATACGCTTTTTATTTTGATGTGATGTTATTTCCCATGAAAACATTAAAATAGTAAATGATATGCTTCACGGATACCTGCAGAGTAAGCAACACGTGTGTGTATGAATTATGATATATATATATATATATATATATATATATATATATATATATATATATATATATATATATATATATAGTTACTCGAATAGTATTCGAATACCATTCGAGTAACTAGAAGCGAAAGCAGAAGGCTACGAGAATTATGCGAACCGACCTGAAGAGGGCAGATGTGACTCTGCCGAAACGTCGTCATTTTACCATCGATCCCGACAGGGATCAGTTATTAACTACGCGGATGAATTCCCGGAAACCACCTAAAACATTTAGTGCCCGCGAAAACTTAAAAACATATATATATATATATATATATATATATATATATATTTATATATATATTTTTATGGAATTAGAATAGTCATAAATCCAAATGAAATGCATTCTATAAAACAGATTCAAAAAGTAGACTATATACTAAAAGTATACTTAAAATATTTATGTTAAGAGTTGAAAAGAATCAACTGAGATTCAGGTGTTATAATATAAAAGGCTTAGCAAAACCATTTACTAAATAAAAAGCCAGCACAACTTTTGAATTTCAATCTCGATAAACATGCTATTCCAACGAGCCAGCAAAAAGGATAAATTGTAAATAAAGCTCTCTGGACTTTGGCAAAGGGAATATATGTGTAATATATAGTGTAATTAAGATAATTTTAATAATAATTAAACTGTAAGTAAAATTCTGTTTCAGGCTATTAACACCTATGCGTGTTCAGTGCTCAGTTTCTCTTTCGGTATAGTTAATTGGTGCAAGACTGACATTGAACAATTACATCGAAAAGTTCGAGTTTTACTTACAAAAGCTCAAAATCACCACCCAAAGAGCTCTGTCGAACGTACAACTTTGCCACGGTATGAAGGAGGAAGATAATTGACAGATCTAAGCAAACTATTAGGTCAACAAATTTCCATTTTGCGTAGTCATTTCCAGAAACTCGCAGAATTTTCTGATCTACACAGAGTCATGTGCCTGTTGAATTACTCAACACCACTGCGACTGCTGAAATGGAAAGAGAAGCCCCTTCATGGAAGACATATAAATGACGTCAACCAAGATTATGTCGACAGGGCAGCGTCGAACTACTGGTTGATCTCTGGTCATATGTTTCCTGCAACGGAAGGCTTTATATTGGCAATCCAAGCTCAAGTAATTCCAATTAAGAACTACCTAAAGTACATCATTAAAGACCCTTCTATT
The DNA here is from genome assembly GCA_034190945.1 of Octodonta nipae. Classification (NCBI taxonomy): domain Eukaryota; kingdom Metazoa; phylum Arthropoda; class Insecta; order Coleoptera; family Chrysomelidae; genus Octodonta; species Octodonta nipae. The sequence goes on along the minus strand of CM067219.1, from coordinate 31,387,946 downwards.
AACAACGACAGATGCAGGTACGGTTGCCAAACATCTGAATCTATCCAGCATATCACAAAGAACACAAAGAACAACACGATGCTGTGGCAAAAATACTTCACCAGGAACTAGCACTGAAACTTGAATTATCACATTCGGTAAGATTACCATACTATAAATACATACCAGAATCTGTTTTAGAAAATAACAACTACAAGCTGTACTGGGACCGCACGATACTGACCGATCGGACAGTTGCTCACAATTGACCAGATATAGTTTTGGTAGATAAAGTCTCTCGGAAAACAACTTTAATTCACATAGCAATTCCTAACAACAATAATATAAATATCAAGCAAGCTGAGAAAATAACCAAATATAGAGATTTGGAATTTCAAATAAAGACTCAGTGGGACATGAACAACACACGAACTGTACCAATTGTTATGTCAACGACAGGACTAGTCCCAAAACACCTATTAAACAATTTAAAATACCTCGGTCTGGACGAACATCTTTACAAACAAATGCAAAAAGCCGTCCTGTTAGGAACAGCCCGGACGGTCCGTAAATTCATGGGAAACTGCCGCCACGACTCCAACCACGGGCCTGAAAACCAGGCAAGCGCTCCCACAGAGCTAAACCCTTTTCATATCTAGGATATCTGGGGTTTAGTGAATTTTCCCCTAAAGGCACTCACAGCGTGCCTTAGAGGGAGTGTGATACCATACATTGTATGGTCAAGTCGGGATTAAACTGTAAATACTCAGAATTAGTTATAAAAGGTAATTGAAAAATGTTGGTTAAACATCTTGTGACGAGTATGCATATTTTGTGATATAGATCCATAGGAATCATTGTAAATTGCCAGGAAAACAATAAAATCCATGCTAGACGTCTAAAACAATATTAATTAGTAAAAACACATGTAATTACAACAGTACAAAATAAATTAGAAAGCAAAGCATCATATAAACAACTTTCAGAAAAAGTAAAATGTCAATAATTTTCAAAGTTATGAACAAAAATAATAGAAAATTCTTCCATGAACATTAGAGATGATAAGGAAAAGATTATTATAACTTAAATTTCAATCAATAAAGAATTTGCGGTAAAGTTGTTCAAATCATAATGAAAGTTGAATGACCTTGAAAAAAGTATTAATTATTGTAAACAAACAAAGCATTTAAACGAAATTTTACAAGAATTAAAAAGTTCTTAAAATAAAATAAGCTATCAGAAAAATATCATTTAAAAAGGGAAAAAGAAAATGTTTGTTTCTTATGGGAAAACACATGGGCTAAGTAAAATGAGTGAACGTACTATAACGCACCAAAACAAATGAAACGCATCCATTTTGGGTGACCGGGCCAGACAAAACGCGTCTAGCAGGCATTTGTTTTAAAATTATTATATAAGCTTACGTTTGGTAGGCAGCGGTCTCTTTCGTTCCTGATTTTTTGAAGAAAACAAGTCAAAGAACATGTTATGTTTTTCTTTGGAATAACCTCAATAGTGTTAGTAGAGGTTAAGTAGTTAAAAATTGCGGTTAAATAAATTGTCAGAACGTTTCAAATGACATATAGATTGGCAGTGTATAAAGGTTCATAAGTACGGTACAATAAATGTGAAGTGCATATCTGACCGACAGAAAAGGACAATTAGGTTGGAATTTTAAATAAAAATTGAAAACATCAACAAAGATGGTAATTGTTGAATTATTCTAAACAAGCATGAAATAATAAACAATAATTAAATTTAATTTGCATAAATAATAAATAAAACAAGATGGTGAATATGGAATAATGGTAAAAAAATATGGAATGAGAACCAATAATAAAAATTTTGTTTATAAAATAAAAGTTCGAATGGACAATGAACAAATTTGGAACTAATGACTGTAAACATGACAAGGAATAAAAGGTTGATGAAACAATAGTTGTTTGAAAATGTTGTAAATAAAGTGACAATTGATTTATGTTTATGCTAGTTAAGTATATTAGGAATAACAAATTTTAACTTTAATATGATAACATAACAAGAGCAATTTCTCAAAAACATTTAGTAGTTAGAAATGATTTCGTTTGTTAATTATAGATTTATTGGTTTAATGTTTTAAAAATTTTATTTTGGTGTTTAATAAAGAATGTTATTGAAAATTGAGATTGAAAGTTGTGTTAATTTATTTAAATGAGCCAAAAATAACATCTGAATGGTTAGAGTTTCATCTAAATTCTTTTCAAGAAAAATAAAAGTTTCAATTTAGTAACATTTAAAGAAAAGAGGTTTTGAATAAATAAAATGATGTAATAGTGTTGAATAAGTGTAATAAAAAGAGAAGCAGAGAAGTTATAAGGAAGATAAAAATGTAAGTATCAATTTTAAATTTGGAACCTGTTTAACCACCTTGAGGTAAGAGTATGAATGCAGTGAAATAGAAAAACCCTGAGAAAATTAAAGTATGTATGCAATTAAAAATAAAACCCTGAGAAAATAAATTAATCAAATAAAGTATGAATAATAAAGTTTATAAAAATAGTATTATGTAAAAAGAGTAAGTAAGTAAAATATAATTAATATAAATAAATAATGAAATCAAAATAAATTGGCTAGTCAAAGTGTGGCACAAAAAAGAATAAACATAATTTTAAATCAAAACAAATTGGAAACCAACGTAGGGCTAACATAAAACGTAACATAACATAAAACAAAGTTAATGTAACCAAAAATAATATATATATGTATGTATGTTAGATTGTAGTCCTTCACGGATGGAACAATGTGAAATCTCTGTTGTATCTGGTGTACATCCGTTTCTTGGTTTGTACTCTGAACAGAACATTTTACATGACGTTTCGCCAGAATCTCATTCTTTTTCAGATTTTGAGCTTTGAAAATGCCAAATGAGATTATGGCGAACCGTCAGGTAAAATGTTCTTATCAGAGCACATACCAAGATACGGATGTACACCGGATACAACAAAGAAAATCTTATATATCTATATCTATATATATATATATATATATATATATATATATATATATATATATATATATATAGGGTGTATGCGGAAAGTTGGTCAAACTTGGAGGGCGGATAGGTGGGCTCTTGTGCAATATTATGCAGCCTATATAATATATAGATATTATTATTACGGTTTTTGTTTTGTTTTAATTCAATGTTTTTTCTTAATTGGTTGAAAAATGATACGAGTCCACAAATGGCGAGGTTCCATAAAAAAGTCATTAAGTTAAATACACATTACAAAAAAAGAAGCACATCCAGAATTTCGAATGCTTACAAAAACTCTACTTCAACCCCTTTCCAGCGATATATCACACGTATTGGAAAATAATTATTATCATAATAAAATTTGAGATTGCAATCGCGACACGTTTTTCTGACTGCTACAGTGGTAGTCTCTAATCGCATCTCATTATTTCAAAAGCCGAGTTTATTATTTCTCTTAACTGCTCCTTGGTTTTTATTTTTCTCTCTTAAATAAATTGATTTGCCCGTGTCAATACAAAAAAAAACAAAGGGAGTTAGGTCTGGGGACCTTGGAGGTCTCTCTCAGTCCACACTTTTGGGAATGAATTGTCCAGGAGCTCTCGTTTTTATTTTACCATACCTTTATTGACGATGTTAAAATTTTACAAAATTTTCTTACTCCTACCCTCTAATACAAATAATTCCCCACATTTGTGCCCTAAAGTTATATAATGCTAATTCACTAAGATATTTCATTACCTAAGATTTCCCTAAGATATGTGTTCTATCCCCAATATTTCCTATCCCATTTAGTCTTCTTCTCTTTCTTCTCTTCACCGTTGGATCGTCTTCTTGTAGTAGCGCTTGCCGTAATCTGTTCATTTTGTATCTCACATGTTCGTCGTAACTGGTTGCATCTCTCATCAGGGGTTTTTACGCTGCTCCAGCCTGGCTATGGTTTTCTTCGCTCTCTTCGTTATTTGAATGGATTTTGGTCATCTCTAGGACTCGTCTTAGTTGGTTGTTCATCAGGTAGCATGGTGTCATCCTCCTTAGTGCATTGTTTTGTACTGCCTCTAGTTTCCTGATGTGCGTTACTGCTGCTTGTCCCCAGATGCTGGCTTCATATGTGATGATTCGCTTCACTGACGCTTCGTAGATGTTCCTCTGCATCCTCAGTTGTAGTCTGCTTCCTCTTCCTATTATCAGGTTGAGTTGGCTGATCCTTGCTTTGGTTTGCTTCACTGTTTCTCTTATATGTTTCTCTCACATGAGTAGCGGTCTCATTTTTCACTTCTGTGCTCCTTCAATCCTTCTCTTTTCTCGTTGCTCAGTCTGTTGATTGTTTGTCTTATCAGCGGAAATAGGCTTTTTTGTATCTTCTCTTGTTCCTGTTTCTTTCTCTGATCTTCTCCTTCAGTTGTCTCGGGATGTCTCCTGTGAAGATTGGTTTCCGGGTTGTCGTCATGTTTGCTTCATCGATCCCGAGCATGATTAGTGTTATCTTTGTCCTTTCTGTCACTGCTGCCCTGAATCCATCCCAGTTGGTCCCTGTTGGCGTCCTAGTTGGTTGCTCGTTTCTCCATCTTGTTGTTGTTAGTGTCACCGTGTCGTGATCTGATGATAATTCCTGCGTTGCTTCGATGTTCTAGTCCATATTGGTCTTTTGTAATATGAATACGTCTAGTTCATCTGAAAATGCTCCTGCTTTTGGGTAGTGGATGGGGTCCGCTGGTCCGATTACTTCATACTACTTCCTCTCTGTGTAGTCCTGTAGTTTCCTGCCGCTTGCTGTGATAATTCCTGAGTTTCTACTTGTGTGCTTCGCATTTAAGTCCTCTCCAATGATCTTTAGCTTCCTGTTGTTTTTGAAAAATAGATTTAGATTATTGCTGGTCATCTCTTTTCTTGGTGGTTTATAGGCACTGATTAATTGTAATAGTTGAACGTCCTTTATTTCCACTTCGATTGCTGCCTTCTCCATGTTTTCCGTAGGGGACGGGTCGTCTTCCTGGTTCTTGATTCTGTTCTTTACTGCTATCAATACTCCTCCGCCTTGTCTGCTATTCCGTCTCTCGTCTGTATATGATGAAGTCGTCCTGTTCCTTTATAAATGTTTCTCGAATTAGTGCGACATCTATATTGTTTTCTTCTAAGTGCAGCTGTAGTTCATTCTTTTTATTTTTAAGCCCGCTAGCTTTCCGGCTCATTATTTTCAGTGCTGTTGGGGTCGTCTTATCCATTGAGGTATGGGGTTAATTTTGTTGCCACCTCCATGAATGATTAGTATAACTTCTTTATTTCCTCCATTAAAAGTGAGGAAGTTCTATCCTGCCGTTTCAACGTTGCTGCTTCTATTTACTGCTGCAGCTGCATAGTTAAACCTTGTCCTTCCTGTGTTGTTTGTGGTCTCTGTAATTCTTCTGACTTCTTCGGAAATTCTTTGCATTCCCTGTAATAGGCAGGATGTGCTCCCCCCCGCAGTTTACACATGTTGCACTTGGTTCCTGGGTCACCTGCAGTCTCTTGACTCGCATTTCACGCAACAAGGTGGAGCCGTGCATCTTCCTTGTCCATGCCCGAACCGTTGGCAACGATAGCATTGCTCTATTTGGGTTCTCGGTCTCTGGCCCTCTACCCTGCTACGACAACCCATATCTTTCACTTCGAAGATCTCCTTATTTGCTTCAGTTCTCTCAACTTGCACAATACCCATCACTGTTGGTATCTTCTATGTTGTTCCCCTCTCAGTTCTGATGGTGCGAATCATTATCTTGGTTGCTTCTATTAATTTCTCCCTTGGCTCCGTCTTGAAGTATTCTTCATCTAAGTACTCCTTTGAGTACTACTCTCGCCATTCTTTCTTCTTCGAGTGCGTTCGTGTGGTACGCAATCTTCTTATTGTCCAACATCCTTGTTTTCGTCCTGAAATCTTCTTCCGTACTTACAGAAATCCTGTCTGGAGTGTTGCTCATCTTGGTGATTGTAACCTTTTTCTCTTTCAGAAGCCTCATCAGTTTCGTTCATTTTTTTATTTCCCATTACCATGGGAGCGATCCTGCCTCTCTTTTTTTGCTCCTGTTTTCGCTCTCCACTAGTGGATGCGATAGCGTACTGTTTCGCATCCTTCTTCGCTTTTTTGCTTTTGTTCTCTTCTTCGCTGTCTGTTTCGATGTTTACAGCTTTCTTCTTCTTTTTCCTGCGTTTTTTGTCAACTTCATGAAACTCAATGTCCTTGTCGCTGTTTTCCTGTCTTGTTTGCTCCATTGGCGTCTCTTCCTTTCTTCCTATCTGTTCCATTTCTTTCCTCCTTTCCCTTTCTTTCTTCTTCTCTCATTCTTTCTTCTTTCCTCTTCGCGAGAAGCTCCGGTCAGTCTGTCGCTTATCTTTAGTTCTTTACGAAACTATTCAGATACGTGGATTCTAAAATCTATTTCTCCGCTCGAATTCTTTATACCGGTTAGGTAGTCAGCACTTTAATCTTTTCGGGTATTCGTCCCCTATCTCTCACCTTTGCAGGTAAGCGAGGACTGTACTTGAAGCGATCTCGATGCCACTGATGGCTGACTGATGTGGAGCTCTCTGACAGTTCGCCTATAATGTGCTGGATAGCCATCATTTTTGAATATTATTGGTCTGTCTTCCAATGTGGGATTTCATCTAATAAGATCGATCATCCCACATTTTTTTGAATGCATCATTGATTCTATCCCTTAATTGCTTCTTGGTTTCTATTTCTATGTCGTAAATGACTTTAATTTTTAATGAACAATTTATCGATTTTATTAGATGAAATCCCAATGGAACATTTTTCGAAAAAGTTGGCGAACACGTTATAGACTAACTGTCAGAGAGCTCCTAAACACTTCAGCCCCAAACGTGTGGATTGAGAGAGCTGCCCCTATACTCTTCCAAGGTCACCAGACCAGACTTCCTTTAATTTTTTTGAATCTGGACGGGCCAAGCAAATGGTATATGAGAGAAAAATAGAAACGAAAGAGAAGTTAAGAGAAAGAATAAATGTTGCTTTTGAAACAATGTGGGGTGAGATGGGACTATAGACTAGACCGTAGCAGTCAGAAAAATGTGTCGCGACTGCATGCGCATATATATATATATATTTTTTTTTTCAAATTTTTCGATCCTGTAATTCCTAAGATAAGGAGAGGCAAAAAGTCTATTTATATTTTTGTAAACATCTTTTAAACGAACAATTTTAAATATACGAAAAACATATATTTGTTTTTCATTTAATATATTTAATGATCTGTTTAAAAAACTCCTTTTCCATTTAATTCTATAATTTGCCCCCTAAAATTAATATTAAGGATTTCTATTTATTTATCCTATAAAATTCAAGTACGGCCCAAACCCTAATTTACTTCAAAATTTTAGGTCGTATAGTTTCCGAAATAAAGGGAAGAATGGATATTTTGTAAAATATTTTTGACAAAATCTTTTAAAGAATTTATCTTAAAACTATGAAAAGAATTTAATTGTATTTCTCATAATGAGCCTTTTCATTTCATTTATTGCATGATGCATTTAAAATGGTTAATTTTTTTTTATTTTCCGGTTAATTCTACAATTTGCCCTCCTAAAATTAATATTGGAAATTTGTCCTCTTTTTTCTGTATAGCTTATATGGCCCACAAGCTTTTTTCAAAATTTTACGACTCACAGTTTCGGGGAGGGAATGGGTAATTTTTTAAATATTTTTCTTAATACCTTCAAAATAATTTATAAAATATTTTTTTGGTTTTAATGAGCTCTTAAATTTGTTATATTACATTATGATTTAGAAAAATTTTAATTTTATATTTTCTATTTAATTCTGTTGTTTGCCCTTCAAAATTAATATTAGGCGTTTCTACTTACTGTAAAGTTCAAGTGAGACCTTATTTATCTAATTTTTTACAAAATTTTACGTTATACGAATGGGTATTTTTCTTGTTAATATCTTTTAAATAGATTATGGATTTGATGATTATCTTATAAGTTAGAAACAAATTTAATTTATATTTTCCATTTTTTTAATTTTATATTTCCCATTTAATTCTACAATTTGACCCCCAAAATTAATATAAGGGGATTCTAGTTATTTTGTCGGTAAAATTCAGCTGATGTAGGGCATCTCTAATTAAATAAGTAGGGGGGGTAAGTATTTGTATACTTTTGTTAAGTTCTTTTAAACTAATTATTTTTAAAAAATAAAAAGTATATGTGTGATCCTCAGAATGAGCCCTTCATGGCGCGTATTACATGACATGTTTGAAATTTTTTTAATTTTTATTTTTTCATTTAATTCTATAATTTGCCCTCCCCCGAAATGAATTTGGGGGGGGGTTTCCTCCTTATTTATCCACCCAGAAGTACCCCTAAAATTATAAATTTCGTCACTTACAACATATACTCCTGATCCGGTCACCAAACTATACAGTGATACCAAATTTCAACATTTACCCTACAGTAGTCCGGAGTGATATTGTAATGGGATCTGTATATTATATTGGTGAAAACTATGTAGAGATCTATATGTTGTAAGTTTTTTCTTGTCCCCACTTGCAATATCTTCAATATTCGTATTATAGTTATGTCATATCAGATCAATATACAATACATAATTATACATAATTGGTTAATTATTTTTCCGCAGTGTTTTTTTTGACCATTAATATTATTAGTTAGTTCGAACATTGTAGCCAATAATAGCAGTTATTAACGAAAAATAATGAAAGTAATGCTTCACAGATTCTCAAATAATGCGATAACAGGTTTCTAGAATTCCACATTATTTTGGTTTTAAATGCGTCTATTTATTATACAATAATATACTGTAATACAGTATGTGAAAATACCTATAACTTGCTATTGCTTGGTTGTGTATTTTATTTATGAAAATAGTAGTCCGAAGATTCAATTTCTTTAATAATACACTTAATCGCCCTTGTATATAACGTAGTTTTCTCAAGACTATGCAATAATTTCACCAGAAACGAAGTTTTAGAATAAAGTTTATAAATATTGACAATTCACACTAGACTCGTACAAAAGGAAGCAATCCTAAGCCTTGGCCTACTGGGCCTATTAGTAGCTTGGCCACTACTTAAAAGTCTCAATGTATTTTTCGTCTGTATTCCAACGAATATTAATAAACTTCGCAGCAGAAACATTATTATTCTTCGAGAACAAAAGAATAAGCCTAGCGGAATCTTTTATCTGATATGTACCTCCAAAGTGCTTAATACAATAACCACAGAAAATAATAAACAGCTGACGTAGTTCGTGCATCGAACGGATGGCTGGATCTACAAACATACGACTTTGACATTAAACACTATAGTCTTATCTCGTTCTTCATGTATCGCCACACACAGACACACCAACAAAAACAGTGCGGGAAAGATAGTGTCACAAGGGGCGACAACCTGACACTTCTGCGAAAATGAATTGCGGTTTGCAATATTCAAGTTTGGATAATATAAGTACTAACTAATTCCATTCGATACACCGTATTTTAATTGAACAAAGAAACTCCGGAGAAATGTGCTGTCACATTTTGATGCAGACGTTTTATTTGCATTGTTAGAGGATAATTATATTTAACAGGAGAGTTCGTTGACACAATTATTACATTCCCAAATTTTGACGATGATGTATATTTGGTGTGTTCTAACAATTAGATGATTAAGCGCATATAAAGATTACATGTACGGTGTTTCAAAACAGATGCCAAAAAGTTTAAGGGACGACTCCGTATTAAAAATAAATATTTATTTTATTTTTTTATCTTAAAAATGATAACTAGTAGAATAAGGAAAATACCTGGGAGTTTTATACCACTATGAAAACACCTTGTCTGCATATTATTTCACTTTTTTAAAATGACAGGAAGTATTTGAAATAGACCACCCCTATTATTTTTGTCAACTAAATTTAAAAAAGAAACTTACTCAGCAACTTGGAAAAAAAATTTGGGATAGCCGAAATTGCTTAAAAAATGTTTATCTCTTGAATTTTGTTTATAAAACTTACCCACAGCTACCCTGAAAATAATATCACAACTTATAACATCTACGTATTCTTAGTCATATACAAGTGCTAAATTTAACCAAGAAATAATTAATTCAAAGGGAAGTTTATCATGTTTAATGCACAATTTCAGATTTACAAATCATTTTATTCCATTGATGGACCTAATACTTGGAAGGTGTTAATGTAAAATAATTATACCTCATAGAGAGGTCTACGATATACATTAGTTTCCGCTAACAGCTCGAATTTAATCTTTAATACATGAACCTAAATACACTTATCTTGACATCCAGGTCTCTACAATTCTTCCACGAACTAAGGCTGATTTCCCATAGAGCATAAACAAATTCTGGGTACAAATTATCCAATCCAACTGTACATGTGAACGACATCCATCAATCCACTTGACAGATGATCTCAATGTTCAACCAAGAAACCAGTCCATTATCTACCATACTTAGTAAACTGCATCAACTCAAGGTTAACGGCAAGGAAAAAATAGTAGAAAATCTACTACGGTGAAATACATAAAAAGCAAAAAGGAAGAAAAAACGCCTATAAAAAGGAAACACATTTTAACCGGCAGGCAGCATATAAATTGCAGATAACACTTACCCTAACCAATGAGGAGTTTTCTTTGCAAAACTGGCCTCGAACGAATGGCCAATACGGGTACAATAATGCAGATTATGCAGTACAAGTTTCAAATTCTCCAAGGAGATTCTTTCCAGTGGCTAAATACTCAAGTAACAAACAAACACTGGAATAATACAGTACGGATTCCAACAATTTCCGAATCAATGGATGAGTACTCAAGCCAGTAAAATATGGAAAATATCCCACAAACTTAACTGCACTCTATTAACGATAATGCACTTTTCCCCCGACTCCCGCGCTGTCAACAATTTGTCTGGCATATATCACATGGAAGCACAATACAACACTCCCCTGTGTAACCAACATGTTACGGAATCATGAAGCAGTCTAAATACACTGCGCCCAGAACTAACTTTTCTAGCATCGTTTTCATGCTACAATCAGCTGTAACTAAACGAAATCATATGAAAAAGGTTCCCTAACCAGAAACAATATATATTATATATATATTGTTTTGCGTACAAAAAAATGACACCTCGAAGAGAGATTTATTATTCTTTAGGTCTGTTAATTATACTGACATTACTATAATAGTCTCCTTTCGGCGAAATTCTATAATAAATCATTATACGGTTTGAAATGATATAAATTTTAATAAACTTCGTTTGATAACATTGTGACTTATTATTAAAAATAAAGTTAGTTAACTTAAACAAAATTTAAATTCTTTGACAAACCTAGTATACAATTGGAAAAAGTGATATGAATATTTATTATACATTTTGTGTGATGTGGCATAAATAGGTGCATTTTATAATTGTAATTACTCCTGTTTGAAAAGAATTTTAGAAATTATTAACTTTGTCTGTTAAAATTTTCAATAAAAAAATCCTTGGACTTATGAAGACACACTGTATATACAGACTAATTGAAACCTTTACCTTGAAATTGATTAACTGCGATTTATTTTGATTAATTCAATTTCTTTTCAATTTACCCCAAGTTCCGAACAGAAGCATTTTCATATTATAATACCAGCACCTCCACCAAAGCTTGCTATATAAGAACGGTACAAGCAGTGTGGCCAGACGATTTTTCAGCAAAACAGTAGATAGGTCGTTGGAATAACACTAGACGGCACATAAAAACAGTACATTTAATAATATTTAGTATAAATAAGCGTTTTTCTTATTTATAATAATGAATAACCATAAAAATGGACAAATAATACAGGTAGCATTTGATAGTAAAGTTTATAAATAATTTAAAGTGTCCAATTCATTAACATATTCTGACTGCTTTTTACTTTTTACTTCATCTAAAATGATTCGTGTTTTCATAAATAACATAAATACTGTTCAATCCAGTTTATAAAATGTGAAAGACTGACGAAGCAGTAATCAGTAATGAAGCAAAAAAGTGCATATTTCGTTTCATATAAGTTATATATTGAAAAATTGCGTCGGTAACTTCTGTGTATCAAACAGATGGTATTTGCCTTAATATTAACGCGCAATCTAAAAATGCCGTTCTGAATTTAGTATCTTGATAGTTGAAAGTTCGACTTGTTAAACGACGGGCGGCACCACACGGTGGTTGGTTAGAGAAACATATATTTTTTTTCGTAAAACCGTCGTTTGACTGCTGTGTGTTTTATTATAACCACACGTTCCGAACAAATCATTTTCATATTCATAATATCAGCAACTCCACCAAAGCGTACTGTATAAGAAATTCGGTAAAAAAAATCTCCACATTAAAAAAAACGGTACGAGCAATGTTATTGAAAAAAATAAGGAACCTCTTGGCTATTCTCCGAAAATAATAGAATTTCTTTTCAATTTATTAGACCCAAAGTTCAGATCTTGGACATTTCAATATTTCCTAATTTCAGCGACTCCACCAAAATTTACTGTATTAGCAAGTCGATCAAAAAGTTATTCCCGATTTTCAAAAAATATGGGACCACTTCGGGATCCCTCGGAACAGGATCCAGTCTAAACTTTTTGAGTCGTTTGTCAGTAATTGCTGAACAAACATAAAAACCATAGATACAGACGAATTGAGAACCTCCTACAGTTAAAATTAATAAAAAATTTAAGAAGTGATCATTATATCACTGGTGATGTTAAGCTAACGGACTGTCTTTCTTTAGAACGAAGGATTTGTAACATGTATATATAGTGTCTCAATATCTATCAGATATTCCAAAAAAAATTTTGGCGTGCTGTTTAAAATTCATACTGTTGCTACATCAGCGCCACCCTCATTTATAGCATTTTGACGGACACTTTTTTAAATATGTCTTAGATTATTTTGAAAAATAGTCTGGAGATGCCTTGATATTTAAAAATATCTACTTAATATTAGACAGGTGAAGAAGGTTTGAATTATTATAATTATAATACAAAAAAATCTGTTGAAAATGAGTGTTATAAGTACTTTGCAGTTATATTTAAATCAAGAATTTAATCACATATCAGGATTAATACTTCAATGGTAACAAAATAGTGGTAATTAATAAGTGTGACACAAAGAAAGGGAAACAGAGACAGGGAGATCACGAAAGATGAAGTATATTTAGTAAGTTAAGTATCAAATGACACTCTCTTTTTTTTAAATTAGCTATTTCACGCATTTTTAAATGTGGATAGTCTGAAAATAAATTTTAAAACTTATCAATAAATTTGCAATAATTCCAGAGGCAATTAACTCAAGAAAAATCCAAGATGTTAGTCATAAACAAATAATCACCCTATCAATCCCAAACAATGAAACTATAAAATAATAACAGCTATATCGTTGACATCTTTCATCGGAAGCCACTTCCGAGAACTGATCAATTTGCTACTGGATATTTTCTGCTATTCATTGTCTAAGAAAAAATGTTTGCGCCCGTGGCGGTCGCCTAACCGCTTCCCAGCCGTCAGACTCAAAACCACGTGGTCCGCGACTCCCTACAATGCGCGAAGATCAATAATAGGGCACACAGTGAGGCGCGGTTCGTTCACATTCGATCAAATTCGTAACCGCGTGCTGATTCTGCGACCTTATATAAGAATTTGCCGCTAACCGCCGGAAATTTAGTCACATTGTATTCGCTAACGGCGAGTGTGTTAGTGGCGTTTCGTGCTCACTAGATCGGTGATTGTCTCACGTCAACAAATATCGCAATTCGTTTGTTATTTTGGTTTCATACCGGTGTTTTGACGTTTATGTTCGCACATGTTAGGATTCCACAGTGATTGTCAACATTCTAGTGCAATAGTTTTTGTATTTACAGTGTGTTTATGAATATAGTGAATTTAGTAATGTCCCCATTGAGGAGGCGGAACTGCTTTTTAATTTTGGCCTTCGTGGTTTTCATCCCGTTTGGGTTTTTTGCTCTCTTTTCTGTACCAGGTAAGTGAATGCTTTTTCCATATTTTATCATTGTTGTCATGTGTTTGTTTTTGTTTATAAGTGAAAACGTGTTCGTTATTAAGGTTATGTTCTGCAAAGGAAACTTATTTCTAGAAGTGTGATGTCGGTGTTTGTAAACAAACCAGTCGGAAAGATGATGTTATGCTGGAATGAGGAAATTTCTTTAGAAGACCGCATTATTCATGTTTTTATTGACATCAATAAAAACAGGATTGGGAAAATAATGAATTCTAAATAAAAACTCTGTAACAGTTTCTGTAAACAAAATTAAATGTTGCAAGCCAATAATTATTACAAAAATTAGGGTTAGCCAGATAAACAAAGTTATTCTTTAAAACTAGATAAGTAAAAGAAATATTAAACAACAGTATATAAGTGTTATTTATATGAAGAAAAAGACAGTTTTAATATTCAGTTTCACTGAAAATTATAACCAAGGCGTCACTCGATTAGTATTTGCATGTAAACTGTATTTAAAAAAGTCCCACACAAATGTATTAAAAAAGTAGGCGGTCCGGTGTTTTTCTCGATTATCTCAAAAATTATAGGAAATAAAAAAAATTTCATAAACAGCAGAAAATTTCTAAAAAAAATTCACCTATTGGAACTCTACCATCAATATTTATAATTTTAAATTACAGGTGGAAATTGCTCTAAAAATGGATACCTAATCTATTTCCCTACTCGGAAATCAATTTGTCTGAAATAACAAAATTATAACCCATTAAATAGTATTAATAAGGGACAAAAAAGGAGATGTTCTTATTTAGAAGCATGAATAAAACAAGAATCTATTAAAATAATGAGAACAGAATTTTTCAGTCTTTATGCGTTTGTTAAATAAAGAAAATTTTATAAAAACCCGGGTAATTGTGAAACCTAAAACCTCACTTGAATTTATTTCAGACCTATTGAAAATATCCCTTTTGCAAAGTTAAACAATTTTGATTTTCTATTTATTATATAAACAATCTACCTAAAACATTAAAAAATAAAATACTTGAATAAAGATATATTTTTTAATTTTTTTTAAATAATGTCATAAACAAATGCCTTGTTTATGAGAATTTAAAATTTTTATTTGGTGAATCTAGTCATTGATGAATATATAAGGTTAGTTTTGTAATGTCTTTAGATTGTTTATAAAAATAGTGAAAATTAACTTTTACTCAATTGTGGTGTTTTCTTTTGATATGAGACCATATGAGACTAAATTCAGCAACTGAAAACCTCATGTTTTGAGTTTAACAATTATCTAAGTTTTAATAATAATTTTCAACCTCGAGACATAACTTAATTATTAAAGCATAAATAAAAATAGGGAATATTTATTAGGGAATGTAAACTAATACCTGTTTATTACGTAAAATATGTTTAGTCAGATAAACAAATTTATTCATACAAATTAGATAAAAGTCAAAGAAATATTTAATTACAAATTATAAATGTTAGTAATATCAACTATTATAAACAAATGTATCATTATGTTTGTATTTGCATATAAAAATAGTTTTTAAAAATTGGAGGTCAGACAAGAATTGATAAAAAATTAATTCTTTATTAAAAAAAAGGATGGGGTGGTTTTCTCGAATATCTCGAAATCTATGGCATATCTGAGAAATAAAAAAAGTCTTAAAGAGTAGGATATTCCAAATTAATCCCACCACCCGGAACTCTACCACCAATATTCATAATTTTTGCATAGAGGTGAAAAATAGGTCTGTTAAAGGGGTTCCGAATCTCTTTTCCTAGGCGGAAAGCAATTCTCTCTAAATGAAACAAATATATATCGAATAAATATTAATATTAAGGAACAAATAGTTATGTAAGTAGTTACTATTTAGAAATATGAATAAAACAAAAATCTATTAAATTAAGAACGCAATTTTTCAAGTATTTAACTCAAAAATTATAATAAAAATCCAGACACCTAATTGTGAAACTCAATACCCCAGATATTTCTCTTTAATCTTTTCTCAGACAGTTATAGAAAAGACCTCCTTTGCAAATATTTAAACAATGACACTAATAATATAAAACTTGAATAAAGCTTTTTTCCAATATTCCGGTTATTTCGTTTTCTATACATTAATACCTTTTTTAGTTTTATTTTTATTATTTAAGAACTTTTTATAAACAAGTGCATTTAAAAAACAATATATTTGGGGAATCAGTTCATTGATGAAAATAAGATTAATTTTTAATGTTTTAGAGTGTTTATACAAGGGTGGATGTTTTCTGTAGCCATTTAAGACTATATTTAAGAAGTGAAAATCTGATGTTATTGGTTCATCAATTATCCGGGTTTTTGTAATAATTTCCAACCTGGAAAAAACCTAGTTAATTATCCAAAGCATAAATAACTGCAAAATTGCCGAATTTTTATCAGCGGATGTTTATTTATGTTTCCAAATAGTTCATAATTTTTTTTCCTAATATTCATATTTAATGTGTTAAATATTTTTTTTATATTCAGTGGGAACTAAACTAAGCCATATTATTTCTTTCAAGTGTCATTAACTAATTGCAAAGTGTGCAAATATGCCGCCATGCCTGACAAATTTATAATTATTTTTTTGAAGTATGTACCAGATGTACCTACTTCCTATCTAAGAAGCAGAAAGCTTATATATATGGTTTTGGATATATTTTATTTCCATTGCTCTTGCGTTAAAAATAGTCCCTCTGCGGTTTAATCTCACAAAAATTGTTTTCTATTAAGCTGTTCATTCTAGTGTTAACCTTGGTGACCTTAAGCCCCTCGCTTGGGGCAACCTTTTCTCCAGAAAACGCCTATGCCCCGCCACCAATTTTAGAATAGACGTTTAACAAATATTTGATAAAAATATTTTTGCACTCTGTGAAATACATGAGTAAAACAATTGCATATTAGTAAATAGTTCTGTAAAAGTAACGACTTCCTGAGTACTAGTATGCATTCGTTACTGTTAGTCTGACTACCCGTTACTTGTTACTTTCGTTAGTCTTAATTTGAGTAGTGGCAGTAAATATAGAGTACTGCTAGTGCACAGCTATTATCATAATTAAATAATTATCCGATATAAAATGTTGCAATTAAAGGAAAAAAATAATTTTATGTGGAATATGAACGGATTTTATTAAGTAACATTTTTATTCAATTATAAATATAAAATAAATAAAGAAAAAAAAATATATACAATCAAGCAATGCAACTAAACACATATTTTCATTAGTTAAATCCATATGGAATCTACATTTAATAAATTCATTCAATCCCAAATAGAATATTTTGAGTAAGTCTTTTATTTTATAGTGCTGTTTTCGAATTTTTGTCTTATACTATAATATCCTTTAATAGATCGTTTATGGTTTATGAAATCTTTAAAGTAAAGAAAGGCTAGTGAATAGTGTTCAAAATATAAAAGCATATTTAATTTAATAAATAACAATATACAGATATAATCAGTTATGAATGACGACTTAATTATCTTACTGTCAGAAATACGGAAATACAGTAGGTTCGAAGTATCCATGCAAAATATTCGTATGTACGAAATACCTAACCTAATTTATATTGATGGAATTCTTGAAAATTAAATGCGTGTGCGTGTATTAAAAATGTTCTCCAAAATGTATAAGAATGCGGTCAGTCGTAGGAACCTAGTTTTTTTACCACCAGTAATGGTAAATGAAATATCGGATTTAAGTGGAACTCCAAATACATTAGATGTACCAATTAATAGAATTGTATGGATTGATTTGGAGATGACTGGGCTGAATGTTAGAGAAGACAAAATTATGGAAGTTGCATTTTTAATAACAGAGGGCCCTCACATAATCATACATCAACCTGAGATAGTACTAAAAAATATGAATGAATGGTGTATTAAGCAACATCGAAAGACTCGTTTGACTCAAGCATGTCTTCAGTCTCCAGTAACTGTTGAGGAAGGAGAAAAAACGTTGCTTGAATTCGTTGAGACTCATGTCACCGAAAAGTTTTCACCACTAGCTGGTAATAGTGTGTATATTGCCAGACTCTTTCTATGAAAGTTCATGCCTAATTTAGATAATTTTTGGCATTACGGAATTATTGATGTGTCAACAGTTAAAGTACTTTGTAACCGGTGGAACCCAAAACTTTATAAAAAGCAAACCAACTCATAGATTAGCAGATATAAAAGAGTGTTAAAGAACTGAGATTTCATAAAGACAATTTCTTTTTGATTGTAGATGAAATTTTATATAAAATTGTTTTATATGGATAATAGTAAGGGCTCTCCCAGAAGAAAATTGAATAAAATAAAATCTGGCCACGGACTTGCTTCAGTTTATTACTGTGTTAGACGAAATCAAAACTCCTCAATCAGGACACACTTAACCTTAAAAACAAAAACCAGATTCTCATTTGTTAAAATAAATTTTTGACTAAAATCTTATCTCGAGTATTGTGCGTTACTCGGCAGGTACAATCAATTCTATTGACTAGATATTCTAATTAACCTTCATGGTGGAATAATAACACTCGCCATGAGTCACACTTATCTAACTAATATATATTTCAAGGATAAATAAGTAAATTCTGAAATATCAATTATCGAGAACGGTATTAATTGATCTGTGTACAGGGAAAGTCCTAAAGTAAATATCACGACAAAAAGTAGATCTTCTGTGGATTGTGGATCTGTAAAGTAATTATAATTTACATACTTTTATAAAATTAGCTAAGTATTGTTATTGTTTGAAATCGGTATTTTTGCCATTGGTATTTCTTGACTTTAAAAACGTTGGAGTAAAATTGCATATTTCAAACGGTTCAGAGTGGGTACTAAGCAATCTATGTATACGAGCAAAAAAGAAAATGGTACGTATGAGGGGTGCATCAAAGCAAAAGCTAGACCACAAGTTAAAGCAAAAATAGTTACATTAACACATTTGACGACATTATAAAATAAATATATACAGTACAGGGTGCGGCAAAACAAACTGTGCAGATTTGATAGGGTATTAAAAAAAAATTCGCACTACTTACAAAAAAGTAGTTTATTTTGCTTGACTCAGTACTACACCCCATTTTTTCACTTAAGGTTTAAAGATCATATGAGCAAGATGATGTCCTCCAGAAGTGATGCAGTAATGTGGGCGATTTCTAAAGTTTTCAACTGCGTTCTGGCAGATATCGATTGGAATAGCGGCAATTTCCTATGTAAAACGGATCTTCAGTTCTTCCAAATTGTGAAGAACTGAAGAACCTTTTCCTTAAGGTAGCCCCACAGGGAAAAATCGCAAATGCTCAGATCTGGTGATCTGGCCGGCCACCCTAGATCTCCCCTCAGAGAGATGAGGTGCGCAGGGAACATCTACCTCAGTTTGGGCCGTAGCTCCGTCATGTTGGAACCAAATACACTCAAGGTCGTGATCTTCAACCAACCGTGCCAATTCGGGCTCAAAAAAATATTCGAGCATTGAAACATAACGCCAAGCGGTGACGGTTGTTGTACGCCCATCCTCCTCAAAAATTTGGAAATGGCACACCATAGAGTGATTTTCGGGGACTGTAGGGGTCTCTCATGAACATGTAGCGGATTATTGTCCGACCAATAACGGAAATTTTGCTTGTTTACGGCTCCAGACAGATGGTAGTTGGCTTCATCACTACTGAAGATGATTTACCTTGGTGAAATACGGGGTAACATTTCTTGGGCCCGATTCACACTGTTTTGAAAATCTGGAGGCATCAACTCCTGAACCACCATAATCTTACAGGGATGGAAGAATAAATCTTCTAGGTTTAATGAAATTGCCTGTTTCCGGGCACAATTAATGACAATGAATCTCCTCCCAGGTTGTCATCCCCACCACAGCAGATGTAGTCGTCCATCGCAACTGTTTGGTTTGCCGCACCCTGTATTAAGGCCGAAGCCGTAACAGTTTTTTGAGGGGGTGGGGGTGAGTTAACGACTCTTACAATTTTTTTAAGATGAAATTATTAGTTAAAATTGAGTTTTCAATCCCAGATTTCGGGGGGATTTCAAACCCCGAATTTTCCCGCTGGATACGGCCTTGCTTGGTATTAGAAAATATCACTATAGAAAATTTTCAACGTTAAATATCATTTTTATAATAATACCGCTAAAAGACACTTTAACCAAAGTATTTAATTCCTGAGGGTATATGGTGGGTTTTGGTTTATTTGAACGGACATGTTAAACGCGAAACGCTCGCTATAGGTGAAAATGAAAAAAACATCCTCTGTGCAAAAATATTATACGCTAAATCCACAAAGTCATTGTTCGAGCCAGTTTCATCAGAAATACAATTATTCATCCGTGTTTATTTTCCAAATTTAGTAGGCATATTATAAGTAGGTATATGCATATTGTACAGAAAACAATAATTCCTGACTCATCCCAGCTTTTGGAGCTTTTTCTGGATATTCGGTTCCAATAATTTAGACCGCACAAGATGGGGCACGGCCACATTTCGCTGTAACATCCTTTCCAGATGGGTGGATGGGAAGAAGGGGAATAGTGGAAGCACACGCTCTATTTTGTACTAGGTATATCTTAATCCATTAGACTTCAATTTAGGGGTTATAAACAATCCAAGGTGTATGCTATTAAATATATTCATTAAAAAAGGACAGATTCAAACAAGAAATGCTGAACATAATATCCATAATCCCTACATATGGTAAAATTTTCGGATATATTGTAAGTACTTATATCGTTGGATGTTGATACCAAGATTTACTTTCATCTCCGCTCGTTTTTATAAAGGCCAAGTAATAAGTTTTATTGAGAAATAGCGTTTTTATTGAAAATTATTAGACAATTATCTAATTAAAGTTCTAAATGTCATCTATTTATAATCGATAAAATAATAAAATAAGGTTTTATGAGTTAGTAATATTGGTAGAATTTCGAATGCTAATGTTATATACAAAATCCTTTAATTTATTTGTTCCACATGAACAGTTTGTCACTGTATACGCCCAAATGACATTTTACTAGCTTTAGGTGACAAATCTTTAGATGATAATTATTACCCGAGACCCGTCTGTACAGGGTATCCATGAAAATATGGAACATTTATCGGCTTCAGATAGAACATGAAGAGTTAAGATAAAAGTTCCTAAATTTTTTCCTACAGATCCACCCTAAGGAGATACGTGTCCCCAAAGGCCTACTTCTAAATCTTTTTTCTGGAATAACTTTAAAATTATTTCATATAATTTAATGATAGACTTGTTCATAGCAGTAACTGGTGTCTATGAAGAAACATAATGTAAATGATACTAGTTAGTAGGACCTATTAAAGTAATATTCTCTAAATTTTTAACTCTGATAAACAGCAAAAAAATAAGGATGGTTTAAACTTGGACTAAAAAAGGTACTCTTCATTATTCTCGATAAAATGAACCGTTTTCATGAAAAAGTACAACCTATGTTCACCAAAAATATACTTTTTATTTTATGTATCAGCACAAACGGACTGCTCATGTTCCAAACATCACTGTTACTATGATTCTTTCCTTCGTTATTAATTTACTGATTTTTGGATTTCTTGGTAAATTCATGGTGAATTAATTAGAAATTAGAAAGATGGAATACATGTTTATTCAATATGTAGACAGAAGTTTATATCAACAAATTTTTCCTATCATGTTTTATTTTTTTAACAAGTTGACCAACGTCTATTGGAGAATGGTGGATAATAAGCAAATACTTGTCATTGACGTTCTTCATAATTTTAAGAATGTCTAGAACAAAATTGTACTGAAGTTGGTGTGAGAAGAACATATGCCGCAATTACAGGAACATACTTTTATTTCTGTACATGGCACTCCATCAACGAGCACTCGACAATAATCAGCACAGGTTAATACATGGATAGTACCTACATTACGTTTCTCTTAAATTTTTATCATGCAGAGTGTTAACAATTCAAACATTAATTTGTAAACCTCAGCCGGTCCTTGGTACACTGAAATTCGTTATGTTATTTTAAAGGGCACTTATTTATTACATTTAATTGTTATTATCAATTACCTTAAAAAGTTATTTGTGAAAAACCGTTTTTTCATGTTCTATCCGAAGTAAAGAAATCTGAGATTTTCTAGGACACCCTCTGAATAACGCATAAATGTTCATTCGGGTGAGAAAAATACTTATACAATAGTTTTCAGGTAGTAACTGGCCTAACTGCTATAAAACGGCGTATTTTAACGTAACTTTGCAATTAAGTTACATAAGTAATTAAAAGTCTATTATATTATCCTAGAAATTTTATAACAAATCAGAAATTCACAAAGTAGGTATTTAAAAAATAAGTTTTGCCTACGAAAGTTAATCCCAGAATGTATCTCATAATAATAGGTAGTTGTCTGCATTTTGTTGTTTTTACTACTGTCTTTCGGTCCATGATTTAATGTTGGATTTGGCTATTACCTTGTGAACGAACTAATTGTCCTTTTTTATCTTTTTTTGGTATTATTAGGTACTTGATATTGAAACTTTTTTTTTAATTTCCCAGAAATGATGTCAGTCTAGTTTTTTACTACGCCGTCCATACTGCTTTGGGAATAATTTTGTTGCCCGATTTTGTTATAAGTTCAGGTCGTCTCAAAGTTGTCGTTATCCTCTTTTTGCTAAATTTATGTTCTTTGGTCGCACATACCCTTCTATGTATTTTTCTGATTCTGGTGCAAACTATATTTCTGCGGTGTTTTTGGTCTTGTAGCTTAACATGGTAATCTGTATCGATACTCTTCCTCACTCTCACTTATAATCAAGAACAAAGCGTCTTCTAATAGGCGACTGAACAGAAACAATTTATCAAATCTACTTACTTGTTTACAAATCATTAGACAGCATTATTTCAACACACTTTAGTTTAAAATAAACTTAATCAATTTATGTTTGATAAATATTTTTCTCATAGCACCATTACTTTTAGCACTCTCCAACTTTCTAAATTGAAAAAGTATTAAACAAACAATGCAACAGTTACTTCACCTGAAGTTCACAAGGACATATTACTGTCACCGCTTCATAACAATTTAAACGTAACACATGTTTGTGGCGATGCCTTTCTTTACCTGAAAAATAAATTGACATACGAGATTTTCAGGTTTAAAATTTTGACAACCACCAATGCGTTACTTATTTTTTACTTGTCATTATAATCAAGTACAACAGATTAAATAGGGTATCAACTTCATATTCGCAAAATGGCACAAAATTTCAAATTTAAAAAGGAACATTTTTTTGAGTAACTGAAGCAGGTCAAATACAACTGCACTATCAAAAAAAATACGATCGATAGTTTTACAGAAATTTTTAAAACTATCCTTATTAAATCATTCTAGGAGGGTAATAGAGTTATATAACATAGAATCAAGCAGTTTTTGCCAACAGTTCAAATTATTTTGCCTGTTGATTCCGGGGTTCTTTCCTCATATGTTTCCTGCAACAGCTAAATGGAAATCAAATTGTCCAGATTACTGGTTGTCTATACAGAAATGCTTCTCCACAGATATCCTGAGCCAAAGATATGTCTAGAATAAAATCAACTAGTATTCTTGTATGTAAATGCTATTTGGATATTGTGTTGTACTTATCCTTATTTGGAGACGATTCAAGTCGTTGAATGAAATCGTTGCCAATCGCTATTTATTGTAGCTGGAGTTTTTTTCTTATGTTTTAACTTTGATGCAAATTTTCGTGTTTGTTAATTTTGTTTCAAGTCTTAAATTTGTCGAAAACATGTTTTATAATTAACTCTTTTTTTAATGGAAACTTTAGAGACGCACATTAATAATAAAAGAAACAAATCTAATGACGTCATTACATTTGAAATCAGTTAATAAACAAATTAAGTAAAGATGCCAGCCACTTAAAGTAAAGTTTGTAAAAATAAAGAGAACACCACATTTGCATTTCACATTTATGGATATATGCAGTCTTGCGTACCTACAAAAGAAAGAAATCTCAAAGAGAGTATTAATAGAAACTATTGGTATGTTTTAGGAGCAAGCTGTACGGAAATATTTTAAACCATATTAACTAACACTTTCAAAAAAATAATTGATATTATATTGCTCTTACAGTATTTCCACTTATTGCCGCAATCAATTTCAATGAGTTAGCGAAAACATGTGTTTCACTAGCAAATATTTTACATAATAACATGTGACCTACATTTATAGTAGCTATGAATGAAAATAGTGTTTTAGCAGTATTGCCATACAACATAGGCTTGAATTTAAGTCTTCAGATGAAAGCACTTCCAATCTCGCATGATGATCGAATTGGGCTTTAGAAAGATATCATCTCCACATTGTAAGTACTTAATTTGTCAATGTTATTGGTGATGCTTCCTATTTGGAAGAGATGCGGTGTCTGAGTACAATGTCTGAATGATATTTATTTATCGAACTTTTGTAATCCTTTAATCTAAACGTAATATTTTCCCTTTGCTCAACGACGGGGCATTCTTACAATAGATTTTGAATTAGTTTTTCGACAAGGTGTTTTCGAAGTTTACCATAAAGCAATGAATTGGATATTGTCATCAGGAGGTAGTTTAATTTTTCGATGTCCTGGTCAAATTCAGGTTCTACATTTTACCGTATTTTTCCTATACGTATTCAGGCATGTTTATAATACAATTTTCAGTCTCCTATAAACGTCTTCATTTGACCAAATTAAACTCACTTGTTTACATAACAATCGTGACTAATACCAAACAGCATGTCGCCTCGACCTGTCGATTCAACTCCACTCCTCACTCACTATCCTCGCCGTTTTGCCGTCCCATTTTTATACCCTCATCGCCATCGTAATGTTTCTTTCTCTATTCTAGCACGTTAGTCGTTGATTCTTTATCGTTAATGCATTTTCTGGAATCCATTTCGTGTTGTTCTTGTTTAATTTGACTGCTTTTTATCGTATTTGCAAGTTCAGAATTTATTTATGATGATTCAAATCTTTCGATGTTTTTTTTTTAATTTTTTGGCGTAAAATGAAGGTTATAACAATATGATTTAAAATAAATATTGTCCCATTAGTAAAACGCGCCTTATTCTATTGATATTATGGCCCAACTGATACAGATTTCTCAACAATTTAGCTTATCATGGTTCCATTTTTTGCAAATCAACTGACATTAATTAATTTATTAGTTAGCAAAACTTGGTCTTGAGTGGCGTTTTTTAATAAAGGTAATTATCCCAATAGTTTGAATTGATGTGATATTTACATTTCGCTTTTGTGGCCTTTGATCGTTAATGCTTAAAGAGTATCTACAAAATCCGAATAAATTGTTATTCGAAATATATCAAGTTTTTTTCACCAAACAGAATTTAATAAAGAGTGAAACTATAGGTATACATATATCTGCTGAAATCTTAATCTGGCCGTAGAAGCCTGTGATGCTAAAACTTGTTTTAGGTCTAATTGTCGTTTATTCATAAAGTAAATTTAAGTAATTTCAACTCTCTCGGATATTTTTAAATCCAGAGAAAGCGCTGTTCTGATAAGAGTTCTTAAAAGATTAGAACATCCGCAAAGACACCGTCGAAAATACCATATATATTTCAACAAGACTATTGTAATTCTCATTTAAGTATTGGACTGGTAGGGAAAAGCAAGAATTTAACAACTGTTTGCAAATCGAGCTACCAAATATTCGGTCTCGAAGCAGTAAAGAAATGGTCCATGATATTTGACTGGTACTTTATCAAAAACGTCCTTAATGTGGTATGGAAGCTGCGCAGAATATTTTGAAATTTATTTTCAGTTCTAGCCGTATTGAAGTTTCTATTATGGTATCAGATTATCCAAATATTTTAAATTGAAATATATATTTATTAATTGTGCAAGCAAATATTTTTTCTAAAACATTACAAATACGAACGCCCAATATTAGCTGAAGTACTTACTTTTTTTAAATAGGAAACATTTAAATTCGCAATTAAGATATCTGGTGACCGTTGTCTTCGATATGAAGATGTATTCTTATTTTTCTGAAAAATCTTTCCACACCTTGTCAAAATCATGTGTGTAGCTGTGCATTTTTATATACATTATCGACAAGTGGTTTGTAACTTGAGGGGTGAAAATCTGGGTTGTCCGGCACACCTATATCCCGCAAGAGATGCTTCTCACCCCATTACGGCACTTTGAACTCTAAACAGTAACATGCCCTCACTTTTATCAGCTTTGGTTTCATTCCTCTCATCAATTGTTTTGAAATTGGATATTAAACCGAGAATATTTGTTAAAAAAAGATGCTTGCCTTTAATGGTTATAAATAAGTAGGTATCTAGTTAATATTTCTCTTGGATGGTTTACTAGTTTTTTTTTTATTTCTTATTTTCCTTATCAGCCTTTTAACTGAATTTATTAAAAATTTAACTCCAAACATTGGTTGTATGTCTTTGTGACAAAAAACTTTTTTAACTGACAATTTTAATGCTTTTTTTTAAATAAAAATAAGAATATTTTTGCAGATTTTAGTTAATCCATCGAACTTGCAAACCCGGTGAATCAATGTATAAAATAGGTCAAAGCCTCCATGAACTTTGCACCTATAGCACCCATCCATCAATTCTCAAGCTTTGAAAATCCCGTTTTATAAAGGTAGTTTTTGCAAAATTATAACAAAAAAACTCCTGAGTTTCCATGATTTTGGTTGTCCTAAAACGGAATATATAATGTTGAACTTTCTATATATACGAATTTATTTATAGCAAATTCTATAAAGAGCAATTTTGAATTCAACTTTTATTCGAATCATATGTGCAATTACATTTGGTCTTATATATTCCCGACTTTCGAAATATTAAATTTATTTTAGTATCAGTGTCCTGAGATACAATTTGGCCAAGGAAAAGTGATTATAATTTTCAGATCAGTTATCCTGAGTGGTTTCAAATATTCAAATTAGTTACACAATTTGACTGGATATAATCATTTTCATACTAAAAATAGATTTTTTACTTGAATTTTTCTAATATCCTTTTCTCAAGTGGCGGTAATTATGTTGATTTTTGTGCTCACGCCATTTGAAAATGTGTTTCACCATTCATATTATACAATGAAATATTTTATATAGCATTAATAGGGGGGGGGGATAGACACTATGCGATATACTATTTTTGAATATGAAAAGTACTATTACTTCATATTATAATCGACAAAGAACAATATCTAAGTCTTTATACCTAATTATAAGAATGAATTTTTCCCAAATGAAACAGCGGAACAATGTAAATTTACAACTTTTTAACTCATATTTAATAATTATTCTTTTGTAAATAGTACTTAAAGGTCATAATTGAATACCAGGAGTGACACTGCACACTTCCGATCTTTTCTTTTCGAAATATATCATTGCTTCATTTCCGTCATCTTCGGTTGCACTTGGATTGGATAGAAATGATTCAATGAGCAACTGAGCGGCCTTAGATTTCAAACAGTGTAGCCAACTTGAGGGTTTCCCCCAAATTGAGGGGGAAAAGTGGCACGTGTTTTTTTACGGTAGAAAATATTTAGAGGTTTTATTTTAGGGGTTTAGAAAATATTTCCAAGGGCAAAAAGTTCTATCTTTTATATTAAAATAACTTACCTATATCAAATAATATTTAATATTATTTAAGGCCAGTAAAAGTATACCTTCAATAATAAATGAAATTACGAGTCCAGATATTTTTCACAGGCTACCTAGACTTGTACCTACTCAAAATAGGTAGTCTTTTGAACCGTTGTGCGTTCACTTTATAGTACTGCAGCTATAAACACAGTATATTGTTATTATTTAAAATTTACAATTACTTATAAATTTGAATATCAATATACCTAAATATTAATTGCCTCTTTGTGGACAATTTTCAAACCAACCGGTGTGTAGCATTTAGGGAATTTTGAATGTATTTTAGGGGAAAAAATGAAGAGTTGGCAACACTGGTTTCAAATCTTTCGAGATATAAGTTGTTGAACAGTTCCATGAGATAAACCAGTGAATCGTATCACTAAAGATCTACACCATCTACACCGTCATACTAAGTTGCCTAAACATTTTTTTTATGAAAGAGATAAAACTTTTATTGCGTCTCAGTTCATAGTTGGTACTTGTTTTATTCTTAACCTAAAAGAAGATGATAGGTCAATGGTTGAAACGGCCGTAGAAACTAAAGTTTTGTGTGTGGTTAATTATTCTTCTGCCAACTCATAGTTTTGCCACCATTTCAGAAAATCAATTTTTACCCACCTTATAGCCTAAACAAAACAATGGAGGAAACATGTTTTTTGATTTTCAAAATCACAGGACTTTTCTGTCATTGCATTTATGCAAAATATTGCCTTCCTGATTGCTTTGACATTCAGATTACATATTCATTGGTCTGAAAATCAATTGATTTGGAAATATAACTCAAACATAGATTATCTTTATATTCATATGAAAGGTTACAAAAGTTAAGGACATATTTTTTCATTCCTTAAATTCTATCGTTTCGTTTTAGCCATCTGGAAAATTGTATGGTATATTCAGGAATTCGTTTTCTCAATTTGCGGATATATTCAGTATGGTAATTTCTTGATAATACGATTATAAGTTGAGATAACGATACAAAATTGAATATTGAATACGTATTCTGTGTCGAGGCTTACACCTATTTCTGCTTAACTGTGCATAAATACATCTAAGAGATACTTATTTCAATATTTGCCTTGAAAACGATATTTGAAATGTATACTCAGATTACTGGTATATAACTCAGAATGCAATCATGGAAATCTTGATTAGAGTGCTGCTGTAATAATATTGCTTATGTTTTGATCAAGGTTTAACATCATATGAAGTAATATCTTCATCAATATTTCAAAGTATACTGTTATTCAGGTGGAAAGTTAATGGTTGTGGTAGTTTGCGACCTAATTTTCGTATGATTATAATGTAACGGGGATCAGCGTTAGGAATTATTACCTAAACCCACAAATACATACATTTGGTTACCATTTAATTTATAAGCATCTGATTTTATGTAGTAATCTTGCTTCGGATTTATTTTGCTTCCTCTCCGTCCTTTAAAATTTTCATAAAGATAACAGTTTTATACCTATTTCCTATTAATTTAAAATATCTCCATAAAGTAATACTACCCAACAATTTTTGCATTACTCTACACCAATTTGTTGTGTTTTGAATTACGTTCTGTAAACGCTTTCCTTTCAGTTTTTATCATTTTGGTTATTTTATTTTACCTTATGATAGACTAGTGGTTACCCGTGGCTTCACCGTGGTTTATATATATATATATATATATATATATATATATATATATATATATATATATATATGGACGATTCTCTGTAAACACGTAAATCGCTGTCCTAACAACTTGGAACAAAGTATAAAATTATTCCTTTTTAGAGCAGTTGTTTATACAATGATAAAAATTATAGATTTTTATCAAAAAATTCCCAAACCAACATAAAAACAGTCCCCTGTGCTGTCCCCTGTCCAGTATTAACACTTTGAGATTTTATTTTAAGATGGTTATTTATATTATAGAATTGTGAGCATATTATTTAAAAACACAATTAATTGACGTATTTTGTTTCGAAAGAAATAACACTTAATATCGTTTTATTCCATTTCATTCTTTTGATCAAACTTTGTCCGGGCTTTTTAAGCACAGTCCCCTGCCAAAAGTTTAATACCAAAAATAAAATTTTCCACCCAACCTTTTCATGTTGTGCTGCGTATACAAGGGCGTAAGTAGCCTGAAGTTCGTGTGAGTGGCGTTAGCGGCGGTCTGCCGCCATTTTATTTAGTGTCAGTGCATCGTTTGTTGCGGGAGCAAATGTCGAGGCCGCTACGACGTACAGTCCTCTGGTAATTATTTTATTGATAATTTATTTGTGCAGTTGGATATATTCTATATAATTTTACAATAATTTATCTACTTATTTCTACAGAACTCACCAAATTAAATACATTACGATAGTTTACTTGATATTTCACGATTTAGTCAAAAATCACAGTCCCCTGGCAACAATTCCCTGCTTTATAATCTGGCAGGGGACTGTGCTTCATTCCAGGGGATTGTGTAAATTAAACAACCTGTTGAAGTTAATTTAGTAATTGATACCGTAATAGTCATAACAATTTGTTGCAGGCTAGGTGTGATTATGTAGGCATGGCTCCTAACAAGCAAAAACTATCCAGAGAGGAATTATTACAGAAAAAGAGGGATGCGGAAGGTTTAAGGTATCAACGAAGAAAAAATGATCCTCAGAAGAGGGAAGAAATGAGAGAAAAGGAGAGGTTGAAATACCAGAAAAAAAAAGACAAAGGGCAGAGAAAACTTGCCAAAGATATGACTCCACGTGAGCACAGAGCTGCCCTCAAGCATTGGAAAAAACACTGTGCTGCTTACCGAAAGAAAAAAAAAGCAACTCAACTGTATTACCAATAACTTTGTCCGTGAAAACACACCTTCTTCAGATTCTGAACGCATCACACCAGCTTCGGGACGAATTACACCAGTTACAGTAGAGCATTTTCCAGGTCCAAGTTCCATTGCCACGAATGCAAATATGCAGCGACGAAGAAAGGCAAAAAAACAAAGAGAGAGACAAAACAAAGAGAAAAATGAAAAGATTGCAGTACTGCAGAAAAATCTTGAGAAGTACAAGAAAAGATTGGCTAGGCTAGAAGGCAAAACAAGAAAGAATATTGAAGAAACACCAAATACTAAAATACAAAAGATGTTAAGGAAAGCTGCTGGTAGGGAAGAAGTTGTCAAAAAGGCATTATTTGGTGACGTCCTAAATAAACAGCTGAAAGAAAATTATTCCAGGCTAAAACGTATGGAAGATAAACGTGTATTCAAAAAAGCCGTTTCTGGGCAGATTATCCAAAAGTACTGTTACTGGATACCTAAAGATAGTGCTGCTATTTATAGAGGCACAAAGAAATCAGAGCCGTACAATTCTTTAATCGTACCTAAATTACGACGTATGAGATTACCTGCAAGTGCTGAACAGGTGGTAAAGAAGTTTTATGAAGACGATAGTAACAGTCGTATAGGAGCAGGGAAAAAAGAATTCATTACCAAAAACAAGCTTAAAAAACAAAAAAGGTATCTGCTTGATACAATCCTCAATCTATACAAAAAGTTTGTGGTCGATAACTTCAAAATTAGCTATCAAACATTCTGTCGATTACGTCCGTTTTGGGTAGTCAAACCTAATGCACAAAATCGTGATACATGCCTATGTATAGTCCACAGTAACTTGGACATGAAGTTGAGCGCTTTGTATGAAGCAAGAATATTACCTTACAATAAACACCAAAAGTTACTAGAAGACTTATGTTGCGATCGATATAGCGTAGAATGTTTATCCAGAAGTTGTATGGTTTGCAGTAACAGGAGTCCAAGCTATAAAGAGTTTGATAACAGAAAAGTTATTAAATACAAAATGTGGATTACTGAGAGGCAAGTGATTCAAGATCTGAAAACCAAAACGTCCCGAACAGTGACTAAGTATTTGAAGAAATCTTTTGGTGTTCATCCACGTGAATTAATACTGCAATTGCATGAAGATTTGTATAAATTCTTTGCCCATGAAAGGAATATAGTTCACCAGTTTAATGCTATTAAGTATTTAAAAATTAATCTGCAACATGAGGATGTCCTTATTCACATGGATTTTAGCGAAAATTATTGTACAAAGTATTCAGAAGAGATACAAGCAGTTCATTTCGGTGGATCACGAGTTCAGCTAAGCCTACATACAGTAGTGATTTATCTACAAGGATCAATAAGATCATATTGTACAGTCTCCAAGAATTTAGTCCATTCACCTGCTGCCATTTGGGCACATCTACAACCAATTTTTAAACTTCTTCCGGATGGCATTAGGCGCGTACACTTCTTGAGCGATGGCCCTGTTACACAGTACCGTAATAAAACAATGTTATTTATAATGGCAACTAAACTCCCAGAAGCAGTTCCAGATGTGAGAGGCATTTACATGGAATTATACAGAGAGTGGACATGGAAAGGGTGCACCAGACGGCGTTGGAGCAACCTGCAAAAGAATAGCAGATTTTGTTGTAAACGCTGGTGGTGATATTAATGACATCGAGCAATTTGTACAATGCATCCAAGAACGATGCCCTAGTATTAATTGCATCACAATTGACAGCGAAGTCATTCAAAAAATGATCGACAACATTGAAAAGGAGGCGATGAAACAAAAGAGTTTCAAAGGTACCTTGAATGTGCATCAAGTCTCAGGTGTATTTCCAAACTCTATCCTCGGTCCAATTAGCTGTTCAACTCTAACGATGAGAAACTTGAGCTGCTTTTGTAATAACAACACTTGTAAACATTTCAAAATAGGTAGTATTACCTATGACTCAAAACCCAGGTGGAATGTGGATGAAGTGTATACCGAAGCAGAAGACGATCTGCATTTATCTGAAGTCACGCCAAGTATACTAACTGAAGCATTGAAAGAAAATTATGCTAAACCTGGACCCAGTGTGCAACAGCAGTCATATTATAATACGGGAGACTACGTTCTGGTGAGATTTACAGCAAAACATGTAGAATACCGATATGCTGCTGTAATTAATGGAATTAA
Organism: Octodonta nipae; assembly: GCA_034190945.1. Classification (NCBI taxonomy): domain Eukaryota; kingdom Metazoa; phylum Arthropoda; class Insecta; order Coleoptera; family Chrysomelidae; genus Octodonta; species Octodonta nipae. Next base: position 31,355,276 of record CM067219.1, on the reverse strand, counting down.
CGAAGAAGAGAATGATTTGCGAGTTACGTTTTTGAAGATTTGTAATGCCAAAGTACAGACCTTTAGAATAGACGAAAGTGACATTTCAGATGTGTCCTTTGAACAAGTAATCCATAGGTTGAATAATCCTGATATAATACTTAAGGGAAAGAGAATATTTTATAAATTTCCAGTGTTAGTAGATGTTTTTGAGCGTTAGTTCTCTCGTTCTAAGATATTTTTTTTAATATGGAGTATTTGATATTATGGTATCTACCTACTGTGATATTGCGTGCCTTATTTACATTTAAGATGAAAAGTATACTTAGTTTTGTTAAAGATCTCTACATTTGAAACTAAAAAACCTACCTACTGAGCTGTTAAGAATAATTACCAAGTTAAGACTAAAAAGTAAAGACTGTTATTTGAATGCCTCATTTGTTTTAAGTATTTAGAAGTTGATCTCAGATACCTCGTTTAATTTTAAGAATGTACTGTTTTTTTTAAGATATTTCAGAAGTAAGCTTTTAATTATTTTGGTTCAAACTTAAAGCAAATTAATTCTAATAATGTCTATGTTATGTTTCATATAAAAATAAATTATTTACATCATATATTGGGTGATTTTAATGTATTTGCAACAGTCCCCTGATATAAAAAACAATCCTCTGCAACCATTTTTTAGAAAAATGCTTAAATCTCGAAAAGTAACTATAAATTCAATTGGCCTTTTAATACTTATCATTACACTGTTATTTTTCTAGTCCTTAGTAGAATTTTTTTTAACAAACACAATATTTTTAATACCGGACTTCTTTGTATGATCCGAAAACGTCTTTACAGAGAATCACCCATATATACTTGAAATTGGAATTGGCCGAATATTGGTGGCACTTGGATAATGAAGTGCACTTACGGTACACCCTAAACACTAATATCTTGGATACTTTCTGATTTATAATACTACAATTGCTTTAACCTGCATACTTATACTCTATACAGGGAATTCCATCTCAAAGGAGCCACCTTGAATATCTTGGTTATTTTCAAAACTATTTTAATAAGAAAAACAGGTCGATTTTTATTTGTAGGGGGAAATTTTTTGAGGTGAACTAGGGCTTGCACGCATTCAACATGAACAGACCAGTTCAATGACGTTGATATTTAAGATATGGAAAATAGGTATTGTCGTATATCATTTGAAAGCCCTTTTCACGGACTATACCGTCATAATAAAATTTTTTATTGCAATTCCTGTTTATGTAACAGAAAACCTAACGGACCTAATAGTAAAACCCGATTATTAAATTAAAGGTTTTAACTGCATGGAAAAGTATTAAAAAGGAATTCTTTTATAGTACGCTCTTAAACCATCCTATTTCACTGCCGCACTCTGTAATTACACACAATACAAGAAAAACATTAAATGTGAACATTCATTTATTTTACATTATTTTTGATGAAATTTACAGCAAGTTTGTTTATCTGTTCTGTTATTCTGTTCGATCATTTGAAGCATTGTACATTTATCTGTCAAGTTATTACTTTACTAATTTGTTGAAAATTCAAAAGGTAATTATGGTATATACATTGCAAGAATGTGTTGAGCTGGTAAGGCTTTATTACCAAAATCAAAATTGTGCTCGATCTGAGGCAAGGGTTTTTAACCAATAAGATCCCGAACATAACGTTCGTCATAAATACGTATTGGAGTTGATTTTAAAATTTGTTGAGACGGGCTCGGTAAGGATTAAAAAAGATGACATAACTGTAGATTTTGGAGCGATACAAATCCTCATTTATTTCGAGAAGCTCAGAGTCAACATCCGGTAAAACTAAACGTTTGGGCAGGGATTTTGGGAATTCAGTCAAGGTTGTACTGTTGTATGGAAGTAAATGGAAGACACTTTGAACATTTGCTTTAGAGGCATTGTACTGTAATGTAAATTCTTTTTTTAATACTCTTATTATTACATGTACAGAAATTTTATTATGACGGTATAGTCCGTAAAAAGGGCTTTCAAATGATATAAGACAACACCTATTTTTCCTATCTCAAATCTCAAGGTCATTGAAATGGCCTGTTTATGTTGTATGCGCGCAAGCGCTAATTCTCCTCAAAAAATTTCCCCTTTGAAACATAAATCGACCTTCTTTTTCTTATTGCAATATTTTTGAAAATAACCAAGATATTCCCTGTATATTAACTTCCTTGTTTACTGCTAGAAAAGCTTCACCCTGGCTACAAATATTCTCTATTTTTACACCCTGTATACAATGATTATATATACTTGACTTTTTTACAGACGTCCCGTGTACTCTGTTTACTAACACCTACTAAAGCTGCACTGAGTTTATTATGCTCTCACCCAAACACAGACGTCAAAGGATGGGCGTGTTCCGTGCTAATACACTCGAAGGGCGTTGTCCGATGCTCTCATCCTGAATTTTTCCAGCTACCTTTAAAATTTCTCCATTTACATCCCATATACTACAGCATATACGTACCCCTGTAACACTCAATTTCTGTGTACATCCTACTATACTTACGCCTTATAAACTTACACTCTGCAAATTTGCACATTATTTGAGGTGTTTCCAAGTTTGAAAAATTTTGTATATTGCTAAAATTTGTCATTTTCCGGGAAAAGTACCCTATATCTTATTCCAGGTTATAAATTATCTGTGTACCAAATTTTATTCAAACCCTTTCAATCGTTTTTGCGTAAAAACAACAAACATCCAACCATCTACCCATCCATCCAACCAAACTTTTATATTTATAGTATTAATAGGAGTTTAATAACTAACTTTCTTTCTAGTCTAGTTAAAAAGTAATTGAATATTTTTTGTAAATAACAAAAAGCTGATAATTTTAATAAAGTTTAAACTATCATTTTAATTGAATAATGAAAATAGTGGTCTGCTTTTTCTCTGCTTTTCAGGTATGATAATTTTATTTGTAAAATATTTTCCTATCTGGGCTTCCTATCTTTTTTTTGACGGACATCTGTTTCAGTCCCACAAGACGAACATCGTCTGTGCTGGCTGATACTGTTAACTGTTAACTGCAAAGTTTGATTTGAGGAAATGTACAACCAAAATAACATAATTACTTACTTCATACTGGAAGTCACATCTTCATCTCTACTAGAATATCATAGTTACTGCGAAAAAGTATAAATTTTGCAAAGTAAACACAATCTGGATGAATACTTATAATAAGGTATTTTATAGGAATGGCTATATATACTATTAATATATTAAAGAAAAAATAGTTTATAAAAGAAATAGAAGTATGAAAATATGTCTGAGACCTGTTGACAACATGAAGTAGTAGACTATTTTTATCCATTTTACGTTTTTTTGTAAAGGTATGGGTATATTAAAGAACATTTAAATTTAAACTTTCGGTGAAGATGGAGAGGCAGGCGTATGTGTAGATACCTAGTTAGTTATAAATATTAGAGTAAAGAAGATAAAATATGGTATATACTTAAGTGACCTGGAACCTAAGTGTATTAATTATATATTGACGTTAGAATAAGTGAAAGACCCTTAAGAAGTGATTAGAAGGAACATAGGTTAACTTTAGCTGGAAGTCCAGAAGTGGCTGTCCCTGAAATATAAAAATTTTATTTTGAGTTATTGAAAAAGGTAACATAACGGAGGATGAGTTCATCTCAGACTCATTTAAGTCTTCATCTCTTTTAATTTGAGGCAGTTTAGAAGCTTATTGCTAAGGCCACAAACCAACACAACCTTCTAATTCCGACATTACAATAAATAAATACTAGCTAATGAACACAATGTTGTAAAGTCGACAGTCATTTATGAGAATGAAGCAATAATACGTTATAGGTATCAGCAGTGTACATGTCAAATACTATATAATATTAATATTTATGGAAACTGAATTTACAGGGTGATTTTCTTAATTGAATTTTTTTTATTCTGGAGAGGGTATATAAGTTATACTACTTTTTACCTTACCAGATACGGTAACTGCTAAAAGAAAGCCAACTAAATGAATTCGGTATTATCGACTGTAACAAATTAATAACAAAAACCACCATATGGATACAAGTAAAAGAAATATTTCTTTGTGTTTTTGATTTCGTTAATTTATCTACATATGTAAAGGTGGCCATTTCATTTTTTAATTAAGTATTAATAACTATATTACGCAACTACTACAAAAAACTGTATATTTAAATATCAAACGTTTCAGATCTCGTTTTCAATGGGTTTGTAATAATATAAAAATATTAAATTGAACGGTTCTCAGTTTTATACTCGTAGTAACCTAAATAAAGAAAATATTTTGTTCTTTGGTATACAGGGTAGCATAAAAAATTCCAAAAGTCATATCTAATAATTAGGTTGCTTACAAATTGCAAGAATATGAAATATTAAGTTCATTTTCTACAAAATGCTCTAAAATTTAAATGTCAAAATAGATATTCCATAAATTAATATTGGTTGGCTGTTTGTGAATGTTTTTGATTTGATTTATTTGAGTTCGGGTTTTGTTTAAAAATATATTATAATTCAATATATTTTTTTGTTTTTCAAGTATTGTGTTGTTTCCCAGAAAACCGTAACCAAATACCATTCCGAAGACATTACGCCAGGCTTCGATTAATCCATATTTAAGTAAAAATGGTAGCCTGAATGTTTTGATTAGTTACAAACTATTCGTTATGAGGAAGCAGCTGTAACTGTTTTTTATTTTATGAATAATTCTTTACTTTCAATTCTCTTATTAACCAATTATTACTGTTCACTTTAATACCTCCATAATTTTGAAAATCTCCTTAGTAATTTTAATTAGATTCTAGACCGCCTCAAAAATAATATGGCAAATAAATGGCCTGTGAGCTTTTAATAGTACAGTGTATGAAGTGTATGAACGTTGGGATTCTTAATTGAATCTAAGTGCCTTGACCTTTCTATAATATCTAAACAAGTTTTCGGAGTATGTAAATGAATTGTTGATGCGCGGAGATATTAGGCAGCACGTTATTTGTTTTAAATCAACAACGTATCGCTGTCGCTCATTAAAAATTTTAACTGTCTTGTTGCATTTTATTAGAAATGAAATTATAGAAGAATAGATGCTCATGTAGTGGGTATTATCCAACTGATTTAATTGGCTAATTAATAATCATTAGATAAAAAAATGTGGTAAGTGGTAAAAACTATGAAATTATTGTTTAGAATGACCGTTTTTGGTTTATTTACTAGTTATTTGAAGTATTTAATGTGTGACCATACTTGTCATTCTTCACAATGTTAGCACCATCAAAGCAGTAACTTAAACTTTTTAACGATATTCAAAATGTATGAAGTCATGTCAAAAACTGCATATGCAAGGTTAAACTAAAAATATATTATGAGTCATATTTGTTTCTGTTTATATATTGATACTGATTGCCGTGGGTTTCAAATTTAATTCTTGGCGACCAATTAATAACATTATTCAGTTATGATAACAACAACTGTAAACTTAAAAATACAATACAAAACACAATTTATACTGTCAACCAAACAACTAAACTTAGAGCATATACCATATATTTCACTAAATGTGCTACTGAACCGAACTTAACGTACTCTCACAGAACATCTACCTACTTATATACTATTTGATGTTCGAGAGTTTTCGAGATTACTCTATGGCACTAATATAGAAATATGGAGATATTATCTCAATTGATATCTAGTTTGTATATATAGGGTCCTTCCTCGGTCGCGGTTATAACTTTCCTTGACAATATGTACTCGTATGTTTATATATGCGTTTGAATTTTCAAAAATGGTTCTTACTATTTCCGATTAAATTTACCTATTGTGGGGTGGGTGTCTACAAATCGATTGGTGAGGGTTTCTTCCAAAATCAGTGACGGGTTTTGACAATTTTGACAACTGATGAAATTTCCAGGTGTTCAATAGAGTTTGATTTTGTGACATACTAATAAGTGTGAAACTGTTTTTGTAAAAATTCTTTCAATACAAAGTGATATGTTGGAACTTTATGGTTATTTCACATTTTTTTCTAGCATTACATTTTTACAGACCCTTCAAGCTTTAAAAGAGGAAAAGTTGGTTAGGCGATTTTTGAATCGGTAACACATATCGTTATAGTTATACAGGATGGTTCAAAAAATGTGTAACCCTTATGCAATTGAATATGAATTTATAAATTGATTGAGGCATGAGGCGAGTTATACAGGATGGTTCCAACTTTCAGAGACCAATTGTTACTCGAATACTGTATTCGAGTAACTAGAAGCGACAGCAGAAGGCTACGAGAATTATGCGAACCGACCTGAAGAGGGCAGATGTGACTCTGCCGAAACGTCGTCATTTTACCATCGATCCCGGCAGGGATCAGTTATCAACTACGCGGATGAATTCCCGGAAACCTCCTAAAACATATATATATATATATATATATATATATATATATATATATATATATATATATATTCAAGAGTTATTGAACATATTTTATGTTTTCAAATCAGAATTCACCATAATTCGCAGAATCTGAATTTTTCGCCGCTCGTTTTTCTCGTTTACAAGATCAATTAAAGCTTGAACTTGTTTCACGTTTTCATGACGTTTGACCTTTTCATCTGAAAAACTCCTGCTTCTTTATGCTGGATGAAACACTAAATTCATTTTTGCACACATAGCGGATTCCTGGGCGAAGAGATTCACCAAAATGCCTCCAGGGAATTTATGCTAATGACAAAATATGAGTTTAGTAGTTCGGAATGTTAATTTTATTACCGTTGGCCTCAACATTGCACAGCGGCTTCTTCGTAATTTTTGAACAAACCACTAATGTTATTTCCTGAAGGTAGTTATGATGATGTGGCGCTCATTATATTTAATAAGAAGGGAAAAATCATCAACTTCGTATTTTTCTGTGATATGTAATTAAGATGATGTCAAATTTTCTTGTTCATATATTCAACTTTTAGAGTAGAATGATTTTGTTTTTCAAAAGCAGTTAATTTTGTGCCTTGCAGATGATTTTGACATTTGAGTATTTCAATTTCTAGCCATAATAGTGTAAGAGCTAGAGCAAAATTGTGGTTCTTATCGCCAAGAACGATAAAATATACCGAAGGATTTTCTATGCTTCGACACATTACATTATTACGCAGTAGCAATAAATAAAGTACACATTTTTTTATTTCATGCTAGTGATCGCGAAGAAGCTTGAAAATTAACTAAAGTGAGAGACCGACATACATGCACTTAATAGAAATACCGAGGGACCTCTATCTTATCAGAGGGTGAGGGGTAAAATTATATTGGGTAGTTAAGGTCGTGAGAAGAATGGGCGCGATTTAGGTACTCCTGGATTTGTGCACATCGAATCATCATTGCAAAACTAGGTGAAGTTCGTCATGCAGAAAATTGCCGCTGTTCACACCAGTTGTTCGTCTGTGAATTAAAAATCATATTTTAAAAGGGAGTACAGCTAAGTGGGGCGATTTTATATTAACAAAATACTTTCATATCGTTGAATAAGGATAATTTTAATTTGATTTATAGAGCTTACAAAAATAATATCAGGTATCAACACAACTTTCTCCAAAGTTGCCGATCTTGATTCACCCTGTCGTAAGTTTAATTTTTAATACCTTGTATTTCTCCTTCCATTATTCTTCGTTGAAAACAATCTCTCCTTAATATGTGTCCAATCTGTATAGCCTTATTCTTATAGTTTGCATTATTGATCTATTTTCCATTACTTTTCACAAAACCTCTTCATTTTTTCTTTTATGTGACCACTTGATGTTCTTCTCCATAGCCATATTTCAAAACTCTCAAGATATTTTTTCCTTTTGTCGTAATCTACCTATCTGATCTGTATAAAGCCACACTCCTGATGTATCATTTCGCGAATCTTATTCTCAGCTTCATGGCAATCTTTCCTGCTGTTAACAGATCCGTTACTTAGACAAATGATGTTTTGCCCAAGGCTATTCTGCTCTTGATTTCTTCAGTGCAACTTCCCGTTAAATGTATTATTCCTCCCAAATATTTAATTTACTTACTGGTTCCAGTTGTTGCTCTTCCAGCCTAATCCTCACATCTAATGGTTTTCCTACTCCCATTACCTTTGTTTTTCCAATATTTATCTTCATATTACAGTTCTTACTAGTTTCGCTTATTTTCCAGACCATATTTTGAAATTCATTTTCTGTTTCTGCACAGGCTTCTTGGTCATCAGCAAACTTAAATTTTTCTTTTTGTTTTGTCATTGCCGACGGTTATCCCAGCAGAGTATATTTTGGCGCTTCATTTATCAGTTTACTAACATATAAATTGAATAGCATCGGTGACATACAACAACCTTATCTCACTCTTCGTTCTGTGATTATTTCACTGGTTTCCTCATTTTCCATCTTTACCATTACCTATTGTCCTTTGTAAGGCTCTAAAAAGTTTTGACTCACAACAGCACTCACATGCAACGATATCCCGCACCAGTTCCATTACGTCATTTGTATGCTTTCTCATCAATAAAGTATGAAAAATATATATAAATTCGTGAAGTACTCTTAACTCTCTAGATATCTCCAAGAACCTTATGGAGATTTTAATAGTACTAATTATTAGTCTATTTTATCATCTAAATCCTACGTTCTCATTTTTGTTCTAAATTTTCTTGTATATTGTTCTTAATATATTTTAAGCAAATTATTTTGCATTTAAAAAAATATATTTGTATTGATCACGATGAGTAGTTTCGTTTAATATATTACTTGATGCACTTCAAATTTAATTTCCCTCAAAATTAATAATATGATTTTCGTTTTCCTATACACTTTTAAATTGTAGGCTCAATAGTTTCCGACATAAATTGGGTCGATTTTTCGACATTTTCCTCAATAACTTTTAAATATTAATTTAAAATCTTCTATTTTTCAATTAATGTTCAAAGTTTCCCAAAATGAACACATAGATTTTCCTGTAAAGCCTATATGTGCCTTTTTCAAAATTTTAGACTTCATTTTTTCTTGATGCGTATATGTTTGTAATCCCCCTCGAAGTCAACCCAAAACTAAATCTTTTGCGTCCAGTAGGTTGGGAGAATATAGGCTGTGACGACATAAACATGAGTGATTTAATAAGATGACTTCAGAACTTAATTTGGCCGTACATTTTTTATCACCTTATTGTAACAGTCAAATTTTAGTAACAATATTGTTACCCCAATTTTCAGTACCTAGTTGTTTTTGTTTTTAGGGTTCCGTATATACAGTATACGGATACCCTTATAATATCACTCAGGATTTCTGCCTCTGTCACATCACAGCAATTTTCTCCTAAACTACTGGACGGAAGAGGTTGAAATTTGGTATGAAGGTATAGTTTGGTGACTTGATCAGGAGCACATATCGCAAAAGAAGAAATTTTGATTTAAGGGGTACTTCTGGGGGAAAAACTAAAAAAATCGACCGTTCCCCCCCTGATCTCCGAAACTACTGAACCTAAAATTTTGAAAAAAATAGAAAATATAGAACGTTGCCCGAACTTTACAGGAAAAATAAGGAGAAACCATTAATATTAATTTTGGGGGGCAAATTATAGAAATAAATAAAAATTTAAAAATAAAAAAAAATTCAAACTCATCATGTAATATATCAAATGAAAGGTCTCATTCTGAGGAACACAAATATATTTTTTTCATATTTAAATAAAAATTAATCAAAAAGATATTAAAGAAAATATACCAAAATTTACCCATTCCCCCCACCTTATCTCCGAAACTATAAAACGTAAAGTTTTGAAAAAAAAATACTTTCATAGGTTCTGTCCTGAAGTTTACTGGAAAAATAAGGAGAAACATCTAGTTTTTATTTTGGGGGGCAAATTACAGAATTAAATGGAAAATATAAAATTAAAATTGTTTCTAACCCATCATGTTATATATCAGATGAAAGGGCTCTTTACGACGAAAATAAACATGTTTTTTTCATATTTTTAAAATAAATAAATTAAAAGATATTAACAATAATATAAAAAAATTTACCCATTCCCCCCCTTATCTCCGAAACCATAAGCTGGAAAATTTTGAAAAAAAAATTGAGTTATAGCCCCTCACCTGAACTTTACTGGAAAATTAAGGAGAAACCCTTAATATTTATTTTGGGGGGCAAATAATAGAATTAAATGGAAAATATAAAATTAAAATTATTTCTAACCCATCATGTTATATATCAAATAAAAGGGCTCATTATGACGAAAACAAATATATTTTTTTCATATTTTTAAAATAAATTAATTAAAAGTTATTAACAAAAATATAAAAAATTTTACCCATTCCCCCCTTATCTCCGAAACCATAAGCTGTAAAATTTTGAAAAAAATAGGTATAGCGCCTCACCTGAACTTTACTGGAAAAATAAGGAGAAACCCCTATGTTCATTTTGGGGGGCAAATTATAGAATTAAATGGAAAATAAAAAATTAAACTTGTTTCTAACGTATCATGTAATATATCAAATCACAGGGCTCATTATGACTAATACAAATATATTTTTTTATTTTTTTAAATAAATATTTTAAAATATATTAAAAAAATATTTAAAAAAATACCCATTCCCCCTTTATTCCACAAAGTGTAAGACCTAATTTTTTTATTTACAGGAAAAATACGAAGAAATCTTTAATATTAATAATGGGGGACAATTTATAGAAATAAACGGAAAATAAAAAATATTTTTTAACGTGTCTTGCAATATATCAAATGAAGGGGCTCGTTATGAGAAATACAAATATATATTTTTAAAATTAATTGTTTACAAGATATTAACATAAAGATATAAAAAATTCTCATTTCTCGCTTTATTTCCGAAACCATACTACCTAAAATTTTGAAAATAATTAGGGGTACTGGGGCTCACTTGAAATTTATAAGAAACATTATTAGAAAACCTCCATGGTAATTTTAGGGACAAATTATACAATTAAATGGAAAATAAAAATTCAATTTTCAAACGAATCATGTAATATATCTAATAAAAGACTCATTATGTGAATTACAAATATATCATATTTTTAAATCATTTGTTTAGCAAAGATATTAAACATCGACTTAATTCCCATTTTAGAAACTATACTATTTAAATTTTGAAAAATATATTTTATTTGTATTTTTAAATAATTTGAATAACAGCTTTAATAATTTATAATTTAAAACTTGACCTATTGTGCACTTTATCTTCCAATCTATAGACCCTCAAAATTCAGACAATAGATTATAAAAGGCTTCCCTGAAAGTTTATTAGTAAAATAAAACTCTAATGTTAATTTTTGGGGGCCAAATTAGAAAACTAAATACAACGAATCTTGAAGGTGGTACGGAACCCTTACAATGCGAGTCCAACTCGCACTTGGCCAAATTATTTTTTTAAATGTTTATTTATAGTAATACTAATGTTTGACTAATAAAATGTGAGAAAAGTATTGAATGCTCTTGCGTAAAAAACATTAATACATAGCAAAGCAGAATTCAGCGCAAAACCATCACTGAAAATCACGAAACTTCTCTAAGTGATACTCGTAGTCAGGACAACCACCATACAATAGCACCTATACCATATATACAAGGTCGGTCAGCAAAACCACATTCAAAACAAGAAATACCCAAGAATCTATCATCTAAAAAAACACAATTGAAAACTTAAAACCAAATTTTTATAAAATCCTTTGTGCGAATGTGATAATCTTTATATTGGGGGAACATTTAGGCATCTAAATGTATGAATAAATGAACAAAAAAATTACATAATGAAACGTAACTATTTAAAACTTTTAAAGATTTTATGACTGTTGTAGAATCGAGTCTTGCTTGATTATCTATAATTTAGGATGAGATTGGTAATTCTTACAACCCTATATTGGTATGACTCATATGGTTTTTCGTAAGTTTTACTTTATCACTTCAATGGAATCACTGAAACAACAGAATTCTTTGGAGTGTGATAAATTCGGATGACAACTCTTTGGAGTTCTTCAAATTTCAAAACAGCTTGACTTATGTCAGTCTGAAGTTGGGAGACAATGCAACTCGTTCCTCGAAGATTCCTTGGACTTCCATCGTCTTGAACTGGTTGATCTCACAACGTTTCAATATTGTATGGTGGTATCTGCTATCCTCATGAGGTGAATGATAGGAAATTCAGAGTATCGGTCGTATTTATATTATACCCTTAACCGGTCATGCGTCGCCGGTCATGGTCATTGGGTCTTATCTGGTCCAATCAGCGTCGCCGTACCTGGAGATTGATTGCCGGTGATGCGTAGCGGCAGAGGCCGAAAAAGAGCTCTCCAAATATTTTTAATTTGGACGCTGGGCTCGCTAATTATATTTTCGTTCGAGACTATATATGCTGTCTCTATGAATTTTCTTTAGTACCAATGCTCTTCCTTGTCCATGCCGGAAGTCTGGGCTAGCGAATCACACATGGATCGAACACCATAATATCAACTGGGACCAGGCTAGAGCAATTCACAAGGAAGAGCATTGGTACAAAAGAAAATTCATAGAGACAGCATATATAGTTTGGAACGAAAATATAATTAGCGAGCCCAGCTTCCAAATTAAAAATATTTGGAGAGGTCTTCGTCGGCCTCTGCCGCTACGCATCACCGGCAACTTGATTGGACCAGATAAGACCCAATGACCATGACCGGTTAAGGGTATAATATAAATACTCTGAATTTCCTATCATTCACCTGATGACGATAGCAGATACACGGCTATTGAAACGTTGTGAGAGCAACCACTTCAAGACGATGGAAGTCCAAGGAAACTTCGAGGAGCTTGACTTATTTTATATTATCTTTTAATCTTTTTGTGGTACTCTATATTTATAAATTTTCTTCTTCTTCTTTAATGGTTTCTCTGTGAAGAGTGGCTATGGGTAAAGACCCTTGATACCATATACACGTAATGAAATGTAAAGTTTATATATTTCACCACTGACCAATGACTTTTAAAGTCCGAGTAAAAATATTAACGAATAAACTGTCTCTTGAATTGAAATAAACCAATGTTCTTTGGCTTTGGCCGATAATAGTTGTTGATTAATTAGATTAAACACATATTTAAACCATCACACATATTATGTCTATCACTTGTAAAAATGAAACGATGCACATGAAATAAGTGAAAAAAAGTAGGTTAAGTACAAACTATTTACGGAGCAGCCTTGGACCTCCGACTTATTTACTAAAACTAACACAAACCAATCACTTCCTGAGCGCCTTAAGCACTTTATAAACCTGTCTGTGATAAGCTAACATCTTCCTGGATAATAATTATTAAATTTCTCCTACCCTAACACACGCACACATGCGGCTGCCCCGCCGTCTTAACCGGAAGTCTACAATAATTTTTATTAGTTACATCACTGTCACATATTTGATTTAATTTTAAGGTTTACATATTACTCTGGATTTTTGAATATGCAATTTTTCTCCTCAATGATGTTGGTATTTCCCCAAAAAATACATTAAACTATTTTCGTTTTTATACATCCACTCTATATTGAAGATGACACTTTTGCAACGTATGGTTTTTTCATAAAAATCAAATCATTAGAATACAAAGTTTTGAAAAATACTCCTCCGACAAGACAAAACGAAATGTAAATATGAAGCCCTATCAGTGTGCTCAAACTACGTTCATGAAAACTGAATTTTTCGTCGCAGTTTACTTCCTGTGAAAAATATCTTAACATACTATAATAAAATTGAAATATTTTTTTCCACCTTTGTATTTATAATTAACATCTGGTAATAGCAGATGGAATACGTTTCTGTAGAAACCAAGTGTTGCTGCTTACGATATCTGAACATGAATGCTTTGACATTTTTTTCATCTAAGCGATTATTTTTATTCACTGCTTTATTTTTTGTAAATATGTTCACCAAACGGTTCTTCTACAATGTGTGTATTTCTCTTTATATCTCAATGACTGTACCCTAGTTTACACAAGCTGACTTCCAAAATTATTGAGTCCGATTGTGTTATAATTGTCTACGCTACTATTGACTTTCCATAATAATTTATATTTAAGAAAGAACCGACTTCAACTGGCTTAAAATAAAAACCGTTTAGAAACCGTGTGCAATCAATCACTATTTTCTGACATACATTCTTTTTATCTGATTTAAAGTACAATTCTATTGATTATTTTCGCGTATTCTTATCGCTCCCTCTCTCTCTATTTTTTTTGCTATATATTCCACATATTTTTTAACTTTTTTATTTGTTTTATTATTTGAACCACTTTCTATAAGTGTAATTCTAATTTACCATATATTGGCACCCTGTATATGTTTCTGTGTATTGGTCACCCAATATAAATTATTTGTCTATCATTTTCTGTATATCCCTGTACAACTATAATTCAACTCCGCACGATTTTGCAATGGCCCTGTATAAGTATTAATCCTTTTCACCCGACTGTTTCTATTTTTCTATTGTTTAAATCACTCCGTATCCCTATAATCATCGCCCCATATGTCAAGTATAAGCAACTACTTATGTTCCACACTATATAATTTTTTTAACCACCCTATATAACTATATTTCCACTCCACCTTATATTTCAATTATCCTGTTTCTGCAACTTCTGCTAACAATTTTTGAACCCTCCACCCTATAACCCCTATCCCTATCCTTACTTCATATGCTTATTTAACCATTTTTTACGTTTTTTGATCCACTCTGTATAACTATAGTTTACTGCACTCTTATTTCAACCACCTTTTATACCCAACTATTTATGTGCCACATTATATAAAACATTTTTTAAACCACCATTGCACCTTATATTTCAACCATCCTATATATGAAACTGTATGTACCACCCAATATAATATTTATTTGTAAACTTTTTGAACCCACCTGTCTAACTTTAATAATACTTCGCCCTATATTTCATCTGCATACATTGCTTGCTGCTTGGATTTCGATGCACACACACCCACACACCTACCACCCTATACCGTCCAGAAAAGAAAAGATCGCTTACCTAAAAGTGTTTCTTTTCGATACACAAATGGAATATTGTGTGCCATTTCACTGGACTTCAAGCTTTATAAAATAAATACTGTTACAAACACCCTGTACGATATACTTTTATGTCATATCTTGACATTTAAGCTAGATATATATGATGAAATTTACACATTTACATTGATGTTTACTGTATATTGCACATATTTTTTCGATTTTCAGAAAAACGTTATATCTTACGTTATAGAAAATCATGTTGAATCAAGCTGGAACATCTGTTTGTAAAATATTCAAATTGGCTGAGCCGTTTTTGAGAAAACAGTGTAGATTCATTGAAATTCACTGAAGTGTAGTTCTTTAATTACTTTTTATTCTGATAATCTCACGTTATAGAAAATTATATGGTACCTTCCTGTATTAACTCTTAATACAATACCCTTTAACTCAAAATCTCAAACTCAAAATTGCTCAATCCGTTTTTGAATAATCACTGAGCATACATAAAAAAAAACGTACAGACGAATTAATTATATTAATATTGCTTTTAAGTAAAGTGACTTATGGTGACAAAAGTATTCGAATATAAAAGTTGCATGGACGGAATACAATAATTGTTAAATTATTTCTAGTCTTTTTTCACTAATCCAATACACAGGGTGGGCAAATGAGAACGGCCGCAATCCAGATTTCCGGAATTGCTTGGGTTAAAGCTTCGGGAAAAAAATTGCAACGGCGACCGCTAGAGGGCGTAACAGAACAGCAAAATTAAAAATCGCTCATTTACTATAAAATTTACCTAATTAAAGTATTCTAAAAACTAGGAACTCGTAATTTAAGAACTATTCCGCATAGTTTTTATTCGAAGTACTGGTTCTGTCTTGTCATGCAAGTGATAGGTGGGAGTGGAAAACTTGTTATACACAAACGTTCGTCATTCTTGTTTGGCTTAACCAATTTTGACACACATCTCCACTAATTTATCAGCTGTATATTATAACAGTTCTAAAAAAACCGAAATGCTAGAAGGTGCTATACAGTTTTTATAGCAGTCATGTTTTTTCTCGACAATATAAATACAATCGTGTAGTTTGGACAACGGAATAAGAAATTAGAATAAATTATCAACAATACAGTGAAAACAGGGCATCGATATTGTTTTTCAATTAAGTACGATATATATAAATTCCCCAAACTGACACATTTATTAACATATCTCCTGATTGAGAAATGATATCGATATCCAGTTTCTACTGCGAAAAAACATGATTTCTAAAAATATTCTTATAATATATAGTTGATAGATTAGTGGAGAAAAGCCAGTTTCAAAAAACTCAAGTTTCTAAAACTCGGTTAGCTCAGCCAAACTAGAATGACGAGCCTTTGTTCGTAAAAAGTTTCGCACTCATCCCTACCGCTTGCTTGACAAGATAGAATTAAATAATTCCAATTAAAATTATGACGATTATTTCTAAAATTTCGATTTTCAAATTTTGGTAATACTTGTTTAGATAAATGAGCGATTTTAAGTTTTGGGTTCAGTTCAGTGGTCTTCGTACAACAATATAAATAACTTCCAAGTTACGAGATATGGATTGCGCCCATTGTTATTTGCCCACCCTATATAATACTCTCTGAGAGGCTACCGATACTAGAATTATGAACTGGGCTGTGTCCCGAGTGACAAACACGTCTAGGTTTGTCTGAAATACTTGACGCCTTGTCTTCTGCTTAGGAGCCATTATTATGAAACAACAAAGAAAGAAAACAAGAAATATAATATGGGCTAGTTTGAATTCGGGACTAGGTAAATTTGCCTGTTTCCAAAGCCACCTAAATGACTGAAAATGCTAGATCTAACACGGGGCCTCGTTCTGCCTACTCCTCAAGTCTCAAGAATAGTTACAGAGGGTGTAAATAATAAAATTTATTGTCAAAGAACAAGTTTTATCAACAAATTAAATATATGATTGCCATTAAATATATTAATAGTAAACTTGGTTAAGGGGAATAAAGTGAATAAAAAAATGAAAAAAAACTACTCCGGAGACGAAATATTTCTTGAAGAGTAAGAAATAACATATGCATTTAATAATTACTTTGCAAATGTTGGAGTAAAAATATCTAATAATATTCTTATTAATTTAGATTTTAATGCAACTTCTAACTGTAATAAATGTGATGCATCTTTGCAGCTTGAACTAACTGATATAAGTATAAAAAATCATAAAGAAATTAAAAAACAAAGCTCGTGGTATTGACAATGTTACATCCTATTACAATTTAAATCTATATCTATATGACAATTTAATCTTTCCCCATAGGCCATTAATAAAATTTGATGGCCCCATATGCTAGTAAAGTATCTTTGACAATAGGCATTTGCGCCATCTCGTGTTTTATTTGTGGAACGCCGGTTCTGTCAAGGCCGTAATTTATGTTTGCTGTGTTATAGATTAAAATTTAGTTATCCCATAAAATGGAAAGAAAAACATCAAACCGAAAGTGCGGTGTAGTTGATTTTGAAAATGCATCAAGGAAAAATCAAAAATTACAATTCTACCGTTTTCCTGGATTTCTATAGCCATCGGCGAGGAAGGAAAAAATGGATTACAGCAGTTCGTCGTCAAGGGCAATTAAATTAAATTTCCACGTTTTTAGTCATTACTAAATTCATAAAATTAATCACAATTGTTGTTCTCTTAACAAAAATAAGATTCAATAACTCTTGTAACCAGAAAAGTTCATGTAAATACTTTTCTTACCAAAATAAATTGAAATTTAAAGTTAACATAATTTTTAATTTTTTAATTAATATTTTCTTTTAGGAATACAGAAAGTAACTTTTTAGTTACAGGAGGGATGAAAAGTCATGGTAACCAGGAACATATTCAAGGATCTGTTGTGGTCAATTCGATGCACCAGCAAAATCAAACAATGTAGATACATAACGTTTACAATTCAACTATCTTTTCTGTAATATATCAACATTTATACTCTTTTAAATAAATAACACTTTTTATTCTCATTATTTTTATTTTTTGTGAGCGCTTCTTTATTATTAGTTATTACAAAAGCTATAAATAATATATATTCAATATTCATTTCTTTGTGAATTAACATGTATATTTGCATCTGTTGTTGCTTTATTATCCTTGTTCCAACTTAAAATTTTTTATTTTGGTCCATTAAAACTTCATCGTCAGTGAAATCTACCAATAAATTATATATAATGAATAAAGTTAATGTGTTTTTTTCTTATATATATATTTACTTACTATTGTTAATCTCAATTGGAGCTTCATCGACTCCTAAAGATGCAATTTTTTTTTGTCGTAGGTACTAGTAATCTTTCAGCCCACAAACCAGCATGAAGATTTTGCTTTTTTATATACATATTGCAGGAAATATAGTTAGATTGTAACCTTTGTTATGTGCATTGTTTACTTTTTTCCCAAACAATTTGACCACTGCAAATCATTGAATTTGTTTCTGGTTGAGATGAATTGCCGCATTGCTGTAATTAAAAAATCTCAGTTTTGTTAATAGAACAACAATTATGGTTAATTTTATACATACAATAATGACTAACAACGTGGAAATCAAATTTATTTACCCATGATGTCGAACTGCTGCAGTTCATTTTTTCTTTATCTCTAATTGCTATGGAACTCCATGAAAATGATCTAATTGTATTTTTGGGTTTTTTCTTGGTGTATTTTCACAGTCAACTACACCGTACGTTCGGTTTGATGTTTTTCTTTCCATTTTATGGGATAACTAAATTTTAATCTATAACACAGAAAACATAAATTAGGGCTTTGACAGAACCAGCGTTCCACAAATAAAACACGAGATGGCGCAAATGTCTATTGTCAAATATACTTTACTAGCGTATAAGATGCGAAAATAATTCGGATTTTTAAAACAGGTGCTAAATACCAACCCATCAACTATAGACTGATTTCACTAATATCAAATTTTACTAAAACACTGGAAAAAAATGTTTACAATAGATTTGATACCATTTTTATGAAATATAAAGTTATTCTTGACAATCCATTTGATTTTAGACAGGTTATTCTACTAACGACGCAATTTTAGTCTTCATTGATTTTATAAGTTAAAAACTTGATGATAAACTGTCAAAAACTTACATTGTTAAGCGTTGTAGTAACGTCAGTCTTTTATTTGCCATGGTAAACAGATTTTTGTAATTTTTGTCCTAATAACTTAGAGCAGAGTAATTTTCAAACTCAATTTTCTCGAGAATCATTGGAAATATCGATTTAGCGGAACATATTATTTTTTCCGTAAAATTATTTTAAGATTTTATAAATCTGTAGAGAAAATTGTAAAAATTTGAAATAAAAAAAAGATACGGGCGGAAAACCCTCTTCACATACCTAACAGGGACGTTTATGATTTGTAAGTCATTAAACGTGAAAATTTATGTACGACCCTTACATTTTTCACTATTTATTTTCAACCGTTTTGTCAGTAACAGAAAAAAAACAGTTTTGTTTCAGCACTTTTAATCGCATTAACTTCACATGTTATTAGAGAGTATTTAGCTTATTTTAATGAGTTCCCTACACAGCATTTTAGAAGCACCGTGCATATATTCAATAATTTACCTGAATATCTTAAAACTGTGAAGTCTAATAATAATAAAAAAAATTAAAAATTGGATAAATGTAAACATCTAGCAAAATATTTCTCGTTATCAGTACAATTACAATGGCGATAAATAATGTATTATTTTATTTTTAGTTTGTTAGCTTATTTCGTTATTTAGTAAGATTTAATTTGTGCACAGCGCATAGGTTTTCTATACTTCCTACTAGATACAGCTGTATTAGGAACATTTCATATATTTATGTAACCCTTGTGTCTGGTATTTAATAGACAATAAACAAATATTGCGAAACTAAACTGGCATACATATTTTGAAAACAAATGGATAATAATAAAGCTATTATTAAATATCTATTTTCTTGTATAAAAATAACCCAATAAATCAATAAAAAGTCTAGAGTTTAGTGGGAATGGATCCAAGAAGAAATGAGATTAATTCGTAGACGCCTCGTACTATTCAAGATCTAAATATTTGCAGCAATAGGTATTCAATTTTAAGTAATAAGTACTAGTTGTTATTATAGTCACGTTTACAAACATATAATGAGAACTTATACATAAACCAGTTCAGCCTTTCGATAGGTACAGAGGAACAAACATGTAAATCCTGAAAACGTGTATGCATAATCATTTAAACAAAGTTAAAATCTAACAGCATTATTTTAAACGTGACACTTGTTTGAAAATTATTTACATCATCGTACAATTTGTGCACCACGAGTATGGCCTAGTTTCTGCAATATGTAATTTGTACAACAAAATTTTAAGTTGCACATGCTTTACACTATATATTAAATATATAAAATAACTATGACCTGCTGTTATCCTCCAACAAATTTGTTTTACCAATCAACTATTACTATTCTGACACCGTTTTCTTTTTATTATACCACACTATTTATTTTTAGACAACACATTATAGAGTTATGTTTACGGACAACAAGTCACTTAAGTCTGAATATAAATCGCTTTGTATAAGTAAGTAGAAGTAACATTATGTGTCGACATTGCATCTATTTCAATAATCTCAAGGTCCTTTTAATAGAACTAGACAATCAGCTTTAATTGGAAAATACGGCGATTTGATTGTAATCATTTTTGCGGCCGGAGGTGATATATAGAGAGAAATGGAGAATGAATAATATAAATAAAAGGCCAACGGTCAGGATGTTTGTAAATAAAGTCCGTCTGCTGTAACCTTTACTGCATTGTGGTGCGATAGTTTATCACTTGAGATTATATTTTGTCTGTTGTTGAATGCAATGTCTGGGAAATATCATAAAAAGTCAATACTATAATCTGTATAAATAAAAATTGAGTGCCGTTCATTTGTAAGCATATAACAGAAGTGGCCGCAGCCAGAAATTTTTCAAAATTATTTTGAATACCGTTTTTTGATTATATTATTACAGACATAATAACCATATACCTCTTCAACAATTTTTCCGATATAACACCTCGTTTGTCAGTGACTCGAATCATTGGGGGGGGGGATCGTGCCCCCTGTGCCCCTCTCACTGACAGACATATGGTGTATGATTTAAAACAGTTCATTAAAATAATTTATATTAAAAAAAAACGAATTCAACTGGCTTAAAATAAAAACCGTTTAGAAACCTTCTATAGTCAATAACTTTTTTCTGGTATATATTCATTTTTTATCTTATCGAACCACTTTCTATAAGTTTAACTCTAATTCACCCTATATTGCAACCACCCGGTATATGTTTCTGTGTATTGGTCACCCAATATAAATTATTTGTCTGTCATCTTCTGAATCACCCTGTACAACTGTAATTCTACTCTACACGATTTTGCAACCCAATAAGTATTAATGCTCTGTACCCTATTGACTGTTTCTATTTTTTTATTGTTTAAATCACCCTGTATAGCTATAATTTTACTTCGTCCCATATGTCAAGTATAAGCAGCTACTTATGTTCCACAGTATATAAAAATTTTTTAACCACCCTGTATAATTATAATTCAACTCCACTTTATATTTCAAACATCCTGTATATGTAACTGCTTCTAGCATTTTTTGAACGCTCCCCCCTATAACTTAAATATACTTACTGCCTATGTTTATGTATCCATTTGTTTAAGTTTTTTTATCCATTCTGTATAACTATAGTTTTACTTCATTCTTATTTCAACCACCTCGTATATGCAACTACTTATTTACCAGTCAATACAACATTTTTTGAACCACCCTGTAAACTTTAATTCTTTTCCACCTTATGTTTCAAACATCATATATAGGGAACTGCTTAGGTACCACCCAATATCACATTTATTTGTAAGATTTTTTTGAACCCACCTCTCCAAGTGTAAATTTACTTCGTCCTATATTTCAATTGGGCACATTGCTTGCTGCTTGAATTTCGATGTACGCACACACAAACTTTTGCTTTTCGATACACTAATGGAATATTGTGTACCATTTCACTCGACTGCAAGCAAATGAAAACCGTTACAAACACCCTGTATATAATTTCATGGCATCTCTTGACATTTAAGTTAGATAATTATGATTAAAATTTGACATTTACATTGATGTTTTCCTTTTTTGCACATATTTTTACGATTTTCAGAAATACGGTATGTTTTACGTTATAGAAAATTATTCGAAATCAAGCTGGAACATCTCGTTTTAGAATACAGTTTGCAATATTCAAATTGGTTGAGCCGTTTTAGAGAAAACAGTATAGATTCATTGAAATTCACTGTAGTGTACTCCCTTAATTGTTGCTTTTTCTGATTTTCTGGAAAACCGTAAATTTCACGGTATAGAGAATTATATGGTACCTTTCAGTAATATTCCTTAATACAATGCCGTTTGTCCAAGCCATTTTTGAATAATTACTGAGCATACATAAAAAACGTGCTGACGAAATGAAAGGTAGTAGTCGGATGATGGTTTTTAAGGGATAATTGCTCAGAATTTGGCTTATCCGGAATTCTCATTTTATTTTGTCCTGGAAAATATTTATATATTATGTTAATGGTGTCCCATTATTTTATAACGTATCTAAATTGCATAAATAAGAAATTAATGTTAAGGAAAGGACCCGACATTTTTTCTTAGATTTACTTGGGGAATTAATATAATTAATATATTGCTATAAGCGGATCCAGTTCCCCAAGAGTGGATATTAGGATACATTAATTTAATACTTAGAACGTGACAAAAACATGCCAGAATTCATGAGGAATAACAAACAATGCAATGCATTACTTACAACAAATATTTAACCACTCACTTGATATTTATGGAGTTTGAAAAGGCATATGACATTTTACGACTGATAATAACGAAAAAAAAATAGTTTAAATGATATACCTATATGTGAGAGTTATCTGAAATATATTTAAAAATGCGTTTGTTATCTATGCATTTGAAATTTTCAATTGAAGAAGCCATAAATGGCTGAATGAAAACTTATCTACGCTGTCCCTGACTAAAGCAACGTAAATCATTATTCATTCCACTAAAACAACAAAGCAAGAATCGCTGTGATAATAAAATAAATACATTTAAAAAAAAAACAAAAACCGACTTCAAAAGAAAATTAACTAAAAAGCATGAAATAATATTTTGCTACAATTAAATACTTTTTATGAAGTCGGTGCCAAGCGAAAGTGAAAATATTTTGTGAGGTACATTGATGAGTTATACTTCGCAACTTCGCTGTTCAAATTGGCACCGACTTCATAAAAAGTATTTAATTGTAGCAAAATATTATTTCATGCTTTTTAGTTAATTTTCTTTTGAAGTCGGTTTTTGTTTTTTTAAAAATGTATTTATTTTACAATTTTCAGTGGTGCAATGTCTGTAATTGTTAATGATTTATCCTACAGCTGTAACATTCTATTAACATTTTTTTAACCATCATTCATAACAATATTTGTACTCCGCCCTGTATGTCAGCTATCATAAATTTCCAACTGCTATGAGCTACCTTATATAATTATTTTTTCTTGCATAGGAAATCTTATGGATCACCAACATTTTAATAACTACCCTATATAATTTTATTTTTACACCAGATATGTATATTTATATGCGTGAAATTAATATGCAAATTCATAATATTTTACTCATCCAAAAATCGCCCGCCTCTGCAATTTTATCACTTTGAAAAGTTGATTTCTCCAGGTGTAAAAATATAATGCTAGGAAAATATGTGGTAGGCATTAAATAGTTACTTGTTCGGAACATACAAGTACATTTTGTATTGGAGAAATGATTACAATAGCAGTTTCACTCTCAAATCCCTGTGTTGAAAGAATTTTTACAAGACGAATCTCACTCTTACGTAGGTTACTAAATCACCCTGTATTGAACACCTTTGAATTAAACTTTTTTAATTATTTAATTTGTCTGGAAAACAATTTTCCCAAATATGAGACCCTAACCAATCGATTTCTATCTACTGAAACTTCTAAATAAGAAAATTTCATCGAAATCGTTAAAGCTTTTTTCCACAACTCAATATATATATATATATATATATATATATATATATATATATATATATATATATATATAAACAAACCTTGTTCGTTACATAGTATTAGATTATTTCTATTTGATAACAATTTTATATCTTAACAGAAATGAAGATACTTTAATTTGTAATTAAAAGCCCTCTTTGAAGGCAAACTTTGTCTACAGTTAATAAAAATTGACATGGAATGATTACTGTTTATGTTTTAGACCATGTAAAAAATCTGTTTGTGAAGAATAACTTTTTTCTCTGAAAATTATGAATAAAAAGAAATCGTTTAATTTATGAATACATACTGTATATTCATATTAACTGACACTTATTTTGATTTTGATTCATTCAACTTATTTACAATTTACCCCAAGTTCCGAATAGTTAATACAAGTAACTCCATCTAATCTTATAATACCCGCGACTCCACCAAGACATAGAATATAAGAAAATAGGTAAAAAGTTTTTCCCCATTCTATAAGAAACGATAGAAGCTATGTTATTTGAAAAAAAGTTCTGACCACTCTGAGATATCACGGCACTAATCTAATCCCTTTTCAATTTGTCCCACGTTCCGAATAACATTTTTCAAATTTTATATAATAATACCGGCTCCTCCACCATGGCATAGAGTATATGAGAATAGGTAAAAATAGTTTTTCCCCATTTTCTAAGAAACGGTAAAAGCTATTTTAATGAAAAAAATATGGGACCACTTCGCTATCCCGCCAAACAGGATCCAGTAAAATGGTTGAAATCCCTCAAGCCGTTTCCTAGTAATCGGTGAACAAACATAAAAAAAAGCAACATAGATACAGACGAATTGAGAACCTCCTTCTTTTTGAAGTCGGTTAAAAAGAAATGGAATTTTCGAATGGGTCAAAAAGTGTTTATCTGGACGCTCTGCGAACAAATGTAGAACGACCAGAAAATTCGATGTAGGATATATAAAGTAATATAAAATTCCTAAGTTAGTTAGTACAGCGTACATAGTGTTATGATTTCGATGAAAATTGTATTCAGAACCATCTGTTGCTATTATTTGGTGTCTACGTGAAAATGGAGTTCTCGAAAAGATGTGACATGTTTTTTAAATTAATTAAATTTGAACCGACGGAGTTTATAGCAATATTATCTTTGGGAATAGAGATAAATGACAAACACTTCGTTATATGTCGCGGATAATTAAGTAGTTATGAAGAATACGTGGATAATATGTTAAGAAAATTAAAAGGAGAGTATAAAATACAAAAACAGAATATATAAAAGTAGGCGGCTGACACGAAATTACAAATTAGGAAAAGTAAATAACCTCGAAGTAAAATTCTTTATAATAAATATCCAAAAATATAGCTCATCAAGATTAAAAAGCAACTGAAATTAACGTATGAGGCAGAATGCTAGGAAATGACAAAAGATAAAAGACGAATTGACAGAATTGAAATTGATTAATTTGAAAGAGCATGTGGAGGTCTCGAATGGACATGGAAATGAAGAAATAAGAACGAAAATAGGAGGAAGATATAGTAGTAGGTACCGACAGAATAGAGAGTAGATAGCTGATGTGGTATTAGCACGAGATAAGAGATGGCCAACAATAGCTCTTTTATAAGCACGGAATAATAGAAAAACAATGGATTTAGAAACACAATGACGGATAGAGCAATTGAAGAAAAGTGAAGAATAAATATAAATGAGGGTCGAAATGTGGGATGCGACAGAGGTTGTAAGACCTCCACTGGTATGAATGGATAGATGTAAGTTGCTTGCTTACTATATGAGTATTTCTACGGAAATAGGACTACTTCATATATTTTTTTTCATTACACGTTTCAATATTTTTTGTAGTTATAACTATTAAATATAGATAACTTGCATAACTCACTTTAAATGGGATTTCAAAGGTCAGAAAGGTATATTTTGTGAAAAACAAAAAAATATATATATTATAATTTGGAAATTTATGACGATATTCATAAACAAAAATATGAATAGAGGAGTGGAATCTGCATCTGATAATTATACATAGTACTTTAATAAAATGTTTCTAATGATAAATCGAACACTCCATACTTGATACAGATGTTATTGATTCGAATTGATTAATATTTAATTAAACTAAAAAATTGATTTGTTTTATTTTTTTGTCATACATTACTTTTTAAAGTAAATTAATTAACTATCAATAAATGGATTAAAAAATGCAAATTGATTCTATATTTATTATTTGATATAGTACTTTATGTTGGTGAAAACATATTTTTGTATAATTTATTATAAAACTACAATTACGCTTCAATCAAAAAAATATGTATAATAATTTGCGTATTAGTGTGCGATGGTAAAAAAAAATTATGCCAACATTATTTTGTTCGAGGTACTGCTATTTGGACCCCTTGAAATTTTTCAATTTTTCACAAAGTGCATTTCATATTTTTTTAGGGCAGAATAAGATTCAGTCATTTAAGTAACAACATGTTTTTCAAAGTCAAAAAACTCAAAAAACTCGGTTTTAGGTCAAGCTGTAAAATACCGTCATATTATATTCAACTTTTTTTGTTTACATTATTTTAATAGCAAAAAAGAAAAAATATATATGTTGGTGGCATATTATTTTTCGCCAACTTTTGTAATTTTATATCGATTTTACAGCCTTATTAAATGAAATATTGATTGTTTAGGCTTCGGCCTTCGGATTCAGCCAAAGGATAAGGCTAGGGCAAAATAATGGGCTTCGGCTTCCTCCAAAATCTGACCTTCGGACCGACACTATTACACTGTCTCAGGAATTACGTTATAATCTGAATACAATCTTTTTTAGTATCTTCGGGGTTTGATATTTTGTACTATAGCTAGATAAATATATGTTTGAAACAAACAATACTTTGAAGACCCGTTAAGAAGACCAATCATGAGATTAATAGTATTGAATTCAACATAAACTTATTTCTTTGCTGTAAATTTCTTTATATTATTTGTGGGATTTTTACGCAAACCTAGAAACCACTTTATTCCATGAAAGTAATGTTCTGCCAACAGTTTTTTTCTTCAAATTCCACGTTGACGAAATAGCAGGTGGCCAATAAAAAAATAAGTTATAGAAATGTGTATATTCAGCAACAAAATCTCGGTGAGTAGATCATAACAATTCCTTAGTAAACCTAGGGAAGCCGAAAGAAAAAATCGATGCATATTAAACTGTAGTCCGATTTGATGTCATCATGCAACTGTACTAGTAATTAAAGAATTATTACTATCCATGCCTTTGTCTTTATAATGATTTAAACAAAACCATCTTACTATAATTATCAACTGTAATATATTACACAGTAATTATTCAAAGCATACGCACCCAACACAAATGCTTTTTTTTTGTAAATTTCGACTAAAAGGAACACTTAAATTAAACAATACATCCATTGTTCACATTATAATTTACCGCAGAAAGTCTTGTTTCTAAAAGCATTCATTCAGAAATCGATTTGTGCCAAAAAATCTTTAACAAAGAAAGAAACCGAAAACTATTCAATTTCGATGCCAGACATACGATAGAAAGTTAACCAATTGTATCTATACATTGTAATTTATATGAACGAAATTTAGAAATCTGACTCTTGTGGATTAAAAATAATTTGATTCTAAAGACCACGATAACTTCAGTTGTTATAAATGTGGACACCGTTATGAGGAAACTGAATATTCCGTACAATTCTCTGTTCTAATAGAACTCCCAGTAGTACAGTGCTAAGATTTTTGAAAAAATAAAAAACTTCAATGGAAAACAAAAAACATCATAGTGTTGCTATATACATTCATTTGGTGTTAAAAAAATTTCTTATCTGGGAGATTTGAAGATTGGTGTTGTTGTAGATTTTGTCGTGATTTTTCCGAATTTCTAAGTTATCATCAGGTAGTTTTGTAGCGCGCACGGTCATACTGAAAAAATAGTGCCTAAAAACAGTTTTGAAAATGTCTCATTATTTACGTAGCAACATTTTATCTTTGTAAAATGAATGGTTTTAGCGTACGAGATGCGCAAACTCTAACCCAAACACATTTTGGCACCATCAAGGACAGCAAGTGAAGCGTTTTTAATATCTTCGTATTCTTAGTTAGCCGAAATTGCATACATGGCTATTCTGGATGGACCATAAGTTGCGAGTTCATCGCCTTCAGTACCAATCAAAAGGTCATGGATACAAATTTTTTTCACATCATCCGCAATGGGATAATTAGGATTAATTATCAATTCCAAATATGGTGCTATTTTCAGAACGAATGTTGTCATGCTGCTGCTTTTGTCGGAGGTAGCGATGCAATATTGAATTTATTTTTATATGCTGATCCAGAGATCACTGCTAAAGCTAGAGATCGCTTCCTTCTTGCGCCCCTCATACGCTACAGTTTGTGAAATTTTATTTACTTACATTTAGTACATAGATAACTGATTTCGTCGTAAGAAGCTTTTTTTGTGTGCCCATTTTCGGCTATAGTAAAGCAGATGTTACCAATATTCAACAGTCCCGAAAACTTTCAAGGTAAACATTCATTGACTGAACCAATCATATGAAAATATTTTGGTACCGAAAATCTTGAATCCCCAATTCGACAAAGATCGAAGAAAGTTGATATTTCACCAGCTGTCGTCCTTCAATTTCTTATGATGTCATATTTGTTCTGGTCTGAATTAGGTAAATGAAAATTACCTAGATTTCTTATTTCACCATAATGGTTATACCTCCCAAATTACATTGTGCATAATATAGTGGAAGAAGTTGATGCGTGAAAAATAAGTTCCCGTGAATTTTTCTAACGTCTCAGTCACAGTCGTACAGAACCACTCAAATAGAAGATCAACCAAGAAACATCAGAAGATATATGTTTCCTGAAGGATAGTTGTGGCATTTTTAATTAATGGGTTAGCACATTTTGGGAATAAGACCACAATGTTTGAAATTACTCTATATTCCCAAACGTTTCGTGGTCTACGCACAAATCTAAAATTTAAAATTAACATTGTCATACATACTAGTTTTAAATTTCTACATGGACTGCCACAGAATTATTCGAGACTACAATCAGTTTAGGGGGTGCAATTCATGAAGGTTCTCAACTAGAAACAATATATTGTCTTGCGTTCGGTGAATTCTAAAATCTCGAAAACATTGTAAATATATTATTAAATAAACTAAAAGTGTAGTTGGTTCATCAATAAGTTGAGATCTTCACTCAGTCTACTTGATTTTGATAGTTTTTCGTTTTTCTTCCTTAAAAATTCAAAAAGTGGATGAAGTAGGACAGTACTTTTCATTACACCCCACAATTATTCTGATCTTCAACCGAAATATCTTCATCGGACTCACCATTAATATTTTTAGTGTTTCTCTACTTTGTGTGAGTTCTCACTTACGTTTTTTTGGGTACAGCTTTTTCCCGCTTAAGTGTTTCGTCCACCCTGTTTGCGTTCGTTTCCTTATGTCTTTGATTTTTGCTTTTTCATATTTATTTGAATTTTGATATTATTGCACGTCAATTATTTTTTCGAATCATTGATGGTAGTTACATGTAAAGTCACCGCATCGTAATCAGAACGTTTTTAAGTGTTTTAGTATAACAGGTTCTGTATAGCTGCTTGCTGAGTTCCTTGAATATCCTTGTATACTGGTGAATTTCGACAAGCTGGTGAAAGCTATGCTTTAGAAGTTTGTGTTGATTTAACAGTATGTGGCGGATCTGACGATTTGGTAATTATTGAATTATCTCGGATAACCCTGGGGCTGTACTCAATATTTTGCTTGTTTTTTTTTTCCATAATTTTAAAAGGGTCAAGTCTTCAATCAGATTTTGCTCTTGCAACCTATTAGACATTGAAAAATAATAAACTGGGATAGTATTAGCATTGCATGATTATGCTCTATGATCTTTGTTCTTCATTCTGCGTGACCTTGGTAACATATACTTTTGCATGTCGAAAAAGTACTGTATGTAGACGTTAAAGTGCATAGCCGTTTCATGTCATTGTTACAAAATACAAATATCGGTAAAATTATCAGGATAACTTCACCTGCTGTAGAGATGTTGAATACTCTCTTGGATATTTCATTTTACATTACTGTTATAGTTGAGACTAAACATAAATGAGTAAAGTGTTAACCGTAATTTATTTGAGAACCATGAGAACAATAATATTTATTTTTGGAACGAAATTACAATGCCCCTGATGCTGTTTGTATAATTTGCCAAACAAACGCTTGTAAGAAACACCAACTGCAGCAACTACAAATATTCCCTAATTATTTGCTTCCGGGCAATAATATATATATATATATATATATATATTTGTTTTTAAGTTTTCGCGGGCACTAAATGTATTAGATGGTTTTACTCGTATACTATACAGTATTCGAGTAACTAAGAAGCAAAAGCAGAAGGCTACGAGAATTATGCGAACCGACCTGAAGAGGGCAGATGTGACTCTGCCGAAACGTCGTCATTTTACCATCGATTTTATTTGTAGAGCCCATTCAATCACATTCTGGCGGTTTCACTTAATGATACGTCGTCTTATAACTACTATATAATTTTTGTTACGGCAACAAAGCAAAACTCGTTTAAAATATTTCATTTCACTAATATAATATCATGTTTTCAAATTCCAGACCGGAATCTCGGTTTGAACATTGCAACAGTGAGTATGAGACTATACTGGTAAATATAGGTTACTATGTAGACAATAATGTAAAAGAATGGTTTAACGAAAGGGTATAAATGCGTATTGTGTTCTGTAAATAAGTAAATCATCCTTTCATGTTGCCCTCGGGCATAATTTTATTGTTTTGAAGTTTCTCAATATAATATTTTTCACAAATGCGAAAATGTGTTCTTGATAGGTGAAAATTAAAGGTGGTTTATCCTATAAACTTTGGTCAAAAGATGAATAATTGGAGACATATTACGTCGGAAAAATATCGCCTTGATGAATTTTTTTTTCTAAGAATCGAAATTCAACATTTTGACATGTGAGTCACATATTTTTTAGTAATCAGACTTGCATTAATTACAAAACAAAAGTGAAATGATAAACACTTTGCTATAGGGTACTAACAAAGAAATAAAGAACCGACCGGATTAGTTAAGGATCTTTTTTCTATGTATCTTCATAAATTCAACCATCTTTCAGCTATAAGATTAAATTAAATAGTTGCTTCAGATTTAGTTTCTATATACACTGTCAAAGAAATCGCACCAAGGAAAAAGTATTTGTCATAGTGATGACGTGATCGAATTCCTTTTCAAATAGTAACCGAGAACTCATTTTGCTCATTATTATAGGTCATTTTTTCTGCAATTGACAAATTACTTAAAACAGGGGGTTAGGTACATAATAATTTTTGAAAGGAAAATTCTAAAGATAAGTGTAATGTAAATCTTAATAATAGTGGTTTACGGAGATAAGTTACGAAGCCATGAAGAAACATGTGCCTTAATGATGTCTATAGTGAAAGAGATCCGATTTCTAGAAATACTGTAAGTAGAGTTGTCGCAATATACCAGTAAGCTGGAGGTTTAAACCCTTTGTTAACAGAAAACTGTTACCCAACAACAATTGCTCGCCAAGAAATCGCAAGTCAGTCAGCAAATTACTTAAAGAAAAACATATTTCGTTCTTGAAAGTTGAATCTTACTCATGAAAACTTTTTACGTTGCAATGTGACGAACATCCCCAATTTTTAAATGACCTCGTATTTTCTGATGAGGCTACTTTTTCTTTAAATGATGTAATAAATCGTCATAATTGTCGATACTGGCCCAGGAAAATTCTCACTGGGTACACAATCTAATCGATTTATTTTCCCAATAAGATGGAAAAACGCCGCATTATAGTGTAAGTAACAAGGTTTCTGGACACCATCTCTTTTGGAAGACGAGCTGGTAATTGGGGATCAATTGACTGGCCATAAAAATCACCAGATTTGACCCCAACGGATTTAATCGATGGTATAAGACAAGATGCGAATGCTATGCCTTCCTAACTGATCCACAATTCAGTTAATGCAGTACGTGATTGAGTAGACCGTTGTCAAATTGCACATTGTAAAGAATTTAAACAACTTTTGTAAAACTTTACATACACACATTATTTATTTTTGTTTATTGAAATGCATTATTATTAAAATCAATACCCTCCAACTAGCAGGGCTTACTATTTGAAAAGAAATTTAATGGCGTCATAATTTTGAGAAATATACTAATTTCGTTTTTTGACATATGCTGTCAGAACCGTTAAAAAAATCACTAAATAAGTTTCTGCGATTCTCAAAAATAAAAAGGAAATTTGTCCGATTTATGAGTTTTGTGCATAATTTTATCGTAAAAATGTTGTTGCATAGTTGAGTGACCGGTTTTCATTAATATCCACTTAGATTCATACGTAATTTTGCAATAGCCTTGTTGTTGTATGAAATACTAATTAGATAACTTTATATGATAAATTGTTACATTACCATTAATGTATGCATCAACATCCCCTGTATCACCTCGGCGATCTCAAAAAGAACATTTCAAAAGCAATTAGATCCTGTTAAATGTACCGGGTAATTTTCTTCCGACATGGTGAAAGATTTAATTAATCGTGAAAAATTACTTAATAAATTAACCTTTTATACAACATATCGTATCTAATCGTTTTGTTGTTTTAAGCTAACAACATCAGTTTTGTAAACAGAGTATCCATATTTTCGTAATCGATGTATTGTCCAATCCACCATTTTCTTGCTTATATTCGCAATTAACATGTAAATGTGTGCTTAAACGTAAAATGCTGACCTCAGGATATTAGAAGATGCCGTAGTAATTTATGATTAACGAGAAACTATAATTTTCGAGAATCAGCTGTACTTAATAATTAAATTAATATAATTTTTTTCATAGAGAACTCTAATCGCTGTGATTAGAACATTTTGATACAACTTTTTTTAATAGAGTGTATAGGATGTTATTTTTTTTGTAGAAATTGGTCATACTTAAATCTTGCACTAGTAGAATGATTGCCTGCTTCTTGTTTGTTTAGTGTGTGTGTGTGGGGGAGGGGGGGGGGGGCAATGCAGACACTAATTTTTGAAAGGTCTTCTGAGTTTGTTTTATATTTAACTTATCTGTGTGCAACACGAAGGTCAATCAAATACCATCTTTTCGACATAAAGTGGATTACATATAATTTACTAAGAAACACATTAAATACATGTTTATGATTAGGCACGATAAATTAAAGACAGTTTATATTCACCTTTTGTTTAGCTTCAAAAATCAGTGAACTCACTTATGATTTTGGCTAAATTCCCAGAATTGAATTGGCTAATTTGACAGCGTTAATACCTATCCACAGGTATTTTGTTAGCAGAATAATAATGTTAATGCTAGTTTCTTTCTGAACTTCACGGACATCATTCAGTGGACAATTTATCATTTAGTACTCCAACTCGATTTAAAGAAATACGTATAGATTTCTTAAAATAAATTTGAATTCTGAAAATCTTAAAATACTTTTGCCTAATATAATCATTATTTGTTGGGTCCCCAGTCCAAATTATTGCTTATTTTCGTTCAGTTCTTTAGAAATCATTACCTTACCCATACTGTATGGCAATAATAATGTTATTCCCATTTCACAGATATTTCATATTTTCACTTATAGAATAGGTTCTAAATATACTCACTGGCAAAGAAATCGCAACTCCCAGAAGGAGATGTTTAAATTTAATATTTGTTTGGTAAAACATGCTATAGCCAGGAGTAAAAGATTTGAATTTAAATAAGAGATATTAAGGAGTTTAATTTTTTTATTAAGTTTGTTAACAATGTTTTGTTGCCACCGCGGTTATCTATACACTACCCAACACGTCCTGCCACTGATTCAGTAAGGTGCTCTATTTCTTCTTGAGGAATACTCTCACAAGATACCTACCTGTATGTCATGTCTTAGAACTCCAAAGTCAGTGGGGGCTGGAATAAATTTCCGAGCCTTCTACCCATCATATCCTAAACATGTTCGGTAGGCGAAAGATCGGGGGATCTTGGGGGCCATGTCAACAGATTCACATGGGTCTCTTTATAATAGTTTAAACTAATTCGGGCAACATTAGGCCAAGCATTATCTTGTTGAAATATGGGGTCCATGGGCCGATTAACGTAAGGGTGCGCAGATGGCTCCACTACTGCCTGGAGACAACGTTGCGCTGTCATGTTGCCTCGAGCAAAGACTAAAGGTAAATTACTTCCATGTGCATATCGCTGAACATCGAATTGAGGTGACGTCTTTCTCCTCGACGTCGTCTAACTCTTCTTCGGGCATCATGTCCACCTAAGTAAAATCGAGATTCATCTGACCTGAGGCCATTCCACATTCCTTTGTTGTCGTTCTCTGAATCATGGCAGTCGTTTCCTTACGGCCTTTTTAGCTCAAAAAGGTCCTGGTCTTCTCGAACTTAATGACCAGACTCCAGTGGATAAAATGTAAAAAATATTCTTAAAATCGTTTAACAACCTTCACCTTAACTTTTGGATTTAAATGATAAATAAATCAAGTTTTTTGAAATAAATTAACTTTTGTTTCCAAACCATAACTTTTTCGATATAACTATGTACAGTGCGAGGTGGCGTTGGACTCCCGGTTTTATCACTAAATTAAACACATATTATCACGTCATTAGCGTCTGTATCACTTTCTAAACGTCATTAAGATATTATAAAAAAAGGCCATAGGTTATCCGACGGTTTATACTTAAGATTTCTTAAACTAATCCTTAACCACACCACGCCACCTCGCAATTTTGACCGGGAATGACTATAACATTCATATTGTTTACACTCGTAAGTATAGGTGACGGATGAATTATGTCACACCTAAAACTTAGTGTTAAATTTGGATTTTGAAAAAGTTTATATTTTATTGCACAATTGTGTCAAAAGAACATTTCCTAATATTGAACTGTTTTTTCAGGTATGTAAACATCCCAGTAGAAGGGATATCTGTAGCTATATAATAGGCTGGTAAGTTATATCTTGGCCATTTTATGTTTAATTCTGGAGCAACCTGGCTTATATTATACTCTACGTTCGCTTCGAAATTGAATAAAATAAAATTTCTATTGTAAGTTCTAAGAAATTAAACATTAGAAATCAGTTGTGCTATATTGGGATTAAACTATAATTATTAAATACAACTCAAATGTATATATTGATATCATTTTATCATTATACAAATACATTTCTATACGATTTCTTTAAACTTTTTCGTTTCATTTTTATATATCGCAGATACTAAACTCAGCTGTCAGATATACAGCGTTAATATATATATATATATATATATATATATATATATATATATATATATATATACATATATATATTAGATTTATTAAGAGAAGAAAATGAATTTGCAACCAAATTGAACAAAAATCAGAGTGGCAACATTCAAGACCATAGCAAGAAGAGGGAGGGGGTGTTATAATTAATATGTCAAACATAAATTTGACCTGGACTTCGAAACGTTTGGAAATATACTGTAATTTCGTGAATTGTGGTGTTATTACCCAAAAAGTGCTTAAACAAAAAAAGTTCTTAAACAAAAAATTGTAAGAGTCGTCAACCTCAACCCCCACCCGAAAAATTTTTCTGGCTCCGGCCTTGGCAAATTAGACATAATCATCTGGGAAAGTTTCTGTTTGAAAAGCCTTTTGTTTGAACAACTCGTTCAATGTAGCAAGACATAGACTGTCACAAGGGAGTAGTGCAATATGTTATGTTGCCAATTCTTAGTGAGAAAAGACAAGTTCTTAGGTTAACAAGGTTAACAAAAACTTTTGAAATAAATGTATATTTGATTTTCATGTGTTACATGCCTCCAAATGCGTACAATCCAAAGATCTCTAAAACAATGAAAATGTTGTGGATATTGCACATATAGAAGTGTTTATATATGAATAATTTATAGATTTTGTAAAATACATACTTGAAATACTATTTTTGATAAAATTTAGATTGTTAACTGAATTAGGAATTCAGTAAATAATTTTTAAGTAGTATGTCCAGTTTAGAAATTAAAGATGTTGGTATGTAATTATGAATATTGCTTTATTATTACTATAATTGATTTGTTGTCTACTTATTTTCAAATAATACAATTTTGATGTTTCAATACATATATTAATTATGTGAACTGGTGGTCCTGAAATATAACATGCAAGAATGACATTTGTTTTTGTAATAAAGTTATCAACTCCAGCCTTTGTCAGTTTTTGTATCCATGAGAATTTCTACACTTCCACCAATATTAGCTCATGCTATAAAAATTTATTCAGGATTGACGAGTGGGAATTGAATTTCTAAGCTCATAACCTATAGAGGAATATAGAATTCATAAAACTTAATTTTTTATATTCAGCCTTTATTATTTCCTTATTTTGTTGGTTTTCCGATATTTTTACGTAAGAATATCTTTCTATTACAAGAGATTAGAATTTCTCTGTTTGTCTATCTACTAAATTAAGTTTGTTAATAAAGGAAATGCATTGCCAGGACCATGCAATTTTTCATTGGAAATTTCTTCTTTAAAAATCGTTTTAAAGTCACTTAAAATTGAGATATTTGCAAGCAACAATTCATTATTTATTAATCTTACCTTGTTTATACCTTCTGTTCTTTATTTAGTTGTTTGAAACTTTTGAAAATATCTCTAGACATTATTCGGAATCATTAAACTTTTCACTAGCAGTGGTAATATTTTGAACTTATCTACAAAATAAGAGATTGCGAATAAAATGTTTCTTAAATAAGAGGGGAATTTCTCAATATCTATGTCAAACTGAGATTGAAATATTTGCTTTAAGTTCGTCATTAAGGATAGCTATTACGGTTGGCAATAAATATCAATAAACGAACAGACTATAATCAAAGTCAAGAAGTCAATTTATTAAGTATCGACATTAATCCATCTATGGTAAGTAAATAATAACAATAATTTTTAGGCATTAATGATTCTGTTAAATTAACATGTGCATGTTTCCTAACAGTTTAACATATGGAAATAAATGGCTCTATGTCAGTATTAACTAATAGTAGGAAATACGAAAATCATCAATTTATTTACCAACACCATAACTCAATCGAATTGATGATTGTGTGGGGGTAATTTAAAATATCGTCAGCT
This sequence comes from Octodonta nipae, assembly GCA_034190945.1. Taxonomy (NCBI): domain Eukaryota; kingdom Metazoa; phylum Arthropoda; class Insecta; order Coleoptera; family Chrysomelidae; genus Octodonta; species Octodonta nipae. The sequence goes on along the minus strand of CM067219.1, from coordinate 31,317,893 downwards.
CCATAACGATGGCTTAATGTCGGTTAAACGTGTGTAATTTATCTAACTAGTTCCCAACGGTTAATGTAAACTATAAGAATATTCTTATTACGGTAAGTAGTTCTTGTAAGAGCACGGAGCAATTTCACTTACTTAGGGAAACTGTCATTTAGAACTGGAAGAATTAATTGTCAACTAAGCGGTAATGGTAACCATAAATGGTCAGTCTGTTGCCGGTGTGTGTCTTCAAAACAGTATTATACTTGGCGAATAAAAATACTTCACACTACTCATCAAATAATGACTTTCAAGACTTTAGTGCTCCACGAGTACATTCTCATTATTTTGATTGCTCATTGGAGTCTTCTCTCCTCACTTCTTTTCTGTATAAGATATGTATAAAAAGGTCTGATGAATTACTTATTGTCTCTTATGGAAACTCTTCCTCACAGATGTTGTGGGAGAAACAAATCTTTAGTAATGTTTTCCAAAACAAAAAAAAATCGATAATATATATTTTTAATTTGTCGTTTAAAATATCACAAAAGATGTCCATCCAAACGTCCTGCCCAAAGTGGAGCTCATAATTGAAACTTAAGAGGTGCAGCATAGAACCTAAAATTTTCTTATTTAAATAACACAGAAAAGCTGTTTTTTTTTATATTATTTACTCCCGCAAGCTGTTAATACATTTATTATTCACAGAATTAATTAAGGAACCGTATACTGAGCATTAAATTTGGGATTCATTGAGTCAAATTTCTATCGTCAATATTGTACGTTCGACAGAGCCAAAAAATATTAATATCTAAAATTTTAGAGGTTTTTTAAATTTTTAAATAAGTTAAATATTGGATAAACATTTAAATAATAAGTCTTGACATTTTCAATATTTACAAAATTACAGATCATGAAATATACGTATTTGTTTAATTTTTATCAAGTGAACTACAAAAAGTTTAACTCAGATTTTTTTGTTCATCAAATTCTCAACAAAACAGTAAGACTACGATAATTTGTAGTATCAGTAGTTAAAAGTTACAGGCTTATCAACTCTTATTTTTCTGGGTTTTGAAGTCAATTAAGTAATTTTTTAACGCAGCCCAAGAAATGCGTGTGAAGTGTGCATGTGGCCGTACATGAGGGTAGGATTTGGAAACCCCTGGGGTAGTAAGAAAAGCCCGCTACTATTTAAAGTGATGGACGAAATCATCAAGTACGTAAACTAAGAGGAACATTGCAGACGATCTCAGAGAAAAGTAGATAAATCAAAATTAGTGAGCAGACAAAAGCAATGGTTACTAGTCAGATGCAACCTATCATCTGGGAATCGAAATATCTGGACACAGCAGTAACCAGCTAGGCATACCTAAATATCTGGCGAATCGAACTGAAGCCAAAGACAACTATACTACTAAAATCTCGATGACCACAGAAATGAAAATAGTTCGAAGAATAGCGGGAAAATCACTAAATAGAGAAAGAAGTGAAAAAAAGAAGCATAGATAACATCAATGACTGGGTATTGAAAGATAAAATGGAATGAGCACATTGACCGCATGACGGAAGAACGAATTGTGAAAAATCAAATACCAGCAGGACGAAGAAGCCTTGGAAGACCGTCTACATATGTATGCCTATACACAGCTGGTAACAGCTACTGTAATCGGGGAACAATAGTGAAACCCTAAGTATAAGCAGTCGAAAAACTAGAGAAACTGAAGGTGTAAAATTTATTTATTTGGCATACGCAAAAGTTGTGCTTCTCCGCGAACATTGAAGAAATAACGTATAACAAAACCATACAGTGATTGACAACAACTCCAGAGTTTGACTTAAAATATTTCCACACCAGATAAGTATAAACAAATAACAATACACATATATGTAGACAGTAAGACTGCTTGATCATATGGTTGAGATTCACTCAGAACATCCGTGCAAAAGAATTTCTGTAAGAGACAAGCAGTAATCCCTGCAATTTTTCCAAATTGTCCTATTACACTTTGACCGTTACAACTTTTTTTTAACCGACTTCAAAAAAGGAGGAGGTTGTCGCGTATTTTTTTTTGTTTTTTTTTTAATGTATGTTACCTGATTTCTTCTCCTGTGGTGAACCGTTTTGAATGAATATGGTCTTGTTTAATAGAATATATATCGGGATTGGTGAAACTTCAAATTTTGGAAAATAATTCTATTGATAAACTGATGAAAGTTGTGAATGAACACATGCGTGCATGGAATTCGACCAATATCCCTAACATATTGGTCGATTTTTCGAAAACTCCATATTGATGTCTATAGTTTTTTAACGTTTAATCTATTAAGGAAGATCCCTAGGTGATCTCATATACTTTTCTGCGACGTGCAACTTGCATTTTTTGCATCGAAATGACATAACGCAACGTAATAGTGCGGGAATTTTAGGCCTGGAAAATTGCGAAGCAACAATCTTATCAAAAATTTTAGATTTGCTTGGCACTAACTTCAAAAATATACTAGATTGGTAGGTAATTAATTTGTACAGAATGAGCACCTTTTAATGTTTACATCTTTTACTTCCTGGGTAGGTACCTAACAACATTGAGTGTGTTATTTATTTGCTAGAGTTGTATTTTGTGATAATTATTTTTAGCTTTTTAGTTATAGGTGGAAGTCGGTTATATGTTTTATTACTCATCTGTTTCTGAAACGAAGTGAGGCGAGAAAACCACAATGAGCCGTAAAAATAATCAAGGACCTCCTCAACAGTCATTATGAAATTACATATGACCAGGGCCCCGATTCTTGAAACCATTCTACGACTCTACCACTCGATGTCGTATGAAATCTGACATAAATGAAGTTTAATGTATGGGTTGAACTTCATTTACCTCAACTTTTCATGCGACTTGCGTCGAAAGTCGTAATGTAGAGCTGTCAAATGATTCAAGAATCGGGCCCCTGATATTTGTCACATTTTTAGTTATTCATTCGCTTTTTGCCTTTCTATACTCCTAAATATGGAATAAATCCCCCCAAGGCCCCTATACAGAAAGTAGTAGAAAATACAAGCTGTTATTAGAAAAGAGTTCTTATTGAACGTTGACAATAACTCTGTATCTTTCTCGGTGATGTGGTATATGGAGTAACCCATTTGCGTTTAAGCCTGTCCATTCTCGTAGGTGTCTTAGTCACGAAAGCTTCTTGCGGCCTATCCATTTTTTTCTTCGATGTTTTTCTTTAAAATTGTACTAATTATACGTCCAAGGTTTAAAAATAGAATATTGTAGTTATAAAATCCTGAAGTATTTGAAATGTAGTGTTGACTGTTGTCATGTAGACCCTTTTCTGTTAAATACAGATGATTGTGTTTCGTTTCCTAAATTCTAACAAAAAAATGTTTGAAAGATTGTTAAGAATTCCAAAGGCAAGATTTGAATAACAGTTTTGGAACTGTATTGTATGTATCATATCAACATATTTTATTTATTTTATCATCTTTCGTTTGGGACGGTATATTTTATAACTTTATTGTTATTTTCAGTTATCACTAAGAACTCGAATATCTCAACCTTCTTTATACAGTAATATGGTTAGCACTTGCTCTTATCTTTTTTTGTTCACTTTTTAAAACTCTGAAGAACCCTAAAAAGTTTACTCTTGAGGGATAATTTTCCAGGAGCTTTAATACATTTCCACTAGAAAATTCCAGACTCAAACGAGCCCTAATTAACTACTTTAATCATTAATTATACTTTATAAGTGCATCACCACTTTAACTTGGAGACCAGCTGGAGTTAAAAGTGATCATAATTCATACCGAATATGAAATTGTAGATCACGCCATCATTTACGTCAAAAATAACTGCTATTTTGATTTGTAGATAAGTCTGTGGTAACCGCATGTATGTGATATAGAAACGTAGTGTGAATTGTGAATGCATATGTATCGTAAATTTAGTCTTGGCTTTATTTTTATTATTGCACACAGAACGCAGCAAAAATATTATCATTGAGTGGAAACCCTGCGAGTAGCAGCATGCCAGATTAGGACGTCTTAAATATCAATTTATCACAGTACGGATAACGTAGAGGCCTTTACAACTACCGCAACACTTCCCAGTTATTTCATTTGAACGCATTATTTATTGCCTCGTTACGGTATATTCAATCGACCGAGGTAACACGATCGACAAAAAATCGCCTCGCAATAATTCGGTCACAGTAACGCGGTTTAATAACAAATAAGTCAAGGTAGGTTCAGCGTTTCGAATCATCGAAACGAGATATCTCGAAGCACGATTGGGTCACGAGTATGGTAAAGGCAATTAGCGAAATTTCTGGATAATGTTTGTTAGGGTTAGACATGGGTCAGTGAAGATCATTAAAGTAACATTGATTACTTATCGATTCTTATGCATGGCATTAATGAAGCAGGTAATGAGTTGTCAGATGAAAATGGTAGAGTTGTTCCGGTATTATAAATTTAATACATGGTTAATCTTAGAAATTTGTAATTATGAATGTTTTGCATATGTGAATATTTTTATGCATCAACGGTAATATGAATGCTATTTTTGAGTTTTTCACATTAGAGGAATGAGGGCACCACTAATCAAAAGTCACTATAAACAATCTCAATGCTCAAGGTAATACATGTAGTAGTATACTATTTTCTACAGTCTGGGCACAAAGATTTATTTGAACACTTAAATACTTAATCATCCCATTCGGCGGCTTCCCCTATTAATTTATTTCTTCTTAACATATTCTAGATGTAATAGCTGCCTTGATAATTCCTTCATGAATTCTCGAACTTTCGAGAACTTTAACAGCACTTGCCGCAGACCTCGAGGCGCCGGACACACTGCCTCACTGATCCCACGAAATATCGGAGGATGAATGCTCGTTACAGGTTCATTAAATTTATATACGAGCGAAAGCCAACTCTTCTCATATCGATATATGACAAAAATATTTATAATTTACCTATTTTTTGCCAACAATTACTCTAAAAACTCATTAATAAGGACTTGATTGAAAACAAAACAATCGCTAACAATCATCACTGAACCCCTCCAAGGTATTCAATTACAACAACCAAAAAGAGTATGCAACAAATTTAATCTTAAAACCACAAGTACATGAACATTAGTCAAGGTAAAAACAATAAAACATTTAAAAAATATATATAACCGACTTCCACCTATAACTAAAAAGCTAAAAATAATTATAACAAAATACAACTCTAGCAATTAAATAACTCAATCAATGTTGTCAGGTACCTACCCAGGAAGTAAAAAATGTAAACATTAAAAGGTGCTCATTCTGAATAACTTAATTACCTACCAATCTAGTATATTTTTGAAGTAGGTGCCAAGCAAATCGAAAATCCTTCAATGCGTACTTATCTACTATTTTATCAAACTTGGTTGTTGCTTGGCACCGACTTCAAAAATATACAAGATTGGTAGGTAATTAATTTGTACAGAATGAGCACCTTTTAATGTTTAGATTTTTTAGCTCCTGGGTAGGTACCTGACAACATTGGTTGTGTTATTTAATTGCTAGAATTGTATTTTGTTATAATTATTTTTAGCTTTTTAGTTATAGGTGGAAGTCGGTTATATATTTTTGTTTAATGTTTTATTTTCAACTTTTTAGTTTATTTGAACTCAGGTAGTTTTCATTCTTTATTTTTTATTTTGTATGTATAACCTTAATAGACAGGACCAGGTAACATCGAAAGCCTCAACATTATCTACACAATGATATATATTGTTACGAAATTTTCCCAAAGCCGACCCTGTGTCCTTTCAGCACGACAACAAACGCTTTACGATAAAAAATACGATTCTCGAAAAGACTCGGCAGCGGAAGGAGCGATGATTATTTTCTACTGGAGAATTCCACGGGGATTATAAAAGAAGCACGCCACGATCGCAGTTAAGTGATACCGCGTCGACTAGCTTATACGGGATTGTTATTGTATTTGAATCAGATGTTTGAATGTAAATAAAGTTCTAGAAAAGTGACAGTGAATATTAGTTTTATAATTTTTAAATTAAACCCACGAAGTATATTGCAATATTCATTTAAATTGACAGATTAATGTTTACGAACAAAATGTACTAGTAGGCGTTGAATTAATAAGCCCAAAATATATTTATGCCTTATGGACCACGCCATGTAACCTTTCTTCAACTTTTTTTGACAACTCTGTGTACCTCTAGATAATTCCATTCCACCCTATGTACTAACTAACCTGTACACACGACTGCCCACGGACAAGCATACATTTGTTACCTGCCTTCTGTAAACTATAGGACGGAGGAGAACCCATCCTATATTTCAACCATAGTATATAACTACTTGTGGGCTACCCCATAAATTATTTCATTTTTAACATTTTATATTATCGCCCTGTGTAACATTAATTCCTCTCCGCACTTTATACAACTTCTCATGGGCTATAAAATAAATAATTTTTTAATCACACTATAAATATAATTCAATTCCAGCATATATTTCAACCATCCTGCATATGATTTGTTTACGTCCACATCATATAACAGTTTTTTAATCACCCTATATAATTTTAATTTCACATTTTTTCCAACATTCTTATACCATCAAACGTCCACTCCACACTATATTCCAACCATCCTGTATATACGGCTGCCTATGGACCACTCCGTCTTATATTTCAATCATCATATAAATGCAACTCCTTCTATCACTTTACTTTGTGATTTTGTTTGCTATAACTAAACACCCTGTGTATAAACGTAACAAATAGCAATTTTTAGAGTGTGACATGTGTTGTCACTGAATTTTCTATTAGGCCGGGAGAATGTGACAACCAAAAGCACCATCTTCGGAAAATGGAAAAACTGTCATTTAAATAGGTATTTGCCTGGTATAGAAACAAAACGAGCTTGGTACTCACTGATTTAAGGAGCCGAAAATACTAAGCTTTACTACCTATATGCTTGAGATTTACATAGAAAATTTCCAAATTCGCAATTAAAAAACTTCCAGTGCCTAAAATTCCCGCACTATTACGTTGGAATTAAAATATTTATGAGGAATTGTCCCTTATGTCATTTAGATGAAATTTTTGGAATTGGCGATTTGCTGCAAAACTACAAGTTGCACGTCGCAGAAAAGTATATGAGATCACCTAGAGGGATCTTTCTTAATAGATTAAACGCTAAAGAACCATAGACATCCATAAGGAGTTTTCGATAAATCGACCAATATGTTGGGGATAATTGCCGATTTCCATGCACGCATGTGTTCATTCACAAATTTCATCACTTTACCAATAGAATTCTTTTCCAAAATTTGAAGTTTCACCAATCCGGATACATACTCTATTAAACAAGACCATATTAATACAAAACGGTTAACCACAGGAGAAGAAATCAGGTAACATACATAAAAAAATACGCGACGTATTGATAACTTCCTACTTTTTGGAAGTCGGTTAAAAATAAAGAACTTAAAGAATTGCATTTATAACGTTCCTTGTCAATTTAAGACACTTCATACACGACATATATTAATATTCGAGCAAATGAATATCAAAATTACATACAGAAACTACAGTTGGAAATATATCAGGCTGCACATAAGGTTTTGAGATTTTAATAATTATTGCTCAAATAACACAAATAACCTTTTATATATTATTAGATATAATTTAAACAGGAACCTTTTTTATATGTAATTTTTTGTTGTTGATGAACAATTCAATTTCTATAAACGACCATTCTTTTCTATAAACCTATATTTAAAAAAATGAATTCAAGTAAATATTATGTTTAGTGTTTTATTTATTGATTTTAAACGGGTAACTATAAAACGATAATTAAAGAAATCATAAAATTTTGGACAGCCTTGAAAATTTATAGTGCAAACATAACGTTATATTAAGACATATTTTTCGTTTTTTATTTTATTTAGAAAGGTGAGTGTTTTCTCTGCAAAACGAAAAAAACGAATATCGTCATTATTTCATTCAGTCTTGACTAAAATGGAAAACCCATACGACGCAAGCTAATAAAGTAAGTACTTCTTTATGTTTTAAAGATGTATGTGCAATTTTATTTTCTAGTTACCCGCTTTTAAAACAATAAATATAGTACACATCATTGTTTTAATTCTTAAAATATAGGTGCTAAAAAAAGAGTCATTCTATATTGAAATTGAAGCGCCATTAATAAAAAATTGCAGTAATAGAGCGGTCTTTCGATTTGAAATTAAAAAAGGTTCCTTTTCAAAATATAACAATTAATAAATAATTTGTGTTATAGTTATTAATATTGATAAAATATACTATTTTTGGCAGTATTTTTTTGCAAAAATAGGAACAAATGTATCTTATCATTGAAAAACTGGTATTGATAACGCAGTTTATCTTGGACTTAAAAATTACTCTCATCCAGTGGTTAACTAACGTCATAAAAATTTCCTACAGCCTGGACTAAAATACAATTTCATAACTCAATTGAGTTACATAAACCACCGATCATTAAGGACGAACTTATCAATGATCATGTCTTTTTGAACAAAACTATATCGGGATAGCTTGAAATGTTTTCCAGAATTTGTAAATGTTTACATGCATGAACAATTATTTATTTTGTTTATTTGTATGTTTCAATGAAGCAGGGAAAACCCCAAATACAGTTAATACATAATTAATTAGAAGAAAATTATATCTCATAGATGAAGTTGACTATAATAAATAAACATATGCGTACGGCAATTAAGGAGATAAAAGCAGTAATATGATAATAATTAATAGAGTTAGTGCTTTGCCACACAGAAAGCCTTATAACGCGACGTTCGGCGTTTTTGTACCATCGCGTTACGACGTTACGTTTGTATTATTCAAGTTTGCATCATCCGTGCCACACTCACGACGTCGCGTTACCTTACCTAACGCGACGTTAGGCGTTCGGGTTGTCACAGAATACAAAATAACGCGCGTTACTTGCCTCTTTTTCAATCAAGATGTTTGAAGAAACAGAAAAAATTAATCGAGCACGTGAGAAAGTTTGTTTATTTTTATGATACCTCCCATAATTTATATAAAAATATCGTCAAAAAGTCGGAGGCATGGTATGTGATTGCTGAAGAACTGAGTCTTTGAAATTAGTAATAATTTTATTACTATTATTACGTTGATAGCCTTATTAATGGTTTACGACTGCATGTTTGTCTTTTTGAATTTGATTAGGCGAATTTTCGATTTTACCCTAGGAAGCAAATATTATTTTATATACTTAAAGGGTTTTAAGTCATACAATTATGACCTACTGTTAAAATAATCAGAAAACTTTTCGCGGACTTCAATAACAGCATTTGTTGATACGAGTGCTTGTATAGGCTCTGTGGCATCATCTTCGCCAAAATCATTGGCTGAAAATTCTAGCTGAACATTATTCTTGGTTATAATGTAGTTATATAAACAGGTATCAGCCTTAACTATGCTATCTCCATTTGAGGCACCTGATTCTATTGGTCTCAAAATCACCGTAGCCAATATACCGAAGCATTTTCCACGACACAGCGGGCTCGACTGAGTTGGGCATTGAAACATTTTTTTTGGATCGATCATTCTAGGTTTAGGATACGGTCTCAGTAGGTACGTTTGAAGTGCGAAGCCTTCATCCTTGATGATGACATGAGGCATGGGAGTAGTTGTGCCAGGTAGAGGTTCTGGAGGAAGAATATTAATAGGGAGTACCCAACACCGTCTTTTCCTTTCAAAACTCAAAGCTAGAAGAAGCACAGCTTCCTCCTCATCCGAACTACTACTGATTGCTTTCTTTTCAGATGTGTACTTGCAACAGAAACACACATGCAGTACTGAATCCTGTTCCCAGATAACGCTGTGTGTGTGTCGTAGCCATATCGCTGAACGCCGAGGAGAACGCACGTTCCCTGAACGTCACGTTATAACGCATTCTGTGTGGCGAAGGCTTATAAACATTTGAATTGGTTAGTGAGGACAAATTATTATTAAGTTTTGGGTCAAATAGTTTTCATAAAAGTAATAGGTCAGAAAATTAGTGGTCCAATATACCCAATATGTCCCACACCAAATTTTGTTTAGCCTCTTCATAATTTATTAGGAGGGGGGCCTCATAAAAGTAGCATAGAGAAAACATTTTCTTAAGTTGAAGTATTATTTATTAAAAAGTTGGAGGGTTAAGTAAGAAAATTTTCGGAATTTTTTATTTTCTTTATTAGACTATTAAGTTTTTTTCCAATTTATGTACAAACATGTAGCATTTAAACACAGCTTCATTATCTTATCCAAAAATTAACTGGAAATTGTTATAGCATACGATGTATTAAATGAAAACATTTTCTTAAGTTGAAGTATTATTTATTAAAAAGTTGGAGGGTTAAGTAATAGTTGCTTAAAACTCTCAGATTTTCGGAATTTTTTATTTTCTTTATCTAGACTATTAAGTTTTTTGTCCAATTTATGTACAAACATTTAGCATTTAAACACAGCTTCATTATCTTATCCAAAAATTAACTGGAAATTGTTATAGCATACGATGTATTAAATGAAAACATTTTCTTAAGTTGAAGTATTATTTATTAAAAAATTTAGTTGCTTAAAACTCTCAGATTTTCGGAATTTTTATTTTCTTTATCTAGACTATTAAGTTTTTTGTCCAATTTATGTACAAACATGTAGCATTTAAACACAAATTCCAAAAATTAACTGGAAATTGTTATAGCATACGATGTATTAAATGAAAACATTTTCTTAAGTTGAAGTATTATTTATTAAAAAGTTGGAAAAAATTAACTGGACTAAAGTTTTTTGTCCAATTTATGTACAAACATGTATAGCTGGAAATTGTTATAGCACGATGTATTAAATGAAAACATTTTCTTAAGTTGAAATATTATTTATTAAAAAGTTGGAGGGTTAAGTAATAGTTGCTTAAAACTCTCAGATTTTCGGAATTTTTTATTTTCTTTATCTAGACTATTAAGTTTTTTTGTCCAATTTATGTACAAACATGTAGCATTTAAACACAGCTTCATTATCTTATTTTAATTTAATTTTACTTTGCACAACAAAAATGTTCAAAATCGTCTTATCTTTCTTACTTCAAAAAAGAAACCCAGGTCAATTGTGCAGGACTAATAATAAAATTGAATCCACCATAAAAAAAATTAAAAATGTTTTAAGCGCCATAAGAAATAGAAAAATACAATTTTTGTAATTTTAAAAATCGCCTCATTCCTCTCACCATATTTCCGGAAATTCTGCGCCTATAATTTTGAGAATACTAAGGATATACCGACTTTGGGAAATATGTTTTGGAAAATAAATTACTTTTAAGCGCATCATATGACATATCAAATAGAGGATTCCCTTAAGAGATTTTACCATGATTAAACTTACTTTGTTTTCTATCACTCACTATATTAGATACGTATAAACATGACTATAGTTTAGACAGACACTATGTGTCATTGTCAAACTTATGTTTCGTTGTTTAATAATGACACAAAGTCTGTGTCGAAACTATAGTTACGTTTATACTTATCTAATCAACTGAGTGATAGAAAACAAAAAATTTCTTATACATATAAAATAACGTCAATAATGTTCAACTTATAATTTTAATGAATTAGGGTCGAATTTCCACCACTAGGCGACCGCTAGTTTATGTTAGTTAATCAATTCCTGTGAAGAAATTAATGATAAATGATAAATTGCTACAGTGAGATAAGTTAGTCATAAAAACTCAAAACAAACAAAAACTAGCTGATTTCAATTTAACTAGAACTTAATAACGAAAAGAATTTTCCTTAACCTGGTACCCCTTCTCAGGAAACAGTTGCCGCTTGCGGACGAACAGATGAAATTTTAATGTTTCCATATTTTTTCGATTAATCTATCGAAAATGCCGTAACGCACCCAAGGGATCGCAGCATCATAGATTTAGCGGCCATTCGTCTTTCTTAACTTGCGTGAAATTCTTCAAGCTGACCTCCCGTTAAACGGTTATTTCTTATTCATTTTTTACTGTCAACAAAAATTCCGATAGTCATCCCAGCCAACAAAATCATCACGCACCACAGAAATCATGTGAAGCGAATCGATTTATTTTGTAACAATCAAAAATCGATTACACCTTCGTGATTTCGGATATCATGTGCGTTACATTGACCACGCTGCCTAAGAATGGCTAATCCGGTCAATTAACAATACGCGTTTGGTGACACAGAACGAGCTGGCAGAAAACTTACTGTACAGTAACGAGTCACAATGGTCCAATCTTCTCATCGTCTTTCTATCTTTATAGTCCGAGCGATCAAGCAAAATATTATGTAACGTATTAGTACAGAATCGGTTACATGTGTCGACCTGCAACAATCAAATAACCCAATGAAATTTACATTATTAAATAAAATATGTAAACAAAAATAACTTTATTGAGGGGATTCCCGTTTAAGCCGTCGGGGTAGCCGCACGTGTGTGTTCGTCTTAGGTTAAGTTAAGCAGGTCCAGCGCCTGATATCCACAATATAAGCCATCAACCGAGTAGTGAACCCAATTTTGGTTATAGTTTTTCCTTGTTTTCCATAAAGACGCTTTGATAGTGAAAATGACGCTCTAAGAGTGATTAGTGATAATTGGTGTTATGTGCGTGTAAAACGGGAATCCAAGGCTACCCCGACTATGTAAATAGTTTTCTACATTTATCTACTTAATCATAACTACTAGCTATATATGGGGAAGAATTATTAGACATTTTATTTCAAGAAATTGTTTATTTTCAATATTTTTGTATTCGACACATGTCCAAGTTCTCGGTAATTGATCTATCAGCTATGCAATTCCACAAGTGAAAAACAGTAAAGTGAAATCTATCTTTAACTGGAAAAAGGAAAAAGAAATCCAAGGAATTATATGAATGTATGATTTCAAGGTTGACATTTAAAGTCGTGTTACAATATATCTTCAAAGATGCACATTATTTCAAAGATATAAATCAAGTAAAAACAGCTAAAAGAAAAAACAGGTTTACAGTAAACGACGGTATTTATCGAAAATTATATTGAAACAATTTTTTATATTTTTTATCTACATTATAGTAGTATAGTAAATACTTGTTTATGGTCAATAAGATCGAAAGATCAACACCACTACCGGCCGCAAGGCCAACCTTGGAAGAAGAAGAAGAACTTATTGAGTAGCCTAAAAAATATGCTCAAGGTTATGTTTAATTAAATATTTGATATTTTTTTTCTATATCTCCACCATCTTCAATCCAAACAATTTTACACTTACCGTTTACCGTTTTTTGTTGAAGGCCAGGGGTAAATAGGCGAATCTAAAGTGGTACGTATGAATGATATAGGGTTGTCAAAAACAACAGGAATTTTCTTTTCTCAACTTTTTTTTTATAGATCGATTTTAATTAAATTAGGATTTTTTTAAGGGTCAATTGATGTAGTCAGAGTGTTGACTTCATATTTTTAAATTCAGTATTCAAAACAAAATGACGGCCGTGTCTAAATTTTGGCTAACTTCAAAACATGCTGGTATTTTATTGGGTCAATCTGTGTAGCCTTAAACGTAAGATTCTGAAATATTGAATATTTCTGGATAAAACAAGGGGTTATACATTAGAATAACTGATCCATCACAATTTAAAGTAGGTAGGTTTCAACATCATGGCGACTGATTTTTCTTATTGGGTGTAAAAAACTAAATATGCTTCACTGTGTATCGGTGGTGTTTAGGATTATTGACAGCAGAAAATGGTGGTAGCTGATGACGATAAAATTTATTATTAAAACTATAATTTTGATACAGGTTGAATCAAATCTTTCTACAATTAAGCTATCATTATTCTGACTTACGTAAATAATGGGTTTTATAAAAATATTCTGCTTAATTTGATCTATTCTAGCATTTTTAAGAGGACTGAAATTACTCGAATAATCATTGAAGTACAGAAAGTTTAAATGTTGGCGAGATCCAAAAAATATGATTAGCTGAAAAAAAACATTATAAATTTATAAAAATGCACAAAAAAGTGAAGTACCATTAAACCGGTTGTTTAGAGATAGAGACCAGTTCAGTCTCTATGTAATGGCGCGAATACCAGAAATTTACAAGGTTGATATGATTCTTATTATGCAAAGTATCAAGTTGAAATTTTCTGGTACGATTTTTTCATCGTTCGGCAGAAACTTGTATCCAAATTTAACTCGCCATGTATATTTTGAATCCTAATTTTATCGTCATTAGCACCATAAATAATTCTAAATAGCAGCTGTACCTCAAGAAGCGAAATTTGTCATTAGGCACAAATATTCAAGATTTCATAATCTCACATTTAAAGCTATACAGAGTGTCCCAAGAAAGTATCAGAAAATTTTAAAATGTGTCAAAGTTTAGAGACATCCGCCATTTTGTTTCTAAACCAAATTTTGAAACTATGAAGACAGCACTCTCACTCCATTAATTATCTCTTAAACAAGCCAAATTGATTTAAAATCGGTTCTTAAATAAAAAAGTTATGATACAAAAATAAAATTAGTTTTTTTTAATAACCCTATGTATCCAAATAAAACTTATTGTTTGACAATGAAACTTTTTATGGAAGTTGGCATTACTGAAAATAAAACACTTTACGGTTCTGTGGACATTACTAATTCAGCTGTTTAACTCTCCCAATATTAACTAAATGTAACAATTGTGAAAAAACACTATAATGAGGAATATATTAAATTCAATGCATTACCTGAAAGTGAGTAATATATACTATGTTTCCAAATTAGCATCGTAAAAAAATTTCCGTATTTTATTTGTAACTTAAAACTATTTTTAAATCAATTATATGAATTAATTTTGTTATACAAATTATAAATACAACATTCTCATTAAGCCTATAATTTTTAGTTATTATTTTTTTCGATTAATCGTTCTTTTCTGCAACTTATATAGAGGCAAAATGTTAGAAATTACCCATAAAATATTTTGTCATTTTTTAATTGTATATAGATTGTTCTGAACTAATTACTTCAACTTTTTTTTATTGATAATGTTTAAAAAATATATAATTTAATACAACTCAATACTCTGAGTGTTTTTTTTTCATTTTAACTTTTAATTTTAATATTAGTTATTTTTAAAATTTTATTCTTTACTTATAATATATTAATATTAATCCATTTAAAAATAATTGCTCCAAATCAAGACTATATCTTTACTCAAATTTCAACAATACAGAGGGCATACGTCACAAGAGGCGGGCCAGTTGCTACATGTCTGCGTCATTTTCTATCGCATTTAATAGTGCGCACTCTCTCTTTCTTTCTGTCTGGCACAATTTCAAAATACCACGTGATGTGAGCAGCTACTAAACTGCCTCCTTTTTCGCACTAGACAGAACGAATACTCTCTCTCTCTCTCTGGCACCCCTCAATTTTTTAATTTAAAGTCCTTCAACCCAGACTCACGAACCTTATTTCCAGAGCAAACTTTTACTATCACCTCGCAAAAAATAAGCTCTATATTCATATATATTCATTTGGTTACTATATTCACCTATTTCTACCTGACAATTATATAGCCTTAAATAGAAAAAAAATGTCTGGCTGCATGTGCTATAGGCTTTGTACTTTCAATTGGGGTTAATTCCTTTTAGTCACAAGATCGGTGAAGATATAGAAAACTAATTATTGAATTTTTAATTAAATATAGCATTGAATTCTTTATCAATAATAAAATGTGAAAAATCTACAGATCTCTGTTCTTTATAATATCGTTGGTATCGACTGTAAGCAAAAAGTTGATCATTTGAATCATGTTTTATATGACAAGTTTTATATATCCATTACTCATATAGTTTTCTATAATCGCTTTTTATCTTTAATTGGTTTATTATCTTACCACACACAATTGTATTGAAGGCATATCTGACGTTCATGACTGCTCCAGTATTGCTAATCTTGCCTAGAATTTCGTTATTTCCTTGTTTCACTAATAACGTATTGCTCTCGGTAGCTCTATTATGCATATTTTGGTATCTCCTCATTTTGGTTTGGATAGTTTTAGTCAGTCTAGTGATAATTTTATCTTCAGTTCTACAAAATAGAAAAACATATATGCTAGCAGGTTTCAAATTGTTTTCTAAAGTTTATTTAAGGAAAACAAAATATTCAAAAGGTCCCAAACATTTCGAACCCCTAATTTCACTTCGGTGCCTATTGTATTACAATATAATTTCAAGTTTCTAAAAAAAATTATTCAGAAATATTCATTCATTCATTTTCTAGTTGTTTAGAAATAAATTAATATGGATGGATAAGTATTATAGATATTGTATATGTAGAACCCATTTTCTGGAAAAAAAGTCTTATCATTTTGCTACTAATCTCGTAAAATCACCTAATACACCCGGATTATTACACCCATACGATGATGCTACTCCGCCTATGCGGAAACTTTACCGCCTTTTATTCGGTTGTTTAAAAATATCCGTGAACGTCAAAAGTTATATAGGTGGTTATAAAACAACTTTACAGTTAAATGCGCTACTTTAAAGAGAACACTTGACGAGAGAGAAATGGGAAGATAATGATGATGTTCGGACCGGTGAGGCTTTGAAACAATGATTAATGATTTAGAAAAATAATTGTCGTAACGGGACGATAACTTGGTACTTTTTTATATATTAAGTACTTCTTTATGAAATTACTTTCCTTCGGTGTGAAATTTAAAGATGTTCTGCTATTGTTTAGTATTCTATTAGTTTCTGTCACATCTTGGTGGTATAAAATATAACCAACTAGCTTATTAGGAAAATTTCGCAACAAAAAAATTATTTCAATATTTTCAACTAAGAAAATAATTACTCAAGCAACTCTGAAACATGTATTGACGATTTAACGAAATGAGTAGGGAATATGTGATATTATTTTAGAAATTAATGTTATGAATATGGATAAAAATGGTTTCAAAATTCTATAATGACAGTTTTGTTGACTTGCTTATTGTGTTGATCATTATTATTACAAACATGATACATATGATACATCTTTTATTTGATTTAATTTAAAATAATTAAATAGTTACTGAATAATTGTTGGGGTAGTGCTCCATTGCTCATTAGCATATTCTGCCGTCCTCCCTTTTCTTCAATGGAAAATTATTTGAATATAGTGAGACAGCATAATTGGATGAAGTTTTCAATTATAATAAAGTTTGTTTGATTACAATTTAAAATATTATAAAAAATAAAGGAACCTCACTTATAAACAAAATTATATTTTTTTGAAGTTAAAAGTTAAATAAATATTTATTATACAGTTTTTAGTTCAATTGCATAATTAGATGCATTTTTTAATTCTAGTTACTTCTATTTAAGTAGATACTTCACCTTTAAGCAAAATTCCTATCTGCTAACAAACCTCGTATACAGTTAAAAAAGTGCCACGGATTGATTCCAGTATACATTTTAGACCATACAAATCTGTTTATGAATAATAACTTTTTCTCTTTATTATTAATAAAAAGAAATCGTTTTTTTTAGACACATATAAACAGACTAATTGAAAATCTTCACGTTGAAGTTGATTAACTGATATTTATTTTGTTTACAATGCTCCCCAAGTTCCGAACAGAAACATTATCATATTTTTAATACCTGCAACTCTACCAAACTTTACTGTATAAGAAAGTCCTTAAAAAGGTTTTTCCTGATTTTCGATTTTCTAAAATACGGTACACGCTATGTTATTGAAAAAAAATATGGGAGCACCTCGGAATCCCCCGGACTAATTCAATTTCTTTTCAATTTATTATACCCCATGTTCCACACAGAAAAAATTCATATTTTTAATACCAGCGACTCCACCAAAGCTTAGTGTGTAAGAAAATCGCTAAAAAAGTTTTTTCCCACAAGATAATGGGACAACTTCGGGATCACCTGAAACAAATCCAATTTCTTTTCAATTTATTATACCCCATATTCCGAACAGAATTTTTTTCCATATTTTTGTTCCAGCGACTCCACCAAAGCTTGCTGAATAAGAAAGTCGGTATGAGTTTTTCCCGATTTTCTAAGAAACGGTACAAGCTATCTTTTTGAAATACATATGGGACTACTTAACGATCCTGGGAATAGGATCCAGTATAAACGGTCGAAATTCCTTGACCCGTTTGCGAGTAATCGCCAAAAAAATATATAAAAAACATAGATATAGACGAATTCAGAACCTCCTCACTTTTCGAAGTCTGTTAAATAGAAAAAAATGTTCATAAATAGGAACCTATTATGTACGTTTTCGGATGATTTATTTCGACTACAATTCATCTCTTCAGTCAGGAAAGAATCTTAAGACAAGATGGATGATAAAACTTCTAAATTAAAGCAACATTCGATCTTTCAGGGGCTTAGCAGTTTGGCGATGACCCCAAAGAACAAAAGAAAATGTTTATACTTTTGATACTTCAAGAAGTGGTGTTTTGAAGAGAGAGAACGATGCTCGTGCAAATGTCCAGCAGACACAAAAGCTATGCTCGTGCTCTGGATTATGACAAAGTATAGGTTACCGTACGTGGAACTCCTTGAAGATGTTTTGGATGTGTTACCATAAAGGATCGGTTACCATTTTGGTTCCGTTATCGTGAAGGATCGGTTACCTCTCATCAACGTTTTGAGATTATGGATCTGTTACCACTCTGAAAATGAAAAAAAAAATAGATAATTGTTAATTTCCTCGCAATAATGTTTTTTTTTATTTGAATTCGAAATTCAGATACGAAAATAATTCAAGAGGTGAAAAGTTGCATTTTCAGTGAATTAATCATAAAATATATAAAAGTGACTTGTTGGTTAATTTTGGATATCTGTTTATTACAAAAAATATGTATAATTTATACTTAAACTTTTCTATTTTGTTTACAATTGTTTCGGCTTTTCGAAAATTTTGAACTTATTTTAATATAAAATAACTCATTATGACTTTTGAAGATGTTTTCACCGTCACCTAGACAGAGTAAGAAAAAAAGACCAGCAGTCGTTTGAGACTGAACTATGGAAGCGAAAGCTTCTTACGAAATATACTTCCCTTCTTTCATTATCTCACTGCCTCTGGTTTTCTTTCTTTGAGCCATTCTTAGTAATGGATTTAAATTTCAGATTTCAGGTGAATCAAAATAATAGTCACTATTTTGTTACGACTAAAGTATTAATCATAATTTAATTTTTAATTTAAACATAGCTGCAAAGAAATATAAGTTTAGATATTGAGTAAGTTTTTTGTTTGGTTTATCTGAATAAGTGTAGAAGAAACGTTCATCATTCCAGACACAAAACCTTTATACAAAACAATAAATATATATACCTATACATTCAACAGTAGCAACAATTTAAATTTTTTAAGTTTTTATTCTTTGTAATATTAAAATGAGTTTTATTCATTTTATGTGAACTGAAAATAGTATATAAAATTAATTAATAATGAAATAATATTAAATAAACTCAATTATACTCAGTTTCGAACCCGCCAACCTTGGACTTGCAGCCATGCGCTTTAGACCCTTGACCCCCAGTTTCTGATTGAATTATTCATACATAATACATTCGCGTCTCTATTGAGTGGTAAATATACTTGTTTAATTATAATTTTGGAGCTTGCACTATAGGTAGCCCGCAATGCATAAATAGCATGGTACCACTAAAACGAGAGAAGTCAATGGAGAGGGCAAGAAAGAGTCTATTTCACTCTGTTGAGAGCTGCTTCCAATGAAATACGTTCAGCATGTTGTTGATTGGCTGCTTGCACGCACAAGTGAAATAGCCTATTACGGTCTCTATTCCTCCCTTTTTCTAGCCTTGCCATTGCAGGCTAACTCTAGAAAGTACATGCGCTAATTATGGAGGTAGCCTGGAATGCATAAATATCGTGGTATGACTAAAACGAGAGCATGTTGTTCACTGGCTGCTTGCACCCACCAAGTGAAATACTGTCTGTATTGCCTTCTCTTTCTAGTCTTGCCATGATTTTGTACATTGCAGGCTATCTCTAGAAGTTACATGCTTTAAGGGGATAGTTGACAGAACTGAGAGTGCTTTCTACTAATTTGTTTTTATAACAAATTCTAATATATGTTACAATATTATTTGTTACTGTAAATTAGTATAGCATTAACATTTTTAGCTTAAAATGTTGCACTAAATCTTACATACTTACACTATAAGTTTAGAAATAGTATGTACAGTTGAATTTAATCATAATCACTGATATATACTGTTGAATAAAAATATAAAAAATAATAAATATGGATATGAATAAATATTTGTCATATTTTATTAATATAGGCATCTAGAGATAAAGAAGACTACAGAACAAAAAATATATGAAACTATGCTCAGAATAAAAAGTTAGATCCAAATCTTCATTTATAAATAATTGGTTAATTCATAAACAGTAATTTTATCGATATTTAAAATCCTAGTCTTGTAAGTGTTGATGTAATGATATTTTGTAAGGATACATGTGTAATCTCTTCTTCAATGATGTTTTGTGCATTTTCGAACAACCTAAAATTATAAAACATATAATTTAAAAGAAAGTACTATACCTCTTTGAGCTGCTAATTTTCCTATAAATTATTTAGATCCTTTCCCATTCTGTCTTGTACATCATCTATGACACCTTGTGTTGGCACAGATACAGCCTTTCCAGGTTTTCATTTTAGTACATTCCCAGTCTGTAACTCTCTTGTCAGTTCAATTTCAGTGTTGTGGAAATGTTTCAGGATATCCAATAACAATTTGTTCCAAACGTGACTGCAGCAAATATGTTCAAGACCCACCTTCTTTAAGAAGTACTACGGAAATGTGCCAATACAATAAAAGTGTCTTTTTGCACCGCAAACAGCATTGTGTGGTCGTGTAAAATATATTTTCTATACAATCATAAGACGTAGAGAGAATAATTACTAAGAAATCTAACAATAGCTCAAATCTGACAATAATACTGGTGACAGTTTAAGTAATTGACACTTGTCATTTGTCATGTCTAAAATTAGAAACTGTTTCTGCTATAGACAAACTGAAAATTTACCTAATATAGGGAATTTGGTGTTGCGAATACTTGATATTGATCACTCGGTATATGAACTAAACTGCAATATTAAGGAAGGTAATACACATACAACAATATTAATTCATGAAAACAACTTTACATGTTAAACTTTTCCATAAATTTTAATTATTATTCAGAAGTCTTAATCTAAAGTGTTTACTTGATAATATACAACTAGTCAACACAACAATTTAATTAGAAGTTCAATGATGTTCTTTCTGATGTTTGACGTATGTCTCTAATTTAATGTATTGCAAGGAGAGAATTGTAGTTTTTATTAGAACGAACAGCAAATTTTGTGCAGATATTGTATATTAGTTTATTTTCTATATGTTACTAATTTTAGATGAAAGAAGGAACGATTAAAATATTCCCTAGTCCCTCATTCTTACACTGAGAACTGTATTGGATGGGCATTTCAAGATCGAGCCAGTGTGTAGTGTCGAGTCCGTCGGGTCGGGTTGGTCGGGTCGAAACAAATGAAATTTAAAGTTATGCATTTCATTCCCTTGCTCATCTATTTTCATATTTGTAACTGTGGGCCTCCGTTAAGAAGCTTTCGCTTCAGTTAATTTAATCAGCCGATAAACATTTCATATTTAATCAATTTTACGCTATTCTAATGTGAACTATAGATTAGTTTAACTGATTCACATTTGAACGCCATTAACATTTTTTATGTGGATCTATAAAATAAGATAAGTATCTATGATAGTAAAATTATCGACTCATTCGACAGTATTACGACTTGAAAACGTTCTTAATATGAACTTTCAAGGTGGTTGCGTGCACGGTAGACTTTCGATATCATCATTTGTGACACGAAAGTAATGTGACACTAACACAATTTCAATTCACTAAGTCATCCGTCATAAATTTTATGTCATTTCGGAGAATTTATATCGTTCACTTTCATTTTAATTACGATGGTGGCTTGACGGAAGAGTGACTTTTCAATGAAAATTATTATACTAATATTAAGCTGTATTTTTGTCAATTCTACACATTTATTCCCACCAATTTTAATTTTTTGTCAGTTCTTATAGCGTAATCTTTCATAAGCTGTTGAAAATATCTTCTTTAGTTGTCAATTAGTCTATACAAGGGTTTTTGCCTTCCTGTGAACGCAATCATTATTTTAATTGTGTTGGTGTTTCTGGAGTATGTAGAACTTTTCTCTATAGTGACACACTGACTGATTACGCTGGAACATAACCACTCAGAAATTTGAAGTCTTAATTTGAGCTTCCACTGTATGCTTTTCAAGGTTAAACAGGTGGCCAATGTAAACAAAAATATCAAAGACTCTGAAATAATACACTTTGCACTTTTGAGTACAAGTTGGCAAGAAAAGAAACTAAAAGTACGATGAGACTTTATTTTAATCATAAATTGATTTAGACACCTTTTGCTTACAATAAATTGCCCAGTGAGGTGCGTTCCTGTTTGCTCTATTTATAACAAAAATTTAACAAAATGCTTAACTCTTTATATATTGTTGTATATTGCGTGGGCTCCTATAAAAATTATGTAACTCCAAATAAAATCTTATCTTTAATTTCTGACGTATGATATCGATCATACGTCAGAAATTTTAATTCTACAATCCACAATAACATAAAACTATTACTTCAAATCAACTAATATGACTTAAACTATCTTCACTTCAACTCATAAACCACTCTATTTGCACCAACTCATAGGAAACTGGTCGGGCCTATTTATAATTCATTTTGTTATTAAAAAGGTATATGGTACTTAATTTTTTTCCTACTACTCACTTTTTAGATAGCATTCTCGATAAGATGTTTAAGACGGTTTTTGTGTCTTTTGATATTAGAGATTTACACCTGCTTTTGACATGTAACACTGTCACTCTTTAATTCCCGTCGGTCTCAATGAACTACAATCATCTTGACCCTTGGACTCCAGCGAATGTTATAGACAAACTCGTTGATCCCCTTATCTATTTCGTAGAGAGCCCCTCCCAAGTTGCCAACTCTCTAGGGGTTTTTAGGCTGTCTTTATGTTGTTCTTCTTCATTTGTATCCAAAGATTGGTTTCGTTACAAAATAGAAGATATCTCTGGTACCCAATGGCTGTTTATCTTCGAGATGAAGGACATTCCCTACCACTGGAACTTGCTCCCTTAGCTTCTGGAACTGGTCGTACTTCGTTGCAAACACCTTAGCTATTAGTAGATCTCCAAATCAAACATTTTATTTTTAATTTCTGACGTATGATATCGTTTCCTGTTGAAATGTACCTTTGGTTTTCCTCAAAGTAGCTTCCTTATTCTGTAGACAACATCGTTTCGTTTGGTAAGGCCTCTCCCAAGATCTCTGTAGCTTAACGAATATCCACGACGACGTTACGGGTTATATAACCAAACAAGATCATCAACTTGGAATTCCCCGCCTTCGGTTTTGATGTTAGATGCTTCCTTCATACGGGCAGTGGCATTCTCGATATTTACCCTACTCGTTGGTGGATATCGTTCATCTTTTGAGTAACCGGCTGACAGTCTTTACCTGCATTCTCTTCTCCTGGGGGACATCTAAACTTTAAATAACATGGTAGTCGTAACTCTCGTCCCATACTAACACTGGCTGGGGTCTGACCCGTGGACTCGTGCACAGACGAACTATATGCCCTAGAAACAAATAAAGATACTGGTCTCAGTCTCTTTGGCGGTCAGACACTGCCTTTGACAAATGGAAGGTTAATGGTCCTATTCATCAGTTCGACCATTTCATCGGATTGCGGATGTAAAGCTTTCGTCCATGTTTTATTAATCTTCAAGAGTTTGCAGACGTCTTGGAAAAGAGTAGACTTGAAATTTCTACCTTGGTCTGAGTGCCTCTCCAAGAGAACACCAAAACGGCTTATCCATTCCTTAACACGGACATCAGCAGTGGACAAGCTTCTGCGCATTTACTGAAATAGTCTATCACCACCACAATGTACTTATTTCCGGAGTCAGATCCAGGAAATGGATCAGCAACATCAATGACTACTCTTTCGGATGGGTTGCCCACGTTATATTGCTCATGGGAGCTTTTGCTCGCTTCTGAAGCCCAACACTTGCTACACAAACCATACATTTTCGGTACCAATCGTTGGCTTCTGCTTAGTAGTTTACCCAGCAGAAGAATTCTCTTAACTTCCCCAGGGTTTTCGTCACTCCGAAATGTTCTTCGGTTGTACGGTCATGTAGTTCTCGCAAAACCTCTGATATACTATTTCTGTACCAGTAAAGTTGAGATGAGGTCCTATATTAGTCTGAATCTGATAGACAATGTCCCTCGCTTCTCGGACATTGTCTTGGACTTCCAACGTCTTGAATGGGTTGATCTCAAAACGTTTCAATAGCTTTGTATCTGCTATCGTCATCAGGTGAAGAACGTTCTCCAGGATAAGGGAATTCCACTGAGCCCAGTATGACGTTATGGTGGGTGAGAAACTGAAAATCTGACTCATCGGTTTGCACTCTTCTTCCTTCCACCGCATAACGTTTTTCTCGATTTTCTCAGATTAACAATGTTCATCGACGGCGGTAATTCGACAGCGCGCCTTTTCTTCAGATCGCTGACAATGTTTGCATTCATCAGGGCATGGTCACCTCGATAAGCATCAGCATCCTTATGGCTTGTTCCTGCGCGATGTTGAGTCTCGAAGTCGAATTCTTGCAACCGCTCAGCCCACCTGGCCACTTGTCCTTCGGGGTTTTTGAATTGCAGCAGCCACTTCAGTGTGGCGTGATCAGTCCTCTGGAAGATTTTTTTCCCATAGGTACTTGTAGAAATGTTCTACCCCCTTTACCACAGCTAACAGTTCCCTGAGAGTTACACAGTAATGCCCTTCTGGGTTGATCAAGGGCTTGCTGAAATATTATATCTTGGATCTGCGAAAGCACCGCACCAATTCCAACACTGCTTGCGTCTGTATCCAAGATTAAGTTCCCATCTGGTAAATGATAACTTAAAATCGGGCCACTGGTCAATGCACTTTTTAGGGTCTAGAATGATCGCTGACATTCCCCGTACCACTGGTACCGCACCATCTGTGAGTCTAGTGGGTGGCTTGGCGGTACTAGCAAATGCTGCTACAAACCGATGATAGTACATACATAACCCCAGGAAACTTCTTAGCTGGTGGATATTTTTAGGTGTCGGCCATTCTTGGACGGCTTGGATTTTCTCTTTGTCTACAGCTACTCCCTGTACGGAAACCACGTGTCCAAGATATTGCACCTTGTCTTGGAACAGCTGACATTTCTTTGGGCTTAACATTAGTCCGGAACTTCGAAGTCGCCGAAATACCTCCTCCCGGTTCTTCAGGTGGTCTTAAAACGATTTTCCAACCACTATCATGTCGTCAAGCTACAACATGTGTGTTTTCCATGAAAATTCTTTTAACACTGTTTCCATAAATCTTTCAAACGTTGCTGGAGCATTACATTACCCAAAAGGTATCACCCTGAATTGGTAAGGTCCTGTGCCGATGGTAAAAGCAAGTCTTTTCGGGGTCTTCTTTCGCTAGTTCCATCTGCCAATAACCGCTCTTCAAGTCCAGGGTGGAAAACATCTTCGATCCAGCCAACGTATCTAGGATATTGTCTATTCTTGGGAGAGAGAGCAGCTGTCATACTTTGTAGCGTGGTTTAGTTGCCGAAAGTCCACGCAAAATCGGGTCGAACCATCTTTCATTTTAAACTAGACAACCGGAGAAGCTCAATATCTGTTGGATGATTCAATAACATCTTCTTCCATTTCGTGGACTATTCTGTCGGCTTCTTCTCTTTTGGCTAGGGGTAGTCTTCTCGCCGACTGTCGCATTGGCTGAGCATCCCAGGTATTAATTTTATGTTTCACCATGTCAGTCCGGCCTGTTTTTCCTTTCCCTACGTCGAAGATATCCTGAATTTTGCTTTCTGGATTGGTTTTAAATTCATGGAAAAATTTGTTATGAGTTTCTCTAGTTCGTCAGATAGTTCACTTGGTGGTATTTCTGTATGTTGTATGCTTCTGTCTACAGAGGAAACTGTTTAACAGTTCCCTTCTTTAATGCAACCGAGTAATGATTGAGGTTCATTAGTTTTACTGGCACAATCTTGGCACGAAACAGAGTCTCTGCCAGTGCGACTGCTCTGCCTACATTTGCGTCGTGAAGTTCGGGATCTAACATCAGTACTGTTCCAGCTTTAGCTTCCCCATCTAAGCAAGCATCTACAATGATTTCAGCTCTTTCCGGAACATTGACATCCTCTGTTAAGATTGCTCGAAGCATTATGTCATCTTTTCCATGAAGCACCACTTCTTCGTCATTCACTCGCAGAACTCCATCTTTAAAGTTTAACTCAAATCCCTTGGGCTCATGATATCCATTCCAATGATGACTGCGATGTCCGGCACTAATGTCCGATATCGGAATGTTGTATTTCCCAAGACCATTTCAACCTCTGTTTCACCATGGACTTTCGCTGCTTCTCCTGTAGCTGTTCTCAGTTGCAGATGCAATAAATGTAACTTCTTGATTAATAGAAATATCACAATTCTTAAAGCCTTTAATTAATGCAGATAATATACCGATTCTGAGAAATAATGGCATATGTAGTAGGTTTAGGGTACAGTGGTCATAACTGTAATTTTTTTAAACAATATATGTATCAAAGTTCAGAAAATAGCAGATTTTGGAGAAATTTCAAAATTGTTGCTAATTTGTTATGCTAAAGTTTCTATAACTTACACTTAAGTTACTCGGAATGGGTAATTTCTTATTAGCGTGACACATTAGCAAGAACATAGCAAGAAACTTTGCCCCTTTCAATGTTTGGTGAAAAAGTAACAGCTATCGCATGTGTAACTCAAACATGTTACACCGGACATTGTTTTTCGAACAGCTACAAAACGGCTTTCAGTGCAACAAATTAGTAAGCAATAAAATTTACCGCTTTCCAGATTTCGATATTTCTATTGGTTAAAAACTTCTATTTCTTCTGTAGCTCTCATTTAATTAGCAAAAGCTGCAAAACTTCTTTCAGTGTCACAAATTAGGAAGTAACTGTAATTTTAGTAATAAACTTTAAAATTAACCTCGTAGTAAGTTTACCTCTCTTCACGCAATGAAAGAAATTGATCACAATACGCTTTTGACATTAGTTTTATATTTTAACAGCAGTTTTAAAAAATCAAATAATGGAGTTTCCAGAAAAAACTTGCAGAAAATAGTCGACATTATATTTTAAACGTTGATTATCTCATCTTTTTTATAAAGACCGTTGTGAGTTACCTAGTACATTTTTAAAACCAGGTCTCTAACCTAACCTTTCAAATGAGATGTCTAAAAAACTTGGGCCCGGCTGTCTGTTGTGTTTATTAGAGTAACTAAGCTTTTTACCTTTAGGTACTGCGATAAGTTTAAAAATCAAGGTGTCCAATGTTTTTTCCAGTTTAGTTGGTAAGACTTTCTCCCAGGATTATTAGGAATTTCGTAATTTCAAATAATATAAAGTATTAGTAAATATCAAGAAAAAACTTCAGAGACTTCAAATAATTGGCTTCTGTTTCTAACAATAACCGATAGTTCGATGAAATTGTCAATAACGAAGAGCAATCCATTATTTACATTGCAATCATCATGTATTGTAATTAAATAGCAAGTCACCGATCATGTGAGCGAACACTTGACGCAATAACGTAACTCACAACAACATTTAATCATCCCTGAGTGTAATATGTATAGTTTCAACACATATCTGGTAAATATTTTACACTCGACTGACAAGTACTATTAATTTCATAGTGCCTGGAGAATGGGGGTATCGAAAGCAAATACACTCTGTGACCATCATACAGATACCGATAGTGCATACAGAACTGCGCGCTGATATCGCCCGCTCTATATCGGTTATTTTCGAATGAATTCACACGTATCAGTTAATACCGTTATTAAATTAGTTTCTAGTCTATTCGCTGGAGCTTCTGCAGTCTAGGCCAGCTTCGCACATCGACTTTGTTCATCTGTCACCCTTGCTCCATGTTTGCCCGGTTTTTTACTAAGGGACTCAGAAAAGGCTGCGACGTGGATGAATAATGTAATTTGTACCGGTGGAAGCATCGGAAATATTGTTTAGTGGGACACAAAATTGTTTTGTACTTTGCTCGGTTTAAAATAATGACCTTTTTAATGGGAACTGCTTGCTACTTTTGGCTTTGGAATTTACATATGCTAAAAAAGCTTGTTCACTTTGAACTGCTTGTGACTTTTCATATGGCTAAAATCTCAAAAACTTGACGTTTACCTCATTTTTACTGAGTTGGAGAAAAAGAATGGTTCTTTTGGAGTAGTTGTACAAAGTCGATAGTGCGCTAGTGTCTGTCACCAGAGGGGCAAACTGGACGATCGTCTTCCTCCTGGTTGACAGGATGACAGTTACGTTATCGATGGTACAGGATAATCAAACCCAGTAGCGAAACTCTCCGGTACCACCAAATACGAATTTCTTTGCGCATGTGCCACAAAGCTATTAATTTGACGGTAGGTGCAATGAATCACAGAATTATGAAATATTATAATATTATTTCGAAGTTAAAACATGTACCCTATCCTCAGAGCAAAAGCTACAGAAATAATCATATTATTCACAGAGAATCTGTTAAATGCATATTACTTACATATACAGTATATATTCAACTACATATCAATTATCACACATATTCTAACTATTAAGTGAAATTTATCGTGTTTAAAACAAAAGAGTTCAAGGATCGCCTTATTAGCACTAAATATTATAACATTTATTTATTATTCACAATTGCATCAGAGCGAGGTATACAAGTAAGGTCAGTTTGACAAAAAAATTTCAAGAATTAAAATATACTTTAAAAATATTCTGAGTTGGACCTATTACTTACACAACATTTGAAGTGGAACTTTTGGTATATCACAGATATATAAACACACATTTTAATTTTCACTCTACTTCTGATTATTATTTTTTTCAAATGTCTCTAAAAATTACGGTTTTCAAATATCTTGTTCCTCTTTTAATACAAATTCGTTATTATATTTAATTTAAAGTTACCGCCCGGATATCGTTACTGTCTAAGTAATGGCCGATTCTGTTCTGTTCAAGGTCACGAAATCTTGACCCCAAAATATCAAAGGTTCCAACAAGAGTTTCGCTTCTGGGTTTGATTATTCTGTGTCGATGCTAACTATCAGCTACATGGCAGCGAGATGCATGACGTCACAAAACGGTGGTTATTTATGCGAACAAAAATATGACGGTTGTTTCGTGAAAAAATGGCTCACAGAAGCTTCTAATCTGAAGTACTGTGTGTAACTGATTCCCTGTGATTCCTAGGATATAAGTTAAATTATATATAAGTTAAAATTTTACTTTCAGTCACATATAATTTATATTATTTTCAGTATATATAATGAAATTAGGTTTATAATATTGAAGAAATTTATGACATTATTCTAAATAAGTTTGATTGGTTTTGTTTTAAAATTTCAGATAACCATAATATCAATTAAAATAATTACAAATATTCTGAGGCGTTTGGACTTTGAAATACTTTTTTTTTTATTCCTATAATTTCCTAATGATTGAAGAAATAATTATGGGATATTTTATCTTTTCAATACCATTTAAACTGTATTATTTTTAAGGGTACAATTAAATTACCCATCATCAAGTCGTGATCGTGATCTTGCTCAATTATAATTATTGAGGATCTAAATGATGGATGTTTTTATTTTTTGGGGATTTTATAGCGAATTTTTCTAAAACAAAGGTATTGAAATATACTCACTGACAAAGAAATCGCCACACCCAGAGGGAGATGTTTAAATTTAATATTGTTTTGGTAAAACATAGATGCTATATAGTAAGGAGTAAATGATTAAAATTCAAAACTTTTGTGAATGTTTTTTCATGTAAACTTTTTTTATCAATTAATATTGTAGTCGTATTTTGCGATTTTTAAAATTTTACAAAAAAAGAACCAACTAATGGGATCCAAAATCTATGTTTAGTAATGTTAAAATCTCTAGAGTACGTTTACGCCGAATGTATGGCCAACGAAATGAATTCGAAAGAGGTCGAATTATTGGTTTCCGAGAGGCGATTTTTTTATTTCGAGAAATCGCTAATTTACAAATAAAAATCCAACTACTGTTATGTGATGTTGTCAAGCGTGGTTATGGTAATACTCAAATACTCAGAGAACGATAAGATTGGAATTTGTTCGAGATAACATGACAGTGCAACGTTATCTTCAGGAAGTAGTGGAGCCGTAGTCCCTTACCTTAATAGGCTCATGGATCCCATATTTCAACAAGATAATGCTCGGCCTCATCTTACTCGAGTTAGTTTAAACTTTTTTGAACCTATGTGAATTTGTTGCCCCGATCTTTCGCTCATAGAACATGTTTGGTATATGATGCGTAGAAGGCTCGGAAATTTATCCCCCCTCCCCTCGGAGATTTTAAGGCCTGAAATACAGGTAGCCTGGAATAGTATTCCTCAGGAAAAAATAGACCGTCATATTGAATCTGTGCCAAGACGTGTTGGGGAGCGGTGGACAAACACATTATTAACACACTTAATAAAATAAGTAAACTTCTTGGTATTTTTTATTAAACCTTTAATCATTTACTCCTTACTATAGCATCTATTGTTAACGCTTAAATTAACACTTCTCCTTCTGGGTGATGCGATTTCCTTGTCAATAGTACTTAAGTACTATTGAAAGTGCATGATCAAATTAGTTTTCTTACATTACTAGCGATCTTTCTTAGTTCGGCAGTCAGTTATGTGATATACAATCCTTTCAATTCTTCAAGTGTATGTTCTTGAGTATTTTTTAATACGCCACACTAATGAAAACCGGGATAACGCAGGCCCGGTGAACAAGGAGACCATTAACTACTAGCAATTATCCCATCATCACTGAAATCCGGGAGAAATTGCATAGTAGTATTTGCCCAACTTCATGATTGTTTCTAGATTCCGATTAGCATTGAAATACAGATAGAGTTGTCACCTAGCTACACCCATTTTACTGCAAATGTAATGACTATTCTAACATCATACGGGGATTCGTCGAGGACGATATTCTCCATTTTGGACTGTTATCAGATACTCTAAGACGAAACGTAGCTTTATCACTGAGAAAAGAATGATGCATCCATTCCGCATTATCAAGATCTCTCTCTTTTAGAACTTTATTAGCTATATATTAATGTACTACCTCTTAAGCCCAGTTTGCTAACGATGTAGAGACTTTGTTGGAAGTTTCATAACTTGTACGCTTACCGTTATAGACAAGAGCTGTACCCCAAAAACAAAGAAAATAACGACATGTATTTTTGAGACATTACCATCTGATTTTTCGGTGACATGGTCTACTTTTGCAGAGATACGCTATCTTGTCTCACAAAAAATTTAGCTTATCTAAATTATTATGTACAATTTAAACTCCGGTTTTACAAAGAAAAATCCAGGTATCAGGAGTTTTCGATCACTCTGTGTTATAACTAATTTCCAAATTTCAGTGAGTTCTCATCACCAAAATTCAGTCGTATCTATTTGATACTTTGAGTTGTTCAAAGCAAACGTTGAATCCTTTGACTTTCCTCTGTGTATTACTTGTTTGATAACGAGTCTTGTGTATAGATTCCTTAATTTGGTTGTTAAGTTTGAAACGATTTTAATACCGTGCAGCTTTCTAGGAAATCTCTGGATGTTCAAAGTGTAATTTACGTAGCAGCCTTGAAGCAAGTTTTAAGCAATTTAATACTGACATAATTAATTCTGAAATTGCAACGGAAATTAATATTGGATATTATATGCAGATATTAACAACATTGTGATTTAAGCATAACTGTAGGTTTGGTACGTACAAGTTATTACTGAAATCGATTGTTGTTATTAATTTATACGCTTCGGTGTATTTTTAATATTTTGTTTTTTGTTGAAATAGTTCAGTCAGCAAAGTACTTGTAAAGTACCTTGATTTAATAGTTTTTTTTAAACACAAGAATCATGAATGGGTATATAATATTGCGAAAAACTTTCCCTCATGAACCATCTATAGAATACTATATCCAAACTAAGGAGAATCAAAGACGAATTGTCGCTGCAATGGAATTTTTATCATAGTAATTGCTAACTTATGGCTAGTTTAAGCGCGCAAAACAAAATACTACTAATAATCTCGCTGGCATATTTATTATAACTAGTTTAGTTAAAAGAACTGGACCTGGTCGCGATAGCTGAACTGTTTACGCTACCATAACAATTTTGTTCGGACAGGTCTGGAGCAAACATTTTTGTGTTAAATAATTTAAATAATCTTTTCTGGAGCTATTTATCAGTATGCAGCATTCACTTCCAGGAAAGCTAGTTAACTTAGAAATTTTGGTAACGTCAAAGGGGAGGGGGCGACTATTTGGAGTTGTTGTGGGTGGCTTTGGCGATAAGGTGGTGACGAATGTAGTCTAACTCAAACCCCCCTTTCACACTTTTAATAAAATTTAACTCTAACTGAACAAGAAAATTAAATATCCAAACGTTGGCAATGACAAATAAATTCAAAATTTGACATTAAATGTTTGACAATAAAACTGACGTAACTAAGAAAAGAAAATTAGCTGCTAATTTGACATGTACAGGGTAGCACTAAAAATTCTAAAGATCGTGTGAAATAATAAAGCTTATTTCATATTTGAAGAATTTAAGTGTTATCTTCAGCGTTTCATGTGGTACGACTTTGTTATAATATAGTGTATTCGCAAAATAATTTCTGATATTCTAGGAAAAACCTTATGAACTATCCCGATTCAGAGTTGTTCAAAAAGACATTATTAATTTCATCCTTGTTTATTGGTAACCAGGAATGAATGAATGAAATGAATTCTACAGAAGTACTAGGGATACAATCGCTTTCATTTAATAAAATTTCTTTCAGTTTTTGTTTTGTATTGTGTTCGTCCATGTGTAATATAGTTTTGAAATTGTATGTTATGACTCATCCGAAAGAAGTACTTAATAATTCACCAAATATGGATTATCTATTAGAATTACGAAAATAAATCCCTAATTAGTTATATAAAAATTTAGACATGTACATTGCCAAATTTCTAAATTGCTTAAACCAAATTCAAATACATTCCGATAATGAAGACAGAAATACAGATTTAACTGAGAAGGTGCAACAAAAATTTGTGGATATTGAGCATAAAGAATTACAGTTATGATGTAACTATTATGTTACCTGTGATGCTATTTCTCCTGTTTGGGGGTAGTATAGAATGGAATTTCTGTTGAGCATAGATGTAAATCTTCAGTTCCTTTTATCCCAACTCTTCAAGTTGTGATAACACACTAACCTACATATTTTAACACCGATGCTTCTTCATCTTTTGTCCTTGGTTTTTGTGTAAATATTTCAAATTTAGTTTCATGGTGCTAACAAAAAATGTAATGTACTAATTAAAAATTAATTGTAATTTGTGAATAAACGTGTTTATTAATCATCAGAATTCTAAACAACTTCTTGTTTACCTTGAGCCAGCATTAAAATCATGGAATGATATTACTTGGACCATGCATAATTCTACCCTTTGATTTCCCAAGATATCCGTATTCGAAGATGGAATTAATTAACTCTAGACAGGCAATACCCTTGTCGAAATGCTTTATTGACAAAGTCCTTTGGCAGTTCTTTGTTCTAATAAAATGTTGCTCCCTTTTATAATATTAAATATTTAATGAGAATGATATCGTATCTACTATAATAAATTATTATCAGCAAATTCTGTGTTTATTATTATTATCATATTTAATATCATTAATTCTTAAAATTGCGTTTTTTAAATAGTTTTAGTTAATGTGTTCGTAAAGGTAGAGAATTTTAGAATTAAATTAGCGAATTTTTGGTTATCTCTAACTTTAAAATTCATTAAATCAATGTAATTTCCAAATATCATCACTATATTATTTCGCGTAATGTTAATAACTATACTTACCTATTTGTTTCTTGTTCGTTAAGCACTAAATTATCGAAATTTATTTTCTAATCTCTGTGTTTATTTGTTTTTGTGTGAAACCTTAAGTTGCGACTCAGTATTAAAGGACTGAACAAATCTAATTTACAATTAAAAGCCCTACTAAATGAAAGAATGAAATTCAAAAAGAAATTATAATAGGATGCGTGTGTAGCCCCAGTTTAATATTATTGTTTGAGACGAGGAAACATTATGTAGAATATTATGCCTACTTAACAGTATTCATGAGAAAATTTGGTGTCGGTCAATAGATAGCATGACATTATTTTGTTGTCTAGAATTTAATATGTTTTACACAGAACATTGGAGTTACCTGTCCTTAATTATTTTCTGTAATAGATAAGTATTTGAACGTTGTAATTGAACAAAGTTTAGTAGGAGTAATATCGAGATATTACCTGTATTACTGTTTGTGACCCAAAATCTTCGTCACAGATGTTATGAGCCAAAGTAAATCTCTACAATATAATTAAATGTGATTTGTATATTGTGTATACTTATCTGCTGAGGAAATGTCATTTGGACATAAAATACAGTATTGTGGCTCAAGTGTAAAAGCTAGGTATATAATTTTTTAATGGTTTCATTCAGAAAGAACCCCACTCTTGGTTGTCAATGAAATTTACCACGAAGTCACATTAAGAATTGGAAATTTTTAAATTTTTTAGGAATCTACAAACCTTTTTGCTCAAATGAGGTGTTATTTCTCAACCAAAGGCTAAAAAAGAAACTAGAAGATGCTGCTAATAAGCTTCACAAAACAATTAGATATAATCATGTCACAGAATTTTATAAGATCTACTGTTCTGTAGATTTAGTTTTGGTTCAGCTGTACGTTATTATTTTCATCAGCTTTATTCATAATGGCAACTTATAGGCCACTATTTGTACTAATATTTAATTTATTTAATTGTATATATATGTTGGAAATGTCGAAAAATCGAAAAACCCGAGAATGTAGGCAATATCAAAAACGTCAGTGATTATTTGTATAACTGTATTTATCAAGATTTTAATTTTTTTTTGCTTTTGGGCTTACTTACTGATAACAACTACTGTTTAATTCATCTAAGGAGAGGGCGAATGGGGCGATGACCCACCGAAAGTCTCAACATGGTAAATTTAATATTAAAACGAGGTAATCCTAACTCCAAGAGCCTAGAAGAAGGTAACTTCTATGGGTTTAAATCTCAGAACGAGTCTGTTTAATGTAATAATCCAAAAATCTGGGTTTAAATTTTGAGTAAGATAAATTTAGTACAGGATCCCCCCCGCGAAGCATGAAATCGTCACCACGGAAGCACATGTCTGGATCCGCCCCTGGTTTCATTTATAAAATCTAACTAATGCAAAGTTACCTGCTTTGCTTACATTAAAGGATGGGTGATTTTCTTGACCTTCTAGCAAATCCTTGGTACCGACAGTACAGTTGTGCTACTTTGTCTTAAGTACGGGACGCACTTTTCAAAATAGTCTTTAATGATATCAAAGCTTAAATCAACAAAAATTGTACGACTCTGCCTCTAAGAACACATTTCCGTGGTTATAAGATCAAATTTCACTAGCAAGTAAGAAGCACAACTCTTTTACATGTTGGCTAACATGGTAATCTTTTCAACCGTGTTTATTATAGCAACTTCTCCCTAAGCCCAGGGCCAGGGCTCACATTTATCCATTTCTCATGAGCACGCCTTAGAAGATTATGCTCTGCTTAATCTCTGGTACCTTAATGAGCTTACACAAACAGTTTAGGAATAGTATTGTCTTGTTTAGGCAAAATAATCACAGGTTTTCATACCAGATTAACAATGCACACAACATTCTTTCGAGAAAACTTATGTATAATCAAAAAAACTCTTAAATAAAATAAACACTGTCCCAAAATATTTAAAACTATGAAACACGCACTAAGAATTTAAAATAAGTTGAATATACATTGGGTGATCAACTTATACACCAAAGTTTAATATCTCCGTTGTTTTGAACGATAGGAAATAAAAATAGTGTAATGGTTGTATTTACTCTTTGGGTTCTTGGATTTATTTAAAAACACAGTCGAACTTGTAAAAACACAGTTTTATAACACCAAAATTAAACACTCAACGCCGTTTCAACAACTCTAAGTTCCATCTTCTAGGAATAAACCCAAACTGGTTCCACTTCATTTATATTCCCACAACTATATACAATTGATCTTGAACATAGGTTGTGTGTTTACTAAACTGTAACTAAATGCTGAATGAATCCTATCGCCAGCTCTCCGTATTTATATATTTCTTCTCGGAAGTCTTTACATGGTTCTGGACCTTTCGTTGAATTTCCATTAGGGTCCAGCCGTTGACCTCGGGTTCCACGAAATATCGGATGAATGCCGATTCCACGAAATATAGGATGAATTTCCCTCACAATAGAGTGAAGCTCCACTTTTTAAAATTATTTCTTAATATACAGAGTGTTTAATATATATCATTCCAAACTTAGCGTTTTTTAATAGAATACCATTATATATTTTTTTCATTTTCCTTATTCTGGCAATATAGGGTTTTATCAGGTTTCACAGGATACGTTTAAAGATATGACCACTTGCAGGTATGTGAACATCTTAATAAAATTATCACCCTGATTTATTTAAAATCAACATCTCAGGATTAATATCTCAAAGCAAGAATAATTTGGTAGTCTAGTGTTGTTCCAACTCATGGTCGTTTTGTGTACCGGGTGACCCAAAATTTATGACCATAATTTTCCCAGTTATCTCAAAGGTAACACCTATATATCATTTTCAACAACACAGATATCAAACTCCGGATCACTGCACCATGTTTGCAATTGATAGGAGTGAAGCATGGAGGATGTAATTGATTAAACTAGAAATAATGTTCGGTTAGGAAATTTAGACATATATGTGGAACCATAGTATCGACAAATAACATCATAGGTGATAACACTATATGTATAAAACGTAAAGGCCATTGTACTTTCATCATGATTGGGTGAAATCCCCATTAATCACGATAATTGTAATTCTATCATTAAAACTACCATCGCGACGTATGGTATCTGCGTAAATATTCCTATTAATAATGAATAATATGCGTATACTGTTAAGTGTTTAATGTCAAGTCTGTGAATGTGGAATAGATAAAACTATAAAAAATATTAAAGCTACTTATCATTTATAAATGTATTATAAAAGCAATTACAAAAAATCGATTAGGAAATATATATGAAAATTTAGCCTTAAACGAAAAATGATTTCTAGATATCGTCACTATCAATGCGCGTAAACAGGTTATCATGATAATATTTATAAAATGTGATTATTTCAAAATTGTCAGACAAAAGATAACCGAACCAGAAACACGTAATAATAAAAATTATTATCTAACTTAGTGAACATTCAAAATCAATTCTTAAAATCAACAGTATTATAAAATCCTAAAAGAATAATAAATACCGAATCTGATGATAAATATACAAGATAACTATCCGCATTAAACGATGCACATATTTTTATGCATTAAGTCTGGTTGATCACATTGCAGAGATTGTTTTTACTCCAAACGTCTTTCTCAGAGTTTACGTAAGGGCTATACATATTTCAATAATACCTATATGTATTATAAGAAACTGACAAAACTCTAATGGACAGGCAGAAACATCACGGACCTCCTCAATAATCAATTCGAAATTCCCAAATCATACTGCTTAAGACACACTTGTATTGAAAGGTGAATGTTTTTGTTTATAACAATCTATTTTAAATTCACACCCCAGTTTATAGTAGCAGACAAGACGAATATATATGTAACAGAGTATTCATTCATAGCTTTTGCTGCACTATTTTTTCGCCTTTTTCTTTTTCCTTTAGTATCGGTTACGGTTGTCTTTGTTTCCATTACTCTTATTTCTGTAGTTCTCTTGCGATTTTTCCACGAACAGTTTGATTTTGTCACTTTTGAAAAACCACATTTCGACTCCAAATAGGTCACAACTTTGTTTTATAACTTTTTGTTTTTGTGTCCTGTGATACCTCACTTCATAACAAAGAATTGAATTCCTTGAATCAGTGTTCGTCCTTCTTATACATTTTTCCTCTAATCTCTCCTAAGCGTCTATCTATGTCTATATCTCGTCTTTGTTCACTTACTACCTTATTTATACTGTGTATTCTCTATGTTTAGCTCTAAGCGTCACTACTTACATTCATCTGGTTCATCTGTTAAAAAACAAAAAAGATGGCAGTTATTCTAGACTGAACGAGGGAAGCGCGTCTTTAGTTATCCTCCTGTCTCTGTTTCTCTGTCATTGAGTCATTCTTAGTAATTCGCATAAATATCAGGAAAATTAAAATAATTGTTAATTTAAATATAATAAGAAAAGAACGGGTCCGGTGCACTTAAACGCATCTGTTATTTCGTAATATTTTCACTTACTTTCCTAGTCCAAGTTTCTTACACAGAGAACTGAGTTGTATGGCTATGGGCAATTTCAAGATCAATGTATTATGGTGTTGGTCGGAACATGTCGATACAAATGAAATTTCAAGGTATGCATATTTTCATATGTGTAAGTGTGGGCCTCGGTCAATAAGCTTTTGCTTCAACAACCTCGTCTACAAACACTATAGTTGAGAAGTGTTTGCCTCCTGTTTGTATCCCCAGATTGTAACAATTCCCTGCCCAGTTATTCAAAGCAGCTTTGATGTGAATTTTAAGCAAGGTGAGGGATGGGCATCAATCTTGTTCAGGCTTTTAGTCAATTTTAATGGCTTTAAGCGTTTTTCATTTACCTTGACTCGACTCACTCCTTTCTCCCAAATCCCGTCCCACATCCTTTTCACCTGCACATTATCGTAAGCCTTTTAATATTGCATAGTACAAACACTAACTGATTAAATAAAAACAAAACTAACCAGCGACAGTTTAAGTTAAAATTATTGCATTTCATATCAGATATATAAATAGACCCAGTTGAATTGTGAGATGTCGGGCTAAGTTTGTAAAGGGAACGTGTGATTCCCGGACTAGAAAGCAGGCGATTACAAATTTAAATGTTAACTGCATCTTTCAAAGAGTTATTTTACTCGCTTTTTGCCTTTTTAGAAAATTTGATAGCAATGCATTATATGGTTTCTAGAACTGTTATTGAATCAGCACTAGAGATTCCGAATTCTTTTGCCGTACTAAATAATTGAGTAATAATAAAAAAAGAAAATCAAT
The DNA here is from genome assembly GCA_034190945.1 of Octodonta nipae. Lineage (NCBI taxonomy): Eukaryota > Metazoa > Arthropoda > Insecta > Coleoptera > Chrysomelidae > Octodonta > Octodonta nipae. The sequence continues at coordinate 31,278,474 of CM067219.1, read as the reverse complement.
ATCAGTAGGAGCATAATCGTATGAAACCTTAGAAAATATTGTTTATAATATTTAATTATTTATTACTTTTTGAATTAAATTTGTTATCAGCTAGATCTTAATGTTAGTTAGTATTCATTTTTGTTGCTCGATTCTGTGGTATATGATATTAGTGATAATTTTTGGTCTTCAGTTAATGGACTTATGGTTTGGTATTTGTTATACAGTCATCTATTGTTTTCTTTTTGGGATTGAAATCATTAACATTTTTTTGAAATTGCATGATACCGTATTCGTCTCGTACATCTAACAAATACATTCATATATTATCTTGTGGGTTTCGTGATTTAATTTTTGATTGCTTTATTATTCTTTAACGTTTCTACCGGTTTTTTATATTGTAACCACCATCTTCGCTAAAATGTTTTTCATTCTCTAAGTACCCCCTTCGTCGTTTGCATCCTCATTTCTTTCTAGGAGAATCTTCCCTTGTTCGTCCTTTACCCCTTTCGTTTGTTCCTCTTGGGTCCCTTAAAAATTGTTTTATTATATGGTAGGCCACATCGATTTTGCTCTGGGGCAGTCTATTTCTTCAATATCTAGTTATTTCGCTTTGACTGATTCTTTATTTATCCTGTTTATTAGATTTCAGTATTTTAGTCTTCTTTCTTCGGTTTAAATTTCTTTCGGTTCCTTATGTGGACAAGTTATTTTAATATCCAGGGTTTTCTTGTCTCCTTAACTCTCTTTGCCATTCCCTGATCTCTACTGTTACTATTTGTCTTTTGTATTTGGATTTGTTCTTTTGTGGATAGTACAGATTTACTTGATTTTTACGGGTAGTCAAATCCATTTCCCGGTGACTGGCTACCCATAAAACTTTCGGAATCATGGCAGTTGATTCCAAACCTCGTTTCTGGCGACAAGGCGGTGCCCGTTAAAAACTAGGGTAGGGTAGGGCCCCCACCCTCGAGTGCGACTTGTCAAAACTTTACACAAGTAGTTCGCTGGACACACTTTCCTTCGGGATTGTGGGCAAGGGAACGTGGCCGAGTTGTTAAGCCTTTAATACAAGTAGTTGTCAGACCTGCTTTCCTTCGGGAGAAGAAAGCCCTTTGCCAACCTCTTGCCTGTTACTCCTAAAATTGGGCCAAAGCGACCCGCAAGTCGAGGCGCCTACACTTTGAAAGCGGATGTCTATCTCGTCCAGAAAGTAAAAGAGGTAGACTCGTAGTCGAACGTGTCACCCATCGGCGTGGACTATCTTAAATGCCCTGGGGCGTTCGTAAGATACCAAATTGGAGAGAGCGAGTGGAGAGATAAGCCCCCGCTGGATGAGGGTAACGGTGGCTCTCGCACGGGCAATGGCAAAAACTAGATTGTACCCCTGGGTGGGGATGGTCGATCCTCGTCAGTCGGTCGTACGATGCATTCAACCTTGCAGCGTGGGAAGGTAGACGACGGCCGTTTGAGGTGTCGGACTGGGGGTCCCGTTCCTGGCGGGAATGACTAGTCTAGGATCCGAGGCAAAACCTAACTTAGTCCACACTTGCATCCGCAAAACCGTGCTTGTCTCGGTGGAGCCAAGCAGGTTCGCTAGCAGACCGGGAACATGGGGTTGATTTGGCCGAAAGGCGAGGTTTACACTATACCAGGCGCCTGCCACAGACTGCGTAAGATTTATTGCCGTGGTTTTATAGATAATGCTGTAACAGTGGCTAACACTCTAGTTTGTACACTCGAGCTTTGAGAGATTGGACGACCAAGCCAAACACCGCCGTGACTAGAATCTGGGGCCGTCGTTTGAGGTGTCGGGACAGCGACTTCAACCAAACTCTAAGCTGGTACTAGGATCCGAGTCGCTTGCGACCCGACGAGTTCTTGGGGTCTTGGTCAGTGAAAAGTCTGTTTCCTGACATTTTCCTTGTATATCCTCCTGTGTGATGTGGAAATAGTGTATTTGTTATAACAAAATTGTATCAGCCATTCCTCACTTTCATTTCTTCTCCCTAATCCATAATTCCCGTGGTTTCGTTCTACTACTAGTACTAGTTCTCTAGTCATTATTACTCCTACCCCTCCTTTCCATTATTTGCAGCTTAATATATCACTGTGTATACTCCACTCAATATATCTCCTTCTTGTGAACATCTAATTTTAGATTCAGTCAGTTACACTTCATTTTCTGTCTAACTTTCCAGATCTAGGTTTCAGATCTTCTTGAGCCTTTTTAGTTGTACTCACGCGGAGATCAGACTGGAAAACTATTTTAAAAATTTAGCTATCGAAGACGTCATCATTTCTAAAACACAAACAGTTAGTGTTGCTGACTTGTATTAACGCAGTGGTTTTCCCTTGCCTTGTACGTGATCTTCTCCGATTTTTGTTGTTTTTTGCAGTTTATGTCCGACTGAAGACATTTCTTCTTTCAATTTCTATTCTGTACATTCAAAATAAGGTTATAGTACTCTTAACTATGTGTAATTATTATAGAAATTGTCTTCCTTTCTCATTTGTAGACGTCACATTTTTTTATTTTACACATTTTACACTTCGATCTATTATTTAGTAATTGATCCCGTTGAACGTTGTATAATGATATATTGTTTTCGATTCATGAATGGACATAAATATCTCTCAAATGATTCGTCGCAATCGAGAGGACATATTGGTTGAATGGATATAATTCAGGCCTTTATAAACCTCATTACCTCATGTCAAATGAGTTTGACGGATTATAGGCCAGTAATCCCTTCCTGTCAAGGATTTAGGTGCTTGTCATCCTATCAATTCGGTAAATGTGAAATTTTACATTTTTAATATTGTTTCATTGCCCGCATTTTCAAAAGTTGTCGAAATTATATTCAGTTATAATGTGCATGAAGAAATTTGTTCTGAAACATATGTTATTTTTCCGTGTCATTTTTTAATACAAGATAATTTGACAAGTCATGATTGATTAGATTTTAAACGCTGAGATAATATACAATGGATCAACCGTTATATAAAATACATTAGTTTTTCTATTACAATTTTGAGGCACGCTCATATGAGAAACAGTTTTAATATAAAATATATTAAAGAATCATAGGTTGGTGTAGATGATCGTGTTAAACGCGTATAGCTATCTATCTCAAGAGTTTTTATTAAACTGATTTTTATTATGAGGCGATTTATCAGTTTTTTATTATAATTATGGTTTCTCTTTTTTTTTCTTGTATCGTTTGAGCTCGTCCTTTATTTCTCATACAGTTACCGTTATCTGGATTTTTTTAAAAGCTATTAATGTCTTACATACTTTTGGCACATTTTCGTCTATATGTAATTTTATCTGCTTTATACTCAATCTTGAATGCTGGACAACAGAGTTTGTAGTAAGCAAACCCATTTAGATTCCGAAGTCACCCTCTTATTCGTAAAATACCTTCGTAAATACCTTATACAGCAAATATGGTAATCGCTTTGTTTGGTTAATTAACCGACTTCCAAAAAGGAGGAGGTTATCAATTCGTCGCGTAATTTTTCGCTTTTTTTTGTATGTATGTTACCTTATTTCTTCTCCTGTGGTGCACCGTTTTGAATGAATATGGTCTTGTTTAATAGAGTATATATCCGGATTGGTGAAACTTCAAATTTTGGAAAAGAATTCTATTGATACAGTGTTAAAATTTGTGAATGAACACATGCGTGCATGGAAATCGACCAATATCCCTAATATTTTAGTCGATTTTTCGATAACTCCTTATGGATGTGTATAGTTTTTTAACGTTTAATCTATTGAGGAAGATCCTTAGGTGATCTCATATAATTTTCTGCGACGTGCAACTTGCAGTTTTGCAGAAAATCGCCGAAAATTCCAAAATTCTTATCAGAAATTTCATCGAAATGACATAACGGACATTTCCTCATAAATATTTTAATTCCAAGGTAATAGTGCGGTAACTTTAGGCACTGGAAGTTTTAATTGCGAATTTGAAAATTTTCTATGTACATCTCAAGCATATAAGTAGTAAAGCATAGTATTTTCGGCTCCTTAAATCAATGAGTACCAAGCTCGTTTTGTTTGTGTACCAGGCAAATACCTATTTAAATGCAAATTTTTCCATTTTGCGAAGACGGTGCATTTGGTTGTCACATTCTCCCGGCCTAATAGAAAATTCAGTGACAACACATGTCAAACTTTAAACTGCTATTTGGTGGGTTTATAGACAGGGTGTTTAGTTATAGCAAACAAAATCACAAAGTAAAGTGGTAGAAGGAGTTGCATTTATATGAAGATTGAAATATAGGGACGGCTAGAATGATAGGGGTCCGTAGGCAGCCGTATATACAGGATGGTTGGAATATAGGGTGGACTGGACGTTTGGATGGTATAAAATGTTGGAAAAAATGTGAAATTAAAATTATATAGGGTGATTAAAAAACTGTTATATGATGTGGATATAAGTAAATCATATACAGGATGGTTGAAATATATGCTGGAGTTTAATTATATTTATACAGTGTGATTAAAAAATTATTTCTTTTATAGCCCATAAGAAGTTGCATAATGCGTGGAGAGGAATTAATGTTACACAGGGCGATAATATAAAATGTTAAAAAGAAATAATTTATGGGGTAGCCCACAAGGAGTTATATACTATGGTTGAAATATAGGACGGATTTGACTCCGTAAATATTGGATGGATTTCTACACCGTCCTATACTTTTCAGAAGGCAGCTAACAAATTTATGCTTTTCCGTGGGCAGTCGTATGTACAGGATGGTTGGTACATAGGTTGCAGTGGAATTATTTATAGTTATACAAGGTTGTCAAAAAAGTTAAAAAAAGTTACATGGCGTAGTCCATAAGGCATAAATACATTTTGAGCTTATTAAGTCAACGCGTACTAGTACATTTTGTTCGTAAAGATTTACCTGTCAATTTAAATGAGAAAGTATCATTGTGTAATATTGAGGCTTTCAATGTTACCTGGTTCTGTCTATTAAGGTTATACATACAAAATAAAAAATAAAGAAGTGAAAACTACCTGAGTTCAAAAAAAAACTAACAAGTTGATTTGTAGTTGACAGCGTTTATGTCAAGTTTATAATCAGTTTACGTTACTAAACCTTTGAAATTAAATAGATATATAAATATAAGAATATTAAAATATAGTTTGTCTATACTTAAGTCAATCTGGTAGGGTTACAGTAGCATTCACAAGGAATAAAGATACAACGCGATGTAGGACAAGATATGTACTTTCGCTTCTACTTTGTTAAGAAAGAACCCCGCACTATTCTTATGGAAAATGCTTTGCCTTCATGGGTTTTCCGAGACACAGCCTCTCAAAAATGATTTTTTTACCATGGGGTCGTGGTGACTTGTGATCCACAAGTTCCGAACTATCAAATGGCAAAGTTTAAAAAAAATCACCTAGGTAAATCCATTTTCCATACGAATAGTTCGGGGTGCTTTGCGGCAGTGATACAAGTGCAGTTTTATTATGTTACTCAGAGCTGCCGCCTCAAAAATAAAGATAGGTATGATGACAGCTAGGACACACACAGATTTGCCAAAAAGTGTACAAAGGATTCAGCGTCTGAAAAAACATATAGATTACGTGGTATTATCTATTTATTAAGCTCTTCTACCAATTTTACCGGAAGTCTTTTTAGGCCGGTATTACATTGTCAAAGATCATTGATCAAATCTTTTATAAAAGATTTTATCAAATATATGATAGTTTTTTCACTAAATGACATGTTACACTACATCAAATATTCTATCAAATATTTTCTATTCAAAATGAGGAATATTAGTAATTATAAGATTGTTTGTGCCACTGGGGTGTATTTTTATGGTTACAGTTTGAGTCATTTTAAAAATCAAAAAGTATTGGACGCCTAGAAAGGTATAGTGTATCAGTAGTCGGCTGGATAAGCAAAACTTCATATTAGCAGTTTAACTTTAACCAAAATGTTAATTTTACGATTCTTATTGGATCAACTGTTGAAATTATTCCAAACGGTTTATTTGCAAGTCAGGCAGACATCTGCAAGGGTACAGGCGTAGGTGATACCGCGTAGAAGAATAGGAAAGGGACCGATAACTACCAACGGCCGGCAAACCGTCGCAGCAAGCAGCGACCCGGCACCTGAACTTATTAAAGAGGTGAGACTGAAGACGCACGAATAAGGCCACTTTACTGATGTTGATACTATAATTTGTTTTCAGAATGATACTTGTGGCATATTTTTCAATGTCTAAGTGCTCTTGGGAAATAACACCACAGTTTAAAGAAAACTGTATATTCCAAACGTGGTCTAAATCAGAGTCAATGGTTAAGAAACCGGATTAAAATTGTGTCGCAGACAACGGGGTCTGATCTAGAGCGTATGGAATATACAGCCTTTAAACGTGCAGCCTAGACATTATAAATGTCTTAAGCACTTTTTGGGAAATAACACAAGTCACGAAAATTACTGTATATTGCCAAATCATTCGAAGTCTAGGTCAGACCTCGTTGTCAATAGCTAAGGAACTATATAAAAAGGGACAATTCTAAGACGAAACGTTTGGAAATATACAACAATTTTCGTGACTCCCAATAAATGCTTGAAATTGAAAAATATGCCACAAATATCCTTCATTAACCGACCTCAAAAAGAAGGAGGTTCTCAATTCGTCTATATCTATGGTTTTTTTACGTTTGTTCACCGATTACTCGCAAACAGCTCAAGGAATTTCGACCATTTATACTGGATCCTGTTCCGGAGGATCGCGAAGTTGTCCCATATTTTTTTTCATTAACATAGAAATAGGGGAAAAACTACTTACAGATTTTCTTAGATAATATGCTTTGGTGGAGTCGCCCAATTATGAAAAATGTATTCGAAACATTGGATAAATTGAAAAGAAATTGAATTAGTTCTGTGATATTCCAAAGTTGTCCCATATTTGTACTTTTCTTAGAAAATTGGGAAAAACCCACTTCATACAAAGTATTCAATTGTAGCAAAAAAAATATTTCATGATTTTTAGTTAATTTTAATTTGAAGTCGGTTTTTGTTTTTTTTTAATGTATTAATATTTACTACTAAAGAACTACACAAATGACAAAAAAAATGTTTAGAGGGTCCACCTACACCATTTAGTCGAGTACAACACTCGCTTTATTATCTATATAGATATGTTATATGATGTATAGCTCACTATTTTTTAACAATACACAATAGTTCTTTCATTTTCGATATATGTGTTAACATTTAATTCTTCGTGTTTTCTTTAACAGTCTTTGTACGTGCACACAATGGTACGAAAAATTTCATTGTAGGCAATTAACCTCTTGTTTCTGTTTCATGTATAACATAATACAAAATCAACATTCTTCATACTCAGTAATAAAATTTTTGGTGTACAGTAAATTTCATTTTAATTAATTAACATACCAATTTTCTTTTATTATAGACGCGTGTAAAAGTGATCAAAGATATATCCCATAGAAATGTTTTGTCAAAGACTAGGTATTACACTACCAAATATATTTGACAAAAATGTTTTAGCAAATATATTCGATAAAACAGTTGATAATGTAACAGCGGCCTTACTATTAAAATAATTTACATCTATAACTTTGCTTTTAAAGTTTTCTTAGTTATTTCCAATAAACTGTTACTATAGTGATATTAATTTTATGTCATAAAACGCCTTCAATTTGCTCCAGACTGGTGTACAATTGTTTTTGTACCTTTTTTATTCTTCTTATTGGACTGGTCTTACAAACTAAGAAAAAATCTTAAGAGCGCTTAAAGATAAACAATTTCCTAGTCAAGCAAGTACACGTTTTCCTTTTTGAATAATATGTTATCTCAGTTATGTCGACATTGGCTGCTCAACAGCATTTCCAACTTTACGTTGTTTCTAAACCAAAAATGATAACACCATTTATTATTACACCTGAGATGATCTTTTAACGCAATATAACTTGACTCCTTCGGACTTAATATCCTTGTTTCTGCTACACTTCATCTGCTACTAAACGAGTAAATCATACCGAGATAAACCATAAAGATATCTACCAACAGTTGAGTTTTGAACCCTTGTTAGGCAATAAAGTGCACTCAACAAAACATCATCGACAAAACGCGCTACCTGACTGACGCAAGTTCACGTCGAACCGGAAGCCAACACGCCATTCGCATAACCATAACAATTTATTCACGATTATATCTCAATAGGTCCACAAGTGTTGCATCTCTCGAGTCAGGAGTATCCCGTCGAGACCTGAAGTAACTAACTACTTTCTTAGAACAACTAAGGACATACACGTGCGATTCGAATCAATTTATTTTATATACTTTTCAACAATCACGACTGAGCTGATGTAATTATGCTTTGTTTTCTTGCAGGTAATGTGATGCTGAATGTTGACATTGTACACTAAGAAAACAGCGCCTATTTGTAAGTGCAAATTATTTGTTTATGTATATAAGTAATGAGACTTTACAACCAAATAACGAGAATGCTTATTAAAAAGGTTTATTTTAAAAATTATTATACAATCGAATGCTCCCCTACAATATACTCCCCTCCCTTCGCCACACTGTTCTATTCGTTTTGTCCACTGGTCAAAGCAATGCTGGAAGTATTCTTTTGTAATATTTAGGAGCTCCGCCGATTTTCGTTTCACCTATTCCATCGATTCGAACCGGGACTTGATCTTCAGAAAGAAAAAAAAGTTATGGGTGCTAAATTAGGCGAGTAAGGCGCATGTTCGAGCACTAGAGTGCCTTTTGCGGTTTTACACGTTACGGGCACGTGCTTTGTCCTGGTGCAAGATCTCCGACTTGTTTGACCACAACCCTGGACGTTTCTTCTAAACTCGTTCTCGCAGTGTTTCCAAAAGTACTTACATAGTAAGTTTCGTTTACAGTTTAACCCTCTGGAACTGATTTAGTAGTAACGATGCCGTTGATGTGGAAAAATAAAACGATTAACACGACTTTAAATTTTGAATTCGACATCCTTGCTTTTTTCATTCTTGGCGATGCACGAGTTTTCCAGAGCATGGATTGCCGCTTAGTTTCAACATCGTATTGGAATATCCAGGTTTCATCGCAATTCATGATGTTTTCCTCTCAAGAAAATCTTAGCAGATCTGTTCGCGGGCGGGTTGCTGGTCAAAGGTCATTTTTTTGGGAACCAGCACAAATTCGTCATGTCAAATTTTTTTGACCGTTTCTTTATGGGCGCTTAGAATCTCAGCAATTAACTGAATGCTCATAGGTCTCTGCGAACAATTTCATTGATTTTTATCCCTATTGGACGTATGTCTACCTTGGTGTTCTCTCGGCCTCCAACAAAATTCTTATGCGATTTGTATCTACTTGCACGAGATAGAGAATGTTCAGCATAGGCCTCTTTCAACAATCTATAGTTGAACTCAGTCGGAGTTTTCTTATTCTAACGAGAAATTTCCATTGATCCGGTCCTCGTGTTTTTCGTAACACTAGGAAAAATAGTTTCTAACCTCTATAGAAAATTCATAATGAAAGAAAAAACAGATTTTAACTTAGTTTAAATCACTTTTATTTTCACTTTCCTGTGACTAGCTTCTGTAAGAGGCTGTCATTATCAAACTAGAGCGAACTGATGAATTTTCATCATGGGGTTCATATTCATAACTTAATACTCACTGAGAAAGGCATTGAATCACTAGTATTGAGATTTATTTCAATATTTAAGGAACAACAAGAGCTGGTGCTCTAAAGATTTATTAATATAGATAGGACGAAACAAGCTGTGAAAACGAACTTGATGCGGATAAAAATCTGAAAAGCGTTGTAAATTTGTCATCAAATCAGAATAAGCTTTGTATGCGTGTCCGCACCAGCCCCGTATGGAACTGCCAGCTAGAAAACTGTATGGCCAAGCTCTAGAAAACAAATAAGAGGGAGAGATTAACTCGAAAAGAGGATGAAACAATCGCAAGAAATTTTATGTACGTCTTCTTTGAACCATGGCTAAGAGTGTTGTAGTAATGCTTGACAAATTCCCGGCGCCAGGCCCCGCGTCATACAAGAGAGAATGTGGTGAAAACTCTGCTCTAAAATCGTGAAAATATCTGCGTGAAATGTTATGTACGTTTTCTCTCACAGTTGCTGGAAATATTGTTGGCGCAAATCCTACGTAAAACAAGTGAGAATTTTGTAACAAAACAACTGCGTGAAATTTAACTTATGCCTTTCCTGAAATACAGCATTGCAGTAGCCCTAGAAAATTTTTCGGCACTAAACCTTTCGTTATACACATGGGAATATCTTAGAAAATTACCTCGCATAACGTGATCAAGAATTCACCTAAATTTTTATACATATTTCCTGGTCCATAGCTAGCTAACAGTATCGTAGCAATGCTAGACCAATTTTCGACGAGATCTCCTGTGATGCAATGTCTCTATAGAACATAGTCTCCAATATTACTGTTATTGCTTAATCAATGACATACAGCAGATATCAGACATTCTAACATCTGATATCGAAATTTTCGTTGTCGGTACAATCGCTAATAAATGCAATCTCTATATTATAAATATTTTAAGCGAGCTATTTCAGATTTGAAAACAATATCATAATACATGGACAGTATCTGAGAAAGTATATTTTTTGTGTTCAATTGTTACTACGCTCTTAGTTACATTCTAAATAAGACGTGCAAGAAATTTCGCTGTGAGGTCTTGTCACGTTTAACAAAAACATATTTTCATACATTTTCTGTTGTGCCATGAGGCTCTTAGATAAGGTCCATTGAAAAGGTATACAAAGTTCCACAGGGATGTTGTATTCTCTCCAATTTCGAACAAAGATCTTTGAAAACGGTCCCATCTGTGACCGATAGTTAAAGATTATTATGATATATATTTACCACAGTATAGTTGGCAAACGCAAGTGATCGGAATATGCGTTCTACCCCTAGTATACAAACATTGTACTTCAGCTACTTATAAGTTCGTAGTATCGTTATTTAGATGGTTTGCTAACTGACCCGTTAAAAATGGTGGTAACTGTAATTCTACCAATTCCACTTTTCCATACGGGCTGCACATCGCAGGTTTCCCATTTTCAAAATTCACTTATTTCCAATAGCAGCATTAACATGAAAATTGTAATATTAATTATCAGCCTAATGAATAAGATTTAAATCAAATTCCAATGTTCGTCTGGATCGATCACTGCTTTTTCCCATGGTTTCTTTCGTTCTTATTTCTACTCTTGTGTTTTTGCAGTTGAACTATCAGAATTAATTAATTGTTGAACCTGTCCCTATTTCGTTAACTCTTTAATAGTTACTATATACAGACTTGCCCCGATCCATTGCGAGGTCTTAAAATGAATCCAACTAATCTTCTTAGACTATTTGAGTACCTTGTTTTAAACCGTTTTAAACAGGTATCAAATTCACGGTTTCTATTTCTCTTTCTTTGAAAGACCCTTCAAGTCCATTTCCTTTAGATTTAAAGTTTCTCTTTAGTTTTCCAGTGTAGCTGGCGCGTGTTTTGCCAAACATATAGCGAACATTCCAGCAGATTTTTCGAATATTGTCAATTACTTCATATTGGCAACAAAATTGTGCATTTCCATCGAAGGTCGACAGTCATATCCTCAAAATTTCGGATATAAAATCATTTTTTAAATTCACAAATAGTTGTTTTCTTTTTTTTTAATTGAACATACTGTATGAGTTAAAATTGTATTCGGGCAGTAAGCTTTATGATTAAGTAAATTTAATTTTTTAATATATATGAGTGATTTATAAAAAATCTTTATTTGCAAAAATGAGATTAATTCAAGTTAGTTGTTCACACTACATGTATATTTAACCAGTCCTCTATGAAATGATGTTTTTATATACTACAAAACTATTTATTTATATTTGTTCCTAAATTTTATAAACACTCATAGATATATAATTTCAACGAGACCGTCAATGTAAACTGCCATATTCTTTCCCAACTGTGTAACCATACCGTTTCACACGTATCTTATCTGTGTCACTACAATTATAGATTTCCGTTGATTAAAAGTATTAAGTATTATTAATATCGGAAAGTATTACATAATATTTTTAAATAACTATTTTATAAATTGGAATCGTGTTCACTTCTAGTTTAGAAAATTATATGGTTTACTGTAAATTATAATTTTGGTTGTAATTCAAAGAGACATATCTAGGGTACATAGAATACTACAAATTTATTGCTCTTGCTGCGCTACTCTACCCAAAGAATAGAATGTATATGTTTGTTAATACATATATATATATATATATATATATATATATATATATATATATATATATATATATAGGGTCGAAGTTTTTTCCGGTGTACATCCGTTCGTCTGCTTAACGTTTCGCCAAAATCTTATCTTATCAAAAATTATTTAACTTTTGAAACCGGAAGCTAAAACGGTGCAGTACAATGTATAGTTCCAATTAATGTGGTTCCGTCCTAAATGTGCACATACGTCACGGCCGGAATTTTTATATCGAACTTTATTCCTCGAGTGTCGGGGCGAATCTCTCCGTCGAACCATTTGACGACGAAATATGTGGTTTGTCAACAAATATATATAGTACAGGAAAATAAGGAAAATAATAGGAATTTAAAGATTTCAGCATCAATTCCCGTTAATAAACAAATAATACATTCAGTCTAATGCAGTTGAGAATCCAACTTATATAACCCGCAAAATCACAAAATACTTGTTTGCTAAATAAACACATAGATAAAACATCAGGTTTTCGTGCAGTTTTGTCCAAGTCCTGATCTGGAATGGAATGGAATTAGCTTGATATACACTTCTGACTCCTGGTCTTTATGGTTGGACCCCCATGAATACATGACCATATAGAAGGAATACTACTTCAAGGTTTGACTCATTTGAGCTTCTCTTTTTGTTATTTAGCTTTTTAGGCACCCACAAGTGGTTCATGTTATTATATTATACCATAGATTAGGTTAACAGATCTATTAGGAAGTTCTTTGACATGATCAGTTTCTTTATATTACTTGCTGTAGATTGAGCACCTGGTTGTCCGATGGAAAAGTTACTAATGAATTGAATACAGATGATATTTTTATCTCTTATGCATTTCCAGTAACAACTCAATATCATTTCGAAAGAGAACTGTTCATTATCCCAAATCGTTTCGCCAAGTTTCCAATCTTTCAGGCTAACATAATCCTGGAGACCAATATCATCACAACGCGATATTCTACGATCTTACCAACTTTGAAACTATTTCTCCTATTGAGTTTGTCTGAAACAAAAAATCCGTGTGGTCTAAGTGAATTTATGAAGCAGTGCATCTCAGAACCCTCGGCCATTTCTCAATTATTCTATGAAAATACAAAGCAACCTGGTAAAAAATTCTATATAGCCTACAAATTTTTGACATATTAAGCAAAGCATTTATTTCTCATTTTTCAAATTCAATAATTTTCTCTTTTTTCTTGCTAAAACATTATTTTTATTTAAAAAAATTTCATACCCTAGTACACCAAATTTAATTTAGTGCAAATTAGATGTAATAAGTATCCCTACAATACTATACAACAGAGTTCAATTAATACTCCTTAATCTGATAACCACTAGAGATAAATAGAAACATCGAATTAGCATTTATGACATTCGGATATAACTCCATCATCTTCAGTCTAGACTGCACATCCGCTGCAAGCTAATTATTAAATGAGTTGTCAATCAATGTATGGATAACATTAAGTGATCCATGTCAAAAAGGGCGGATTGCACAAGAAAAAATCAAAACCTACAGGAGTAGATATAAAGTGATTTATCTATTTATTTACTAGTATACATTTTTTTTTACTATATGATTTCATACTTTATAAAAGAAAGGTGAAATCACACAGGAATATTATGATGGAACAACCTATATTCTTTAGATATAAGGGGCAGCCAAAAATAATAGTAGTTCGTTACATTGACTTAAAAAAAATAATTATTTATTTGGTTTGATTTAGTACGTTGAGTGAATTTTTTTTCAATGATTCTTTTTCAATGATAATATTTTTACGTTATTAGGTAACAAATTGAAATTATTAATAATTGTTTTAATCACTCATTTCTCTCTTAAATTTAAGTAATCTTATATACCTGGAACTTCTGTTCTTTTTGACTAAATATTTCGTCTTTACTTATAAACTCAAAGTTGTGTACGCTTACACCAAACCTTTCTTTTTTCAACAGCTTACCTATATACATATATATATATATATATATATATATATATATATATATATATACACATAAAATATATACATATTTTAATAATAAAACATATTCGTAACTCAAAAAAAAAAATTTTAATTTCATTACTTAGATAAAACCCGAGATTCTATTCTTTCATATTTCATGGTTGAACACCTACAGAATTTTCATACGGAAGCATTCATTCAACGAAGTAAAGATATTATTTATGCGCATTATAAAATATTCTGTGGACCGCTTCACTTTTCCCCGAAAATAATCGGTAGTTAGTAGTGGACTATTCACGTCACGTATGTACACATTAACTATGAAAGGAAACGAGAGGAGATCTAAGTGCTATTGTGCATTGGGAAATATAAGAATTTATTTAATTCTTTATTTTTAATCACAAAATTCTATTGTCATTTGGATTTTCTCACCCCTTTTCTGTAACAGTTAAATAATTTAATCTAAAATTCTATAAAAGGAGGATTTGGTCAATAAATTATTTTGAAATAAATATGGTATGGAAGACAAAAGATATATAAATAAAATGTCTATAAAAAAATGTTTAATAATGAACCGCCATAAAATATTTTCAGATAATTGGATCTAGACCACTACACAGCTCTAACATAATCAAATACATGCCTAGCTAAACTATTCTATTATGGTATGCCGTACTTTTATTTTCCAATACAAAATGTTGAATACAATTTGACAGGTGTGTTTGTGGTGGCAAACTATTTCAATTCCTACATAACCTAAAAGTACAATAACTAATGAGGTAATTCAAATTAAATTAAGGTTCAATACTCTGGTGTATTATAAGGAACTTTTCTAAGTCTAAACATAGAGTCAACATCCAATCTGTTCAAGAATACATTGAGATATTTAAAAACAAAGAGGTCTATAGAGAACTGCTGATACTGAATATGTTTAGCATGTTTAATGTCAGGATGAAGTCGCGATGATAACGGGGCATGAGGTATCGACTTTTGAACAAAATGTGATACAAAACGATGTTGGATGGATAAAACGATTTTAATACGACGTGTATAAAAAGACCAAATTCGGTAACAATAATTTGTGGCTAAAATTTTCAAAAGCAGAAGTAGTGCTACCACGTTCGAGGACTCAGTATTGTTTCGGGAAATAAATCCTAGCATGTTGTGAGCTTAACTGTATTGGATAAACGTAAACCTGTGATAATTACTTACTTTTGGCACGCTGGCCCATGTAATGAGCTTGGATTAATTATACACTACGGTACAAGGGAAAAAGTTTCTAATCTTTTAGGAATGCTAAAACTGAATGTAAACGGGTTAACATGAGTGCACCCCAAAGTTTGACATATGGTACTATACATTATTAATTCTACATATATTGTACTTGTACCGATATGGAAAGAAACTGAAATAAAACTAAAAGTTTGCTGCGCTGTACAAAATATGATTGAACCAAAAGTTAGTCATAAACTATTGAATACACTTGTACATAGCAAATAATTTAGATAAGTAATTTTATTGCATCAAATGGGATAAGGAAATTTAGTGTATTCTATAAGTTGTCTAAACTACTAAAACAGAATTATTAAGAATAAAATATGGTATATTCAAATATTATGAAATATTAGCATGGTCTGGTGGATATTATAATAACTGGAAAATAGTTATAGTACGTTCTGAAGAAACTAACTATTAAAAAGTTCTTATAATATTCTTTATTGCCATAAATCAATAACAGACATAGCAACGTCAAATTACAGCAGATATATTATCTAAAGTTACAGTACGTACACAAAAAAGAAAGACAAATAAAGTAGAAAGAACACCATCGGAACAAAAGAACAAATCCAATCATTATGACTTGAAGTATAAATTATATCACTCATTCACTTTTATTTCCATTTTTACAATCAACCTTAAATTACCCATTCTTCAAAATTATAATAACTTTTCTCTATTAAGTATACAATGACAGAACTTCTGAATTTTTTAATATTATGAATTTTGGATATCTGATTTGGTAGTGACCTAAACGCTTTTATCGCTCTATAGTGACTACTCTTTTCAAAAAATGCTGACCTGTGTCCTGGAATTCTGAGTTCCCCTGCTTGTCTTGTCTGCATATGCATCTCTCCTGTGTAAACGTCGGCATTAGTAGTAAACAGAAGCGGTTGTTTTTTAACCAATAAAACCAGCTGCAGAAATTACAGTGAGGGTACTGTTAATAATCCCTGTTCTTTAAAATGTAGCCGGCATGAAGTATTATATTTCAACCCCAGCATGCACCGGATTATTTTTTTTTGCCAGGTAAATATTTTGATTGCAGTGGAACTTGAACCCCAAGCAGACATACCATATGTAATTATACTCTGTATGTGAGCAAAATAATAAACTTTTAATGAAGTCACAGACATTTGCTGCCTAAGGTATCTCAAAAGACCACAGATAGAAGCTAGTTTCGAGGCTAATTTATTAACATGTTCATTCCAGCACAACCTGGAATCAATTTGTAGACCGGGAAACTTTATTGACGACAATTCAGGTATTGACTTATTGTTTAGTTTTACATAAGGAGATTCAAGGTAAGTTCTATTCACAGTGAAACTAAGGAGACCCGTTTTAGAGTAGTTTAATTGTAATAAGTTTTCATCACACCAATGCTTCATTTTACCAGCTATACTAGTGGAATATTGGCCCACTTTTCTCATATCTGTATGAACCACAATGACTGATGTGTCATCAGCAAATTGAAATTCTCTACTATACTGAGTAGACAGCGATGAAGAAAGAGAATTTACATATAATAGAAAAAGCAGTGGACCCAATATTGATCCTTGTGGCACCCCTTGCTGAATCAGGATTTTCTCTGAATAGTATGATGACCCATTATTAATTAGGTTTACCATTTGATAGCGACTTGTAAGATATGACTTCAGTATTTCCAGACACACACCTCTTATTCCATAGTCTTCCAATTTTTCCAACAACAGCTTATGGTTAACCATATCAAAAGCCTTTGTCAAATCAAAATATAAACCTACAGGTATATTTTTGTTATCCAAATTTTCTGATATAAACGTCAATGCTTCGTATATAACTAAATCTGTTGATTTCCCCTTTTGAAACCCAAACTGGGTATCTGATAGAATTGTATTCGTGTTCAAATAGGAAATTATTCTGTTATAGATTGCCTTCTCAAATATCTTAGAAATACTTGGCAGAATTGAAATTGGCCTGTAGTTATTTATATTTACTTTTGTTCCTTTCTTATGTATTGGGATTACTTTTGCAATTTTTAGTTCATCTGGGAAGAAACCAGTACTCAAACATGCATTAATAATGTTAGACAAAGGTAAAGATATATACTTAGCTACTTTCTTAATAATAAATGATGGAATATTATCAACACCATAAGAAAATTTTGGTTGCAAGTCATTAATAATATTAAAAATTTCGTTATCTGTTGTCGGTATCCAAAAAATAGAATTCACAACTAGCTCCTGCTTTATATAGCCCTTATATTCAGAATTACTCAAGTTAAAGTGTGTCTTAAACAAATCTACTATTAAATTGGGATCCCTTACTGTCTTGTTATTGACCCTTAAGTTTATATCCTCCCCTTTCCTATTCTTGTTAGTTATTTTATTAAAAATACCCCACATTGATTTCGATTTATTTTTGGACTTTGCAATTATGTTATCATTTTGGACTTTCTTGTGATCGGATAGATATCTTTTATAAGCAGCTCTTTCTTTTCTAAATTTTTCAAGAATATTCTCACACTTGGTACTTAAATAAAGTTTATACCAATCATCAACTTGTTGTTTTAATCGTTTAATTTCAGGTGATACCCATGACTTTTGCTTATTGTTTAGAGTTTTACAATTCGATAATGGAAATGATATATCAAAGTGATAAAAAAGATTGTTATAAAAAATGTTAAATTTAGTTTCTACATCTTCTGCCAAATAAACCTTATCCCATTGTTCCAAATACAATTTTTGAGAAAATATAGATCAGCTGTAAAAAATCGTCTTTCTGTTGGTTATTGGTCGGATTTGTTTATGATTGCTAAATATTTCAACTAGCTGGCTAAAATGATCTGATATCACTGACTGGATTACTTTCATTTGTGAAATATCTTCTGAAATGTTAGTGAATACATTATCAAGAAGAGATCCCCGCCTTTAGGATTTGGTCTGGTAATTTCATTTATTCTAGGGTGTAAACCATAAGACACACAGATCTGTTCCAAGAGTAATTTATTCTCACTATTAACTAAAAAGTCTATATTAATGTCTTCGCAGATGATGACATATCTCCTATGCATCATAATATTTTCCAGAAGCTCTGTCATTTTAGATAGAAATACATCAACATTTCCCCTTGGTGATCTATATAAACATACAACTACAAAATTAAATTCTTGCAAGTAAATATTTGCACAACAATATTCAAAGTCTTTCTCAACTTGAACAATACAAGGATCAATTTTATCAAATTTAATGTCATTTTTTACAAAAATGGCAGTTCCCCCCCCAACATTTTCCTTACAATAGTAATTAGCCAATATCAAACCCTGAAAATATATCTGCCTAATATCATTTTCTTTACAGAAATGCTCAGATGTGCAAAAAATATCAACATCCAGATCCCTTAATAATACATCAGTCATTAAATATTTAGCCCTAATACTGTTTAAATTTAAATGTAGTAAGCGAGTAGTATCCTTTGAAGGCATGAGTTGATGACTATTATTATTTATCTGTTCAATAGTTTGTAGTTGCTATTGTGTTTTTGTTTTATTAGCCTCCAAATGAACCATACGCTTATAGCACGCACAACTTTGATCAGTTACCTGGTGATCTTCATTTAGGGATTCCTTAAATTTTTTGTTTGCTTCAAAACAATTGATACATTAAAAAAACTGAGATTTGCATTCACTTGTCCTATGAGAACCAGCACATTTAAAACAAGTATCACTATTTTCACATTTGGAAGCGATATGACCATATCTTCCACACTTGAAGCACTTTATTACTGAGAAAAATTCTTGGACTAAATATCTCCTCCAACCTATATTTAATCTTCCCTCATTACAATTTTTTTCTTTTAATTCAACATTTTTTACAACCAGTATTATATTCCCATAATTTCTCCTTTCAGCCTGTTTATATTTTTTTACGACCATAAATTCTTCCGAATTTAATTCGTTTTGCTCTTTTAGACAATCTAAAATGAGTTGATCAGGGCAATTTACATACTCTTCTACTTCTCTAATTACGATTTTAGGATTTTTTAATAATCCCTCCTCTACTTTATAATTATTTAGCTTATTTTCAACTTTTTCTTTAATTTTATCCTTCGTTTTCTTGTTACCACAGCTGATTACAACAGCACCCCCCTTGGTGTCTTTAATATTTACTACCACAATAGCTAGTTCCTTCGGATCAATTATTTGCTTCAACTCACTTCTGGTCTTGCTGCTAACTTGACTCTCTATTGGCTTGACAACCAATACATCAGTAGTTCTATTCTTTGTCTGAACAACGTTTGAGTAAGACATTTTATTTAGTGTTATCGATTGCATCCCATTATCCAACTGCTGCACAATCTCCCTTTTACTCTGTAGTAAGTTATTTCTCATTTCCTCCTGTATATTTTGTAGACCTCTAGAATATTCAGAGCTATTATCCAACCTTAATAATTGTACCTCAGAAGTTATTTTATCCACAATAAATTTTTTATGAACTTCAAATTTAGTGTGCAGTTCCTTTTGTATGTTCTTCAGTTCTGCTGAAAAGTTTTTTAGCAATTCATTGTTAAGCTTTTCATACATTGCCTTCATGTGCTCAAGAATTATTTCATCCACATTTTTTGACATTTTTCCTTCTCTACATTGGAGACACTTGAATATAAGTGTCCTTTTCTGAATTTGCATACATCTTATTTCCGAAGCATTCAGAGTTGAACACTCTCCACAAAAATATCCTCTACAAGCGTCACACGAAATCACAGGATTTTTACTGTCCTTTAGAGTAGATTTTATTTTACACTTTATGCATTCTACTTCTGCCATTTTTATTTAACTAAAATTCTAACTATCTCCACCACTGGTGATCAACACAAAAACGTCCTGGACTATAAACACCCAAAAAACAGTCTTCTTTCCGGCAGAATATAGGTTAATTTGTTTATTTATCGGTTTTTCGATATATAGAATAATTAATCAACAAACTTATTTCACAGTTTTGTAGTAGATTCTTCAGGTAATATACTGACACTAAACTCAATAATTTTTCAATGATAGTATAGTACACTTTTTTCGGTTATTCAGCTAACATCTCGCACGCTCGACGTAGGGTTGCACTTATTCTTATTATTTATAAAAATCCAATTAACGCCAAACAACTCTTGTCCATGTAATTTGTGACTGAATGTTATCATGATCTAAAAACTAAATGGGAAAACCTTTGGTGACTCACAGACGTATAAACACAAAGTTTTGTACCTTAACAACAAACCTTTCTTTTTTCACTCAACACACGTTTCAACAGCGAAGCTGTCATCATAAGCTGTTGAAAAAATAAAGGTTTGGTGTAAGCGTACACAACTTTGAGTTTATAAGTAAAGACGAAATATTTAGTCAAAAAGCACAGAAGTTCCAGGTATATAAGATTACTTAAATTTAAGAGAAAAATAGTGATTAAAACAATTATTAACGTAACGAATATGTTTTATTATTAATATATATATATATATATATATATATATATATATATATATATATATATATATGGTGTTTCAATAAGATTTCAATAAAACGTTTGGAGTTGTGTATGGAACAACCTATCTTGTAAAAGGCCTTAATAACACATGCCTAATCTGTACGCAAAATTTGTAATAACATTTTTGTATATATGTGGCGGTTTTTTATTGATGCAAAGCCTACTTTCGGCGTTCAATTCATCGGTGCCTGCGACGTGTTTGTATAAACCCGTGGCATCAGATAACCCCACAGACAATTCTGCTCACTAAAACTGGAAATAACAAGAATAAGAGCAAACTCGTGCAAGACAGTTAATGTTTCACGACCGGTATGGGATGGGGCACCGTCTTAAGACCACATGTCGTTAAGAATTATTTATATCTTCTAATTGAGACGCAAAAACTTATAATACGATAATTTTCGCTATTTACCGGTAAAACAATACCTTCCTCATTTTCAAAGAAATACCGTCCAATAATTCCTCTAGACCACAATCCACACCAAACAGTAACACGTTTTGGATGGATGGCTTTTTATGAAGCTTTCTTGGATTTAATAAGCCCCAAATGTGCCGACTAACGAAACCATCGAGGAGAAAATGGACCTCAACACTGAAACTGAAACAGAAATTTTTGAATTATTTTCATAGTAGATGAATTAGAAACGTTCTGTCCATCCACTAATGTACGCTTTTTACGGATAGTGGCAATAAAATTTTTATCCGTTAGTTTTTGGCGGATCTTTTAAGGATCTTTTCCAATATTAATTTTTAATTCATAGATAAAATGTTATATATAGGTGATTAGGTAACAATGAAAAACTGTTAAATTCCATTCAGATTATTTTATTTTGAAAAATCGTATTTCGCACCTTCATATTGCAAACATTTATCGTAGTGAAATGAGTACCATACCGATAGTACATACCTCAAAGGTACTAAATCAACTATCTTTATAATGAGATCTATGTCACATCTTGGTAATAAGCTTATTAAAATGATGATATATTTAAAGTTTTGGTAAAATATTAAAATATTATTTAAAATATCTTTATGAGATAAATTGGCTTAAAGCTTCGTGTTAAGCTTAATTAAGTAATGAAATTTTTAGGTATTATAGATCAGTTTTAAAATGAGAAAAAAAACTTACATATTCGTAATATTTCAAATTCTAATTAAGTCAATTAATACTTCGTGACACATAAAGTGTTGAAATTAGATTCAAAACACAGTGACAATTAGATAAACTTAAAAGTTAAATTAAAATTAAGTAATGGTAAATTGTATTTCGAAAGATCAACTTGGCAGCTTTGTCCCCCAACAGACTTTTACAATGTGGCTCATAAACAATTCCTGCTGTACTAAAAATTTGCTCAATTGAAACGCTTGTAGCCGATGATGATAAATATGTACGAGCGATGTGACTGAGGCCTTCAAGTGACTACTTGACCAGTCTATGACTATCATACTTTAATATCTTTGGTTATGTGTGTTAACTCTTATAGAGGTTAATAACTATTGTCCATAACAGATTGTCTCTTTCCAAAGGTTTATGGGCAATATTTACCGCCACGTACTGTAAAAAAGTTAAGATCCGTATCCGTATCCGCGGATCTTGGGTCCAAATATCCGTATTCAGATCCGTTACCACGGATATACAATTTTTATGATCCGACACATCACTATTTCTTGGATACACAAATATTAAAATGGTAAATAGTGCTTTAAATTTCTAAAATCTCATGCCATCTGGCGACGAGGAGCTGTTAGAAGATAAAGAGAACCAGAAAGGCAACTTGCCTTCAACACAACAATGAAAAATCATAAAGGCACACCATATATATTGTTCTTGTTTTTGAGAAACTCAAACTGTTGTAAAGAAAAATAAAATAAAGGTTTTTTTTATATACAGTATTTGGCACAATTATATGTGACAATGTAGTTTAATGATGAATAAAAGTACCAGCAGTCTGGTATCTTGAATGGTACACATGCTACCCAGCGCCATCTAGTGAGTAACAATTTAAATCCTCAATAAGGGAACGTGTTTTTGGTATTGTGGGAATAGGAAGACTTTCTAATCTTACACCCTGGATTGCCAAACATGGCGGGCAATTCAAATCTTACGCTGTTGTTGAAACACCCGTTATCTATGTATGCCTCCAATATTATTTTTATTATTTCTCTTAATTTATTTACGGAATAAATGTTACTGCAACGAAAAACGAATTTTTATTCTTGTCCCCATGTAATGAGTTAACTAACAATTTCGGAGAAATACTTAAATTAACTAATGGAGGTTTTCCAGCTTTTTCAATATTTTACATGACATTACTACGGAAATTTGTTGTTTTTTTAGATATACAGGGTAACATAAAAGTTACAAACATCATATTTAATAGTCAACATGATTTCAAATGGACAGAACTTGAAAGGGTTGTCTTTAGATTTTATATGTGGCGCTTCTAAGGGTGATCAGAGAAGTATGTTGATTGTTTATCCCATTAACGTCATAAAGGAAAATCATCATCAACTATCCCGATATTGGGTTGTTCAAAAGGAGATGACAATTGTTAACCGACACCGTCACCGTCATTTAAAAGAATTAAGGCAGACTGTTTTAGTTTTCGTTTTTCCTTGTGTTTTCTTTGTGTAGTAATGTTTCATTATCAAATTGTACTTTATGGTCTAGGTCCAAAATTTTAGAATTCTCAAATTGGTGTGTCTTTATCACGGTGTGAGATATGCAGGTGGACCGACTCGTATAGAAAGCTGAGAAATTAACGAGCATTTCATTTAACAACCACCGATGGCGCCACCATAACTAACACGCGTACCATTTATTTGTTCAAAAGATTTAATAAAATGGAAAATAGCGTAAGAATTAAATCTGGGTTAGTTTCTTAGATACACACATATTATTAATATGGTAAATAGTGCTTTAAATTTGCACGATTTTTAAACTATAATCTAATACCTTACGCCATCTGGCGACCAGGGATTGTTAGAAGATAAAGAGAACAGAACGGTAACTTGACTTCCACACAACAATGAATAATAATAAGGGCAGACCATATATATTGGTCTTGTTTTTGAAAAACTCAAACTGCTATAAAGAAAAATAAAATAAGGATTTTTTGTACACAGTATTTGTTACAATTATGCCTGAAAATGTAGTTTAATGATGAAGAAAAGTACCAGCAGACTGGTAATGATCTTGAATGGTATACATGCTACGCAGTGCCTTTTAATGACTAAAGATTTAAATCCTCTTTAAGGGAACATGTTGATGGTATTGTATATTGTATCTTATACCATGGTTTTTATGTAATTTTTATGTTCATTTATTTGTACATATAAAAGTCTAGATGTTTCACTAATGTAAAATTTATTACACTCGCAAGGAATTTTGTAAATACAATTTTTTGAGTTTTGATTTTGGTATAGTTTTTGTTATGAATATTGTTCTGACATTAAATCTGTTGTCTGTTCTCTTCAGTCTTTTTGACAGACTGTGTTTATATTTTGTATTTGTTACTGCAATGCATTTGTCTTAAGTTCAGTTTTATTTAGAGAAGCTTGGTTTCGATAATCATCAATACTAAACTCTTGAAGAATATCGGAAAGCGTTTATTTATTTATCGGTGTGCTAAAACTATTAGATCTCTGTAAAGTATGCGTCCGTGAACGAATAAAGATGGTTTACGGTTTATGCAACTGAATATGCTCAAAAAGAGGAATAGGACTCTGATTTTTAGGCTTGATTTACTGATCTTTCCTGTGGCTAAGCAGTCTAAAATGTATAAAGCTTAAAGTAACTTACTTACCTATCTTGAGGGACTTATAGTTAGTTGTCTATTACGAAGTCTTAGACAAGACCTTGATTGCCCCATTGTATTGAAAATCTTATACCATTTTTCTATATGAAGAACATAATTATTTCAAAGGTGTAAGTAAATCTATCTAGCGTATCATCTTCATTATAACGGTTCACTTTTTGTAGCGTGTAATGTAAATCGTTAACATCCTTTACACCGTCGTTAGTTCCAAGTGTTGTTCGTAATATCCAATTTCATGCATATTTCATAAGAAATTGGCACATTCAGTAAAATTTGCCATTAATTATATCGTTGAGTTGCAAATATTTTGGGGTACAGACATTTTCAGTTTTATTATAGCGGTAATGAAAGTAAAACTCGATTAATAACTGCCAGATTAATTGGAGTATTTAGTTTGGAACTGCAGGCTCCATAAGATCTATTTCGAGTCCTGTTTTTCTCGTGGCTTGCCATACTTGTTGAAAATTCATTATAATAATTAGTTATAATTATTAGTTTGCCATATATGTTATTCTGATCGAGTATTTTACACATGTTGCATGCTTACAGTATTCATGCTTCATTCATGTGTTCTTAGTATATCATTCTTAACTTGTCAGATTTTTTTTTGATTCTTCATTTCAAGATTAGAGTTTTTATGTGGTGTAACCTGAATTGCTTCTAAATTTTTGGTAATTGTAGTTGACTCATCTAATACGAAAGTATTATATTGCATTTTGATTACTAAATACTGTACATAAAATGTTCGCCAATTAGTGAAGTAGATTAGAATGTTGGTGACTAATCAATTGTTTCAATATTAACTTTAGCTTACGTTCCGTAATTTCGGCATCATTGAAGAGATATACTACTATAAAAAACTTTATAGTTCATTGAAATAATATTTGAACATTTTAATTAGCAATAAGCTCAGTACTCAAATTATCTTTACCGTAAACGTAATTTCGCAATAGGATATCTACTCTCCTTGTATGAAATATATATCAACTTGAAATACTTCTGTATCTGATTTTTGTAAAATCCCAGAAATCGTATGTAACTTCTGATGTAAACATTCTGATATTAGATCGACTTATGTTTGTCTTAACCTTATCATTTTGTGTTTCTTTTTTTAAAAAAATAGTGGCCAGCAGGAAATGACATCTTATTTTTGGATAATTTCATGAGTTTTGTTACATGTATATTAACTTGCGACTTCTTAGAAATCCATTTAGAGTTTATGAAAAATCATTCGATTCGATCAGTCTAACAAATATGTGTGGTACATGGTTAAGAAATTTATGTGAAAACTAAATTTGGTATTTTTAACGGGTTTTTGAAATGATTTGTTATTGAAATAATTAAATTAAAATGAACAAGAACCGACTTAAAAAGCTCAAAATCCACATAACTAACCAGCAAAAATTTATATTTTTCGAAAGTCTGTGTTAAGTTAAACAGCAGAGTACCAAGTTAGAACCTATAAATATACTTAATTATTTTCTGTTTAACTAGTGCCTAATAAGTAATTGCAGGCAGTTTTCAAATATAAGTAACTTTTTTATTTTTATGTAACATTAATATTTTTGGAGCAACCTTCGTTTAATGTTGAATAGAATAACATTTTTTCCAAATATTAATATATATTAAGTATTGAGACGAATTGAGAATTTTAATCTGTTTTCAAGTCATAACAATTTTCTATTTTATCAAAAATCAATTTCACTTTTAAGGAAATTTCATGACAACCCTCATATACAGTGTTGGGTTTAGGGTTTAGGGGAGGCTATCCGGCCCCATAGCCCCAAAGTGTCCACAATAGAAACCTTGAAAAACAAGTCTTTCAAATTCCGACGAGTATACACTATTAAACAAATTTTTAAGAAGATTAACTTTCTTTTCATTTAATTCCAAGTTATGTAGACATACTGTATATACAGTATACATTTTTCAGTTGGTTCCTAACATTTTCTTTAAATTTAATTTCAATCTATTTTAAGACAATTTTAGCCTATGTTTTGAACAACGACAATAGCTTTTATCTTGTACTATCGGCTTTGTTTTTTCTGATTTTCTAAAACACGGTAAAAATAATGTTCTAGAAAAAAAAATATAGGACCACTTTGGGATCATTCTTAACGGAACCCAATTTAAACAATCGAAATTAGTTGAGCTGGTTTTCATCGCCTGACACTTAAAAGCAGCATATAGTCAGTCGAATTGAGTACCTGTTTTTTCATAAGTCAATTAATAAAATATTCTACCCCAAGTATATAGAATTAAGTCCAGTAATTTGTTGTACCATAATATTAATTATATGATCAATTATGTAAAACATCTGTACATTTTTAATTGGTTGCCGATGATACAATATTGTGTTTTAGTCAGTGCCAATTAAGTTCTCCCTAGAATATACGAAATTGGTGCCAAAATATGACGAAAAAATGATTTCCATTTTAAGTTGCGGTTTAGGACCGCATAAACAGATAAACAATCAGAAACAGCCCAACCAAGTTTGTGGCTTGGCTCGTTAAAAAACTTTTGTAACTGAATAATTGTGCTTTCAAGGGATGTTTGCCTATTGATTCAATTTTTATAATTTCTACCCCTTAAGAGGGAGACCTCCACCCTTATTTTTTCAAAATGGAAAGGGTGGTATTGTGATACATATTTTCAGTGGGAATTAGATCCTCGTCATAATCCTTTAACGTTTCTTGATACATGGATTGGGAGGAGAAGTACTATCTTTCCGTTGATTTCTTATTGGCAACTCTGAAATCACAAATTTCTGCTCGCCTGTGTAATATATTATATTTTATAGCTCTAAAATGTAAATAATTTTATTTAAACACTTAACTGAGTTTTTACTAGAAACCATTAAATTCAATATTCAAATTGTGTTGTGCCTGAAAGCCACTACCACATCATGATGCTCATTACTAAATAAACATAGAACACTTTATTAATTAAACTCATGAAGACGACAGTGCATAGCAGGTGTGCTTTATAATATTACACTTCGTTAGTTACTCTCCATTCAAGGAGTTGAGATGTCACTGAACAAACTTGTTGGATAAAGTGGTCCTTAGTGACGATACATACATGAACTAATCGAATTTAGAGAAACACATAATAAATAAACTGGCTAACTCGTTATTTACATAGGAACTTACAGATATTTTTTACCCATTTTACATACATGCACATAAAATTGAAACGAATGAAATTATGGTCGAGGATTTACACTATTTCCTGTGTAGAAAGATATATTCTAATATAAGCAATTGTTATTGCTCTACTATCATCAGTTTTGGGATAGATTTGAGAAAACTTTGAGAAAAGCTACATGTACTAAAAAATTGGAATCTAACTAAATTTTTAAATATTGAAAAGTCCCAGACATTGAAGATTTCTTGCCAAATTATCGGCTATGTGTATTTATTAAATGATTTAGACACTGAAGAAAAACGTCCATCTACAGTAAAATTTTGTTTTTATTGTTCACAACACTCGGCTTCAAATATATTTTTGAAAATAATTGTATATATTCAGTTTCAGTGTTCATTCCACATTGAATATTATATATTTCTGAACTTGATTCTAGGACAGCATTTAACTCTCTTTAAGACTCTTTTATATTTGGGAACAAAAAAGTCACACGTCGCCAAATTTGTTGGATATGGATACTGAAACATCATGGCAAGATAAACTTTTTAGGATTTAATACTTCAAATGCAAGTCATCACACACTTATGTATTGTTTTTTCTTGTTAAATCGTATTTTAGTGCCAGATAAATAAAAAAAATTTCAACAGGCTCGAATCCCGAAGAGCTTCGGGCGGTCGAAGCCGAACTGAAAAAAGTATTCTGTTATTTTGCACACACTCTATCTTCCATTAAAAATAATCGATCTATTGTTTCAACCCATAGAAGACACTTTTATCCAGACTTTTCGGTTTTAGATGTTCTTCATTTGGTTTTAAATACATTGACACTGAAGCTTTTTCATGGCGATATTGTTATTTATACATAGTTTCTACCACACTAAACCAAATATTTAAGACTGTTCTTTCATAAAATTGGAAAGGAAAATGACCTGCTTGTTTTTACCTAAAGCCCTAGAGACAAGTATTCAAAAATAAAATTTTGTACAGTTTTGAGTTTGGATGATAAATAGCGGACTTTTGATGTCTTTGAATATTGGAACTTAAATGAAAAAATGTGTATTTTAGAATTTCAGTTAGATTTTTTTGAAATTCTTTATGGAATGTAAAGACATGTAAAAACATGCATGTCTTGCTTGTTATATATTTAATCATTTTTTAAAAGGTTTACAATGTGATAGACTAAATAGCGTCACGAATGTTATCATGTTTAATTATCTTAGGTTTATTGCGGTGGACTGTAACTTATCTCAAAAGAAAAAGTCAAGAGCCGTTAATTTTGGTGGACTGACAGGCTACATCAAATCTCCAAAAATTTGTTTTTCACGGAACATTTATATCGAGATAAGCCGTGTATCCAATCTGTGTTAATACATAATAAAATACATTTATATCATTGCGAATATTATTTTCAAGAAAATGACGCCTCACATCTAAACGCTACCAAACTGGGACTGCATGTAATTGTCGGTTGTGAATACCATGAGCAAATTTTTTGCCTGTAATGTCGCAGTTCTGTATGTTCACCAACCTACTTCTATCTATTTTTTCTTCAAATTTCGTGGTATGTTGGATGAATAACATAGAGTTGCGAACAGCATCTGGGAGACTATCTTAAAATCTCAAATACTATTGATAATATCTGGTACTTGGTATACTTTCAGTCTGATACTTGGTATACTGCTTCAACCTATAACATGTGCCTTAATGTATGCAAAGCTAAGAAAACAAAAAAAAGTTAAACAAACGGTTTGGATCTATAATCCATTTTAATAGTTACAAGGCGTTGAATCATTTAATGCTCCATTATTACTGATATGGTTTATAAGA
The DNA here is from genome assembly GCA_034190945.1 of Octodonta nipae. Classification (NCBI taxonomy): domain Eukaryota; kingdom Metazoa; phylum Arthropoda; class Insecta; order Coleoptera; family Chrysomelidae; genus Octodonta; species Octodonta nipae. The sequence goes on along the minus strand of CM067219.1, from coordinate 31,248,652 downwards.
GTATCAAATCTCGAGTTATTAAAATGGCGGCAAATTTCAATAAGAACGTTTAATTTTTGACGCTACTACAGCAAATTATTCTCGAAGACTTTCAAAAAAAACTGCCTTTTGTCATCTCGTTGAAAACATCGAGAAGCATGACAGAGAGACGGGGAGTATTCGATTGTGTTCGAGAAACAGGATAATTCTAACTGAACATTCGTTGCAATTTGTTTTTTTCGTGAAAAATGTTTGTACTTTTTGGTATGTATTATCATACATTTTGTGAAATTCTAATTACCGGGTCAAAACTGCCCCTTTACTCTTTATATTATTGTTTTTAGGGTTCCGTATATACAATATACGGATATCGTTGCGCGAACTTTACAGTAAAAATAAGGAGAAACCATTAATATTAATTTTGGGGGGCAAATTATATAATTAAATGAAAATTAAAAAATAATCAAGAAAATTATCAAATGAAAGGTCCCATTCTGAGGAACACAAATATATTTTTTTCATATTAAAAAAAATAATTAAAAAAATATTAACGAAAATATACCAAAATTTACGTAAAGTTTTGAAATAAAAAACGGAGGTATAGGATCTGACCTGAAGTTTACTGGAAAAATAAGGAGAAACCTCTACATTTAATTTTGGGGGGCAAATTGGAGAATTAAATGGAAAATATAAAATTAAAATTGTTTCTAACCCATCACGTTATATATTATATATTATTATATATTATGAGGAAAGCAAATATATTTCTTCCATATTTTTAAAATAAATTAATTAAAAGATATTAACAAAAATATAAAAAAATTGACCCATTTCCCCCCTTATCTCCAAAACCATAAGCTGTAAAATTTTGAAAAAAATACAGGTAGAGCGCCTCACCTGAACTTTACTGGAAAAATAAGGAGAAGCCCCTAATAATTATGTTGGGGAAGCAAATAAAATAAAAAATTATAATTGTTTCTAACGGATCAAGTAATATATCAAATCAAAAATTATGACGAAAATACTAATATATATTTTTATTTTTTTAAATAAATATTTTAAAATATATTTAAAAAATTACCCATTCCCCCTTTTATTCCTCAAACTACAAGACATACTTTTTTTTGTTTACAGTAAAAATACGAAGAAATCCCTAATATTAATATTGGGGGCCAGATTATAGAATTAAACGGAAAATAAAAAATATTTTTAACGCATCATGCAATACATCAAATGAAAGGGTTTACTATGAGGAATACAAATACATATTTTTCATATTTTTAAAATTAATTGTTTACAAGATGTTAACATAATGATATAAAAAATTGTCATTTCTAGCTTTATATCCGAAACCATACTACCTAAAATTTTGACAATAATTAGGGGTACTGGTGCTCACTTGAAATTTATAAGAAAAATGGTTAGAAAACCCCCATAGTAATTTTAGGGACAAATTATACAATTAAGTGGAAAATAAAAATTCAGGTTTCAAACGCATCATATCAGATAAAAGGCGCATTATGTGAATTACAAATATATCATATATTTAAATCATTTGTTTAAAAGATATTAACAAAAATATTAAACATCGACTTAATTCCCACATTAGAAACTACACTATTTAAATTTTGAAATATTTATTTTATTTGTATTTTTAAATAATTTGAATAATATATTTAATAATTTATAATTTAAAACTTGACTCATTTTGCCCTATATCTTCCAATCTGCAGAGCCTCAAAATTGAAACAGTACATTATGAAAGGCTTCCTTGGAAGTTTATTAGTAAAATAAAACTTTAATGTAAATTTTTGGTGCCCAAATTAGAGAATTAAATACATATGGAATCTTATAAAAATCAAGCGAATCCTGAAGCAGATAAAATAAAAAGTCTATGTGTGGAAAATGAAAATGTATATTTTTTATAAATTTAAAACGCTTCCTTTAAAAGATATTAAGGCAAATACATGAAAATGCACTCATTCCCTGCTTATCTGAAACTGGAATATTAGAATCTTGAAGGTGGTACGGAACCCTTAGTATGCGAGTCCAACTCGCACTTGACCAAATTAATTATTGTAGCAACATCACCCGTCCCTTTGAATTCAATTAAATTAACACACAGATTTTTGGACCCAATATACTATAAATAAACTGCTACATTTATCTGTAAACACACAAAAACGAATGAAAACTATTTCTATAGAAGACATCTACAAATAAACAATTAAATTATGTTCTACACCCTACAGGAAACGCTCGTTTAAATTAAATGTAATTATATTCAATGAATGAAGACAAACATTTCATTCCCAGGTGACTTCATACGCAAACTTAGTCACATTTGGGAACACAAGTCAGCGTTATAGGTGTATCGTGCGTCGGATTTGGCCTGAGGGATTGCTAGTAGTGAAGAAAGCATAATTTGAAACCAAAAAAAAAAAAATCAAAGACCATTGACTGCCAAGTTGTTCTACACTAGAACAATAAAATATCCCACATAACGCAAATAATTAACCACACAAAATGCAGGAATTAATGGCCCCTCCTTCTTACACGTATGACCTATGTCTAAATGAGTTTCATATGGTTACAAAAATCAAACATCAGTTGCGTCGTCATCGTTTTTCATTGTCAACGCCTCTACCAAAAGATTTTTAAAAAATCAAGAAATACAAAGAGGTTTTTCCAAGGACGTCATGGACATGTCTTAATGACCAGTAAAATTGTAATAGAAGTATACTTCTAGATCTATTAAAACTATAGTTGCTACTTAATGTTCTTTTAATTGCATAATATTTGATAATCATGCTTGGCAACCAGAAACGACTGACTTCCATCATCGTCTATTGCTATTGTCTATTTTGAAATTAAGGCGGTAGCCCTCATATGATTATGAAAAACTTTCATGTACCTCCTGGTATAAGATATTCACTAACCACCTAACAGTTCGGTGGATTTCATCGTATCCAATCTATTTATAAATCTGTACCTTACTTGCAGTAAATCATAAATTTCATAAAGAACGTGAGGAACGTATGTTCAATTGATAACAGGAAAACCCGACAGCCACATTCAATTCCCAACGTGTTCTAACCAATATAATCAAGTCGTGAATATTTGACAGGACGGTTGCTTAAAATTCAGCACGAAAACCAAGCCGAAGCAATTCGATTCGTTCTCAGAAAACAAACTGATGCGATGTTGTGGTGCCGTTACACCATACGTGCGCGGTACTTTTGCCAAAGGTATAGCTGCTGCCTTCGTTCGAAAGTATTTTTATTGTTTTACTGTATTACGACACCTGCTGCAAGATGCTGATAAAATTCAAATGTGAAAGCAGCACCAGCGTAAGGAGACGTAATAACTTTGGTACACTCGATATGGGCACGCAAGGGACCCGATTCGCCAACGTCTAACGTATTGTGTAACACCGCCGTTTTCATTTGATGGCGAAGGAGATTCTAATAAGAGCACACCGATGTGAATGCGAAGAATTCAAACTACGCATACATATGAAGAAAAAAAACTGCTGGACTTGCGTAGCCAATCAAGCAGCAAAAGATTTATGTTGTTCCTTTTGCTTTTAAATTGAAATCATAATTTTTGTTTTGGCATTTGTTTAATACAATTTGGTAAACTACGATTTGTAATTGTAGTAATTTTCACCATTTTTCACAGTATTGGAAATGAATTTATTATTTGATTTTGGGTCAGATTACACGTAATCTGGTTATTTAGATGAATTCCGTAATTGTTCCCTGGGTCAAATTTTCTTTATCATTTAATCGTGAAATCTTAATGCTTAGCTCTTTCTTTTATTTGAATTAACCAAAGGTGTGTAAGTTCGTCCTAATAAGATTTATACAGAGTATGAGACAATGCAGTTCAGATAATTTGGCAGGTGATAGTACTGGTCAATATGAACTAAAAAGTCCTAACAATCTTGTATACTTAAGGACCTATTCCATTATGAATTTTCAATGCATCTGGTAACCTTGCCGCACATGCATAATACTGTACAGCACGGAAACGGTACAGTAAATTTGTATGATGTTTTTTTAGAAATACGTAGTTTTTGCAATTCGGAACTAAATCCTTGCGCAATAATTTCTTTATTACGGACTACTGTGATCAAAGATAGCGAACGTAACCCATTGTTGCCATGCTTCCGGTTTCGTTAACTCTTTTAAAAATATAAATTAATGTCATTATCATCATTTAATAAGGGTGGTAGCTGATTTTTTCATTGTCCTGTTCAGCTGATAAAATTTGTGGTTATTTTGCAAATACGTAGTTTACTAAACAGGTAATTGCTTACTTTGGTTGACAACTTTGAACATTTGTTTCACATAATTCTGCACTGCATTCATTCCCTGTATGTCGAATTAGTTTCTTATTTTGAATACTTTTTATTAGTTATCTTTAGTTCAACTTTTCGTCATTTATTTGCTTTACCTCATTTTATGTTTCCTACCATCCTTAATTGATTAATTATTTTTTTTAACATTTGTTTAAGAATGTTGCATTTTTAGAGGTGTCGAATTTTCATATTTATATGTTCATATTATTTTATTTACTAATTATTTTATTATATTCACTAATTTCTACATCATTTCTGTATCATTTTATGACATATTACTTATTGGTTTATTCATATTTAACGTTATTGACTTATCTGCTATATTTGCTAACCCTTTATTTTTATCCTCATTATCTGGTGAGTAGATCTTATCATTGTGACACTATAGTTAGAAATAAACGAAAACTACTGCATTGAAAACATTAGTCAAGTTTGGTATCATTGCATAGTTTGGTGACTCGATCAGGAGTACATAGCCAGGGGCGTACCCAGCTTTTGGTTTAGGTAGGGGCAAAATTAAAAAAAAATTGTCCTAGAGGGGGGAAATCGGAAAAAAAAATGTCCTAGAGAAAGGACCAACTCAGAAATATTTTAATCCGGCTGAAGGAGAAGTCAGTAATTTAATAGGAGCTTTAATGGCTCATGGCAGGTTCTCCAGGGGTTGGGGACTGCTGCCCCCTCCCCGTACGCCCATGTACATAACTTATATGAAGAAATTCTGATTTTGTACATGAATTTTTGCAAAAATCAGCAGAAAGCATAGAGCCTAAAATTTTGAAACAAAGAACTATAAGGCTTCACCTGAAGTTTACACGAAAAATAAAGCGAATGTAGCATTTATTTTGAGTGGTAAATTGTAAAATATAATGAAAAATAAAATAAAAATGATGAATTTTTTTGACGCCTATCATGTTATACATCAGGTGAATGAGCTTGTAACAAGGAATATAATTTTTGTTTTTAGCGTAATTTGTTTAAAAGATATTAACGAAATCATACAAAAATCGGTACATCCCCCCTTTCTCACAGAAACTACTGAACCTAGAATTTAAAAAAATTTTGAATAGAGGGCTGCGTTCAAATTTTACAGGAAACATAAACCTAAAATCCTGATATTAATTTTTTGAACTTATTATAAAAATAAATATTTAGGTTTTCTCAAGCGCATCGTGTATTTTAGCAAATAACAGGTCTCGTTATTAGAAACACAAGTATAAATTTTAAGTATATATTTTTGTAGTTTTTGATAATTGGTTTAAAACAAAATGTATACTTTTGCCTGTTTCATGCTTAATCTCCAAAACTACTGAGCCTAAGCTTTGAAAAAAAAAGAGGATATATGAGTAAAGTAAAAACACTTTCTCAGGAGACCTTAATGAAATTATTCGGGCGGATTCAAGTAGAGTTAGAAGCGATTGATGGTTGTTATCCTATCGAAGTGTTAAAAGTGTTGGAATACATTTTAGTTTAATTATAAAATATTGAGTTGTGGTATTTTGCGATTGTAAAAGTGTAAATATAGAAGGTTTTATTCTGAGTACAAATAGTTCTCCTAATAGCCTGCTGAAATTGACAGCCTCTATGATGTTTTGTAACATCATCAGAGTCCTATATATTTTACAGTTTCTGTATTTTATATTTTGTATTTGATACTAATACGAGGGCTGCCTCCGGGATTAGAGAACAAAAAACAAATATTAACCATCGAAAATCGCTTTATTGTTTTTCAAAATATGCCCTATGAAAATCTATACACTTTTGCATGCGTTTGAACCAATTGCGCAGCACTTTTTCCACTCTGATTGAGGTATCTCCAAATTCTGAACGCAGCAACCGCTTCTTCAGGTGTCGAAAAACGTTGACCTCTCAGTTTGTTTTTTACTTACGTTAATAAAAAGAAGGTACTTGGTGACAAGTCAGGACTATACGGCGGATGACTTATCAAATCGATGTTTTGAGTGGTCAGAAATACAGTTGTTTGAGCCGATGTGTGGGAGCTCGCATTGTTGTGGTGAAGAGTGATCCGTCTTCGGCGGTTGGTTTTCCTCATTTCCTGGAAGACAACTGGCAAACAAATGGTTGTGTACCACTCAAAATTGACTGTTCTGAGTTGTTCTAGTGGTACGGTTCCGACATGTCCAGTTTTTCCGAAAAACAGGCGATCTTTTGCTTGGTAGTGCTTCGTGCACCAACAACTTTTGTTGGATTCGTCTCATCTTGAAACACCCATACAGTCGACTGCTGTTTACTTTCGGGCTCATTCGCGTAAATCCACGATTCATCATCTGTCACTATGTCATAAACGTGTTTTGAAACACGGTGATCGTATTTTTTGAGCTTTTCTTTCGACCAATCGACACGACGAGCCTTTTTTTGAACGATTGACAAATTGTGTAGGATCCAACGCGACCAAATTTTTTTGACATTCAAATGTTTATGCCATATATAATGTACGCTGGTCCCACTAATGTGTAAGGATGACTCAATCTCACGATAGGTCACATGACGATCTTGCAATATCAGTTCGTGCACAGCATCAATGGTTTCCGAAACAACAACTGCTTTTGGACGACCTTCACGAAATTCATCTTGGAATGAACTACGACCTCGATTGAATTCACCATACCGTCGATCCATCTCCAAAAATTAAATTAAGTTCATACATGCACTCTTGCTGACTTAATCCACGTCGAAAGTTGTAAAAAATAATCGCACGAAAATGTTCACGATTTAATACCATTTTTTGGCCGAGATGAATCCTTTAAGTTACTGTAAACAACACATAGCGCTCGTATGTCAAAACGTTAGTACGTATAACCTCAAAAATGTCAAACTTTACGATAGAGCTGTCAGTTGTCAGATTGCAACACTAGAGTTGTCCAATCCCGAAATATAAAAGGCAGCCCTCGTACTACAAATATTTAGTTATCCTTGTCTTTTCGACATGGTCTATAAAAACTGTAAATAGTACAGACTTACAGTGTCTGGGTTTATGCCAATTCGGTAAAGATGACTTTTATGTAATTTTTACTTTACATGACAGGGCGAAGTCAGTGAATACGAGTAATCGGTAAAGCCTCTTAATTCCTGTATCACAGTTCCGATTGAATGATTTTTTAATGTTTATATCATTTTAAATGGAATACATTTTGATATAATCTTATTTGTATAGTAAATCTTAGTTTCTGCTAAGTTGATTGAAGAATACTATCTATACAATTTTTAATTTACTATCACAAAAGTTTATTTGTCATGCAACAGTATAAAATGAATTTGGTAGATTACCCGTCAACTTTTTTGTTCAATACATACTTAACAAAATCAACTTTTTAGTAGCCCGACCTGAGGCCACAGAAAACTTAATTATTTTGTGCTCTAGGGCTATAACTAACAAGTTGCTTAAACAGTCTGTAGCCACTGTGATAGTCATTTTGGTCATGTTGGTGATCTGGTTCTAACTGTGACCGGAGCAACGATGAATGTATTGAAAACTCTCTTTTTATTGAGTTAATTTTTTATATGTTTTGTTAAATAGATTAGTTACAGCATATTGTACGTAGTTATATTAACTTTGGTTTGTACTCTTGGGGACAAAAGCTTTAATAAATTGATATTGTGATGACGTCAGGTCAGTTTGTTCTTATACGCGTTTTCTCTGACCATGTACTAAAGATGTAGCTAAACTACACAGGGTGTCAACTAAAATTTATTGCTTTACAATTTCAAAACGGATATTTTGCAGTAATTATTTGATTTTCGACCATCTTAAAGATTTATGAAAGACTGTAACAGCCATTTAGGAACAAAATTTTAATGGAATGTACTTCAATTCATTTTGTTGAAAATTGTAAAAATAGAGAAAATATTTTCGAATTTATTTGACCTGGATGTATGTTGGAAGAATATTTCATACAAATAGTCACTTCTAAGAAGTATATTTATAAGACAGATAGTAATTATTCACTGTGTTAACGTAATATTTGCATCTAAGCTTCATACATTTTCTATGTCACATATTGTATCACATTCTACAATTATGAAAATGTTACACAAAGTAAAAACTTTTTTATTTGCTACCAATAAATCATTTTACCATTAGTTATGCTGTTGGCGGCACTTTCAGCCTTTGTACTTTCATATTAACGTATTTCATTACAAGAATAAATATTCAACCCAACCCCTTCTGGCGTTTGACATGCAGTGTGGTAGGCAAAACACATATTTCTTATCGCATGTTACACAATGTTGATTTTTCACCAACCACGTTAATAAAGCCATTTATTTCTGAATATGTCCAACGGATCGCTCGTAAATCGATAGCACTGTATTATTATTTTATTAAAATACCGTAGTGTGTCCGACGGCTAATTGAAAATTGAAATGTACTCCAATAAATAACTGAATCATTTTCATGTATAACATATTACCAGTATTGAGAGCGTATGTCTTTATTCTCCTGTAATTAAAATGCTTGTTATAATGAGTTTTGATAAAATTCGCTAATGGTAAATTGTTGAGCAATATTGGCGGCCGAGAATGAGTCGGATATTATGTGTACAAGATACCTTGAACCCGAGGCACAACGATGATTTATCATACGGTACTGGGCATCGCCAACGAGTTCAAGATATTGATAAGTTATGGTTTTAAAACACCACTTACATACATAGAAGATTAAAATAAATGCATTAAGTAACGAATTCAATTTAAAAAAATCGGTAATGTTGATTATATGAAAAAAAAATGAATGCTCAATCAAGACATTATTTTGGAGATTACTTAAAATGTAATAATTTATTTTTTTGTTTATGTAGTCCATTGAAGTTTCAGTTGGGGGTTGCAAATGTCAGAGCACATAATTTTATTTTTTGGTGGTCCAGAAGGGTTAGTGCAAATTTAAATCCAAGACTGTGGGTCGCAACCCTTGTACCGCGACCGCCATCATGTAAAAAGTGGTTAGAATTATTTTAGTAAATTATTGGACGCACAGAAAATATATTTTTATGTTTTTTGGGCAATAACACCACAATTGAAATAAAACGACGTATATTACAGGAATACCAAACGTTTCAAAGTCTATTCTGACTTCGCTGTCAATATAAAGATGCTACTTTAGTATAAATCAAATAATGCAATCTAGAAATTTTTCTGTTTGTTGATCTCACCAAAGCCTATGACACTGTCCCAGTAACAAATCTATGGCAGGTGTTAGGGATATCAGCAATCAATAGCATAACCTTAAGTGCAATAAACATTTTTATGAAGACACTTACTGTAAAATAAAATTGGGAAATCTTTCCCGTAACTAAAGGGTCTTAACAGGGCTGCTGCTCCTTGTTCCTAACACTCTTTGAAATATATCTGAAGGAAGGATTATAGGGATGGAGAAGGTCGTACCGTATCAGAATAGGAACGGAGCTCACAGATAAACACATTAAACAGTTAATTTTGCTGATGACCAGATAGTCATTGCAAATGACTAGAACATTTGGAATTTAAGCCAAGAAAGTTTTTTGACGAACATGAAAACAGGGACATTTCTGTAATTTTTAATAAAACAATTTATGTATATATACGGGGAACCCGAAAAGCTGACAGTAACAAATGGTGTAGAAATTGACGCTTGTGGCAAATAAATAACAACAGATGGGAGAACACAAAGTAAAATAGAACGCAGTATAGGAAAAGGAAAAACAACAATTTGATATCTGAACTTGCTACAATGGTCCAAAAGTATCTTACATGAAAAGATACATCGTCACATATGGGAGTTAAAAAAAGCTTTGACAAAGACTTTTAGCTTTCAACATTGATTACTGGCGACGATCCGTTGGGGTGTCCAGAACGGAAAAAGTAAGAAACGAAAGAATAAGATAAGCAGTGAATGCTGACAAAACAATATTAGGGGGCATACAACAAAAACTGCTTACCTGGTACAGACATGATGAGGGAATGTCACAACAAAGAATCTCAAAGTTTTCGCATAAGTGGGTTGAATAGCATTTATACCCCAAATAATTTTTATAGCATTTTCACATCCATATAATTGTTGCGTACCTCGTATGACCTTAATTAATTGTATTTAAAAAAAAGTTATCATTAATTTTAATTTGAATTTATTGTTGTCTGACAAAGCTAACCGATTTACTATATAATTTTTATACGTTGACCCTCTGTTAGAGAACCTAAAAATCATGTTTTGTAGTGAGTGTTGTACAATTTACCAACAGGAAATTATTCAAACGTTACGTAATAATCAATAAGTAATTCCACAGAGATTGATGAAGAACGAAAAAATCCCTAAATATATGTTAAAGTAAATCGTGTTCTCATTTCACTCGTACAGTCAAAGGGATATAAATGAAGGCTTTTTCGTTCGATTAAACATATATATGGTATATGTTCAGTTACATACTTAATTTATTTCCTTATATATAAACTTCGATTACAATAATATGTCAACTTTATTCATGTAGGTATTGATTTTATCTGCTTTTCAGATTTATACACATTCGAAAAGTCGTAATAATATTTCCGGAAACAAACTTTTACCATAAAAAATATACAACAAAATTTCCGTGACGTTTTTAGTATTGATTTCCAGATGTAAACAACGGCTATTGTCAGCGGCGTGCCTATTATTTGCCATGTCAGAAGCGGGGCAAATCCATGGTCAACATGGAAGTCCGTAACAATTGTTACCTTAGATCTTGGGTTTCCGTCTATGTGGTACACATAATCAGTAATCCTTTTTATATTCCCCTATTGACCGTCCCCTACATCTGTAAATTTTGATGTTTTAGCCGAACTTGTTTACAGATTATACGGCCAGGGTCCATCCCCTTGTTGTAATCCGGCAGCATTCGACCTTATATCTTACCAGGTTTTTATCCAATAGTCGATAGCGAGTATTTATTTTATTGAGTTCATGCATAAAAAGCAAGGTTTGCCGTAGGTCGTTAAGAGACATCTTAAATATGACGAAAGCCATGTCATATGGGGCTTGAATTATAAAATTATTTGCTCCCTTGTTTCAACCCAGTGCTATAATATAATAGTAGATATATTTCTAAGATGAAGATTTTGATTCCATTTTGTGATATTTGCCAACAACATATCTTTTAATTGGGGGTGCGAGAGAGTGGTTTTGCCTTGTTTCTACTGCCAAATAGCTTACATGTCTCACGAACTTTGGACTTAAAATGTCTGCCCAGAAATAGAGTTCTAATGGTACCCCAATTTTCCTGAATATCATCCTCACCAAAGATGCTGCTTTTAACTGCGAGTGACAAAAACGGACCATATACTGAAGCTATCCATTGTAATGAGAATTTATTGTTGCCCATGTCAGACTATGGAAATTGTCCAAGAATGCCCATAACAATTCTGCCAAAAGCAAAGCCAACATTGCCCAGATTCTGCCATGACAGGAGAATTGACGCGGTACCATGTCAAGCGTTAAATTTATGCACATATGACCTCTAAAAATTCTATAGGAACTACCTAGGATTTGGTTTGTTTTCCATCAGCCCTTTTAGAATTGTTAAAATTCCATTTTCTATTGAAAGTGTGAAAATAAAATATTCACCTTCAGATAAATCTTATCATCTAAATATTGGGGCAGTGAATCTCTATGATTGAGGGAAGTGTTAGCATATGTTAGTTTATTCTCAAAAGCAAATTAAAACTGATGTTTTCAACAGAAACAGAGGCGGCGTAAAGCATGAGCAGTGTGGACCACCGCCCACGCCCTTGCGGTGCAAAGGGCCTTAATTTCAAGTAATTTTTTATTTTAAACTCCCTTCTTGTTGTGCGATCAGAGGGCCGCGCGAAATGCACCTTGCCCACATTAAGTTTACGTCTTGCGTTGCCACTGAACAAAATCGTTGGTTACCTTGTTTGGCACAACATGAATCAGTATTTACCATTAACTGTCTTCATTTCAAGGTTATACTGCTTTTATTTTTTTACGAATGTTACCCAGTATCAACAAGAGAAATGTCACCAATACGAAAGGCTAGCGGGTAGGGTACTGGAATGAAAGTAATCAAAGTACGAGTGAAAAAAAATTGTTGAAAACATTTTACTAAAACAATATTCCCAAACTATTTTCGCCACTACTGAAGCTTGAAGTAAAAAAAACAACTCGGAATAAACACAGTAAATTTGTAGGAATAAAAAAAGGTGACATGAATTCAACCGTATAACACAGTTTGAATGCAGCATTATAAACGAAGAGATATTATACGAAATTCAAGATGACAGGCGGAATAGTAGTAGGCGGTATAGTAATAAATAGCCTTCGATAAGAAGGTGACGCTGTCTTTCTGGCCGACTGACTGAACTATGCAATTGTTGCACGCGCCAGTAACGTCAGGTGAGGAATACCTGTAATGTGGGATTAACGATCAGAAAACGAAATGATTTATGACAAATCTAAATTATATAATGAGACTAGCCATCTTAATGGTTGGAATAGGTGGTTAGAACATATAGAACACCTAGATTGCTGGCTATTTAAAGAATTCTTGAGAACAACATCACACTTCCGGAAAAGTCTATATTATTCAAGCTCCAACACGCGTCGGGGTCTAGACTAGCCCTGTGCTCAGTGGCAATAAAGAAAATTTATAAATTTCAAAATATGCAAAATTTAAAATTAAAAAAGTGGAAATGAGAATATTGATGATGTGTTTCTAAAAATATGTTGTTACTAGTTAAAAGCTTTTCTATAATAGTTCTATAATTATTAAACGGTGATCTCTCAATCCAGTTGAGGTTACTCTCTTCTCCTTGGTTCAAAAAGTAGCTTATACTATTCATGGATAACACTGTGAATTTTCCTGTATTGATACAGTAACACCGACACTGCTTTTCATATCAACACAGTGTGTCAGTACAATTGTCTCATGACACAATAGTCAAATTGTTTTAAATACACGGGATTCGCTGCCAACGTTGTGCCTGAGTCCGTGCCACTCCTTGCTGCAGACAAGCACTTTTCACTTGGAAATACTTAATCATTGTGAATTCATGTGCCAATAAAATAATTTTATAATTTATAATCACCATTCGAATTTATTTTTGGTCGATTGCCAATCGAGTTGTATATAATTTTTACTTTTATATTACGTGGGTATTGCACTAACAATTAAAAATCAAGGTAGATTCTCCGTAATCGTTTAAGTTAGTTTCATGAACAACATATAATATATAATATAATACCGGCCATAAGTAAATTTTGATTTTGAAAACCGATTGAATGTATGGATGAATAGAATCATAACACACCAGCCCAATCGATAAAACTTGGCACCGCTTGATACAATGATAACGATGCTATTATCTAAGTGTGTGTCATTGTCATTACATTCATGAACGCAGTTTCAGTACCAAGGATACACATGAAGGTGTCATTCAGCACAGTGTTACACATGACTAGCTTATACTATCAATACTCCTTTTGTTTTGTGAATGGTATTTCCATATTTTTCAATGTTTAAGTACTTCTTGGGAAATAACACCACATGTCACGACAAATTGTTTTATATGCCAAACGTTTCGGGATCTAGATCAGACCCCGTTAAATAAACGAAATTTTTTGTATTTTGACTATTGCTTTTTGGTTTGGTTTGTGACATAATTGATTTTAGTGTATTTCTTGCTTTAAATGATGTTTTAATATTGTATCTGTTTTCCACTCTGATAGACCCTGAATGTATGGTAAAGTTTTTGTATTAATGTTATTATCTTGGGAGTCAGTGTTGCTTGCTAAAGTTTGATGTTAATTGTTAGGGATTGTTTGGTATTCGATTTTGTTTAACTCGTTACTGATTGGCAGAAAGTACATTTTTTATAAACTTTTTTTCTTTATTGAATGTATTAATGTGAGAACGGTTGGTTTTTGCTCTGCCATATAGTTTCTGTGCTACCCTGTATATTAAAATTCTCTTAGTTACTTCAGAAGTTAAATAATAGATATTGTCAAACATTTTAATTTTACATTTTAGAATTGTGCCTTTTTTATTCATAGTTCTTAATCATTGACAACGGGGTCTGCTTATGCGTCCATTTTTGCTGATCTAGACCCCTAAACATTTGGAATATACCTACAACAATTTGCTATAGTTGCCTTACGTCCTACCAAAAAACGATAAAAGAATGGAAGTAAGTAAGTACAGACTTGCCAGTTTGGGGAATTTTTTAGGGGCATATTTTTCTGGAGATTTCTTCTGGGCAAAAAGGTAGCTCATGACACGCCCCAGATGTTAAAAAAATTTTAATCATTCAGAGTTATTAAAAATTAATGTGTTGCGGTCAATAAATTTCATTTTACGAGACCGTCTGAAAGATTTAAGAGTATATAATTTTATTTATATTTCTTTTGTTTTACAATATTTACAATAGATTTAATAATCTGGAGAACTAACATTTTGTTAATCTGGTAGACAATGTAACTCATTTCTCGAAGTTTCCTTGTACTTGCTTTGTCTTGAAATGGTTAATCTCACAACGTTTCAATAGCTATCGTCATCAGGTGAGTGATGGGGAATTCAGATTAACCGACGTATTTATACCCTTAACCGTTCATATCTCGTCGGTCATGGTCGATCTTATCGGTCATGGTCACTGGACGGGGTCTCTTATCTGGTCTGATTATAATGCTGTCTCTATAAGCGTCTTGTGAATTACCCTGCCCTGGCCGTGATTAGACCTCGTTGGGAAGATTACCACATTCACAAAGTATGCTGTATATGCAGTTAATAGGTATTCCATGAGCAGCTGGTCTCGTTTTTGTAATCATGCTCCTCAAGAAATTGCTGCTCTTGAAAATCGTCTAAGTTTATCCGACAAGCCTTTAAGTATACGGTAACAATAAAGTTGCTATCGTGGTTTCGTCTAAGTTTCACTTGTTCTTCTTTGAGGACTTTTAGTGTGCTGCAGATATTTTTGACTCTATGGATTAATTTTTTGATGATGCCAGTTTTCGTTGCTGATGAGTGGTTAGAATTGTAGACTGTTGTTTGGATTCCGGTCCTATTCCTTTGAAACTTTACATCAAGGATTTGTAGGTTGTGCGATCAACTATTTCAATATGATGGAAGTCCAAGGAAACTTCAAGAAACTAACATTTTCTTTCGCAAGAGATTTTAGACAAACGGTACTGGGTGTTACTACAAAAGTTCATTCATCCTCAGTAGGATATGTACCTATAGTCGAATTGTGTCTTTCCTAGTTTCTTCTCCATCCTTGTGTGTATCCGTAAGCATATGGCTTCTGTTTCCCTCTATCTCGTTGTTTCCAGTTGGTGCCGACTTATCTTTTTAAATCGTACCTCCGTCTATCTTCTTTACTGGCATCCCCGGCTTCTCAGGTTCCTGCGACCTTGGTTCTCTACGATTCCTCGAGTCCAACGATTGTCCATCTTCCTGGCAAGTTGGGTAGTCCAGTTCCAATTTTCAAATTCTTGTTACCATGTCAGTTAGTACAGTTCTACTTATTTCTTGGATGCGTACGTAGATGGTCTCGGAGACTTACACGTAACATTTGTCTTTCCATAGCACGTTGGCAAACCTGTAATTTATTCAAGATGTCTTTGTTTAATGCCAGTGATATTCGCTTTGCGAAGGGTTCTCTAATTATATATGAATCTACTTGTTCGATAAAATCTCGTTAGCTTTTTCTAGGCCACTTTTGCCATGATTGCTTTTTTGAACTCTGGTGAAGCCCAAAAGGCGAATTATGTTTTTGACCTATATATGTATGTATGTACATACCTTTGCAATGTGTATTATGCCCGTTCCTAATGTCCGTTCGTAACTACTCAACGGTTCAAAGGTTAGATTACACTGAATTTAAAATTCGTCTTTAAGTATTTGTGAGCCGTAACATGAGACTATGTTCTTATTTATAAATTATCTATTTGAAATGTAATATATTTTTTTTCACAATAGTATACACTATGTCTTTATTATTAATGTTTAGCTAACTGCTTTATCATAAACTGTAGAACAATCTTCAGAAAGCTACTAAGATTCATTTCTGTTTTCATTGTAAAAATAGCAGAATGTCAGTTAGGCATTCTGTGAATTCTTCACTAAACGGTATTGACTTCTTAGCAACCTAACAGATCGAGAAGGAGACACTAATTGCACAAGCAAAACAAACAATCTCTTGTCTGTCACGAACAATAAATATTTAATGGAATCTTCCAATCAACTAATCGCTTTGGCATTTCTAGATCCCAGTGACCCACGTATCGAAAGAGAGAAAAAATGGTTGGCATGTTGATGAGCATGCCGACTGGCAGACAATATCGAACAGAGGTCAAGACGATTACCGAAACCGAAATGGTCTCTGGCTTTGTCAATAATTTATTGTTGTAATTTTTACAACAGAAAGCTTTTACGGTCGACAATTCGAACGGTAAACATGAGATATAAAGTGATTTGTTTGGAGTTCGGGATATTAGCTGACCGAGCGGGTGTTTTGCATATATAAATTTGAATGGCGTAGCTAATTCGGATTGAATGCAATCTGGCGAAGTTTTTGAATTATCTATACCGTTTGGACTTAATGGCGATTGCTATCAATAATAAAGTCAGCAGGAACTGTTGCATCGTAGGAATAATTAATACGACGACTTCGTTTCCTGATTATCTGTTATTAAAATTCTAGCATAAATATATACCATTGCATAAATATTTTGCGACAGAAGTTTGTGGTAATCTACACTGAAAAAATTTCTTTGATTTTTGCTATTTGGTGAGAGGAGATCGAAGCACTGCACAGTCGCTAAATCCGAAAAATTCATGAAGCAAATATATATATCATTGAGTTTGCGGCATTTTGTGTCTGTATGCATGAATAGTTTTTCTTTATTTGTGGCATCTTTAGAAGTGATCTTATCCCTTAGCCTAAAGCAAAAAAGCAAGTTATGGTCATCGGCATTAGTGCACCTCGTCTTCTTCTTTTTCTTTGTCACAAAAACCCTTTAGAGTGGTTGGGGGTTGGTTTTGAGCCCGAGATCTTATTCACCAGTTATTGTCAAACACAACGTATTAATACGGGGCCGGGACAACCTTTGCGGTCTTCGGGGCTTAATAATCTGTTTTCTAACACTAATCAATTCCAGAGCATTCATACACATTAATTACTTTCTGATCGCCCAAGCAGATTAAAGTCTCTTCCATGGATCGGTTAAAAATGCTAACGATTTTTTAAATAACAAACTTTTATAAATTAATATATTCACTTATTTTTGAAAATTGTATATATTAGCTAAGAGCTAATATATACATTTGTGGTTGCCTTGCCATCTAAGTCAATGCGGACCACATGTAGACTGCTAGAACGGACATGGAGCCAGAAAAGGACCGATTTTCACGTTTTATTTTATCTCTCCTGTTAACTTAGACCATTTAACAAGACTAGTGGTCGCCCAGTGGTCGAAATTCGACCCTATTTCATGAAATTGTAAAAAGTATATTTTTATAAGAAACAGAGTTGTGGAGAAATCGGAGAAGTAGATGTATTGACCAAAATTGTTCACTCATATTGACAAATCTATTGCAATAAAAATATAATAAAATTGTAATCAAATATCGATATTCGAAATATTTTTGATAAATGAATGACCCCCCAAATGTTTGACTGGAACCGCTCCTGGCAAAATATTCGATATAATTATTGGAAGATTATTCTTTACAACCTAAAAGTTTTCGTTATTTGCCGTTTCAATCAAGTTCAGGAATATTTAAAAAAGAGAGGACCTACAACCCTAGGAGAACTTGATTATTTAATACATTCTCTATTGTCCGCTGTCCGACAATTTTTTACACAACACCTTTGGAAAGGTTGTGATAATAATATATTAATCAAATAATTAAATTCACATTAAAAACAGAATATTTAATATGAAAGTTACCGCAACGCGTACGAAAAATCAATACTGATCTAGTACATTGATTATTTTACCACTAAACACTAACAACGCTTGTATGGCACTTCCAGAATTACGATCGCTCCATATATAATTACTCAATGTTTGGGATTTTGACCGACAGGCTTCGGCGACACTGTCAGTTGTTTGGCGTTGACAATATGGACGTAAATAATGAATTTTTATTATATTTTATTTAATGAATGAACCAAAATTATAAATTAATATTAGCATTCTGCACTGAAGATCGTCAGTAGCTACTTAACAAAACAAAAATGAGAAAATCGGTTGAGAGACAGAGGAGAAAATGGTATCTAATCGTTTTGTCCTTGCGTATTTATATATAGATACTTAAAATGTATCCATATTTTATCTATATGATTAACATGATATTTGTAGGAGTGCAAAATCTTAGTTTCTATTTATTTCTGCGAAAACTTTGATTCAACATGTATTAAATCAGGGAAAATAGTTATCAGTATTATTGAATACTGAATTATCTAAGGGCGTCGGTAAGCAGCACTGATGGGAGGGGGCCGTTCTTCATGTTTCTCGCCCATTATTGGCGCTTCTTACATAAAATAAAATAAAACCTATAATTATGTATTGATTGGCTACTTAGTGTATTAGGCGCACATTCTTCTATATAACAGAAATTTTCTGATTTACCCGTTTTCTAGTCCAAAAACCTACCGAACTGCCCCTCCCTGCCACAACCTACTAATTTTTCCTCTTCTAAACCAAAAATTGGCGACGCTCCTGCAAGCATCATTAATAGTTTATGTCTATATATGTAAAGTCTGGCTATCGCTTCCTAAATAGCTATGTTGCAATTCGCACGATATCAGCCACGAATACCTACACCCAAATAAGTATTAGTTATTGGTAACTGGCAAACATGCAGTATTCACCCAGCAATCAAATACAGAAATCCTATTTTGCAATGCTGAATATGCCAGTTCCTTATTTACCGTATAGGAGGATACCATAAATAAAATATAACCAAAGGGGTAATAACAGAAGAAAGCGATTTACATCCGTTGGTTATTTGAATTCATGATTGAATCTTGCAAACGTTTCGCCAAGGTCTCACTGGATATTATCATATCAATGCGTTGTGTCCGTGCTATGTATTTATAGGCATTTGTCGGAAAGTGTAACGACGCAGATTGGTGGGAGTTGGCTCGTCCCTATATGTGGTCGTTTGTGTTACGAGATCAGTGGTCAGTTACAGTTGGAGAGATGCAGGGTGTCATCTCTCCAGTTTTTTTCTAATTCAATTGCCTCTCATATCATGCTTGATTTAGAATTTGTTGTGTTAGCTATTTGTTTGCAGCTATCATAACTGATTTTATAACCCGTTTGTAAATGATATTAAAATGGAACTGGCGTTCTTTGCTTGTTTCTGATAGTTGATTTATAAATGATAAGAGTTGTAGGATTTCTAGTTTGCAATCAAATGGTTCAAATTACGACTTCTTGTTTGGACAGAGAATGACCTTTTCTCCGACCTGATGTGTTTTTATGTGTCCAATTTTTATCAAGGATTTCAAAAAATTAATGAAAAAAACTTCTGTTCTTGCCAGCCCTGTTTTTCGATCCGATCCATACTTTAGCCAGAAATTTGCATCAAATAGTTACTAGTGTTGTTTTGAGACAATGAAATATTGCGACTGGGTTCCATATTTTAATGTGGAATTAAAAGAAAACGAAAAACTGATATGAACAAAAAGTATTTGTTTTTAATTTTAATTTCAGTATAAACTCTTTATTTAGAAACTGTGCCAGTTCTTACAATTATATGAATAAGCTCCATCGGACGCGAAATAATTGTCAGTTCCTAATGGAAATGCCGTGGAACCTTTGGTGTGTTACAAATGTAAAAACACAGTTTTTCTTCTTGATGATAACTTAGAGTTGTTGAAACGGCGTTGAGTGTTTAAATAAAGGTTTGGTGTTTTTACCGTTTCTAAATAAAGTGTAAGTTTGTAATCAGGTGTATACTCATTTCATCATAAACAACTTTCACCAAGTAACACCAACTCAATCCAATATTCAGTATACAAACAGTACAGTACTGTTTTTATAAGAACACGAAATTAAGGACGCACAGAATGAATCTATATTTGTCCAAAAATAGAGTTATATTAAAGTAATGGTATGCATCGAGTAGTATTGCTCCATTTCTTATAGCAAAGTCAGGACAAAACAAGGGTAAACGTATTACTGTACTAATGCAGGATAATCTAAATGTTTTACTTATTGGAGAAATTCCAAGCATATTAATGCACATAAACAAGACCTGATTTTTGTTTCCTGTAAATAAATTGTTGTTTCTCTCCACAGCCTGGTCACCTACCATGAAATTATAGTAAATTGCAGATTAATTGAAGGAAATCAAAAGTAAATTCCTGAAGGAAATTAACGCATAAAGTTATGGCAACGGTAATATCATTAAACGGTTACTGTTTTCTATGAGCAGTTGTTAAATGAAAATGTGTAGGACACTTACAGCACTAAAATATTTGTTGTACTTAATTAGGAACTCTTCTTCTTAGATATTAACGGTTTTAGTTAATAGTCATTTATGGATATAGAAATGCTGAGTCCTTGTTAAATGAAATGGCGACTAGTTGTAAATAAATATAAAGAACCATATAATAGGAAATAGATAAACCAATAATTTTAAACTATGTAAAATGTTTTAAAAGCGAATTGTTGCAAGGATGAGTAGTGGCATATAAAAGCTAGACATTGCATCATACACATTTTAATAAAAGAGTAATACTTACATAAAGGAAAATATTTGCAAAGACCCATGATAATAGTTAAACATCAAAAGGTTAAATTCAGTCGTAATATAATAGTAGCGTTTTTAAAATACATGTAGAATCACAAATTAGGCCATAGAGACACCAAATTGCACATATTTTAGATCAAAATCACTTTTAAAATAAATAAATTCTTTTACAAACAGAATGTAGAAATGTCAAATTATAAAAACCGTTAGAAATCTTTAGAACCAGATGGAACGTAAAAGCAATTCTTAGCGTAGACAAAGCAGAGAGTATAGTATAGAATAATCAACTTATTTAAAGGATATAAAATATAAATTTTTAATTAAATCCATATTTAATAAAGTACCTGCCAAACAACTGGTGGTTAACAGGTGACCAATGTCAACTTAAGGTTTTTGAAAATATAATTGAATGGTTTAGATAAATTTAAAAAGGGAGTAAAGGATACGAAAATTTAATTTGAAATTTATTTTGATTTTTTTATATAGTTTAAAGGGGAATTATTTGGAAATTAACAAAATAATTGTTAACGGAAATTCAAGATTTCGTGCTCGTAAAATCACGTTTTTATGACAACGAAATAAATGATCTATGATTACTTTTATGTTTTTTTTTTGGGCAATAACACCACAAAGAAATAAAACGACGTATATTGCAGGAATACCAAACGTTTCAAAGTCTATTCTGACTTCGTTGTCAATGGCTTTATATTTATTAATGTAGATTGCAAAATGAAAATTTGATTTATTTTGCAATCTACATCAATAAATATAAAGCCATTGACAACGTAGTCAGAATAGACTTTGAAACGTTTGGTATTCCTGCAATATACGTCGTTTTATTTCTATTGTGGTGTTATTGCCCAAAAAAACATAAAATTAATCAAGAATATGCCAAAAACAACGTTTAGAAGACAAATGATCTATGGTATCATTGAAATTATTGTTCCATGTCAACTAGACAAGAAGTTAACCAAGTAAATTTCAAAATTATTTTTGGACAAACAATTTGAAATCATTAAAATAAATATTCAGTAAAAGGAGAACACTTTTGGGAAGAAACTAAGTATTGATACAACAGCCTGCAAAGTCAATTAAAAAGCAGAATAATTTGGTATTACAAAAGTCTGAAATCAGGAAGTAATATTCAAAATCAGAAGCAAGGAGATGTGAAATTAAGGCCCAACAACTGTGAATTTTTGAAACATTGATAAAAAAGTCCCAAAATTTTTGAAAAAGGTTTACTTTGTATAAAGTCATTAAGAGTTGATAGATACGTTTTGATTAAAAGTTGGAAAATTTAATTAATAATAGTCACGTTATTAAATAATAAAAATTTTGTAATATAGATTACTAAAATAAGGATAGATTAAACTAAGGGAACTTTATTTTGTTTAAAGAAATATTGTATCAAATATTATAT
Source organism: Octodonta nipae (assembly GCA_034190945.1). Classification (NCBI taxonomy): domain Eukaryota; kingdom Metazoa; phylum Arthropoda; class Insecta; order Coleoptera; family Chrysomelidae; genus Octodonta; species Octodonta nipae. Next base: position 31,226,148 of record CM067219.1, on the reverse strand, counting down.
TGTGGTTAAAGGAAATAAATTGTAAATAGATTGAAGGGGTGGAATTTGTTTAAAAATTAGTTAGAGAAATAAAAGTCAAATGTAAAATAAGTTAAAGTGAAGGTAAATTTTCAATATTCAAAGTGTAAGTGGTGCAGGTGAAGGATAGAAGTACATGTAAGACGAAAGAGATAAGTACAAGTTTATTTACTAAAACTTGACAACGTGAATCCAAGCAAAAACGACCCTGATATATTAATTTATTTATTACTTATCATAAAGTTCATAAACAAATCAATTCAAATTATTTAACTTAACTTAAATTCATTCTATTATAAATTGGCTTAAATCACATATTCACATTATAAAATAAAACATTCCAATAAATATACGCGGTATATATATATATATATATATATATATATATATATATATATATATATATTCAGTATTTAATTATCATTAAACTTCTTAACTTAAAACAAATCTAATTATGGAATTAATCTCAATCTATAATATCGTAAAGACACTACAAAATTTCTAACTTCTAGTTACTTAGTGTCAGATACTTGTCGAACTAACTTTCTTGATGTAATAATTGCATACTTTGCAATCTAATCCACGTTCATACATTTTTGCAATTGCTGTCATTAATGTACATAATTCTTTACCAACCTAGTGACACCGCATGTAAGCCGTTCTCAATAAAGACTTTTTTCGGATTTGTCAAAGTCAAAACGCTGACTTCTGTTGTATGAATATCAAAATGCAAATTAAAAACCTCACCAACGTTACGCTAAAGAATCGCTTCATATAAAACAAAAAGAAAATCCAGGTTTTTCATATAACAATTAAGCTGTGCCTGTTTGTAAGTAGAAATGTCGCTATGACAACGTGCTGCAGTTATTTTTCGTTGCATGACTGGAAAAAACTTTTCTACAAAATGGAACACATACAACTTGTTTTAAATATCTTATATAGGTCAGTAAACTTTTGGAACACTTCGCCACGGGCAAATATAGATAAGGTAACTAGCGATTAACTTTAATAATTTGTTAGTAGTTATCATGAACTTACCATTAGTTCACTTGAAGTGAACATTAGTTTGTCGAATTTTATGCATTTTACTTGAAAAGCACAGAAAGCTTGAGTAACTTTATGGCTATAGCTTACAAACTAATTTAAATATCCTTTGAGCGTAAAAAAATGGAGCACTCCAGTGGGTGATCTATCGAAAAATCAGAGCAATTTGTGTTCAACTTAGTTGTGACTCTGATTTAAATGTTAACTTAAGATAATTTTCTGAGATATTGTTTACATAGTGTTTTAGTGATGTACTTGTCTTCTCTTTTGATATAATTTTACATTATTTTGTCCTCCATTCACTTTGAGACAAAATACACATGTTAATTAAATCATGTGCTGCTTTTATCCGTTTTTTTTTTGAGAAACTTATTGATAATATAATAAAATCCTAATAGTATGGTCAGTGCTGTCCTTGCTATACTGCTAATCGTGGTCTTATGTTTTTTGTTTTTTGACCACTTCTTTTATTTTGGGGACTTTCTTTATAATTTTAAATCCATTTGGCATAAATGATGTGTTGAAGGCCATTCATATATGGACACAACATACTCGAAAACAATATTTAATTATATTTAAATTTATCCAGTCCGTCCCTGGTTTCATTCCGATGAGACATCAATCGCTGGGATAGAAAAAAAGAAGAGCTATAAGGTTCGGATGAAAAAAAAACGTATCTCGAAATAACTCTACAACTGTAAAATTGACACTCGATTGTGCGAGAGAATTCGATGCTGATTTTAAAAGGAGCGGCCCAACAACGCAGGAGTTAGTTATTTAGATACTCGAACCAGCTGTTGTGAATATTTGATGTAAATAAAAGTTTCTAGAAAGTGAGAGTGAATATTAATTTTACAATTTCAATTGAACTCACGGAGTATATAACAAGTTTGGTGATCAGAAGTAAGGGATTAAGTGAAGTTAAAAGAAAAGGTTAGTGAAATCTTTTGACGAAAAACGTAAAATTGAATTAGACAACCTCGTAACTAATATAGATGAGAAATAACAAAATCTTGTTTCCACGATGAAAGGAAAATAACAAAATTTATTGCAATCATTATTCTCGAAATTTTAAGAAAAACAAGAACAAATTGAATTAAAACGACAAAATGATTTTAAAGTAACTGAAGAGAAAAGATAACTGCAATTTGAACAATTAATGCAAATAGTATCACAAGTTAATGACACAGTTAATGAACGAATGCAAATAGTGGAATCAGACATAAGAGAAATAAACGATGACATAAAGATCCTAAAGAATATAGTGGATACTCTTGAAACCAAAGTAGATGACATCGATTCCATCCACAATGGTTATGCGAGGTCCTGTATGTCAGACCATCCTGTAAGTGGAGGAAACCACCATTTAGTTCTGTAGAAAATATACTTCCCTTGCAGACAAAGTCAGTGTTAAGATTATACCACTGTGAATGACGCCTCTGGAGATTTAGTGGAGTTAACATACAACTTGGACAGTTTAGAAGATGGTTCCAGTAAATTTCTTTAGCAACTAAGAAGAATTATATTTTGACTTATAACACTGCATTCATGAAGCGTCTTTGATATAACTAGTAGAAGGACCAGGCTATTGTGAAATAAGAACATGAAAAAATATTACAACAAAAATGTGCTTTGAAGGGGTAGAATGGTTTTCGACCGGGCGATCTTGTATTGACGATAGACACCTTGAGAGAATGAAAGATATTAGATTGGTGAAGAAAGTTTGATCTTGGAAAGCTGGAAATTGAGAAGCGGGAAAGAAGCGAGTTAGCTGTTCTCGTACATCTATGCAACAACTTGTAGTCGAATTGCAATATTTATTGTAATTTACTCATAGTTTATTTAGCGAGTTTCCTATTCTACGGTAAACTTGCCGAAGTGTTCGTGTAATTATTATACTATTAACTAAAAAACACTTGACATCATTGAACTTCCAATCGTGGAAATATATCAAAACGCGTTTGCATGTAAGACAGAAGTAAACAATGGCAACGCTTGTCTTGAGATAAGCCGATATGCAAAAAAAAAACACAACGAACTGTCTTGTCTAACCAGTTATATAACTTCGATATTATCATGTGTGACTATCCTCAAGAGGAGAGCATTGTTTTTCAATTAAAATTGCAATGACGTGTCTAATAAAGCAATGTGCCAAGTGTAATTAATGCCATGAGCAGAATGATTCAATGCTAATGGCGGCAAACCAGGAAGAATGTCGCATGCGAACACACAAACGGAGAATCAAATTCAACGGTAATGACCTGACCTGAAAACTTTGGTGCAGCAGTGAAATTCAATAGAACATGTGAATTTGATGCGACGTGATGAATATTACACTAATGTGGGGTAAAATAATTAACTGTGTCGTAGTCTAGTCTAGTTTTTAATAAAAGTTAGGTAAGTCAAATTAATATATGGGATTTAAACGGTATGATTGCAAATATAGTATAGATGATAAGACATTTTTTTAAATTTATTAACCGACTTCAAAGTAGAATTAAAACACATTTTCTGTTGTTATGTACTTACACACAAAGTAAAGAATGTGAAGAATAAAAGGTGCTCATTCTGTACACATTAAGTACCTACCTATTTATATATTTTGAAGTTGTGCCAAGCAAACTTAAAATAATGTAATGCTTACACATCTACTACTTCATCAAAATGATTGTTGCTTGACACTAAAGACCTATAAATTCAAGAAAGCGAAAGATTCATTCATAAAGCGGCATCAAAACCGATCCAACATTGACTGAAAACAAATAATGAGTGAGAAAAAGACACAACTAAACATGTAGCTTGCTGACAACAATGTAAACCTTGCAACTTGTTATCGTATAATATTCAATAGCGTAATGTACTATCCAATATCCATTATTTTAAATTCAATATTTACAAAATCATTTTTAAAAATTTTAATATATTTTTATTCATGGCGAGTAAATTGGCCCTTAAATTTCAAGTGGCTTTAGATAGTTAACCTGGAATTCACAATCCAAATCAGCATTTACATGATGTGGTTTACAAAATCTGGCCGTTCAGTCTTCTTTTAACTAAGATAACTAAGATAATTAATAACTGGGACGTTTATGGAGATAACGTCTGTTAGCACCACCTAGATAATAGAGAACGGTAATCAAAACGTCCGTGGACCCAGCGACCACAGTCTGTGAACTTTGTCATCTGAAAAGAATTGGTAGCCTACGAACGTTGACATACTCTAAAAACATTTAGTTATGTGTAACGAATTTTGAACTCTCACCTTCACCAGTAAGAACGTGAGCACTTCAACACATAGTAGAAGTAATAACGTATACAGTTGGTTTATTATATTTCCCATATGTTTTTCATAAGTCAGGAATATATCTTTTACTGAATAATAGAACTCCACAATGACTTGATAAATATTGGCGACAACCACAATATTAGTCTTACAAAATTGCCAACATTGCATTTTAAAATTATGTCTATCTAATTACTAAACCGACTAGTATCAATGACATTACAGTAGTGTGTTATGTTTTTAATTATAGAAATAGGGTTTGGTCGCCTATATGTACGAACCCTGAATCTAAATTTGGTGTCGGGCAGCAAGTCAAATCACATATTTTTCAGTCGAATTATTTACTCTCGTAAACAAATGATTAAAATGTCAACTTATATAGATCAATAATAAAGCTGAAGCTTGTGTGTGTTAGTTTGAACAAGTTACTCTCTGAATGTGCCAATCCCATTTAGAAAATGCGTTGTGTATTTTATAACCTATTTGTTGAGGAAGTTTGTAGGCTCTCTAACATACCTGAGAGGTGGCGCTGTTGTCGAGTTATCGCGAATGTATTTTTGATCGTTTACCCATAGTGAATATACCTCTGGAGGTACCAATGCAGAAATATCGTGATAGACTAGAAAGAGAGTGCAATACAGAGAGCCTCATGTTGTTTCATTTCGTGGAAGCTTCCTATGAACTACGTGCGGGATGTATTTCATTGAAAGCAGCTGCCAATCAGGTGAAATAGCCGCTTGATCTCTCAATTGCTCTATTGGGGGCATGCCACACAACGTATATATTTTATCGAAAAAAATTTTCATACCTGTTCTCAATCCATTAGATAGTTTTGTGGTCTAGTTATTTGTTTGGGCAACACAGGAACTCAGTGATTTTTAACATTTCGTAAACAGTATCAAATACATATAGTGTTTCATGTCAATTCGTATGAAAACTCCAATACTTACCTAATCGAAATCCCGGAAACAACGTATTATATAATCTACCTTTTGCATTTTTTGAAATAAATAGAATAATCAGGATATTGGGTTAGAAAGCACCTAAGCCAAAAAATGTAGCATAGATATGCTATGTTTTGAGCCTGGCACTTGTACTTTATTATTCCTGCCACTTGTCTCAAGGAAACACTAGAGACCATTTAGAGTCATTAAATTAGATTTGCCTACCTTGCGTTATGTTAATTGCGTTTATCGATGTTGTGCTTTTGTGTAATGCATAATTTGTTTGTCTAAAGAATCTTAAACTACCGAAAATTGACAGTTTCAAAAAAGTTCAAACAGCTGATTGAATATTTAAACGCGAAATGAATAACGACAATGAGCATCGGCTCACCCAACACGTCTACCCATTATTCTTTCGTACTTCTTCCCCCATCAACTTTTAAAAGAATATTTCAGCTTTCCGAAGCTTAAAAATGTTGTTGTCTTATGATCAAAATTTGCACAAACCACTTACGATGTTCGGATAAAAAATGTAATCTTAAAACATCGGAAACCTAGGTTTCGTAAAAGGCTATAGAGGATCTCCAGGGATGACTTTGAACCTTGATAGTTTACCGCGAAATGAATATCGACATCTAGTGATTTCCGTGAAAGCTAACTTACAGTGACTTCAAATCTGGAGTCGTGCTGTGTGTAAAGCTGGTAATAAAACTCCTCCATACATGTTGCGGTAAAATGTTAAATTCACGTCTATGTACCCATACATAAATAACTATATTAAAACACCAACCACTGTGGTAATTTAAACTAGATTTAATTTTAGATATTATTTGACAATTGTTTCGCTCTGAGACAATTACAGTTACCACATAATAACATAAAGTAACTCCACCCCAATATCCACCCCAATACACAATTTACAGTAGAAACAGAAAGAAACAACACTCAGTATACAATTTTCGAGATGTAACGATAAAAATATGTGAGAATGAACACAATTTTTCTATATATCATAAACAGTCCCATACAAACCTCACCTCAAACTTGCAGCATATCATTCCATGATACACAGATCAGTAATTGTCCTGTTATCTAAACCTAACTTTAACACTGAATTCAATAGGATAAAACTCATTTCTATCAATAATGGTTACAATTCCCAAATTATTGATAACAGATTATCCACAAAATTAAAGAAAACAGGTATCCGTCCCCTCTTAGCTCTAAATCAAAATCTTACCAATCTTATAGGTCTCCATCTGAAAAAAATTCACATGTTTTACAAAACAGAAATTTTCAGGAAGTCTTCAAGAATAACAATAATTTGACCAAACAATAATAAAAAAAAGTTAAAATTAATAAATATTATAACTCATGAGTCTATAAGTTAACATCTGGTAGTTGCCCAAACTTCTACATCGGTCCGTCCCACAGGAAGGTTATTTAAATGAGTAGTCTAAACATGGCCTATGAAAATTAGAGGTGAAACGTATCTACCTTTGCCGACCATTTATTAAATGAAAATCACATTCCACCAACTTTCGAAATATTACATGTAGAACAAACAAGGAAAAAAAAACTATCTCTTTTAGGGTCACTTGAAATCAATAAAAATAAAAATTTACTATATTTTTTAAATCACCAAATAGATGTAAATAGGTCGGGCTTACTTAATCTCAACATCCTCGTATAATACAAAATGCATGATTATAGTAGTACTTACCTTTACTGTCATTAATATCATTTCATAAACATATTTTATTTGCAACCCAAGTATCCAAATTCCCCAAAATTATATTACAATACTATATAAGGTATTCAGATGTTTAGCATTTAGTTTAATATTTATCAAATAATATCTAATAAATTAGTGAATATTACCCCAGTGGCTAGCGTTCAAATATATTTAAAATGAATTTTCACCAAGTAATGATCAAAACAATCATCAACATAAATAATTATTGGAGATTTCATCAGTGTAGGGAATTGTAACTGATAAATGTTTTCAGTGGATTGCCAAATCTCGAAAAGATATTATTTTAACCTTGATATCGCATTCAGTGTAAACTCATTTTCATGTCACTTTTTAAATTCGAAATGTAAGTAAACTTAAGCCTCAGTAGAATGAATAGCAAGAATGATCTCTAAATTACCTGGAGGTCAATTTCTCAATATCCTACCCGCACCGTAATGATTCTAAAATGAATTTTTGAAAGTGGCTTATGTAGAAATGTTTGAGATGCTCTCTGGTAATTTGAACTTGGATTTGTGCTTCTGATGGAGTACAACTTCAGGCAAAAAGACGCCATTTTTTATTCCGGCCACGAACAATATTTTAAACAACGTGCATAAGCACGAGGTCAAGAATGTTACTACATTTATCGGGTTTGATCGTACTTTTCTTTATTTTATTAGAAAACAGACCTTGTCTTTACTCTAACCTATGAATCGTAAAACAAGACAGAATGCTTATGCGTTATCACTATCCCTCCCCATAACTTTCCAAGAAACAGACAGTTGGCAGCTCTCAAAACTATCCAGTATCCATAACGTGGATATCTATTTTAAAATTGCCAAACAATACAAAAACTGCAGTACCGCCCGAGCATTTATTTATTTTTACGTCTCAGGTTTTTTTTATTTAAATAAATTGGCTTGGCCTCAAAATTCCTCTATAATTTCTGGATCTACAGTTATTTTCCATTCACTCCTAGTTTCCAAAATTTCACTGAATTCTTTTAACCGGTCCAAATGCCATTTAATTGCAGCCTCAACTATACATTATACATTTGGGTAACCATCAGCTTACATTTCTATTACCAGTACAAAAGCGAGTTCGTATGAAAATGTTTATGTAGTGTTTGGAAACGTTTATGCACAATAGGAAGGAATATCACTGTAACCGAAACGTGAAAACACCACTAGACAGAACAATGAGAAAAGCGGGAGGAAATACGATAAACGACCAGGAGTGTTCCATTTATTCAGCAGCTCGTACTATAACCAGATTAGTTAAGTTACGATGGAGGTTGGTTTTCCGTGTAGTATATTCTCTACTGCCAATTATTCTTATTTTTAGATATGAAGAAATTTCATAATCAATTTCAGTCATATTCTGAAGTGATTACATTTAGGTTTAGTAATGCTAGCACAGAGGCATAAATAAAAGTCAATTCAACAAGTAGTCGCTATTAAAAAAAACTATGAAATTTGTTTCGAAGATTTACACCGAAAGCCCACATGTATGAAAACAGATGAGCTTGGTAATGACATGAGATAATTGAATTTGATTCTTCGACACCACACTATCTTGATCTTGAAATATTCATAGAACTTAGTTATCTGCGTAAGAAACAGGGATCACCTTATATATATATACACACACACATATATATATATATATATATATATATATATATATATATATATATATGGTTGATGATTTATTCCGGTGTGCATCCGTTCGTCAGTATTCGTTTGAAAGATCACTTGACGTTTCGCCAAAATCATATTTGGCTTTCTCAAAAGATACTAAGTAACTGAAGAATTTCTGGTTCTTGATCTCAATTTATACCTGCCCTGTGAGCCCTCATTAGTACTTAATCTCTCAGGTACTTTATCTTGTGTATTAGGTTGGGTTAACTGATGGTCAATTAAAGTGCAATTGCCGTGTTTATGGCTTTTGTCGGTAATTTGGGTTTATTGCTGGTTTTGTTGTATTGTAATTTTGATATGGGATTACTGCTTTCCAAAATGGTGATAATTTTAAAGCTTCGTCTCTCTTGTTTATGGTATCTCGGGTTTCAATTTCAATCGCCTCTCGTATTGTTCTGATTTTATAGTTTTCAACATTGGCGATTTCTTTACAAGTATTAAACTCTATTTTATGCCCTGTTTCTTGTTCGTGTCTGAACAAAGTAGAGGTGGTCTGTTTGTTCTTTATGTATAGTTTGTGTTCGTCTCGACGGGCGGATATTCGCCTGTTTGTTTGGTCGACGTATAACTTGGAACAGTCTCCACATGAAATGCTGTAAATTCCATGGCTCTCTAATGGCATTTTATCCTTTGGGTTCCCCAGCAATTTTCCGATTGTTGTTTGGGGTTTGTATGTAGTTCGAATTTTGTGTTTACCCAGAAATCTCCCTATTCTATCCGTTGTACCTCTCATGTATGGTAAACTTACATGGGCTACGTAGTCTTGGTCATCATTTTGTTTCTTTTTCTCATCCTGTTGTTTGTTTATTGCTTTTCTGATGGTGTGGTTATTGTAGCCATTTTTTCTGAGGGTGGTTTTCATGAAAGCTAGTTCTTCTTTTCTAGTTTGCTGGTCTGTGAGACGTACCGATCGTGCTATAAGGGTGTTTGCTGCTCCTTGGATCTGTGCTGGATGATGGTGTGAATTGCCGTGTAAATATCTATTGGTGTGTGTTGCTTTTCTGAAGACGGTGTGCTGGAAGCTTAGGTTGTTTCTTGTTAGGAGGACATCTAGGAAAGGAAGTTGTTGGTTGTGTTCTGTTTCTAGGGTAAAATGTATCTTGTTGTGAATGGAATTCATATAGGCATGAAAATTATTGAGTTCTAATTTCCCGTGAGGCCATATAATGAAGATGTCATCAACGTAGCGAACCCACAGTTTTGGTTTTAATGCTGCGTTAGCTATGGCCTTTTCTTCCAGATATACCATAAACAAGTTGGCAACAACTGGTGATAGAGCCGATCCCATAGGAGCACCTTGTATTTGTCTATAAAAATGGCCGTCGAAGGAGAAAAATTATTTAAATATAACATCCAATTAATATCCAATACCTGCACAAAATTTGCTTTTTGTTCTAACAAACATTCCAATTGTCTTTTTGCGATATTTTAACTTAGAGACTTCACATACTTAAAAAGTCAGAATCAGAGGTTAAGTTTATTGATTGTAGAGACAAAGATGACAAACAAGAACACCGCAGAAAAAATCCTTATGGATGTTAGAGACAAGCATCACAAACTTATATGGGGATTGAACTAAAAAAGTGTTTAGTATGTAGTGTTTTGTAGGCTAAATATGAAGAATATTAATGTTAAACCACTGATTTGTCCTTTTTACACATTTGGATTAATACTCGAATCGTAATAATTATTTTAATTTTCCTGAAATGTATCTCTATTACTAAGAATGACTAAGAAAAAGAAACAGAGACAGGGATATCAACATAGATTGAAAGTATATTATTTTGTAAGAAGCTTTCGCTTCTACCGTTCAGTCTAGAATGACTACCCCTCTTTTTTGTTTCGCACTGATATTTTGCCTTGTATTTGTAAGATTATGTCGCTAGTATCAATATATGTCTGTCGTAAGTTTGATTACACTACCTGACAACATTTTCCCCTAAAATGGATCGAACTAATTTATATCAGTAGAATGTCTGTCTCTAAGTTCGTGTTTGAAACTATTAATATATAAAATTTTTTGATTTTCTGAAGTACGGTATGTTTACGTGATATAAAAACAATGAACGTCCTTAGAATTTGCCTTAATACAATACAGTGTAAACTATCAAAATCGATTAAACCATTTCCGTGAAATTCATGACGAATCATTCAACGGTAATCTTGATATCATGTTCGATGTTTGATTTTCTAAAATGATTCACGCCATTGATAACTATATGGGACATCGACACGTTCATTAACTGTGCAAATAGCTGAATTCGTTTTCTAGTAATTGGTGAACTTACATAAAAAATCTCTGTGCCAATAGGTAATAAACAAAAAAGTCTGAACTAACTGTACACAGACTTTACAAAAATGTCTGGACGAACAGAAGTCTTTTCTGCATAAATACCCGTCCGACTGTCCCCCAGACGAAAAAACTATGAATATAATGGCACCCTAAAGAGAATAGCGAAACATTGTTAGGAAAGTTTTATCACAGAATATAATTGTTAGGACAAATTTTACAGGGCCTTTAGGACAATTTAAAACAAATTAAATCCTTACTGATTAGTTTAACAGCAAAATTAATAATGACAAACTAACCATCATTAACAAAATTGCTTTAGAATATCCTGTGATAATTATAATTATTAAAAACAGTTAAAAAACTATAACCGACTTCCACCTATAACTAATAAGCTAAAAATAATTATAACAAAATACAACTCTAGCAAATAAATAACACATTCAATGTTGTTAGGTACTTACCCAGGAAGTAAAAAATTTAAACATTAAAAGGTGTTCATTCTGTACGAATTAATTACCTACCAATCTAGTCTATTTTGAAGTCGGTGCCAAGGAAACCTAAAATCCTTCATTGCGTACTTATCTATTACTTCATCAAACTTGATTGTTGCTTAGCACTGACTTCAAAAATATACTAGATTGGTAGGTAATTAATTTGTACAGAATGAGAACCTTTTAATGTTTACATTTTTTACTTCCTGGGTAGGTACCTAACAACATTGAATGTGTGATTTATTTGCTAGAGTTGTATTTTGTTATAATTATTTTTAGCTCTTTAGTTATAGGTGGAAGTCGGTTATATTTTTTTTAAATGTTTTATTTTCAACTTTTTAGTTTTTTTCAACTCAGGTAGTTTTCATTCTTTATTTTTTATGTTGTATGTATAACCTTAATAGACAGCACCAGGTAACATCGTTAGCCTCAACATTACACAATGATACATTTTCATTTAAATTGACAGGTAAATGTTTACGAACAAAATGAACTAGTTCGCGTTGACCTAATATTTCCAAAATATATTTATGCCTTATGGACCACGCCATGTAACCTTTTTTCAACTTTTTTTGACAACTATGTATAACTATAGCCCTATGTACCAACCAACCTTGTGGGCTACCCCATGAATTGTTTAATTTTTAACATTCTATATTATCGCCCTGTGTAACATTAATTCCTCTCCACACTTTATGCAACTTCTTATGGACTATAAAAGAAATAATTTTTTAATCACACTGTATAAATATAATTCAACTCCAGCATATACTTCAACCATCCTGTATATGATTTGCTTTTGTCCACATCATATAACAGTTTTTTAATCACCCTATATAATTTTAATTTCACATTTTTTCCAACATTTTTATACCACCAAACGTCCAGTCCACCCTATATTCCAACCATATACGTATATACGGCTGCCTATGGACCACTCTACTCCGTCCTATATTTCAATCATCATATAAATGCAACTCCTTCTATCACTTTATTTTGTGATTTTGTTTGCTATAACTAAACACCCTGTGTATAAACGCACCAAATAGCAGTTTAAAGTTGTGTTGTCACTGAATTTTCTATTAGGCCGGGAGAATGTGACAACCAAAAAGCACCGTCTTCGCAAAATGGAAAAATTTGCATATAAATAGGTATTGTCCTGGTATACAAACAAAACGAGCTTGGTACTCATTGATTTAAGGAGCCGAAAAACTATGCTTTTCTACTTATATGCTTGAGATGTACATAGAAAAATTTTAAATTCGCAATTAAAACTTCCAGTGCCTAAAATTACCGCACTATTACGTTGGAATTAAAATATTTATGAGGGAATGTCCGTTATGTCATTTCGATGAAATTTTTGATAAGAATTTTGGAATTTTCTGCAAAACTGCAAGTTGCACGTCGTAGAAAAGTATATGAGATCACCTAGGGATCTTCCTTAATAGATTAAACGTTAAAAAACTATACACATCCATAAGGAGTTATCGAAAAATCGACTAAAATATTAGGAATATTGGTCGATTTCCATGCACGCATGTTCACAAATTTTATCACTTTACCAATAGAATTCTTTTCCAAAGTTTGAAGTTTCACCAATCCGGATATTATACTCTATTAAACAAGACCACGGTTCACCACAGGAGAAGAAATCAGGTAACATACATACAAAAAAAAGCAAAAAAAAAGTCGGTTAAAAAATTGGTGTGGTAAATATTTGACACATTTTTTAGTGATTAGAGAGTATACAGAAAACAATGTCAACATAAACTATCGTTAGGTACAAGAATAAACAACTTTTGTAATGTAATTATTTTCCATTTTTAGTATTATAGAGAAATTTTTACAAATTATTTGTCTATATCGAAAAACGTCATTCATCTATTTTTATAGATACCAATGGAAATCCATTTCTTCTCTATAATTAGGCACTTAAAGTGCACAAATTACTACATTGACTATTGTGACAACTAATACAGCTGTAATTTATAAACACGTATGATATTTGAGAGTTTTACCATATGGTTCGGATTAATGTTTATTTTCGTATCATTGATCGATATTCCATTGTTCGGTGTGTTATTATTTAAATGATGATAAGGTTATATGCGACATATTATTGGTGAAAGCTTAATACAATATCCATCCTTTACTCGTATAAGGTTGAAGTTAATTACACTAGTTTGAAAAATTTGTGATCGAATTTCAAAACTTTATTGAAATTGCATCAGTTCTATAAGTATATTTAATTTTTGAGATAAATTAGCCTTTTTACTTTATTTGGTAGGTTTGTAGCCTTCGCATTAAGCATTTATCCAGCCTCTAGTTTCATCACTAGATATATAATACGGGGAGTGTACAATCAGTCAAGGATGTGAACAAATAATCGATTGTGGAAAAACTCGATTAAAAATCGTTTTCTTTTTAAATAAAAGTTCGATTTTATTAATCAATTTACATATTACAAAAAAACTGATTATTGAATAGGCGATATTTTTCATTGGCTATTTTTTCCCACTTCCCGAAACTCCTAGATTTTTAGTCCAAAGTAACGGGAACTCGACACTAATCCAGAAGGTTGTTAATTATTGACGCTAACGCCATCTGTCGCAATGCCTAATCTAGATATTGTCCGAAATTTATAAAAACTTCATATCGAAACAATTATTTATGCATTTAAACTATTGATTGATTGTTGCTTATTTAATAAATCAATTTGTTATTTTAGGAGTTTAATATGTTCTATCAAGAAATAAGTAAATAACCGATTAATATAACAAAACCTATTATTTAGTTCACATTTTTATTGCTAAGCACGTTAGGGTCGAAGTCAAAAAAGGATATTCTTGTTTTTCATGATTCATCAGAAGGAAGATGCTTCCTGATCTTCCTAAGTAAACATAAAACTCCTATTTAACACTAATAACTTGATAAATGTCTCTAATTGCAAAGGCATCACTCAAAATGTAGTTACAGATTTTTAAAAAATATAGGCAAAGGTTCTAAGAGCTCCTGTTTGGAAAGGTAATGATCGCAACAGAGCACATAGAACGGAAGCTTTACTATCATAACTTTTTCACTATATTTAATTTAATTTACTGTGAAAATTTTTTCCAAAAATAATTTGGTGGCGCTACTGAACTTCTTATGGACTTGTTTTATGTGGCATAATACTTCTAGAAATTTCAGTCGACGAACATGCAAATTAAAGTTTATTAAACTTGGTCTACCTTCACGGTCGTACTGTACAGGAATTTGCTGTTTACGTGACATGTGTCACTGTGTGAGACATCTTCACCGGCGCGGGTGAAGGCGTAACTCGAGCATTCTACTAGGTGTAGCGTACGCCTGCGCGGTTGAAGATGTCTCCCTCAATTTCAGATAAAACGATGGAACGAAATTCCATAACCCATGTGGAACACCACAATTTATTTACATAATGGTTTGTTTCATCTTTTATTCTTTATACATTGCGGCATTCATCTTCATGTTTTGTCGTTTTCTATTCTTGTATCCTTCTGTTTATCTCAGTTTATTCACTTCTGTACTGTGTTCATTATTCTCTATAGTATTTTCTTTATCTGTATTGTTGTCTCTTTGTTGCTTACTCTTGCTTTTCTCCTTTAAAACGGGAATTTCGCTTCTTAACTGGCTCACGTCCTTCGTTTCTTTCTCTGCTCTTCATGCATTTTCTTTTCACTTCTTTCACTTCTTCTCGTGTCTTAATTACTTGTATTATCCTCTTCTCTTAACTTCTAATTAATAGCTTTCTATTGTCTTCTCCTTTTTTACATTAGTTTCTTCTCAACATTCCTCTGCTCTCTTTCACTCTTCAGCTCTTCATATGTTTCATTTCTCTCTTCTTATCTCATTTCATCTCTTCTCGTCTCCGCTCGCCTCTCTGTTTTTCTCCCATACAGCTCTCTTGTCGTCTGTTTCTCATTTGGTGTCTTGTCTTCTTTTCTCATCTCATTTCTTTTTGTATCGAATCATCTCGCGCGCCTGTACTCGTCTCGTCCCTACTAAATTTAAAATACACCTCTTATCATATATATGTATATATAGATCTGAATCTTCAGTTTGTCGTAGTCAAGATTTATCATTACATGGATCAGTGATTAAGTCTTGTCAGAAGGAGATGTTCTTCCAGTAGTTTAAATATTAGATTGGGTTAAACTCTAGCTCATCATGGTTTCGATATCTGTTATCTATGTAACTCTATACATCGTCATTATTTATTTCATTAAAACTCTATACTCTGTAGATCTCACAACCAAGTTCGTATGTGCCAAATAAAATTTAAAATACAACGTTTTACAGAAGTTTATTATATCCAACACCTAGCCGCTTAATGGAATATAATTGTTTTTTTTTTAAATTATACTTCACACTTGATATCATCTCTTACCAGTTCATCTTCCGCAGAAAAGAACGGTTAATTGTGCGGCGCTAATAACCGTATTATTGCACAATAGAAAGATATATCAAGTAATCGAATGAAACAAGATATGAAAATGAAAATCTAAGTGTAGGAAGATTGAATCACATAAATTTCATTTATGCCGTAAAGTTCAACATAACGAAATTAATTAACAATGAAAAGATGGTTTACACTTGAGCAATCTCAATACTAGTTACTTCCTATGCGGAATCGCTACAGCATGACGAAGCGTTTATGATACCGCATTTAGGCTTCCATTTAGGCATATGGTTGAGGTTAATTGCTAATTAGAATTTTACGAAGGATTACCGAAAGCAATTGGCCGAAACGTCGAAATTTCCATTATAAAGTGATTAATGCTATCAAAAAAATGTCTCTTGGGCTTTAAGTATGGGATAAACTGACGTTCCTGCAAAATACTCCTCTTCCTTCCTGTAATTAATTTTTGACAGATTTTACGGTAGCTCAGGACACTAAAGCTCCGTCTGTCAATTTTAGGTGCACGAAAGTTTCTGTGCATAAGTGAAATTAAAAACTTGTTTGTGATATAGTTTTAAAGTAATCTCACTAGGATATAAAATAATTACGTCATTCGATAAGTCTGGTGCTAGATGATGTAGCCTGCTGCTCAGTTTCATTGAAATTAGCTATCCTGGTTTCTGCTTTCTGCCTTGTTGGTTTGTCGAGTTCAACAAATACCGTTTAGATAAGAGATTCGTCGATACTTCTTGTCTGAGGGAATGGTTTCAATTTGACTTAAGCTATAACCACTTTCTTCTATCTCATTATATCATCATTTTGGCACCCACCCCAAGGGTAGGAATAGACCTCAAGCCGCAATCCAGTAACATAACATGTTAAACGATACATCAGCGCATCCGGAAGAGGATATTAAAATACTCAAGAATGGCAAATTCATCACATTTCTGCCAACTGACAATTAAGATCTATCATTCTCATGAACAAGATGGTATACAACGAAAAAAATTCGAGGATGTGCTCGAAAACTGGATATGTAGACCACTGTCAGGCAACTCAACAGCCAAAATAGAACCTACCTATAACATTCTCAAGAAACATGAAGAATGCTTCTCATAGGAAATGAGGGCAAAACTGTCAAGTCATAGTACACCACCACAGTTTTGTGGACTGTCCAAGATACACCAACGTGGAATTAGACCGATCACTAGCATACGTGACTCACCTACAGAGGGACGGTCAAAATTCACAGTTATCCAGCCCTTGGATGCCAATAGTTGTCACGTCAATGATTTAGGGCATTTTGTACAAAGCGTTAAATCCACCGAGCTCGTACCAGAACATCGCTTAGTGAGCCTCGGTGTCGAAAGCTTCTTCACCATTGTGCGTATAGACGTATCCCTCGTTCTGTCGACATATTGAGAAATTGACTCATAGAAGGCCGAGTTCTTATGGAGAGGACGAAGTTCGCCATAAATAAAATAATAGTTGCCATAACAGTTGTCACTTTCAATCGACTGACCAATTTTTTATGCATGCAAATGGACAACCAACAATCGCCCATATTTACATCGATACAGAAAACCTGAACGAGTCACACCGCTCCCTCAAATATACCATTGGGACTGAAAACGGTGAAATGCCAGATGACTAAAACTGGAATCCAAAGCAGTTTACAGAAAAGGTACCCATTCTGAGTTATACCTCAAGTACAACCCCAACCATCCCATAGCAATGAAAATTGGTATCTTAAAAGCGTTACTCCACAAAGACAAAAAGATCTGCACCATAAGAGAGGCCTTCAAACATGAAAAAGTGAAACTCAGACCTATTAACGAATGGTGATTCTGGAACTTATATCGACAAAGGATTTGAAACACTCGATAACTCAACAAGGTAGGACTTTTACTATTAATTTGTATATTATAACACTTTGAGTACTATAATAACGAAAACGAAACCGAGCGCCCTTGTAGTACTACAAAATTATATGTACAGCCTAATGTGAGCGTTGAAGTCTCAACACCTACATAATAGTAGTCTTTTTGTAAAATTGTCACCATTTAGTTTACTAAGAAGTTATTCTACTAAACGGATTGCTTGTTCTGTTAATTCAACGCTGGTAAATGGGGCTTTGCAGTAACTAAATATTTTACTTCTGTTCGTTAAATGTTATTGAATAAGTATGTGTTTAGCGTTCTACCAGAAATGTGCTTGCTGGTTCGTGTTCCCTTGAAAACCTCTAGTCGCTCTGCTTTTTTAGGTGGTCTAATGATTCCACAAAGTACTCATTCGACTTCAAGTATCCCCAGAGAAAGAAGCGTCAAGCGTCAAATCTAGTGAACGAGCGGGTCATTTGATAGGGCATTCCATCGAAAATAAGTTTTGTTTAGCCATTCTCTGACTAGTCTGAAATAATACAATCGATGTTCCGTGTTGAAATATGCATATTAAACTCGTTAGTATTGATACCTACTATTTCTTCATTCAACGAATGGAGTTGATTTTGAAGCATGTTAAAATACAGAGGTCCGTTCATTTAGAAATATTGACCCTACATCATTTCCCAGTATTGCTGCTAATAAATTATCTTTTTAAGAAGTTTGAGGGTACTCTACTATACACTGCCCGTTCTTTGATAATTTTCCTCTAATTCTTTTAGATGTTTTTTGCATACTACCACCGTCTTCAAATGGTTGATCTCACACCGTTCAAGACGATGGAAGTCCAAGGAAACTTCGAGGAAGGAGTAAAATTGTCTTCCAAATTCAGATTATTAATGACTTCCGTAGAAATGAAAATGATTTGTTTTTTTCCAATGGACGAAGTCGAACCATTCTCATAAATAATTTGAATTATAAGCACCACCAATAATTCAAAACTGAACGAAACACCCATAATTCTCTTATGTTTGTAAATTTTTACTTGTAATCTACATAAAACTGATATGCTCTATTTTTTTCCGTCATATATTACATAGTTTTTTTCTTCTCTAGAGTTTTCCACTACAGTTTTCCATTTCCGTTTCAAAGAACATCATGGTACTAGGTAATGTGACAGTTGTCAATTTTATGTCAAAAGTTACTTGACTTGACAAGATTTTTGTACAATATTCATATCATATTCCATTTTAATTTAATAGCGATTAGGCAGACAATAAAAGTCCTCACTGTATTCTCGCGTAATTAAACATATTTCACTTTTATGATTCAAACTACCATTAAATGAGTTTTCACAATCTACTGCATTTTTTGAAATTGTGTAAAATAAAAACGTGTGTATCTGGATTTTCAACCCAAAAATCAATCCCGATTTGAGTAACAATGCTTGACAAGTAATTGTCTACATCAAAAACGAGTATTGTTAGGTTGTCGTTACAACTCTAATTAGGTTTTAATTAACTGCCGTGTTCCGTTTTGCACACAATGCGTGTACTAAATAGAATAGGATTTACGCGTTGTATTCTAAAACTGTTGACACATTACTCTGGTACATTTCATCAATTATTTCTGTTGCCAAACTCACCAACCGAAACACGAAATACGGTTATTTAAGAAGGTATTTTTTAATTGCACAGCATAATTAGCTATTAGTGTCAGTCTAATTGGGTTTATAAAGTAGTTTATTCATCAAACGATATTAATTGCACTTTGTGAAAAGTATGTTATAAATGCATATTCCAAAGGCAAATGTCGAAAGAATACAAGTTATAATTGAGGCATTGCAATTGAGAAGGGTTCTGATTTAGTACTTGAAACGTTTTGGTAGTTTTGAAATATAGTGACATTTTCCTCAGGTGTAGTTTTATTCCCAAAAAAATCCATTAATACTAAGATCTTTTTTTATTAGGGTCGAATTGGCCGAAATGTTAGGTTGTGCAAAATTTGCAATTGGATATTTTGTTTCGGGGTGGGTTCCAAATAACGAGTACAGTAATATATTGGGTGTGCGTATTTCCACAGATTGAAAAATCGACTTTTAATTTTTGCTAATTTCTTTGTTGTTGCTTACTTTACGAAAGATTGTTAAATTATTAAGTTGTGTCCTATATAATTTCATACCAACTTGTTCTATGCAGATTTTCCAGATGCAGAATTTTCTTCAGGGAAGATGAGTATTCCAACAAAGTAATTTTCTAGTACTTTGTTTCAGGTATAAACTCAGTAACAATTAATATATAAATAACTAAGTTTTTTTGCTAACTTAATACATTTGGGCAACTGTTAATTAAGGACAAGCACTAACATCACCAGTTAAATGTAATTCAAGAAACAGAAGATACAATAATATTACAAACACTAGAATCGTATATTGCTAGACGTACAATTATTAATAGTTACCGATGTTCTCTTAATGTAAAGCAACCAATGATGCTCCTTCTGACAAAAATAATAGCATTATACGAGATAGCTTATTAAATACAGAAAACTCTAACCTACTCAGTAAATCGCTATAGTACAACTATTTTAAAGTCTAAAATATCAACTCTTGTCATTGATGAAAAAAAAATTTTTTAAGAATTGTCAGAGTGTGAACAATGTTTTTATAGTCATATTGAATAATCCATACCCTGGTCACCAGTGAGGTCTCTAAATAGCTGGACAGTAGGACGAAATATTAATAAAAAGATGCCCAAGTTTAAAATCTGGTGAACTTGCTTGAGATTTTTTCCTTTAAATTCAACATGGTACATCGACTTACTTATGATTATAGTAATATAGTAATTTAAATTATTAACATATCAAAGGAATCTTTATTAAGCCAATTATCTAGCTTACATGTAAAACTATTAACACAAAAGTGAATAATTTTCTAAATGAATTATGTAATTAATTGAATTTGTACTGCTCCAAAAATTCGGGTTATCAGCAAATAAATAAAGTTCGTTTTTTCACATTTACGGTGACATTGACATTTTTGGTTATTTTTGTTAGTTTTAACATTTTACACATTTTCCTTTTGGGGTTTTGCACATAATAATTTTAAGACTTTGGAAATTTTTATATTTTTGTGATGTTTGGTGTATTGCATATCCTTATCATTTCCAGCTTTTTAATATGTTTGTCATTTTTGGAAATTTATCTACATTTTAAAATTCTTTGGCAATTGGCAGATATTAGATTTCCAATATTTTCTCATTTTTTGAGATTTCACCTGAGATTAATAAGTCCTCGTCCTCTCCAGAAATTCAATACTGGCAAATTAAAGAAGATTAAATTCAATTCTAATCATTTCAGAAAAAGCATATATACAAACATTCATAATTTTTTTTCCTAAAAATTACACATAGCCGTCGCCCCTTCGATAATAGAATTTTCACAAACAAAATAATTTCATAATTCTCAACCCTGCATAATTTTCCGAGAAGTAGTTACTTTTTCTTGAAAAATACAAAATACCAACCGAATTATCGCAAAATGATAAAACCACATTCTATTTATTTCAGATCAAGATTCACATCATTACTATTACTATTTGCGAGATATTGTTTTTTGTAAGACAATTTTATTTTCCAGTTCCCCATTCAATAGTTTAACTTTTCCCAAATGGCAAATCACGTATTACTTCATTTAACGAAAGAAACAATTCTCATGGCTGTATTACTATTGGTAAATGTTTCCAAATTTTTTTCCCTGCCTTATCCTTTCTCATAATTGAATTTTTGCAAAATGATTTTATTTATTTGCGGAGAAGAGTATATACACCAATTTTCAGGGCTTTGCACTTATAAACTTCTTAATAAATACAAATCTACATATTTCATAAATAAATATACCAGATAGAATGAAAATACCTAACTTTTTAAACTTTCCCCAGCCTAATTTTTATTGAGAAATATCCAAGATATATCTTATTGCCTTATTTAATATAAAAAAAATAATAGGGGCAGCTGGATTTACCCAGAAGCATATGCAACCTCGATCCTATATAAGCATTATAAACAAATTTTAGTTGTTTCAAATTTAAAATGTTTTAAATTTCTTATAATAAAAAACAAAGACAGCTTAACTTGGAATTTAATGACTCGCACTGAGCCTTCCAATTCAGATTTACATCAAAAACCCATAAACTTGGTCATGCCAGATCTAGAAATAGCCACAGACCCTACTTTTAAATAATTTTAATGATTCTGAGTCATATCAAATCTCATATAGGCTGTTTTTGAGATATTAAGATATAAGAAATTGTTACTAAACCTAAGCTGAATAAAGTTTGCAGGCCGGTGCTACAGATTCTTTCCATTTCTTCGCCTTTCGCTTATACAATAAAGGAGGAGTCAGCAAACAGTGTCACAAGCGAGTCGCGGACAACTTAACTCATATTTTAAATATAGGCGACAAACAAAACCTGGCCCAATATAGAATAGATGTACAGTGTGGAACATTTAATGGAATAAATTCTATGACGAATAAAGGAGGGCTTGTGGGGAAAAACACTTGGACACGTCGATTAATATTTTTAAATGCGCAATTTTTCAACAACAAAAAATATATAGGGAGTGTCATGTGACAGTGGCCAGTACCAACTTTCTTATTTTAAATGCAAGCCCCTGTATATTATTTATTTGTTGTATTCTCCAGCAAATAGACATAATTCTTGTACAATGTCCTACACCTATCTTCAACTTTTCAGAAATATTAATGTGTTTTCAGATTTATGACAAAAATTAACATTAAAAAAAGCAAATTATTTTATTTCACAAATCCGCTACATTACACTCAATACTTAATTCCCAATTAGCTCTTGATATTGAGATAATAAGCAAAAACCATTCCTGCGTTCGTTTTTAGTGATTTGAAAAAAAAAACAGTTGTGATTAATTTCGTCAAAATTGATAGCCTTAACATCTTGTTGTCTGCCTGCATGACAGTGATGATCAGTGTCAGTCCTATTGTACGTAGTAATATCAGAAAAATGGTTCATTTAACAGAAATGCACCATTCTAGAAATGATTAGTTATGGAGATAACATACCGACACAAATGAAGGTTTCTCTCTTATTTCACGAAAATTTTCCAAATTTGCCCCCTTGTATCTCAAGAAGCAGTTAACAAAATAGTACAGCAGTTTCGCGAGCTTGTTCATGTAAGACAGATAAAAAATTAGCTGCCAATGCTAAGTGATAATACGAAATTGGATATTATCTTGAATTTTAAGAAAACCCAAAAAATGCTGGTCGAAAAGCAG
Source organism: Octodonta nipae (assembly GCA_034190945.1). Classification (NCBI taxonomy): domain Eukaryota; kingdom Metazoa; phylum Arthropoda; class Insecta; order Coleoptera; family Chrysomelidae; genus Octodonta; species Octodonta nipae. The sequence continues at coordinate 31,203,033 of CM067219.1, read as the reverse complement.
CCCCACTATTCAACGTTAGCCACACATCAATTTTTCGAGTAATAAAGGAAAGTAAAATGCATCCCTATAAATTGATGCGCACTCAGTTGCTCATGGAAGACTATTTCGTTAGGAGAACGTATTTCTGTGAACAAATGATGGTAAGGTTAGATAACAATGAGATCCAATTAGAAAATGTTTTGTTTTCTGATGAGAGCACAATTACACTTCACGCTGATGTTAATCGTCAAAATTGCCGCTATTGGTTTAATGAGAATCCTCACTGGATGACAGTAAAACATACGCAATATCCTGAAAAAGTTAATGTTTGAACAGAAATTATTGGAAATCATATCGTAGGTCCCTTTTTCATTGATGGCAACTTGAATGGGAGATAAATATTTAGACTTTTCCAAAATAATGTCGTGCCAACTTTGACAAACTTATATCCTGATCCAATAAACTCACAAGTTCCTGCCAATACAATATGATTTCAACAAGGTGGAGCACCGCCCCATTACGAGATGAATGTCGGGCAGTACCTGAACCAAATTTTTCCAAATCGGTGGATTGGGAGGCGCGGATCGATCGAATGGCCAGCACGATCTCTTGATTTAACGCCAATTGACTATTTTTTTGTGGGGATATGTCAAAAGTACTGTATACAAAACTAAACCCCTCAACTCAGATGACCTAAAAAAACAAATCATTCTTGCGATTAGATCAGTCAGGCTTGCGATTAGAACAGTCAGGCTTGCGATTAGATCAGTCACGTCTGAGTAACGTTAGAAGACATTTCTATACCAGATTATCATGTTGCCAAGAGGTTCGCGGCTAGCGTTTTAAACATTTCCTACACTGACATTAATTTTTTTTTATATTATATTTTTTTTATATTATTTATAAATAAAATAATTTTCTTTTTTTTATTCTTAACTTTTCTAATAAATCTGAAAACACTTAATATTTCCGAAACAGTTGAAGATAGGTGTAGGACATTGTACATTATTTATGTCTAGAATTTTCTGGAGAATCCAAAAAATAAATAATATACAGGGCCTTGCATGACATATACTACATAATTTTTTGTTGAAAAAATGCACATTTAGAAATACAAATCGACGTGTACAAGCGTTTTTCTCAACACACTCTCCTTTATTCGTTATCGAATTTATTCCATTTGGCTGTTCCATACTGTCGATTAAGAGCGAATAATTGAGTTCAAAAATAAAGCTCTTAACTTATAATCTAAAAGAGCTAAGAAACAAGTAGTTGGTTACTCGTATCCTTTATTTTTTTTATATTTCGATGTACTTAACTTCCGTTTGAACACTATTTAACTTTTGTCAAGAAATTTGAACTTGAATATCACTGCTGCAAGCCGAAGAGCCTGTAGCTCACCATCCTCGTGATTTTCATCTTACTTAATCGTTTTGGAACTAACAGCGTTCTGCCATAGTAGACACGTAGTAGACAAATTGTAGGATTTCAGTTGATAAAAACCCTTAAGTGATTCTTTAACTGCCTCTCTATAGTTTAGTGCGGTATCAATAAGTAATTGATCCTTATTTGCTTGAATCAGAATGGAAAACACATTACTGTTAATGGTAGGTACTACATGATTATACCAACGGAATATTTGTGGCTACAACTATTAACAATTGACATGAACAGCATCCTCTTTCAATAGTCAAACCTCGACCATGGAATTGCTGGAATTTCATTTTCCTGGTTGGGTTATTTCCAGATGTGGAACTATGAACTTGCCACCAAGATCTGCCACTATGGAGTTTTTATGTGGTTATTTCAAACCTCTCATCTCCAAGATTCAGTCACGAACTGTTCGTGGTCATAGGAGACCATTATATGCAAAATGTGTCACCTGATATACAAATAATCTGAAATTGAGTCTCAAGAATCCGTTTATGTGAATATTGCAGAGGACAAAACATAGTTCTTCCAAATGAAATAAAAGTAAATGAAATATTGTTTGTAATTTTTATTGTGTCACCTCAAAAGTTCTAAGACATACCAATAACTTCTGAATTTTTATTCGCTAAAATTTTAATGTGAATTACGATATAGAAATATAAATTTTATCAAAATATCCCCAATTACTTATTTTTGTTTTTTTTTTCTAGGTAAGAATTGGGTCATGCTAGCGATTCTCCAAAAAGCTCTAAAAAGGTAGACAACTATTTTTAAGTAATTGATGTTTCAGTTATATCATTTATTCAGAATTTTATCGCTGATTACTTCTGAAAACACTTATTCTTTGTTTAAATACAGCCTGCTCCATTATTTATAAAGCGGAGTTCTTCCAGCTGTTGAAACAGCGCTGCAATCTTCAATTATTTATATCCTGCGATGTGCGAAAACGTTCGTACGTAGAAATCGTCAAATTCGAAATACGATCCTTTTCTTATATTAAGCGGGGAATGATTTAAATTGGTTATGTGAGGAGCTCCCTTAAAGTTTTATTAAGTTCTCTTTGTTTTGTTCTCTGACGTATTTAGATTACATTAGAATTTACTTCCCAGTTTCCAACTGTTTCGTATGCTCCTTATTCAATTAGATTTTTGGTTTTTATTGAATTACGTTAATGATATTAAAAGGAAATGTGAAACGAAATATTAATAATAATTCATTAATCTAGAGCAAACTTCTAATATTATTTTAAGAAAAATCTCATGATATTTCTTAACGGCTGTCAACCTGTAGGTCTCTTACAAACCATTTTGAATTTATATTTAAATTCAAAATCCGTTTTAATTTAGTTTTCCGTTACCTTTTATTTTATTGTATTTCATTGGTCTTTCGATAGTAAATGATATGATTCGCAGCTTCTTGGTTAGAGATTGTTCAACTGCTTTTGATACATATCATTATATATCATTTCAAATTTAAATCTAAATGCAATGCAGCTGTTGTCACTGAATGCAAAGCAAATGTAGGCAATAGTGCAATAGTCATTTTAGTAAGGACCTTATCCTTATCCTTAGGTATATTGAGATCTTATTATATAAAACGACAGCAGTGTACTTTAATAAATATATTTTAAATATTTATTCGATAAATTCAAAGCTATCTCAAGGATCCAATTGGTCGTTTGCTGAACTTTCATATAAATAACATATCAGTTGCTTTCACCTCTGAAATTCATGAATTTGCAAACAATTTCAGCATCTATCTTAAAGTTGAATCTAAGAGCAATAGTTTGCAAAATCGTAGTGTCGCAAAGTCAAATCTATTGTATTATACCGAATTGTAAAATTCTTATACGTTAGAAAGATATCGAATTTTCTTTGATTGCACATCTTACAATCAAACGAACAATATACGTTAATTAAAAATCTTTATTTATGTTTTAATAGAAATTTCTGTTAACTAAACGTAAGTACATTCTCCCCTCTATGCTTTTTTTTGTCAAAACCAGTGCAAAGAATTCCTAAAAGTATAATTCGCCATTTTTCTAATACTTACTGCCCCGAATCCTATGATCTTTGTCATTTCTTTCTAATTCTCAATCAATCGATGATAGAGCGGCGTTTTGAATTTGACTGATTTTCGTTAAATATCTATTCCGCTACTTTCTTGGTCCAAGAGTCTTAGACATTGACCTGCAGTTCTTTGATTTATTTCTATTCAGAAATGATTTTAGTTCTTTCATTAAGTCTGTTTTGCGAGATTTCATATTCACACCAAATTTGTATGTTTGCTTGATGCTATATTTAGTTCCATTTCCTGTGAAACTCCCTCTGTCTGGTGTCCATTTATTTCTGACATATTTTCAGACCTGACTATTGTTATTTTATTTTCAGATTCTGCTTTGTATTTTCAGACGGTTCAAGTTGTGTTTCGATTTTCATTACAGCACCTTTAAATTTTTATTGATTTCTATGGCATAAATAGAAAAAAAATTATGCGCATGCGTCAACGTCTGACAATGTTTTCGTTCACTTTATGTTTGTTTATAAAGTGAATAGAGTATTTCATCATCAATGTAATTTACTAATTTAATATTAATAGTAAAGTTTTAATAGTTATAAACTTAAAGTGAACTGTCAGTATAACGTTTTTAATTAACATGTATAACAATTTATCAATAAAGAATGGAGCAAAAAGCATTAATGTCATGGAATATGAGGAAGCCATATGTACAGTAAATAATTTTTGGAGAATTTATTTGACTTTATTAGGAAGTATCGAATCTCGTCGAAAGCTTATTGGAGCAACTAAAAGAATAAACAGTTCAAAGTTTATCTAAAATGTGCTAAATGTGATTTATTAGTTAGAGATGTGAACTAACGATGGTCGATTACAAGTAATTGATTATGTAAATAAAGATACATATATGTGTTTATGGGTATATGTTTTTAAGACAATAACTTGCTAAAAGATATAACATTAAATAAAACGAGTGTTAACTTTTTCAAATTAAGTTGTACATAATGTACTGTGACCAGACATAAGGGTGCAAATTGAGTTTAAATAAATCTTTGTATACTGAATTTTATTACTTCCCCATGCATATTTGTAAAAAGTGCACGTAACTTTCATATTCCCGCCTTTTTAACATGCCAAACGCCCCTGCGCATTACCAAGGGTGAATAGATCTATTATCAGTTCTTCAATGTTATTTGTTTCTTGCTTGTTTGCTATTTTAATTTGTTGGTCCGGGAGTAATCCTTGATCTTATTGTCATCGTTACTTACTAAGATTTAATTTTTTCCTGTTAATGTTCTTAAATTACCAGTTGCTTTTTGATGTTGTTTTTAGCTTTTTATTTAAAAATCTTTAGACATTCTATGACCGACTGTGTTTTTGTTGATTTACATATTTATTCCTAAATATTTTTGTTATATTATATTATTGTAGTTGTTCCGCCCTTTGTGTTTACTCAAGTTAATCTTTTGGGTTATATGTGTTCATAACATTACACATTCCCCTTTTTAAGAATATTTATCAATATTTACCCATTTAATTTCGTATTCCGTACCAGTGATCGTTCGTTCATTCTTATTGGATTTCTTTACCTAGTTGCACAGTTTTCTTACATTGTCAGTGATATGTCATCGTAGAATTCATGTACATTAGCAGCAGGTCCTTTATATTTATTAATTGGTTATTATATTTTTAGATTTATACCACACGATTATTTTGCGCCTTTTTGTTTTTTTGTTTTGCCATTTGACTTTCTCGTTCTTAAAGTTGTTCTTCATCAGCGTTCCTACATTCTATGGTGCTAAGTTTAATATTTTCTGTTTCAAACTTAACCTCTTGTTTACCTCAGGTTTTTATGGGTGGAATTCACTGGAACGCTTGCTAAGTTTTTTATCGATGGAGTTATTTATCTATTACGGGAGCGCGCTCGTAGTCCTTCATCTTTCCTCTGGATCCTCATTTTTCGTTACCATCTCGTTAAATCTGCCTTTCCATTGATGGTAGTAATTCCCAACATTAGTAATCTTAATTTTTTAGAAATGCATTAATTTTTCGTGCTGTCCATGGTACTTTCAATGGTCTGCAATATCACGTCAGCTCGAAGGCTTCTGTGCTTCTGTCACAGGCTGCATTTATAATTCAGAATTTGGAGCCCAACGATACTATAGGGAAAATAAATGTTTCTTGGTCTCTTTTCTAGTTAAGGTTGAGAGAGCGCTTTTAGCCTTACCTAATCTTCTCTTTATTTCGCATACCAATTTCTTGCTATTTGCGTATTACACAACCATGTATATAACTTCATCTTCGACTTGTGAGTCACCTCCTCTTTCATGGTTTTCCTGATAATTAGCTCTCCATAGATGTTAATAAAAAGAATGAGTGACAAAACGCAACCCTGCCTAACTCCTTTTGCCATTTTGAACTACTCCGATATTATGCAATTGGATCAGAAGATACGGTACCACCATGTCTTGTAGAATTTGCCATAGATGGCACTAGTTAACTTTGTCAAATGCCTTGGAATAATTAACAAAAGAATCATTTGTCTGACATTTATGATTTGTTCTTGTGTGCATCTTCCCGGTATGAATCCGGCCTGTACCGGTACATTAGAGAAAAGATAAGGCTGTAGGCGATCTTGTTTGATGTATAATTTTATTTGTTTGGCTTATAAGACCGATAATTCAGTAATTAGAGCAACATTCCTGCTTTTCCAGACATTCTTATTCTATTGCAGATTCTTCGTTACTACTTCATCTGCTCCTGCTGATTTATTTTTGGCAAATGTTTGCAAAGCTGCCTTTGATGATGGTTAGTTCTCTTTATTATGTGATTTTTGTAATCGTTTCCTTTTACTTGTTGATGCCGCTCATAAGATTTTGAGCATTTTTGCCGCCATTTCTCTAGAATCTATGTCGTCTCGGTCAACAAGCCACCGGTTTCGTCATATCTACCTGGATATCTTTTATTATACTGTTTTTATGAAGTAATGTGTTCACTGTTTGGATTTGGTTGTGTTGGGAAACAATCTACTATTAGGATTTCAGAGTTGTCTGCTTCTACTTTAGGGCTGCTTACTGTGGTTTGTATCTTTTTCGTAAATTTTAATGAAACAATTACGCCTAAATGACCACGCTTTGTTGAACAATCATAATGTTTGATCTATGTTAATGACGTTTGTGAGGATTCAAGTGACTTTCATCTGTTGCCTTGAAAATGTTCCCGCTGTTAGCGAAATATTTGGTTGTTGTTGATTCCTCCGATATTTATTAGGTATCTATTAAAATGTGTCAAAGTTTCAAATGCATACATAAATAATAGAAGAAATTATAAACAAATGAAATACTAGTGTATTATTTGCCAGTACTAGTGAAACTACAACGCTGCAGTTTTTAATTTAAAACTTAATTAATTGAAATAAAAGTGCTGAAATAGCTGTTAATAGTTAAATTACACAACCATTCATCATAACGCAGATATTAATTAGAGAAATATCAGTAAAGATATAGGTAGGTAGTTCTAAAAACGATTATTCACCTATAGCTGACTTAAATTAAGACACCAGCAGTTTTCTAATTCTTCTTTATATCTCAGTTTGTAGATCAATAAATTAGTTGCTTAGTTAACTAGACATACAATTTTTATTGGTATTAATTTTGTTTTAAGTAAATCCATATATAGTGTATTCGTATTAGAATTATTATGAATTAAATTTTTAACTTAGTAACTTTATTATCTAATTTTTCGTGTAAAGAACAAAGCAAAAATACTAATTGGCCGGCAAAGCAATACTCTCAAGCCTCGCTATTCACACGCTATTGCAAGTTTTAAAGGGATTCTTATTATGCTCCGCTTTTCCAATTTTCTCGCATATTCTCCCCAGTGATTTAGAATGTTAAATATATTTTGGGGGAATATAAACTTCAACAGAGATAAATTTCACACGTCAGTGCCGACCAGATAAGGCTTCAACAATATAGAGTGAAGCAGAAAATTTACCGACTCTACCTTTGGGCTTTGATTTCAGAGATAACAAATTGAAATGTTATCTCAACCGTAGGCAGCGAAAAACGGAAACTAGATATTTGAAGTTCGTGAGTTTCAATTTTTGCATAGTCGAAAAGAAGTTTCTGATGTATCTCATATTGTACTGTTACTTTAAGAGGAAGGTTTAATACCTGCATAATTTTAATAGAGGTTGCCTTAAACTGCATCCTATTAATTTGAAAGATTGTGACCCGAGTTTACAATGATTAATGAACAATACGTTTGTCAATTTTCAGTATAAACTCGGAATACCAATTGAATTATTTAGGTTATTTGTAATATCTGCAAATTCCAGACTTCTAATCTAAGACTCTTTAGCCACCTATTATTGCCAATTCTGTTGAATTCATCATATCATGAAATTTGTCTATATTATGAGTCGAGATATCCTAGATGTTCGACTTAAAAACTTACATCCACGGCTTAGTATTTTTTTGGTTCTAAAAGGCTAGTTTGTTAGCGTAAGCCAGATTGTTAATTCGAACTATTAGAACTCGTCGTGATTGTAGTCGTGGTTAACAATTTTATGAGTTGGAAGCATTTGAGTTGAACCCATTTGCTTATGAATTTAACAATAGTTTTGTAAAATTTAATTTTTGTATAATCCAACATGGAATGCCGTTTATTTGTTCAATTGCCGTAAAATTTATAATTGTGTTTTTAATAAGTTGAATTATGTTACTATGGCTTAGACCACTTCATTAAAATAAGTGTAAATATGTTCACTTGTCCTGGATACAGAAATCAGTTTTTATGTCGAAGTTTAGCCAATGGCGAAAACTATTGTAGAGAGCATCTACAAAAATACACCCAAATACGAAAATTAATTGTTAGTTCATATTAAAACACACGTGAACTGTGCAGATTGTTGAGGTAAAAAGTAGATATGCTACTTGTGATTCAAAGACCTAAAACCGTGTACTGCAAAGATTTATCAAAACACCTTCTATCGCTTTACCATAATGATGTAATTCCACATAGGAAGCAAATTTGTTTACTTTTAGGGTAAAATATTGATTCTATGTCCAGAAACTATGACTTTGGAAATAATCAGGTCGGTTCCTTGTTTTGTTGTTATTACGTCAGAAATCAAATAATACATATTTTCAAATATTTTAATTTACATCTTAGAATTGTACCTTTTTTATCCAAGTTTCTTAACCATTGTCTGACCTAGACCCCGAAACGTTTGGAATATACAGCAATTTTCTCAACTGTGGTGTTATTTCCTAAGAAGAACTTAGACATGGAGGGACACACTAAAAAAATTGGTATTTTATTTGTCAATATTGTAAAAATATATTCTAGATTCCGATGGTAGCCTCCCTATCATGTACAGTTGTGGATCTAAACCTACTCGGAACCCATTCAAACTCACAGAAAAAGATTCATCAAGATCGGACAAACTGTTTAGGAGGAGTTAAAAAATGTCCTACAACCCGATTGCAGCACTTCCTACCGGGTCAAATTATAAATCTAATCCCGGCTGCTGAGCCACCTGCCGAGGTAAATTGTTAATGATTGTTTTGCATTGTTAAAACACCCACAAAGTCCCATCCTAATTGGCCCAACCCTTTAGTTCAATTTTTTCCCTATAACCCGATCGTAGGGCCACGTACCAGATTATTGACAAATCTATCCAACTGAAACAAACACACAGTTTAGGAGGAGTTAAAAAAAATTTTCGTACATCCCAAGTCTTCTCATTATCAGCAAGGTGCTCTCATAAACAAAGCTATGTGCTCTCACATGTGACGGTCGTCAAGCGAGCATAGCAGTGACGCATTGATTGAACAATTATCATTATATTTAAACAAATTAAGGCAAAACAATATTAAACTATACGTACAAACCTGTCTTTGGAAACACTTTATCTATTAATCAAACCCGGATTGAAATCGGTTGCGTAGTTTAAATGATCTAAACCTACACAGGGTCAGACGGCCTATGTAGACATTGCAATTAGGATTATCAATTACGATGAATTCTGCAGAAGTCGAAAACCCAAACTTTAAATCATGATAAGTATAACGAATCGTTTTAAAATTTGCATATTGTCATGTTTTTATTTTCACACACGGGTTCTGTTCAGTTCTTGGATTTATTTAAAAACACAGTCCAACTCACTCTAATTTATTTCCACTACTTTAACACAATTTATATTCACAGAAACTATTTACATGTTTTCTTAACTATACAATACGACCGTCGAAAACTGAATGAATCCCATCGCCAGCTATCCGTATTTATATATTTCTCTCGGAATTATTCTGGCAAGTCAACGAACTATCGTGAAACTTCTTTAATGAGTTCTGGAAGCTTCAAGGGAACTCCCAGTAACGGCAGCGGTCGGCCTGTTGAGAGACAAAACAATTCGGATTCCCAGAAGTATCGGAATAGCGTAACTTCCACGAATTGGTTGATGGCCGATTGCACCAGCTGTCGGATGAATTCTCGTAACAATATTATCTAAACATATGCTCGCGTAAATCTTCAACCCGCAACCAAATTTTATTCTGTAGGATTTGAATGATGTGTTAATCGTTAAATTGACAACCGCATTCTAAAGGCAAAGGGTAAAATATCAAGTTGAAATATAATATTGTCAAAAGTATCCCCGGATTTAATAAGAGCAGTTAATATTGACGATACTCCCATTCTCCATAAAATTACAATCGGAATTTTCATTCCGTACAGGTATTACGTATATTAAAATTTGAAGCGGCCTTTGTTGCCATATTGATGCAGACCTTTTGTCTGCTGTCGTGCTTCATTACACTTTCCCAATACTAAATATTTCAATATTTATGAGAAAGTGCTACCTCAGAATATGGAAACGATGCTGTTTTCAAATTATTCATATCCAGCCTCTGCATGAAAAGGCTGATATTCCGAAGGAATCCTCGAATTTAAAAGGGCATCTCTTTTCAGTGGCATGAAATGGTTTAAGTTGATGCTATTCGTACGACTTTTCGTTTTTATTTGTTAACTTCATTTTAAAAGGTGTATTTGGTAAAATTTTCCGAGGTAATTCATGTGTCTGAATACAATAATACACTTTATATTTAATTAATAGGACTTTATTTGTGTGCACATTCAAAATGCTTAGTTTAGTGATATAATGTATGGCTAAGAGGCAGTAAATGGAAATTAAAGACAAAAATTTAGGTAACATGATATTTCTTGAAATTAAATAATTCAGCTATTAACCGGTAGAATAATATTACAAATAAACATAAATGACAATTTCATTTTAACAGAAATTCCAAAATAATTTGTTTTATTTTACTCTAATACTTATTCAATTTCCATTTGTACAATTACTTAATAGTACATGGGTGACCGAACTTTACTAGTAAATTCAAGGGTTGATCAAAAATGTTCGAACATATATACATATATACACGGTTATATGACAACGTAATCGGTCATTTGCTCTAATTTGTCTCAACATGAAATAATTCAGTTTAATTTAAATTGCTATTCTATTTACTAATACCATATCTAAATTAAATTCTGAATATTAATACCCTGTATATTGGGCACCAGCCAGGATGGCGCCGGCTAAGTATGGGCGTGCTCATTGGAGACTACTGTAGTATCTCGGATTTTTTCTCCAAACTTTAAAATCAAATGAAATAGACTGTGCGTTAATTCTGAGTAACTCAGTCCGGACTTGTACTATTATATGTACTAATATATGTGTTAATTTTGCCATCTCGGGAAATAGTGAGTTTTCTAAAATAAATACCTGCCACCCGCCATTCTCTCTTTTGTTCCCGAGATACTACTAAAAACTATAGTGAACCCCATTCCCATATTTCAGTTTACGTATTGATACCATTAAAGAAAGAAATCAACTTATTTCTCATGCCTGTATTACTTTTCCATCCAGAAAAATATATTTTTTTTCGTTTCGATTTTCTTGAAAACGGTGATTGTTCTTGCAAAATCCTCTCTTGCTGAACCTCTACACTGTGACCCGAAGTTATCTTGTAATTTTCAAGTCTCCATGTGCAATAATTTTGGCTCTGCGTTGATTATGTGTAAGTCGATAAATCTTCTTTTATATGTATTTAGAAGATTTGAATATACAGGAATTACGTATACACCATTTGATTATGTTTTCAACCATTATTGATATAAGATGCTAATTTTTGTCGGTATTGCAGAAAATTAAGGCAGATTCACACCCTATTAAAAAAAAAAACTTTGCCTTTTCATTGGGCTTTCTCTCCCCAATTTGTTTTCCCCTTTAACACATGAAAATTTTGTATGGAGCTCAAATTGTAGCAAGGCAACTTCGCAAAATTGCCCGGATTACTCGCTGTCTGTACAGCAATTCTTCCTCACACTTATTCTGAAAGAAAGAGATGTCTACAAAATGATCAACCAGTATTCCTGTATATAAGTACAGCTATTTTTTTGAGAAAAAACCTCATAGTTGAAACGTCTCCAAAGACAGATAATTATAACACAATATACAATACATCACTTATATTCAGGAATACTGTTGATCATTTTGTAGACATCTCTTTCTCTCAAAATAACTGTGAGGAAAAATTTCTGTACATACAGCCAGTAATCCGGACAATTTTACGAAATTATCGTACTTCACTTTGTTCTCCATATACAATTTTCAAATACTTATCTGTTGTAGGAAAAAAAATTTGAGGAGAGAAAACCCAATGAACATACAAAATAATTCAAGACCTCCTCAACATTCTTTACGAAAATACTTACGAAAAAATACAAATAAATCAAACTTGATTATAGGGACATATTTCTTGACAAAAGGATTTCAGATTATTTAAACTTAAAAAATTAATGAAATTCGGTCAAATTTCGAACGAAGGACAACTACCAGTAGATAATTACCACAAATACTAACCCCTAATTCAGTATGATCTAGTGAAATAAACCCAACGTTTTATAAATTATTTTTATTGTATTTTATTCGAAAACTCTGCAATCAACATACATACGAAATCCTTGAAAATATCCAGTCAAACGAGATTTTCTTACAAATGCTTGCATATCCAATTTAAGAGTTCCTGTAGAAAATCCTGTGCTCAGAAAGAGATCTATTCCAAATTCAAGTTTTCGTTGAGAGAGAACTTTCTACTTAGTGACACAAAATAAATAATTGAACCCGACATTGTTTCGATAACCAGATCGAGTCTCAGTTCATGAATATTAGAATAGAGGTATCGAAAAAAGGGTGATGAGGTATGAAGGAAACATAGATCATCTGATCTGTTCTCGTATAAAGAGTTCTTGAAATTTGCCTAAAATATTCCTGACTTGATCTTTTGAGAGGGTGGAAATGTATTTTTACCTATGAAGTGTTTCGAATAACTTGCTGGATGAATAAAATATTTGTTCAGTTTCATAATGAAAAGGTTCAACAGACTCATGTTAAGGACAATAATTGTTTCATCTGACTTTTAACCAAATAGTGAATCTTTTATAACAGTTTATTGAACAAAACATTAAAAAAATTTTGAGGTTGCTAGTGTCACAATTATTAATCAATTATAACATAATGTAATAAAAATAGTTAATTGAAAATAATACCAAAACTTAAAATACGTAAGAAACAATCAAAATCTGTGCCATTCACGACCTGCAGGTGGATATTCTTACAACTATATGCAAATAATTTAATTTACTGTTCAAATAAACACATCAGCTATATATTCTATATTGGAAAAAGCTATGCCGGTAGATATCTTACTGTTAGTCTAGTTTGCTATCTCCCACTTAGCAGTTATGAGAAGTATGGTATGGTTAGCAGTGTCAGAGGCATTCGGAAAATTGGATCCACTTGATGCAATTTATCTAATACAGATGTCAGATGATTTAAGAAAATTAAGGCATATGTCATTTGAGATGTACTGAATTTTGTCAAAAAGATAATATCAATGCTTTCGTAGTCAAATATTCGATAAATTTGAAAATTCTATATACATTTTTTTATAAAAATTTTGGCGTTCTGTCATGTAATGTACATTTAAACATATTTCATCTTTTAAATTTCAGTAATAACATAGGACATAAAGAATTGAACTTATCTCGTTTTTAAATCGTATTTTAGGACGAAGTTCCCTAACGAGACTTGTAGTACGAGTTATACCATATATGATGTCCCGTAAGGAAAAAGGGTTATGCCACCTCCATGCAATTTTCTCTCTGTGAGTATCGAGATTCGAGCAGAAAACATCATACGTTGTATAACCTTAATTCTAAACATGTGAAAATTTCGTTGAAACTGATTTATTAATTGTTTTCATTTTAGATCATGCTTGAGTCATATTGTCTCATTATTGCACTTTTACAACGAAGATCTGTAAAATGGAAACTGTAGCAAGGGTAATACAAACTTAGAAACGTAAGTTCATCAAATTATAACACGATTTTTTACAAATGTTCAATGTGACTCGAGTGTTTTACTGTTTACTATTTATATTGACTATACTTTAGGGTAGAAAGTAACAAACAGTGGTCTTAATGCGAGGTAAATTTTTAGAACAGATTTTTCAGTGTTAATGTTAAATCATTTTCCAAATTAACAGTGCTTTGTTCCAAGCGTTGAATATTATAATTCCAAAACATTTTTGTAAAATACCAGAAGTAAATCCTTTGGTAGGAAGTGTATTAATATTGCAGAAGATCCTTTGAACGATTCTAGTAAATATCCCACAAGTTTTTGTATATAACTTTTTTCACAGGTTCTAACAAGACATATTACATAAACTCGGTTTAACGCTTTTATATCTAGTTAAGATACATTCACCAATTAAAATCAAATTTTGGCCTTTCTCATTATGACTGATTAATTTATGTTGACTAATATAATCCGTGATTTTTTATACATTTAGCAACCCCATAGGTACGGTAGTTTGAATTATATCTTTATTTCTAGTGATGTTGTAACACAGTAAATCCACTTCACTATCTGAGATGTCTGAATTTAGTCAACAAAACATTAAGTAAATCAGGTATGTTGTGGTAATTACGACCTAATTATTCTTCGTTAATTAGGACATGTCTTGTTAAGGTGTCTCATCCTGATTTCTATCTTTCGAACCACCTTTTAGAAGGTAAACCTTCTTCACTATAGTATCTGATCTTATCTTTGGTCCATGTTACGATTTGGGCTTGGTTACTCATATGTACTTCAACTCCGGTTGTATTGTTGATTTTATCCATCTCATTACTCCCACTTGCAATTTTTCTCTTATGTTACTGGTCCGTTTTTGATCGCCTTTTATCGTTCAAAATGTTTTCATTTCAGCGCTGCTCATTTACTGTTTCGTTTTTGATGCTTTACTTCTTTTTTCCGTTGCTCTGCATTTGCATATACTCGTATTTCCAGATGACGTCACGTCGGATTTCTGATATCTTTCCCCTGGTTTCTTCGGTTACGTTTCTACTATATGTATATTTGTAAGTCTAGACAACTGGGCATCCAGGTAGGATGAAAGAAAATTATGCCGAACGCATCGGCGCTGGTGTACCAATATATTTATCAGCTGTTGTGGAATATTTGGGTGCTGAAGTTTTCGAGTTGGCCGGTAATGCTGCACGTGATAACAAGAAGACCCCTATAATTCCGAGACACTTACCACTCGCCGTCAGAAACGACGAAGAATTGAATAAATTGTTGTCTGGCGTAACAATTGCACAGTGTAGTGTCTTACCCAACATTCAAGCTCCCTGTTACGAAAGAAAACCGAAAAGAAACCTTAAATGGATTAGTATGCCCAAATTGGAAACGTCACGAGTATACTGTGGTTCGCGCTCTATGGCGAAGACACCCACATCAAGATCTACCATGCTCCAATTTAGTGGCCAGATTGACAGAAACTGTTTTTATTAAACCCTATATCGATATTTAAGAGAAATTGTGACATTTTTGTTTGAAAACTTGATTGAACCATAATTACATTTTAAAACTAATGGATTTTCACTGTCTATTATACTAGCTCGTTGTAAGGAAGTTATATACAATGGTTATTCTTCATTCACGACTTGGGTTTTTTACTTCTCCTAACATCGGTTATTTATTACTCATATAGCGTTCATTATAATCCATTATAAAACCCATTTTAACGTGTAATATGTAATGTCTGAACACGTCAGATCCCGATAACTTCAAAACCACGACTTCAGTAAAGTCATCGTTGTTCATAGTTTTTTGTTAATATTAAGAATTGATTAATATTGGCTCGTAAATAAAGTAATCAAAGTTTCATTAAAGATAATTACAAGCAAAGCTAATAAAAGTTAATACAAAAAATTGCAAGAACGCTATTACATATAAACACCTACATCGGTTGTTATTACTCGCATTAATACCTTACCCAGAACTCGTTATAATGGTATTAATTTGTAATATTTTTATGAACTTTCTTATATTGATTAGATGGGTTTTTTATTGGCTTGCTACGAGGGTGAATCAAATATGAACCGGACTTTTGTTTTAAAAATTTTATTGGTACCATCAATACAAATTTTAATACATATTATTTTTCTACATAGTCTCCTCTCTTATGTATACATTTTTCCCACCGAATCGGAAGTTTTTTAATACCTTACTCAAAGAATGAAATTGTTCGTGTCGATAACCAATTGCACACAAACGTTTCTACACCTTCGTTGTCCTCAAAGTGGTGGCCTCCCAGTTCTTCTTTAAGTGGCCCAAATATGTGGTAGTCACATGTCGACAAATCATGACTGTAAGGCGGGTGTTCATTTTTTTCAATTTTCCTTGAGTTGTATGTGGCCGAGCGTTGTCATGCAACAGAATCACACTTCGGATAGACATTGCCCGCCTCTTTTGCCAATAGGCAAGTTTCACTTGTTGTAGTAGTTCGCAGTAATATTCAGCATTAATTGTACGGCGTTCGTGCAGAAAATCGATCAGCAGTACGCCTTCAATCAGCTCACGAATTGCGTAGACATTCGCCTCATTGATGCTTGTCGTTGGACGGCGTGCATGAGGCTCATTTTCCACTGTCTCTCGGCCATCTGAAAACTTTTTGTGCCAGTCGTACACTTGTCCTTGAAAGTGTTTCATTGCCGAACTGTGCAGATAGTCTACGCAAAATTTCAGACGGTCTAACGCCCTCCCGCGCCAAAAATTTGATAACAACACGTTGCGCACCTCTTGCTCTGACATGATGCTTCTAACAGCGCATCGACTACGCCTCGCCAAACCGACGAACTCCCCTCTTCTCAACATCCTTACCTAACATATATCGAGACGTCACGCCACTCGAATTACATACAGGGCGAGAAACAGAAAAGTCCGGTTCATATTTGGTTCACCCTCGTATATATAAACAATATGTAAGAAAAGAGATACTTACGACGATAAAGTGTTGTATTATCAATAAATCGCAACTAAGGTTGTATGCATTCGGTTTTCTAGATGAACATTGAAAATTGAAACATCATTATTTTAAACTAATACAAATACTAGTTTAATTAGATGTATTTTTAATGCACTTCTTGTTCTATTGTTGTTCAGCAGAACTCTGGTACAGGGTAATTTAAGGTAGCTATCTTACGACTTGATTTGTATTAAAACTTCATGCTATCGAGTGAACGGAAGCCCTGATAGAACTACTCTTGTGTCTCTCCGTCTGTCGCAGTCTATTTTCTCTGAACCTGAGGAATGGTTTATTGGAAGTTTGGTAATAACACAATGTTCGGTGACCCTGTCACAGGGGCAATCATAAATATCGAATTCTGAGTTTGGAACCTCTATCAAACAGGAAAATCGACAATTCCCCCCCCCCCTTTTAACATTCAAGTCAGCAATGTAAAAAATAGAGAATATTGCATCTTAGTCAGAATTTACTGGTAAGCCTAAGTGAAATTATACAGGGTGTTTTGTAGAAGGTTCGCCAAACTTGGAGGGCAGAAAGGTCGGCTCATGTGCTGTATTATGTAGCCCATACAACATATAAATAGATATCTTACTGTTTTTGTTTTTTTTTAATTTTTTTTTTATTTTCTGATTTTTACATTTGAACTGTTGTAACTTTTTTATTTTTCTCTGCATCTTCACCAAATAAACTTAAATCTAATCTATGATGTTTGTTTGCTCATCTGCATTTGACATAAATAATGTTGAAAAAAATTATACGAGTCCACAAATGGCGAGGTTCCATAAAAAAGTCATTAAGTTAAACACTTTATCACATTACAAAAAAAAATAGAAGCACATCGAGAACTTCGAACGCTTACAAAAACCTCTACACTTCAACCCATTTCAAACGATATATCACTCGTATTGAGAAGTATCATAATAAAATTTGAGAATTAGTTTGCAAGGTTAGAACTACAAAAAATAAAACATACATCAAGTTGCAATAATTTGTTATAAATTTTGTTCAAATTGTCTTCCCCCGCTATGAATACACACACACAAGTACTTACAACAGATTATATGAAAAGACATCTTAAAGTAGTAAATGTATATATTATTTTATTTAAATATTTAATTTAAATAAAATTATTTAATATTTAAAATGCATAGGTAGTTTAAAATATATTAATGAAAATATCTGAGAATCCGGGCATTAATACTTAATGGCTGAATATAAATTCATTATAAAAATAAGTTATTATTGTCTTCTAAAATGTTATTTGTGGCATGTTATTATTTTTATGTTTTCTTGGGAACAACACCACCATTTAAATAAAAAGCTGTATATTGAAAGAAAATACCAAACGTTTTAAAGCCGATTCTGACTTCGTTGTCAATGGCTTTAAAATATGTATCGAAAATGTAAATTGCAAATTGAAAGTTTGATTTATGACATTTAAGTTGTCATAAGAAAGTTTTTTGTTGTTTTTAAATATACAGGTAGTACAAAAAATTCTAAATATCATTTATTAAGTTAAACAGCTTTCAAGTTGGAAGTATTTGACAGAGTTATTATTTACCTATATTATAACAAACCTCTATGTCTATAACACTTTCGTATTTTCAGATAACAGCTTGTTGTACTTTACAATAAATAAAGATAAAGATATCAGAGTACGGTATTATTTGAATATTCATACACAAAATAAATATTATGCAGTATTAAGACTTTAGACTTAGATTTTATAAAAATGTTTTGCAGTGTGTGAGTAAAATGATAATGGAACTTATTAATACTCTTTTTTAATAGAATCAGGTTCGCAATTCGTTTCTAAAAATTTTTTATGTTCTGTAAATACTCGAAAACTGCTCCACTACTTTAGATAGTTTAAATTGGATTCTGTTAAGGAAGACTCCCAAGAGACACCCAATTTTTCATAATTTATATGGTTTTTTAGAGACAGGGAAAAACATGATCTTAGGCGAATCCAACATTTAATAAACACAATTCTTATTCGAAATCTGTGGTGTAATTAATGAGAATAGAAATTAAATCAAAATAAATGTAAGTTAACCAACTTCGGGATGGGGATTCTCAATTTGTCAGTATATACAGTGTATCTACATAAGGTGGAATGAAATGGAATACGATTTTATGAATATTTCGAAAAAAAGTTTATCATCACATTTCTATTGTAATTGTAATAAATTGTATTGTTAATTCGAATTGATTACATCTGTTATGCTAATTCTATGATAAAAATAATTTCAGTATTAAGTGAATGTAATTGGAATTAAATCAAAATGAATGAAGATCGAGGTTCTCTATTCTTCTGTATACTATTTAAGTTCATATGCAAAACTTTCTGAATACATAACATTTGAAATCGTATTATATACTTACTAAGTGAAGTAAATACTTTATTTAAAAACTGTGTAAGTTATCCCATTATATTACTAAAAATTGTAAAATCAATAAATTTTAAACAAACATAAACCAACTCAAAAAACCGAATATCCAAAAACCAAAACATAATATTTCTCAGCAACAATTAATACTTATTTTGAAGGCGGTGCCAATTAAAACAAACTAAATGTTTTGAATAATTTTGTATAAATTCTACTTCAAAATAAGTATTTAATTGTTGCTGAAAAATATTATTTTTAGCGTTTTAGTTAAGCCTCTTTTTTGTCAGTTTTAGTTTTTTTTTTAATTTATTTTTAACGACGTAAGCCCTATTAAACATTTTTCCTCGATATATTCCAGGATTCTTTTTGTATCAATTTAGCTGAAAATAGAAAACCACAAATTTCAATTTGTGCATTTTCTGCCATGTAATGGGGTTTCACTGTGATTTCTCTGAGTTAATAAACTCGTCAATCGGGCATCGATTCCTCTTCAAACACTATTAATGAAGTTGTGTAGTCGACGCGATACATCCTTCGTCTCGATTCCATGCTCAATTTGTACCCAATTCGGAAAGTCTTCCAATATTCATGGACTTGAAAGGCCTTCGAGATATAGAAACAAACGTCGCCTTCAATTATTTATGTCCCGAGGATTTCACTCGAGGTGATCCTTTTCGTTATAAGGTGTCAGATTATATGGACAGCTTTTTTCTTGTAAGATTTATTGTAGCGAAGGCAAAATCATTTTTTATCTTTTCTCCGCGTAGCTCATAGTTTTTTTGTGTGCGTATTTTTAGATGGGTTTCCAGGTCGTATAATAGCGTCTATCAGTTTGTTCGGGAAAAGTTTGTGGAAGGGTTATAAAATAATTTGACGAAAACGAAAATGGATGGTGTCGGATGTAGTGGCCGGGTCTGCAAGTGAAAAATGGTGTTTTAAATGAAAATATGATCACGTGAAAAAATCGGTTAACAGTTTTGATGTTACGTAGATAATTCACAAATTTGGAAGAGAACAGGGATGCCAGAAAAAACATTGTAAGCAAAATAAAATCAATTGCTTAATAGTTTAGGAAATTCACTTAAATGAAGTTGTATTTGTATGAATTTTGTTTGAGCAGGTATTTATTAGTGATACACAATCTCTTATTCAATTCAAGGCCGATTCAGTTAGATGAACTCATTTATGTAGAGTGGCAATTTGAAAACTCATAATAGCTATATCTAAGAAACGGAACAATATTTGAAAAATGCATATTATCGATAATATCGAAGGAAAAATACCTTGACTTATTAGTTCTGATTTACCCCACACCACCCCAACTGAGTATTATTCAATGGCAACTCCATACTTGTATTAAGTATTAGGATTTTAAAGTTCTTAAAAATAATTTTCGGGGATACCCTACAAAGATAATTTTTTCAAGTATTCTTTAGTTAATTAATTCACATTCAATTATAATATAAAACCTATTATCAATTAATTGAGATATTATTAATGTAAAAATGCCGAAAGTCATTCTTACTACTAACCTAACAACAATCCTAAAGTACTTAGCATATTAAAAATGTTTTTGTTTCCCGATACTTTTTTAGTGGTACATATTGTTATGTAATTAAACCAAAAGGTTGTAGCTTGGATGAATGTGAAAATAAAGTTTTGGTTTCCAGAATCAAGTCTTTCCAAGTACAACTCTAGTTTTTAAAGAGAGACATCCTGACAAAAATTTAGGCTGCGGGTACATTCATAAAATTGTAGCTAAATTTCGAGAACTGGAACCTGTTGGGAACAGGAAAAGGAGACGAAATAGCACAAGTTGAAATTCTGGTCGAATTGCAATCCATCCAATCTTGTTGACCCGTCAGGCAGCTATAGCACCATGAATATCACTCGAAACAATAAGGAAGGTTCTGAAGTTGAACAAGTTTCATCCTTATAGAATCCAAAGCTTTTATCAACTTGTCGATGGTGACTGATAAAAAAAATAAATTCTGTTAAATTGTGACTGGCTGTATTATTGCAATACTGCTACTTCTGAAGTAATGGAACCTAACACAAATTTCAGTATTCTCAGAAAATTAATGTTTGGGCTGGTATACTGGGAGATGCGATTATCAGGGCCTATTTATACAGAAAACTTTAATTGCTCAAATGTGTGACATGTTAGATGGAATTTCTCGAATTAGACAACCAGATAGATTTAAACGGCACTGCATCTTTAGACGAGGATTTATTACATTTCCAGGAAGATGGTGCACCTCTCTTTATATAGTCTCCGTTAGTCAATGGTTAACTGAACGCTATTCCAATCAGAAGATTGGAAGACAGGGCAACTGAACGGCCTCTTAGATCACCTGAAATTCGTAGTTGTTAAAACGCTGAGTCAATAGGAGAACTGCAAGAATACATCATTCAAGAATGTCGAACTTAGTCCAGAGAAATAAAAGCAAATGTGCATCAACTATTTTAAAATAGTCTGTGTTATAGTCTCTAAAGTAATAGAAATAATTTGCAGCATTTAGTCATTGAAAAAGAATTTTTTGGGATTCTTAAGATGAGACAAGTAGAGGTTTATCATTTAACATTAACGATTTGGGGTGGTTGAGAGTAAGAAGTAAAGACAGATTAGTTTATACATTATTTTACTTCTCACTCGATATTATAGAAAGTAGTTTCAGGAAATTTTCATACATTTTCTTGTTTCTTAGATATAGCCATTGTAACGTTTCAAATTGTACACAATATAAACACTACGTGCGCAACTCAACAAAATTTAGCTTATTAATCATTTAAAGTAGTTATATCGCCTCACTGGTTATATATGGTAGATCTGTATTACAGTCTACTTAATATTGTTGCCTAGATACCTCTGCAGTAATTTATTTCTCTGCCCTTCTTTCAATATAGAGAATGAAGTCTCTGTGTAGGTATATAAAGACTATTTTCGATTGTAGTATGTTAGTGATGTGTAACACTGTGCCGTGCCGCACTTTGTTCTCAACAACTTTACATGTGTCAAGGGTGCTAACACGATCCCAGTAATACTTTATAACACACTTTGTGCCGAGCGTCAGATCGAGTGTAAACATTAACAAAATATAAAATTAAACTGGCTCGGTCTTGCTCGACACCGTTTAAATTAGTAACATTTTTATTTATTAATAAATAATATACATATTCATAAATTTAAAAACTAAACATTTTAAAAAATTATTTTTTTCTTGTTTATCTATAGTCATATAGTGTGTCTGGTACGACGAATAAAATTAAGTTATGTGTATCGCCAACTATCAACTCCAGCTCGTTTACGTTGACACCTGTGCCGGCAAGCGACACAGACACACCGATACGTGCGTGAATAAAGTGTGCTGTAACGCTGCAGCTCACTAAATGGTACTGTGCTTTGTGATAGCCGAAAGAAAGACTCGAGATTGGGTGCCAAAAAAGTGCACCATCTCGATCGGCAAATCAAACTGTGTGCTCTCTTTTCACATTAACAATTTTTTTCAAAAATTTTATAAAATTAATGATTCACTTAGTGTTAGGAATTAGACAACCCATAATTACAGTATGCGTAAATGTTGTTGCCTATATGTATGTAGGTATGTAGTCTAAAAGTAGAGTTTTCGTAATTCGGAATATAATTGATTGTAAATCTTTTTCTTTGTTTTTATAGTACAAATTATTGCAAGGAGAGAGTTTAAAAATACTGTACGCGAATATATAGATCTTGTTAAATTATACTGTGCCTGGAAAGGCAAATGATAGTAATAAAACTGGATTATAATAATCGTCAACTGTCAACTCTTCTATTATGCCATATGGCACAATTGCATCATAACACTGTACTGACACACTGAGCCGTGCGTTGTTGAGGTGTCAGCACTCCAAAATCTGAAGTGTTACCCAACACTATAGTATGTTGGTACTGTTTTCAGAGATAGAATGGTTGTTTCAACATGGGTTCACAGCAGAAGTTACAGAATTAGTGACCGACAGGAAATTACTACTGGACTAGTCGGTTTTCTACAGGAAATTCGACGAGAGCCAGGTTGAGCTGAATCAAATTTAGAACAGATGTGTTCGCTGCTTAACGGCCACAGCGGAAACTACCTATACTTACCAACCTTATTAATTCGATCCATCCAGCTGTAATAATCGCTATTTTTGGACCTGTAGCCACAATTGATAAAACGTGAATATTGTAAGGTGTTCTTCATCCAGGTAGCAATTTTGAGATCCAGTGTACTGTGTCAGAATACAAAAATCAGACACATTACAACTGCAACTAAAAATTAAGCATCCGCCCATGCGATTATAGAGATTGAATCTCTATAATATGAGGAACACGAAAATGCTTTACAGTTACTCAAATGCTTCGTGGAACATGGCGGATAGCATTTATTTCAACAAAAATTTCGGGTATCTCTGTCTAGCACTGCACTAGAATCTTATGGATTTGAGAACTTGAATGTTTTGCTTTGATTCTAAGATTAGAGGTTGTAGAAAGTAACTAAAGGATACAATACTTCTCATATGTTTCTTGTAAACAAAATATTAGCAGATGTCACGTTTATATAGTTACTGAACCTAGCACAGATGACTTGAGAAACAAAACTATTTAATAACAAAATTTGCAAAGTTTGTCCATATCCCGCTCTGGAGCAACATGTTTGATAATGTTCACTTTACAAATTCTACAAGCTTAACTCTTAGAACACCTTGTATATTTTTAAAACAAGATAAAAAGTTGACTACTTTATGAGTATAAATACAGCTTTTTCTAAGTAATTAGTCCTCGTGCAATAGGCTCAGCAAATTGAATGGTATTTATAGCGGTCTTACTTCCGAAGAGCGGTTGTATTACAAATATTTTACAAATTCTTAAACAATTTGTGTTTTATTTTATTATATTGCCTGCAAAAACAAGAATATACGATACTTATTTGCAGTAGCTTAACTTTTGAAATGGAAAACTGTTTGAATTAAATTTACTACTAAATAGATAATTCATTCTAGATTTTTTGAATTGTCAACTTTCAGTTAATTTCCATCAGTAAAGCGACAAATTTCAATAGTTTATAGAAAAATCCAAACTTACAGAGCACATTTGTTAATGATAATGCAGTGTTCGTTATATGCGTTTATTTAGTTACTGAACCTAGCACAAATGATTTAGGAACCGAAACTAATTAAAAAACTATATTCGCAACCTTTGTCCATATCCTGTTCTGTCTCAGCATGTCGGATAGTCTTCTCTTTACCAGCTCCACTTTGGGAACACCCTGTATAGTTTAAAAATACGATCACTAGTTTAAAAATCTGGAACCTCTTAAAATTTTCTTAGCTCTCTTAGCAGACCTTCCTTATTTTATAAAAGCTGAAAGGTTCTCTTTGCTTGTCCCTAACACAGATAAGAGCGACCTCCGAATATAGTGTTTGGGTTATGGTTTCTTGCGCAGGTAACAGGGAGTAAAGGTGTATAAAATACTACCTTAAATTCCTTAAAGTATAAAGCTCAATTTTGTAATATTTTCTACGGGATAACTTTAGAAACCATGTCATCCTTTACCGGACACTTATTACAATTGCTACTCTCTGCCTAAACTTTAATAAATTATAATAATACTTTTGTTATAGATAAAGGCTAAATTTTACATTAAGTGGGACCTATGAAAAATTTTTATCTCAATAACCGGACAGTTTTAATGGTTTTTAAATCTTGCCAGACACATAGAGCGTCCCCTATAGGCGAGAGCGCGAGGTAACAGCTGCTAAGTGTCCGGCAATGGATAACGTGGTTTCTAAAGTTATCCCGAAGAAAATAATTGAGCTTTATACTTTAACGAATTTAAGGTACTATTTTATAACCCTTGACTCCCTGATACCTTCGAAAGTTACCACAACTCAAACTCTATAGTCGCTTTTATAATACTATCTGCAATACTACAGAGTTCTAATTTGTATTGTGATTTACGGTATGTATTTGCAGTAGCATCAGTTTCAAAATGGAAAACTATTTGAATTTAACTCATTGCTAGATGGATAATTCACTATAGATTTTTAATTGTCAATTGGTATTTAATTTATATCGGTAAAGTGCCAGATTTTAGTATTTTATAGAACAAACCAAGTTAGAGCCCATTAATTAATTATAGCTTATAAAAACTTGTACTGCCCTCTGGCGACTAACAGTTATGTAATATCACCGCTCCTTCGTTAGGTAAAAGTAAATGTTTTATTTCACTCAAATAACTCGGGGAACTACAATAATCAAACATTTAACTAATGTTTGATAGAAACGAGTTATTCAAATAAGATGCTAATCTATATGGAAATTTTGTTGATAGCAGTCACATTAAAAACAATTAGAGCTAACATGTTCTCACTTCGACATGTGATATTATATTAGGAATTTACACAGAAAACCTTCCACTAATTATTCTAACAACACGTCTTAAGGTGACTTTGGTAAATTGGCAAATACAGTCGATTTATGGATTATATAATCGTGGTAAATTTATTGAAGTCGTGAATATAATTACAAATGAAATACAATATTACTATCAACTAACAAAAGAATAAAAATATTGTAAATAACCACGATTTTAATTTTTAATGCTAGAAGAATATGCAGCAGTTATTAGTAGTTATTAGTATACTATTTATACTCAAATATGTTTCAGAACTGGTTAAGTATTATAAATTACATTATATGAGATTGTACCTAATTCTTTATTTAGGAGAAAAGGCAAAACCTTTACAAAACTATTGCCCCGAGAATATCGATCAGTTAAGATACAATAAGATACAAACGGAAGCTCGTTGTTAAATTTGCTAAATCTTGCAAGGAAATTCATTCCAAATCATTGTTTTACAAACATCAATGAAAGAAAAAATTAAAGCATTTCCAGATGTATCATACTCTTAGAACATTTATAGCGACATATTCTCGAAGATGAATCAATGATAGAAAACCCGGGGTTTCAATACAGGTAGCTAAGGAAATAGTAAACATATTTTCTGGAGACCATCAAATAAGATAAGAGATGCGATAAGTTTTAGAATACATTATATAAGCAAGTTGATTCACAGCTGTTAGAAGCAGTCGACTGTCGTTGACCTATCGAAAATTAGATCATTTGGTATTATCAGTATTTTAGTTTGTGAAATACTGAATTGTGTATTTTGTTATATCGCAGTTTGTTTAGTTCAAGTACAAATAATTCTTTTATCAGTAAGCGGAATCATACAACAATACTATAACAATTGGATGGATTGTGTAGCAAAAAATCTACTATTTACAACTACACTATTTAATGTAATTTCGCCATTGCTAAGTGTGTCTGCTTGAATGACGTACCTAGTTTTGAACTAAAATACTTATTACGATAAAAGTTCTGAACAAAAAGCAGAAATACAGTAGTTTGCCAAAAAGCGTTAAAAAATCTGGATACATCACATATTAGGAATGGACAACTCCAATAGAAATTGAACTACTAAAAGAGGTATACAGGAGACAAAATTTACTGGGTGTCCAATAAGTACTGGAACAGCGTAATAACTCTTCAAGAACGCTTTAACAAATAAAATGTTTCATACAGAGGTTATAGGATTTATTCAGACTATCCAATGGAGTAACTGGCCATTACCTTTCCTTAACCTCCCGCAATTTCTATAACTTAAATGATAACAGCAGAACATTTTACATTCTGAGAATCTCTACTCTTAAAGTTTTGAGAAACATATTTATAAAGAAATAAGTCAAGAAATCGATTTTTTAAATCCAAAATTCAACGAGAAAGAGAAGAAGCAAGTAAATTTCCGGACTGGAAGAATGTGTTTCCATTATAAAAAAAAAAACGAACTACAACCCAAAACAGACATCAGATACTCCAAGAAGGCACCAGGCTCCAACAAAATGATCAGCAAATCATTAAAAGCAATTCCACAAGAATCCCTATATTACAAAATAAAGCACATCAATAACATCTTCTACCTTTCATTCTTCTCTGAGCCCTGGAATACAGCATAATAATATTTTTCCATAATACAGTTCAAGATATAAAATTTTCTTCAAAACACCGCTTCATCAGGCTCGTCAATTCTTTATCCAAACCCCCAGGTAAAACCATTCACGCATGGCTGCAGGCAAGAACTCAGTTTTGTTTCAAAAGCAACCCTACACAAAAACACGTCTAGATTAACAAAACACGCTCTAGAAAATTTCCATTAATGTAAAACCAGCTGTTTAAACTTTCTTCACCTATCAAGGGCATTGGATTTGGTCGGAAATAACTGAGCTAGATAACGTACATTTAAAGTTAAGCGTAACACTAGCGCCGCAAAAGAAATAGCAGAAGATGATATCTAAACAAAAAGTACAAACTGGAACAGCTTAGCTTCACAGTCTACTTTAACGCAAACCTACCAAAATACAAAATAATGTCCTACTAATGCTAAAATACTGTTAATTATGGGCAATGTAATAACTAATCTGACGCAACAGGTAGGTACAATCTTATGTTACTATATTATAGAAAATCCTGTGATCGTCGGTCTCCTAAGTATAACCCACAGTATTCGTTTTTATTTTTGTACCCGTCCTAAACCAGTCTGGTCTCTAGTGGGAGAAACAATTCTCGTGCAGCTTACCAGACTGCAGTTTTTCATATGAGAGAATCACCTCAGAAGGGAATAGAAAATCTACACAACCCGTTTACTGAATATCAAAGTTCTTAAACGTCCTAAGCAAGAGTTGGTAAGTAGCTCTTGCTCATTCAGGATGCAACGGGAAATGTTAAAAAAACAATCAAAAGTGTTAACAAAACATCCGCTCATCCAAGTTAGTTAGGGACTCCCAATTCCAACTGCCCGTACAAACATTCAAACAATAAAACATTTTTGAAAAAAATATATAACCGACTTCTACCTATAACTAAAAATCTAAAAATAATCATAACAAAATACAACTCTAGCAAATATATAACACATTCAATGTTGTTAGGTACCTACCCAGGAAGTAAAAAATGTAAACATTAAAAGTTGCTCATTCTGTACAAATTAATTACCTACCAATCTAGGATATTTTGAAGCCGGTGCCAAGCAAATCTAAAATCCTTCATTGCGTACTTATCTACTAATTCATCAAACTTGACATCTTGCTTGGCACCGATTTCAAACCATACCAGATTAGTAGGTAATAAATTTGTACAGAATGAGCACCTTTTAATGTTCTACTGAATTTTTTACTTTAGGCCTGGGAGAAGGTACCTAACAACATTGAATCACCGTTATTTATCTTCGCTAGAGTTGTATTTTGTTATGATTATTTTTAGCTTTTTAGTTATAGGTTATTTGCATTTAAATAGGTATTTGCCTGGTATACAAACAAACGAGCTTGGTACTCATTGATTTAAGAACCCGAAAATAATATGCTTTACTACCTATATGCTTGAGATGTACATAGAAAATTTTCAAATTCGCAATTAAAACTTCCAGTGCCTAAAATTACCGCAGTATTACGTTGGAATTAAAATATTTATAAGGAAATGTCCGTTATGTCATTTCGATAAAATTTTTGATAAGAATTTTGTAATTTTCGGCGATTTTCTGCAAAACTGCAAGTTGCACGACGCAGAAAAGTATATGAGATCATCTAAGGATCTTCCTTAATAGATTAAACGTTAAAAAACTATACACATCCATAAGGAGTTATCGAAAAATCGACTAAAATATTATGGATATTGGTCGATTTCCATGCACGCATGTGTTCTTTCACAAATTTTATCACTTTACCAATAGAATTCTTTTCCAAAATTTGACGTTTCACCAATCCGGATATATACTCTATTAAACAAGACCATATTCATTCAAAACGGTGCACCACAGGAGAATAAATCAGGTAACATACATGCAAAAAAAAGCGAAAAAAAATACGCGACGAATTGATAACCTCCTCCTTTTTGGAAGTCGGTTAACAACAGTTCAGTATAGCCGTGTATTTTTCAGTGATTTTCATGCAATACCTTTTTCCCCTATATCTCCTTAATTTTTCCGTGTGCTCTCAGTTCACGAAAAGTATACGAAATACTTTAGTATTGCATATGCAAATGCATAAAAAAGTGTTCGAGAGGACATTCAATTGTGGGAAGCGCAACTGATGAAGGTTCCCTAACCAGAAACAATATGTATTATATTGATATATAATATATATTGTCTTGTGTACAAAGGAATGACACCTCGAAGATAGTAATTTTTTGGTATTTGTCCTATCTATCATAAGTGCTTTTACATTAATAAAATTCATAATGTAGTGGGAAACATTTTTTTATTAAAATTTGTAACAGATGTAAGTGATTTTCAGTCAGTCAGAGAGAGCAAAGCAGATTTGTGAAGGTTCTCAGCGGTTTTTGTCGAATTTGACTTTTACTTTACCCTACCAAACTTTATGTAATTTCACCATCATAGTTTGAGTCTCTATTTTACTTGTCTCAGAATAAGTTTCCGGAAGACCATCGAAATTGAAACAACCACCAAACAAAACCGTCCTTTGTGAACAGCAATGGAGAAGCGCCTATAGTCACGAACTTGAAACGTGAAATTCACTCTTGGAGGAAGTGTGACCAGTCTAACAAATCCAACTATCCGTTGTTGTCAGTTTGATCCGAGTTTGAAGCTTTCACTCTTGCAGAAGTCCTCCGTTAACCAAAGGTTATTAAGAGTTGTGCTTAACTTATTGAATTTTGTTTTCACATTTCCTGAATACTTACAATAAAGTATACAATTTAAAACAGAAGCGACAGTTCATTTGAGAGTGAACGATGGAAGCGAACAATCTTACAAATTATACTTTCTGTCTCTTGTTATCTCCTGTTATTATGAAACGAAATTCTACAAATTATAAAACTATTTCTTACACAGTGAACTGAATTGCATTGGTATTTCAAGATCAAAGTAGTGTGTGGAGTCGGTCTCGGTGTCGGGCTTATCCAATTCATTCCTTTGCTCATATGTTTTCATATGTGTAAATGTGGGCTCCCGTTAGATGCTTTCGCTTCAAAAATAACGTCCCAAAAAACACAATCATTATCCACACTTGCATTTCTGTATTTGCTTGACTGCTATTTTCACATACCAAGGTGCAGTCTGAATGTTTTATTTCGAAACCTTTGCAACAAAACTATTAAACAATACATGTACTTGAACCCCTTTAGGCAAGTCATCCCTTATGATTAATGTTAAGTGACAGATTATTTGAAAACCATTGGAAAATACCTTATCAACTACACTAATCGATGATATTTCTGAAGCAGCAATTTGGTAAACAATTGGAGGATGTTAATAATTAAAAGTTTATTATTTGTCATAAATTTACTTTTTATATTACAGGCTCATATAATTACTATTATGTAACAAATTCTGTTTAATGTAAATTTACTCGTCAGTTTATTATATTTAAGAAAGTTTGATCTGCTAGTAGTGTAACGTAAAAATTAATTTTTTGTGGAAAATTACAAAGCTAAATTAAAAGTACAAGATTACTTATTTCCAGTGCTTCATAATATATCAACTAAAAAGTAAACTCAACAACATACATCGTTTAAAATTTCGAATAATAGACGAATTTTCCTAGGGAGCCATTAATAAAATTCAACAAGAATTCATTGATCGCCTTGGACACTGTAAAGCAGAAGAAGGCAAGCAATTTGAACACTTACTATAATTTATTGGGTGCCAATTTAATGTTGCTCTTGTCATTTAAAAGAATTGTCGATGACGTTATTACTCACAGATGTCTTGCCGTGTAAATTTGACTATTATATAAAATACATTAGATCAAAACTTGTTTGTATAGCTACAAATGAATTTATTACACATTTTATATAAAACTTTTTATGGTATTATTCACTGATATGGATATCATCACTATTATATTATAAAACAAACTTCTCCGCCGCGTCTGTCTGTCTGTTCGCAATAAACTCAAAAACAACCGCATCGATTTTCATGCTGCTTTCAACAGTGGATAGAGTGGTTTTCCAGGAAGATTTTAGTATATAACTTGTTAAGTTTTTATATAAATTGGCTAAAATATAACGATATTTGTTAGAGGTGTCGGAAAAAAATAAGCCGTCTGGGAGCTTTCAACTAAACGCTGCCTAAAATCTTTGAGATATAACAAAATAATGTAGGGTGGAATTGTGTATCTTATAGAGGTCTACAAAAAAGTCCGCGACGGCATATGTCTATCTTTAAAGCGGTAATTGGAACGCTATTTAGACAAATACTGTATTAATCCTTATCATTTTAAATATGTTAGTTGGTTTGAGTATTTCATGAAGAATATTTTTCTCTTTACACCATATGCAAATTAAATGAAGACATTAGAAGATATAGCAAAATCAAAATATGTAAGACGCAAGGAAATTAAATTAGTTTCGTGGTGATTCGACCGGGCCGGGCGGTCTCCCCGTGACCCCTTTCCACGCGTCCGAGCCGTAGATGTTACTCCACGTAATAAAACAGTAAAAGGCTCTACTTCTTTCAGTAGTCTACGTACTTTTCAAGATATAACTTATGAAACATTTCAAGGACTTTGTAAATCAATGTGTCTGAGATTTCACTCAAATGCTAGGGGAACGTTGCAGATGAAGTCAATGCTTTGCGCAAAAGATCGCATCTTTCTCACATATAACGAAATTTGGACTTAAAACCAATATGAGGATTTTATCGTTTAGCGAAGATAATTGGCAATTTTCTACGACTTGCTCCAAATAGGAAATGATGTATTTGTGTTTTGGTACAAAATGTCAAAATGTGGAAGAAGTTATTGAACAATTATATCCCGATATTAGTAACATATCCACTAAGACACTAAATTGGTTTCAAATTAATATTAAAAGTAGGTGCTCCTATTATATTACTCAGAAATATGTGTCCCCTGAAACTGTGCAAGATACAAGATTCCAAGTAGTTAATTTAAATGTGCTTTTGATCGAATGTATCATATTAACTGGCAACGCAACTGGTGAAACTATTTGTATACCAAGAATTCGTTGATACCCTCAGAATTGCCTTTCCAATTTCAACAGCTACAATTTCCCGTTTGAAATGACAATTAATAAAGCGCAGGATTAAACATTAAAAGTTACTGAATTCAAGGCCGCAGAAATTTTTTCCAGGTGGGTTGGATAATTTGTTTCGGGGCTTGAATAATTTTTTTGATTGATGATGGGACGATTAAGTATTCACCTATTTCCAGGATACATAAAATTGTATAAACTCAATTCTTATGAATAAGATTATTAACGGGTTAAAATTTAATCTTGAAACCAAAAATTCCAAAATTTCCGGGGATTTGAGCCAGCTGCTTCATAAATAATTGCCACTCTAAAAATAATCTAAATATATAACGAGGAAAGTTGATTGATTTTTTGTTTGTTACGATTTCACTCCAAAACTACTCAAGCAATTTTACCGAAAGCTGCATCTCCTCGGAGTAACATAGGCTATTTTATATTTTCTGTAAAGAACCAATGCGAGGGTTGCGAGTTGCCAATGAAATACAATATAGTAAAGGGTAATTCTGTATGTAAATAAAAAATTCTGAAACAAAATATTTTTTATACATGAATCTACACTATTTGAATAAAATTATTCACTCTAGTAATTACTATCCCGCTAAAACTTTTTAAATGAAAGAGTTTTAGAAGGGTTTAGAAGGCATTCTGAGGTTTGTAGAATATTTAATGAGATGTATCCCCAGATATGGAGAAATCCAGAAAGGAGTTTGCCAAGGCTGTGTTATATCCCCTCAGTATTATTTGAATTGCATTCCCGGTTTATATTTCTGTAAGTACTGATGGAGAGACGCGAGTGAGTAAATATTTGAGGAACGTTAACCAGCAACCTTAGATTAGCAATAACGACTGAAGGCGTAGAAGATCTCCAAACTCTATTAAAGAGAGTAAACGGAGAGTATAAATAAGTAAGACTTACATAAATTTATCGTTATAAGCAAAAACCCCAAACACTAACCCTATTCTCATACATAATATCTCCGTTCTGCACAAATAGATTCAGGTAAAGAAATTAAGACCAGAATAGAATTGGCTCGAAAGGCATTAGTCAAATACTTCTCAATGTTTACGAAAAGAAATTCAAACCTTCACGTCAGAATTAGGTTTATGCTATGGTAAGTGTAGTTAGTGTTGTTATACGGAGTGGATTTTTTGTCCTTGGAAGTCCAAGTGATAAAAAATCTTGAATCATTTAAGATATGGGTCTACAGACGCACCCTGAAAGTACCCTGGACTGACAGAGGGACAAATGACGAAGTACTAATAGTAATAAAAAGTTACAAACTATAGTGGAGGGGAAGAAAGGTATTGGCAGTAAGCAAAAGTCCTGACTCCGAAATACAAGGGAATGGACAAATCTCAACGTTGAAGAACTGTTTCACATTGTAAAGGATAGAGACATATTTTGAAATATGGTAAAAAGAAGAAGATCCCGAATGTCACATCCATTCCAGTCTAGAGTGACTAGAATAGAACAAATATTCTCTTAGTGTAGAACTCTCAAAGATCTTTCCTATAACGAGAAGAAATAAAATATATTGTTTAATATTGAGGAAAACCCACAGTATAGCTGGTGATAATGATGTAACTAAAACATATGTATTGAGAATTTGGAAAAAGAGAAATATCATCCTTATAAAATTAATTATTAGATTAGAATTTTGTGAAATGGGTGAGGATAGGTGCCAAGGGAATCCGATATTTCCCAAAAATGTTCTTTTATTCTATGTGATGCCTTTACCCTGCATGAAAATGTTAACAACCAAATGTTCTGTATTGGATTCCCAAAATCCTCACTGGATGATTGAAGGTCACGCTCAGTATCCTACTGAACTAAACTTTTGGGCTGGAATAATAAGTAATAGACTTGGATTTTTTGCAAAATTGACAGGTTTCAGGATATATATTGTATACCTAATTTAGATTCTAGTTTGACATTGACGTCCGCTTGTTTCGAAACCATCAATTCATTATACTCATAATATTTCTGAAGTGAATAGTCAACCAACACCTTCTACGGTGCCACTCCTTTACCGAGAGAGCTTTTATAAATGTACACTATGATGTCCAAAGAACCATACACCAGGTTGTAAGGCGTTAAATACATTTATTATGTACTAGAAACATGAAATACATAATAGTGAACTGTTCTGTTTCTTTGATGTTGTCAGCTTAAATACACGAACAGAAATATTAGAACCTAGCCTTCAGCCCGTGTTTGCAAGAGATTGTCTTTAGTCACTGGACTATGATAAACGGCTTGACACATGTTACGGCATTTATGTAAGGTCCGGTGCAAATTAGCATAGTGGAATCATTAAGAGTTTCATAATATGCATCCGATGATGAAGACCGACTAGTCGAGTCGTTGTTTTACAGCGGATTTCGATATCACTACGGACTATGGAGATCCAAAGTTCCGGGTAATGATAATATCTCTTCTTGCTTTGCCACAATGGCGTAGGCTCGTCGACAATTTAGCATTGCCACCGCCTCATCGTCGTTCATCTTCCGTCACAATAGCTGCTGTATCATCAGCTGTAAGGCCTATTTAACGTTCTATGTGGTAATTAATGCTTATGCTATGGATTATTCATATCAACATCCTTGTATAATTTCCTGGACATTTGATCAGTGTTCAGTTATTCGAAGATGGAAAAGATTGTGACGTGGAAATATCGGAGCATTATTTTATGTTACAGTTAACTACGATTAAAAATTTCAAGAACTATCTATTATTATCAAACAATATGATCAAATATGCAACTCAAATATATACAATAGAGCACACTCTTAGTAGAAATGAATGGCTCTGGTAAATTTGTCTCATCACAATGAGGAGCACCTTATGCAGTTTAAAGATTGTATTACTTATAGTTTGTAGATGGGGATGTTGAAATTGCCATTAATATACCACATAGACGTCGGGTTCAATGTGTAAGAGATTTAGTGCGTTAATCAACCAAAATCTAAAATATCTGAAGTAGGTCCATTACGCCCATTTTTAAGACTAAACATACAATCACACTGGTATAAAATTGGTTTATTAATCCGCTTTATAGTTTAAGATTTGCGTCCCACACAAAAAATATATTTATTTCTCCTCTGTTTTCTACACTTGTTTATGTATAGTGGAACATTGTTGGTTTGCTAAGATTGTGTATTACATTATTTATCATTAGGCAATCAAAACGTTTCTGACCTAAGCAGATCATGTTTTAATAACAATTCTGGGCTGTTTTGACACGATTGTCTATTTGATGAAGAAAGTTGACACAAACCTGCTGTATGAAAAATATTACTTGTGTAAACGCAGCCCTGAAATTGTTATTTAAAGGTATTTTTTTCTTACGTTTTAATCTCACCGCTCGCTTATGTACTCAATGTTCTGCGCTCTACCTATGGGTTCACCCAGACTTCGTCAGGTAGCACTACCCATGTCTTAACACCCCGAAAAACTATTTCGAAGTACCTACACGCACAGAGTTGAATTAGCTAAATGTAAACCATTAACCGAGTTCAAAAAGAAGGAGCTTCTCAATTCATCTGTATCTATATTCTTTTTTATGTTTGTTCACCGATTACTGGCAAACGGCTCATGGAATTTCGACCGTTATACTGGACTGTTCCGGGGGATGCCGAAGTGGCTCCGTGTTTTTTTTCAGTAACATCGCTTTTACTGTTTCTTAGAAAATGGGGAAAAACTGTTTTATACCTATTCTATTATACTCTATTCCTTGGTGAAGTCACCGGTATTACAAAAATTCGGAACGTGACAAATTCAGTTCATTTTTATAAGGTACGCTTTGATGGAGTTGCTGGTATTAACTATTCGGAACGATTTCTTTTTTTTAATAATAATTTTAAGTGAAAAAGATTTACATGGTCAAAAACGTAAACAGTATTCCATGTCACATTTTTAAGTATAGACAAAGTTTGCTTGTGAATACAAATTAAAGTATCTTCATTTTTGATAAAATCTAAAATTCTTATCAAATAGAAGTAATTACAATTAATAACTACATCTATTTCTACCATTGAACTAAAAATTATATAATAAGTATTTCTGGAACTTTTTCAACTATATAGTAGGTTTCAAAATATATATCAATTTTGTTTAAAAGTGAGGTAACTTTATTTTTTATAATATCTCAAAATATAATCAAGCAAATTTTATTAGAATTGAAAACTGCATCCAATTGTGCTCTATTATTAAAAATTGTAATAAATTGAAAGTTGAATGGAAATAAATCCAAATAAATGTCAGTTAATCAACTTCAAGGTGGAAGTCCACAGTTGGTTTCTATAAGTTCTTATGAATCTTATTTGGAGAAAAAAATATTTGTTTTCCATGCTGCTTTTAAAAGCGACCCATAATTGCGGCAGTTAGTTAGTGCAGCGAAGAGCTTAAATGTAGAATTGTTTTTGTGATATTTGAATCAGATGTTGTATATATTTCATGTAAATAAAAGTTCTCGAAAGTGGTAGTGAATAATTAGAATTTAAATTTTAATGGAACCCACGAAATTAATAACAATATAAAAATTCTTATCAAACAGGGATAACAAGAATTATAAAATGTATGCTACATCACTATTTCATGCGTTTCAGTTAATTACCTTTTGAAGTCGGTTTTTGTTTTTTTTTAATTCATTTATTTGTTAGTTATTCAGACATTTGAAATCGTTATTTATATCTAAGATCCTTATCACGATTTATTAAATTTTGCCGTATTGGTAAGAGAAATAACGTTATTGTAAAATAAAATAACTAGGTTATATGTAACATACCACATGATGCTTTTGTTAGTCTATGATTAAGGATGCGCTGCTTTACAGACAAATTTTATTTTAGATATGGACGCAAAACATACTTTGAGAAAGCAGCGACACTGATGAGCCAGGCAGATATTTTTCTTCCGGTTTTTCAAGTTAATTTTCTCCAGTAAATGAGAAAAAATCGACCGTTTGAAAATGTTGAAATCACTTGACGAACCGCAAGCTTCGGCATAAGTGAAATTGTAATTCGGATCGGATATGGCATTGTGGAAAACCTTCTATAATTAGAAAAATTCCGAGCCACTTTTATGATGTTTCCATCGATCGCACTGCGATGCAGTCAAGAAACTAAGTTTTTTCATTAAACTCTAGAGATATTTTCGACCAGAAATCATGATCACGAAGTTGCATGTAAGTTAGGAAATAATATCTCCTTATTGTTGAGTCTAAATATTGATATTGCAGTTGTTACTCGTTGCTTTATACCTATAAATTCACTGTATTTGACTTCCAAATGTTTCGGGTATTGAACTCCAAAAAAGAGTAGAACGAAAGGAGATGTTTAAACAAGAGTATTCTGCTCTGAAGAACACACCATCTAGTTCTGTATCCAAAACATACACAAATATCGCTACTTCGAAGAATAATTTTTATTTCTAGGAACAGTATAGATAGCAATCCCAATGAGGGTAAAGATTACATGGAAAGTTAATTGGGGTAGCAATAGAATATCCAACTTATTGCACAACTAAGTTGTCCAGTAATGGCTCTAAGCAATCGTTTCGGAGAAGCCTTGTTGCAAACATTGCAGAAAAGAAAAATGATCGACAACGGCAAATATTTTCTGTCAGCTTCACACCCTCCTTTCGAAAACCTTCAGTGAAGACAAAGGTGCATGTGTTCATGCATGCATGTCTTTTGGCAACAATACTATTTTTCTGGAACCTAAAGTAATATAGTCATAAGAATTTAGAGATTGATTCATTTTTTAAGTGAAATAATACATGAGTTGTCATTTTATCAAAACCGTAATATTAAAAAAAAATAATGTATTCGAAATAGAAAGTAATACTGGTGTGAATCTTGATTTACAAACTCTTCTAAAATAAACAGAAGCGGGTTTAATGAATTTGTGAACATTCAATTTTCCGTTAGGGGGAAGCGGGGGATTTTTTAAGAAAGTCTCTATTTCGCAGAAACTTTAAATAATACAAATATGAGAATTATAATATTAATTCCTTCAATTGATAGAGATTTGATGTGACATTTTACAAAAATTCTGGTATTGAGTGGGGACGATGGGTGTCAGTAATTTTTAGAGAACAAAAATAATGTAGACGAGAAAGTTGGTATACATGCTACTTAGCGATTAATGTAATGAGGAGTATTTATTCATTGCATGAAAGTTCATAAATTGATTCTCTTCTTTAAATAAATAGATATATTATTCGTCATTTTGCCAGTAATGAGGGGGTATGGTATGCAATATGACCACTATCTGATTTATCGCACGTGAGATCTCAAAAAATTAGAAAATGTTGGAAATGTTTATAAAATGAAAATAAACTCCAAAAAATAAAAAAAAATGTAATAAACCTCCAAAAGTTAAGAACACTAATTTTGTCAAAATTATCAAATTTATTGTTCAAAAGCCTAAAACGAGAAAAATCAAAAATGCCAACGTCATCGTGAATGTAAACGTAGGACAAAAATCAAAAACGCCAAATTTGTCACAAACAGTAATACAATTATCAGAAATGTCTTAAATATTAGACATATGTTAACAATGTCATAAACACCAAAAATATCAAAAATGTAAGAAATGTAAAAAACGTTAAAAACAGAAATGACAACTATCTCATCATATTAAATCCGAAAATAATGTATTTTTAGAAACATGTTGCCATATAATTTTCGCTCATAAATGATAATGTTCTAGCCCGCGCGTCAGCTAGTAGTTAAATATTTAGAAATATTATAGAGTAAACAAATATCTAATGCCTAAACACTGATCTGTATTACCATTTTCCAAACAAGGAACTATTTTAATGATCTAAAACAGCTTATTTTTTTACATTAGATAGGCCATTTTTTTATCTTCCCTCCGTAGTTTAACGAGCAAAAAGTTAAAAATTTGTCAACTTTCGCCTGATAGTAATCAATTTGATGTAATCTCTGATGATTTCTAACTCGACTGACTTGCTTTATGAAATTTATTCATTTCATTTCAGTGGAATTTGTCTCATAATTACTGCTGCATTGCAAGTTTGTTTTTACAAACTGACTATAAACAACATGTTTGATTAGTCTAGCAGGAGTGCTTGCCTACCTAATTAGTAAATAGCCCAGTCTGTAGATAATTTTCATGACATTAAGCTGTTACCAGATGCAAGCAGTTTTTTTATTGTAGGCAGGGATAAATTATAGACCCCCACCCATTTGTTTTGAGAGATAAAAAGTTTGCGTTAACCAATGACAGAATTCCATGGTTAAACATGATAATAATTTATGCATAAATAAATTGAATCGACTGAAACTTTATAAATTTGGATTTGTTAATTTTTTGTTGAGCTATTGCAATGTGTGATTTGTAAGCCTTAACATATTGTTTATGAGTAACTCAGTTTCTATGAACCCTCATTCTTTCATGAAGATTTATATTTTTATAACTGAAGTGGAAAATTAAAAAAAGCATATTTTAATTACTGCTTCAACAAGTGGTAACTACATAACTAAGTTACAGTAAACTTTAGAAAAATCGCATAATTTTGATCAATTTCTTGTTTTCGTTTCTTTATCGTTTTTACCAATATTCCATTATGTCCTGAGCCTCTAGGATTGTTCATTTGCCTCAGACCATAGCTTAGTGCTTTGGTTGTTATATCCGGTATACTACTGATGATGGTACGTTAATTATTTTTGTTTCCTTGATCGAAGCTTCGTTTTTGTTGTTGACTTTTTATTTTTATATAGAATTTTGCCGTTTATTTTATCACTTCTTGTGCTGATGTAGTATCGTGTGTGTTTCTTTTAAATTTAAGGCATTTTATTCACTTATTATTTATTTTGTTGTTTGGTAAGGAGTTCATTTTGTATAGAAGGGGTACTATTAGAATTTCCGGAAGCCTATTTTCCTTTACATTTCTTTCATGGTTCCACCTTATATCGTGTAACTATTGAACTACTTAACTGCATAAGGTCGTATTGATACGATACATTTGTTTGTTATCGTGAGGAGTTATCATAGCTATGCTAAGATCCTGTAAGTAGCGCTGTTTTCAAGTTATTTTGCAGATTCTGTGTCTTATCATTCGAAGTTATTCGTATTTACTGTCTATGTTATTTTAATGCCAAAATAGAAAACCACAAAATCTGAACCCCACTGTTAATGATTGTGCAACTTCTGAATTACTGGACCGATTGTTGTCATACTCACATAATTTAACTGTTTTGTCAAAATGTATAACATATATTCTTGTGGTCGACAAATTATGAACATCATCTCTGTATTATTGAATTACACAGCGTAACAGTTTTGTTATTTTTTGTGTTACACGGGTTGTAACCAGGTCCAGCTCATCCCACCCACTATTGGAAAGGGCAGAAGAACATCTATCGAGTCAGAGGGTTTATATATATACTAAGGGTTGTTGAATGGTCGAAATTCGATCATAATTAGATCGAACATTACAAGGTTTTTTTGCTTGATATATGATATTTTTTAGCGACCGGAATTCATTCAGCTGTTATTTAATAAATAGTGCCATCGTCATAGTACAAAAATTTCTCAATTTTAATTACCAAATTCTGATAAGTGATAACATTAAAGCTCATTGCCTAATAAACAAATGAAAACAAAAAAGATTATATTGAACTTATCCAGAGAAATTAAAACATTAAAGTCAATTTTTCGTAGATACTTTGGCTGAATTTGATGCAACAGATGCTGAATTAAATGCTTATTGACCCCGCAAGATTTATTTAGAATTGTATCTCCTATTTAGGAATATGCGCACCCGCTGTATTTTTTAATTCATTGTAGCTTGCATATCGAGTTCCTCTCCATTATTAAAGCAATTAATTTTCTACCCGACAGAATTTCTATTATTTAATATATCTTAAGCTTTGAGTTCATTAAAGGCATACTATGTCGGCAGTAAATCATTAATAATAATTAATAACTTCATTATTTTTTCAAAAATTCTAGCATTAGTTTTAATTAAATTTTACAGTATTCTCACCTATCAATGCTATTTAGAGAAGCACATGACAATATATACGCTATTAAAGATATTTGTATGTGCTTAATTACGACGCATTTTATTGCGTTTCCATGACTTCTCCGACGAGATTGTTTTGTCCCAATGTGTCGCGTCAGCAATCATGTTTGGTGGAATTTTTGCGTTAATTATATAGGGTAACGATGCAGAAGTTTAGGAATGAATTTGCCTCATTCTTTATGTATTTACTGTGCCGAATTCAAATACGACAATATCCCATATCGCAGTGCATTTCTCACATTTCAATGCTAAGTATGTAAACAATTCAAAAGTGTAGTTCATACGATAACAGAATTACATATTATAA
Source organism: Octodonta nipae (assembly GCA_034190945.1). Lineage (NCBI taxonomy): Eukaryota > Metazoa > Arthropoda > Insecta > Coleoptera > Chrysomelidae > Octodonta > Octodonta nipae. Next base: position 31,161,328 of record CM067219.1, on the reverse strand, counting down.
CGATATACAGGGTATTCCATCTCAAACGAGCCACCATGAATATTTTGGTTATTTTCAAAACTATTGCCATTGGAAAAAACAGGTCAATATTTGTTTTGAGGGGGAAATTTTTTAAGGTGAGTTAGCGCTTGCGCCCATTCAACATAAACAGCTCAATTCAATGACCTTGGGATTTGAGATAGGGAAAATAGGTGTTGTCGCATATCATTTGAAAGCCATTTTTACGGACTATACCGTCATAATATTTTTTGAAGTGAAAACTTCTTTAGCGGCGCTGAGCACTTTTTTTGTATGGGTAAAAATTTCCAAACTCGCGTCAGGGTCACGTGATGCTGATCGAAAAAGCGTAAGATCGAGGGGAAGGGAGAGGAACTAGTATCTCCCACTCTTTCTACCGTGCCTGAGTGTGTTGCTCCGTTTAGGCGGCACAGGGCGCTTGCGCGAATGTCCGTGTGTGTTTCTGTACAGCGTGCCACGCGTATCTAAGGATGGTGACAGCTGTCGGCTTGACTGTTGTGTAGTAACCACACTGTTGTGTATTCGTATATGTGATTTGTTTAAATTATGGAAATTGAACAAAGTGCATCTATTAATGAAAAAAGTGATGATGAAGTAGTGAAAGAAAATGAGTGAGTACTTTATAAATATACTAGATGAAAAATATACTAGATGATAAACTCTTACTTGGCTTTAGCCCGTAACTGCCGTCAAGAAAACCAGCTATAAACTGAGCACTATAAAACGTAAAAAAACGAATAATAATAATAGTAATAAATACAATTTTAATAATAAGATTAGGTTTCGATCGAGTCTGTATTTACACATAATAGATGTAATATTTGTAATATGTTTATACTTTATAGCATTAACCTACATTTTCATGACACCACAATAAGCCCATTTGCGGTGTAGGTTTACCAAAAAAATAATTTCGACTAAAAATAAATGAAATAAGATAATAATAAATAATCGGTGTAGGTTTTTAATAAATATTGTATTCTACCTCATAAATGATAGTACTTTTGTACTTATAATTAAACACAACGTTAATATTGAAGTTTTCACTTCTGCCGGCACTCCCGGAGTGCTACCGGTATTAATTTTTTTTATTTCAATTTATGTACGTGTAATAATAAAAGAGTATTAAACAAAACGAGTTTACAGTATAATACAATGACACTAAAGCAAATGTTCAAAGTGTCTTCCATTGACTTCCATACAATAGTACAACCCTGACTGAAAGCCGTCTCTGACATGGTTTAGCAAACTCCGTGTTATCTGACGACACTCCGCTATAATTCGTTGGCGTAGTTCGTCCAAACTCTCAGGCTGAGTCATAAAAATTTTGGATTCAACATGTCCCCACAAAAAAAATCCAAAAGGTTCAGATTAGGTGATTGGGTAAGCCGTTCTATAGGACCTCTTCTTCCAATCCAGGTATTGACGAACAGGTGCGGCGTAGTGAGGAGGAGCTCCATCTTGTTGCAATTGCAATTGGTCTTCATTTAGTAGAGGATCATTTTCTAATTTTTCTATTATCAATGGATTAAGTTCATTTTCCAATATATTGTGATAAATTTCACTATTTAATTACCAGGAATAAACAGGGGTCCAATTAGATGATTTCCTAAAATCCCTGCCCAAACGTTTAGTTTTACCAGATGTTGACTATGAGCTTCTCGAAATAAATGAGGATTTGAGTCGCTCCAAAATCTACAGTTATGTCGGTTAACCTCCCCATGAAATGTAATAGTGCACTCAGCCGAAAAGCAAACATTGTACAATAAATTCGGGTTTTCGATCATACGCTGGGTCATAATTTCGCAAAACTTTTCCTTCGATTCCAATCATTTATTAATTTAATTTTGTACTGATGGAATTTGTACTTATGCAAGATTCTAAAAACGTTATTTTTGCTAATACCGGGAGCTTCAGAGATTTGCTGGACAGAGTGCGTGTTTGGTATATGTTGGACATGGCCCAATGTAGCCACAGCTATCCCTTCATCATTTACAATTCCAATGGGACCTCTTTTTTTATTCATTACTGAGCCTGTCTCAACAAATTTTAAAATCATTTCCATACGTATTTATGACGAAAGTTATGTTCGGGATGGTTTTGGTTAAAATCCCTTGCAGCAGATCGAGCACAATTTTGATTTTGGTAATAAAGACTTACCAGCTCAACACGTTCTTGCAATGTGTATACCATAATTATCTGTTAAATTTTCACTAAATCAGTAAAGTAGTAACTTGACAGATAAATGTACAATGCTTCAAATGATCGAATAAAGGCCAGAACAGATAAACGAACTTGCTGTAAATATCAGAAATAAATGATTGTTTACATTTAATGTTTTTCTTGATTGTGTGTTATTACAGGGTGCGGCAGTGAAACAGGATGATTTAAGAGCATACTACACAAGAACTCCTTTTTAATAATTTTCCATGCAGTAAAAACTTTTAACTTAATTATCCGGTTTTACTACTAGGTCCGTGAGGTTTTCTGTTACATGTACAGAAATTGCAATCAAAAATTTTATATAGATTTTCGCTATCTCAAATCTCAAATTCACTGAATTGGCCTTTTTATGTTGAATGTGCGCAAGCGCTAATTCACCTCAAAAAATTGACCCCTTGAAACAAAAATCGACCTGTTTTTTCTTATTGCAATATTTTTGAAAATAACCAAGATATTTAAGGTGGCTCGTTTGAGATGGAATGCCCTCTATATGTATTTAGGTTCTTTTTCTGAATTTGCAGCCGTTTATTTTAGATATCTACTATTTATCAAAAAGTGAATATTTTTTTGGTACTTATGCAAAAAGTTTGTGAATAAAAACATAATGAAGCGCGGTCCAAGAATTCTGTCGAGTACACTGACTTGATATTCAGATGAGTTGGTTAAAATATTGTATACAATAGCTTTCGTTTTCACAAACAGTTTGCCACATAGGAAATCATTCAGCTTACTTCTGTACTTAATTTTAACCTGTTTTGCGTTTTGACCCTTCTTTTGGGAATTCACCCAATATATGATTATTGGGATCTTCTTTTTTCTTCTTATCTTCAGTTATCCCATTTGATTTATTCTTCCTTTTGTTCTAACTCTACAATCTAGCTGGGTTTAATTGTTATATTGCTAGATGTAGTGAAGTTTAAGCTTAGTCTACTGGATGATCCAGGATGCGAACCGATTTCCTGGTGTGGGCACATATACCCACCTGGAGTACAGTCATGTAAATTAACTTTTGAGTACCTTACAAGGCTGCCTCAATGCGGATTGGTAAGGAGCAATGGATCTTTTCATGAGCACTGCCTTTTGACACTACGTAACACTGTCTACTGTCTCGTCACTTTTTTACTGTAGCTGTTGTTGTGATAGTTGTTCTGGTTGTAGTTCTTTGGGTGACAGAGGCCCCTGCTATCCAGCATTCTGCCATCTCCAGCTACATACCCTAGCGATCCCAAGGTAGCTGCTTTTTTTAAGGGGTTAACTCTCAATATTTTGTACCCATGTGGTTCATACTTCGGCGCCCATATGGCCAGTGTTGACAAGATTACACCATTGACAAATCATTTCACGAGCAGATGCACCACAATATTTATGCAGCAATGCTTACTAATATTAATTTCCCTCTGTGTTTAGATTAACCAGAGTGGTTGGAAAATACAAATACTTGCCATGTTAGACATGTTTCAATTCCAAAATATGAAATGTAAATCTAGACATTATACACTGAAGTTCTACCGATCTCTAACTGTTCATGTGACGAGCTAGCAATAGCCCCAGGCACTGATACTTCTGTCTGTCGATGTTTAAATTTTGACGTAAACTTCATTTGTCATATTCTTTAAAGTATTTAAAGCTGTTTAAGGTTATGAATGAATCTTAATCATTATCTTACAAAATTGTAATTCAGTTTTTTATGTGCAGGAAAACGGCATATTTGTTTCCAAAATTATCTTCCAACACGTGTGTTACTGATCATAAACGTAGCAATTGAGTTTTGCAAAAGCTTGAAATTAGACCAATAACTCAAACTCATTAGTAATCTGAAAGTAAACATGAGACAAACATTTCTATTTTTGCAATCGACTGAAAATGTTGCTTGCAATAACAACTTATATAAGCACATTGACAAAGAAGTGAGCCTCATTTTTTATATCATTCTGAGAATAACTGTGAGGAAGAATTTCTATACGGACAACCAGTAATCCGGGCAATTTTACGAAATTTCATTAATACACTTTGTTCTGTATTTGAGGATGAAGCCTGAGGAGAGAAAACCCTAGTGGAGAGACAAATTAATTCAAGACCTTCTCAATAATCTTTTCGAAATTATTTTGAATTGCAGTGTTTCTAAAAGAAATATTGAATTTAGGTTTAGTTTATGAAATTAACCGAATAGGTAATTAAATAATTTACGGACACCATTAGACTCTATTTTAGAAAGATGCAATTAATATCAATATCAGACTGCAAATATGCTAACGAGATTAAAATTGCCTATTATTAACTTAAAGAAATACTCTAGAAACATATATAACTATTTTCTACAGAATTTTCAGTCACTTACCTTACTGTCTATTTGTATTAATAATGTTACATAATGTTTTTATGAACATAAAAATTAATTAAATAAAAATTTTGCCTAATTTCGGTGAACAATTATTTTAAAATGGGTTTATAAATGGTCATGCTGATATCATAACTAAAATGATATTGAAACAGTATTTTAATTTGCGGATAAATGTGAAACCAAAAAAGAGTTGGAGAAATTCGAAATAGAGTTCGAAATCAATAACTTGATTCCTTCGTAGCCATAAAATGATTTAGATATAGTATGTTTACTTCTTTCCATAGTGACTAACGAGATGAGAATCTTTAATTTAAATTGACGTGACGCCACTGTTACAGCCTGAAATTTTGTAAACCAAACGGTATATGTGCTTCCCTCTATTGTCTCATATTTCAAACCATTTTGTCCTTCAGCGGTATATGATATTGCCATGTCCATTTTATTCAGTAGTTATTGTTGCTGTCTGAATAATAGTGTTTACTTAGATCTTCTAATTCTTCCAAATGAATTCAATTTTTCCTTAAACGAATCTACAACAAAATATGTCTGTAAGATTTGAACGAATACTTAATGTAGTATTAAGAAACTTGGAGAATACCCAAAGATAGTCACTATGGCGTTCAAAAAGCACTCTATGAATACTAAGAAATCTACATTATTTTTCCAATACTATTAAAAATTGATACCCCATTGTGTTTTTAATGACAACACTGACAGTATAATATCACCTAAACATAGCATTGGATTTAACGTGCTTCTTACCTATCAAGTTTCAATTTCGTCAATTAAATTCTATTATTAATCGCCAGTAAATTTCAAATATTCGTTTTATCTCTTCGATCACTAGCATAAAATTAGACATTTTATTATATCTTCTAGCAATACATATCTGTTCGTCTTATAAATATTTTCCTTATAAAAGCAAGATTACAATTTTATGACATATGGTTTGCATGCAGGATATGATTTCATTTACACAGACCTTCTATAATTGGTCTTTAATGAAGAATTTATAGAGTATATTTATCAAGAGCCGTGTAGTTTCATATTAATTCTGTTTTAATTGCTACCGTGCTGCAATTACATGTCCTGCTCAATAAAAGGTTCACTATTTTGTTTATCAACAAGAAAATTACCATGTGTAATCTGATTAAACTAGTTCTTGTGATAAATTGAATTATTTACAAGATGTACTTGTGTTTTTTTTTACATATTTTGATTCTCAACGACAAACACTCAGAAACATATCATTAGTTTATTGCAAAAGGATATTAGAAATAAGTTATCACATGCAGTTTTTTTAGTATTCAGTATACCCGTTTTTCATTATTTCTGTTTAACTGTCAATAGTCATATACTGTATATGTATTTCTGTACTAATATATAGCGGGGAAAAATTTTGCTTGTCGGAATTATATAAAATATTTTGGTACTAGTAAAATCATATACTCGTGAATAATATATGATCGACTTTATTTTTATGTAGATACTCTTTTAAGCTAGTAATCTCTATAATTGTCAAGTGACGTTTAGCTATTGCTTGCTTGGACCATGAATAAAGTAGACCAAGTATCGGAACAACAAGCCAACATCTTTTGTTTACTAACAAACCAGGTTGTCCTACGTTGCCTATGCTGTCATGCAAGTGTACACAAACATTGTATTTTGTTGGCATTAAAATTCTTACGTTCATAATTACCTTTGCTGAACTTAATAATTAATAATCTGAAAAATGCTATTAATATACCTATTAAAGAAGATACGGATGACGGTTTTATTGTCAACAGGAACATTATTTAAAATAGATGTATACCTACTGGTTACTGCGTAATTTTGAACTTGGCAACATTGTCCATGTCTTCATAACAGTCTTTATTTATTTACATTTGGTTTGTTTACTTCTTTAATTAGTGAATATCTAGTCGTTAGTAAATACACTTACTATAAATAGTTTTCTGATTACCAAAAAATCCATACATTGTGAGAAAAATATGTGAAAGTGGCAAGACCGGCATAAAATAGTGCTAAAAGAATCTCTTCATCTGCGATTAAAATACCGGACATTCCAGTGTAGGGGTCTTGGGCGTAAAAGTAAATGAAATATATATAATTTCAAACATGTCTAAATTTTAAGAACGAGTTTTTTGTGGTTTCTAAATTGTTCATTTCACACTTAAATTGCATCCTAGACTTGGTAACATTTTTTTGGTGTTTTTTAGATTTCTTGCAGTTTGTTCATATAACTGTATTATATATATATATATATATATATATATATATATATATATATATATATATATAAGTTTTTAGTACGTACTTACTTATTTAGTTTAGTATATCTGATATACATAATAAAAAAATCGTTCAATGTTTTTTGGAATGGTTATTAATAAATCAATCTATTACATGGCTACGTTAAAAGTGTGAAAATAAGAGAGAAAAGCATCCATAACTCCGTTATTTTTATGAATATTTATATCGAGTATTATATCGTTGAAAAGCTCTAAAAATGTCCGATTTTTTGAGGTCATAGCCAAATATGGTTTCCATTCAAAAAAAGATAAGTTTGTGTCATATCTCGAAAACGAGAGCTGTCACGCAAACGAGGACATGACAATCATAATCGGTATTCAATTCCCTTCAATTTTGATATTTACACTATTTTAAAAAAAAATCAGAAACCAAGGAGCTAGAGGGATTTGGCTAAATCGACAGAATTTCGTTTTTTCAAAATATCTAGTAAGCCATGACTTTTTACAAAAATCCGAAAGTGTCATTAAATTGGGCCAGTAAAACTGCAAAATCTTTCCCAATTTAACCATTGCTCTATCTCCGAGATCCCCATACTGATCATCAAAAAAACTCACCCTATATATATATATATATATATATATATATATATATATATATATATATTTTATATTACGATTTTCAAAATTCACTTTTTAAAAACAATTTATTTTATTAAATACAAATCACTAATCATCTAACGACTGAAGGTCCTACACTAGTATTTATAACATTACAAAAATGATGAGTCGACACGAATCTTAAACAAAGACAATTTAAGCGTGTCGTCTCAAAATGGATGGTCATCAGTTTTTATGTGAACTGAAAAATAAGACGTGTACAGATTTGGTTACTAAGTATAAATGTAAAAAGTCGAACGTGATAAAAATGACTAACAAGTATCATATTACAATGTGGGAATAATGACAGTATTTGACCTTACAATTAGAAGTAAATTTAATATAAAGTCTGTTTAAATACTTATATAACAACTCCATTTATCCTGAAAAAGTTGATGCTGTGCTTCAACTTTGCAAACCATTTTTGTGAGTTCTGTATCTTCGATGGGTTCTTGGAGTCGAATACTTGGACGTCGTCTGGGAAGGAATCTGAAGTTTCTGACTTGACTACATGGCATTGGTGAAGGTGACGGTGGATCGTCGCCGTTTGTTGTTATGGCCAACAATCTGGATTGTCTTCTTGGTTTGCATTTATAGAAAATGTAGATAAGGATTAGTAAAACGATTAATGTAATTGATAAAATTGTGAACCATGGCATGTGTTTTTTAATAAACGGTTGGTTTATTAATTTGTCTAGCTCTTCTGAATATTGGTTCAACTTATGTTGAGCTATGTTGAGGTCGTCTGCATCGATCTTGTTTAGTCTGAGTGGCTTTAGATCTGGGACATAGTTTTTCGGTGGTATAGATTTGCAGCAGTTGTACGGTATTTGAATTGGATGACTCTTGTAGGTAATGTTTTGGAAATTGTCGATCAGTTTGCTTGAATGAATTCGAGTGTTGCCAATGAATGCGTTACAATCGGCCTGCAAATTTAGGACTGAGTTTGTTGTAATTGTTAGGGTTACAACGCTGTTTCCACTGCACTTTATGGTGATAGGTAAAAGGTCAGAAACAGTAATTAGCCAAAAGTTTGAGCTAATCTTATATACATTGTAGTCCTTGGCGTAGAATATGGAAGTCTGACAAACCTTTGGAAGGAAGGTGGACTGCTTCAACAGCTGGGCCTCACAAGTTGAATCGCTATCTATAGGATATGGGAGAACGTCTGAACATATCCATTGAACTTGGCTTAAGGACTTGCAGTTGTCCAAGTTCCGAAATGTAGTATACAATAGTGAATCATCATTTTTCGCAATATATTTGGTTGTGGTTGGTAAAATGTGATGAAACCCTGTTCGGTCGTCAAGTATCGGAATTGGATATAAACGAAAAAGGGTAAAAGTTTCAGGGTTTACTAAGGGGATTCTTAATACAAAAATTATTTTCGTGTCTAATTGAAATGCTTCCAATTCGATGATGTCGATATATTGTGCAATATTATGGGCATTAATAGATAGGGGCAAATTGTTTTTGTGCAAAGAGTGAGAGATAATTTGAAGTGAGTCGACCAAATCTGCCGGTGTAATTATTGAACTATGTAACATTTTAATGCGAGCGAAAGATATTGCCGATAATACATCATTAAGGGCATCTTGAATAAAGACATAGCTTTCCATTAATGATTCACATAAATCTAGAGTTTTGACAAGTGTCTCAAAGAACTGAAGGTTGTCTGAAATAAAAGCAATGGCTTGCCTGATTTCATTAATATTCTTATTAAAGGTTTCTTCGTCTATTTGTAGTTTACGGACCGTTGAATTAAAATTTTTGATTACGGAAGTCGTAACAGAGATTTGGTTCTTCAGTAGGTTTTCGATTTGTTGTTCGTCATGAGTAATCTTGTTGATACAATCATTAAAATATTGACCATCGTTTGCATCCAGAGTGCCAGTTATTGATTTCCAAATTGTTCCTAATCCATTAATAAGTCCGCGTTTCTGTCTGTTTAAGTGAATTTTGGTGTCCGCGAATATTTCTTGATATTTCAAGTTTACTGTGTCTGATATTTGTTTGAGAAGGCTGACGTGTGTTTGTTCTTGTGGTTTGAATGAACTAAGTAGAGTAGTTAAGTTTGAATGGATAGTGTCAACTAAAGTATTTAGTATTTTGTCATTATTGGAAATTGCGTCACCGAATGGGTGGAGATCTTTGTAGACAAGCAATGTCCACTTGTCATTCGAAATTTTGATGCTTCCTTCTTCATGAAAGAAGAGTCCTACGGTGTTGTTTATAGGTGTTATCGTATATTGAGATGTTGCGATTGTGAAGAGTCCGAGGAGTCTGAAAAGAAGTAATTTTCACTCAAAATACGGTTTCAATCTGTCAAAATTTGCTTTTGTAGATTGATTTGTCTCGGGATTTAGTAAGATTGCAGAATTTTGAAAGAGTTCAGTTATTTGGAAAGGACCATTAAATTTATTTTGTGATTTACTAGAAATTTGCGATTCTTTCAAATATACTTTATCGCCTATGTTATAATTTGGTCGGTTTTCAGGTACGTGTTGGTCGAATCGAGTTTTTGCCTTTTCTTTTTGTTGTTCAGTTTTTGAACGCGCTAGTTTGTAAAAGTACTCCATACGATTGTTGAGATCTCTTACGTATTTGGAAATAAGGTCCTGTTGGTTATAAAGCGTTTCCGGGGGTCTACTAGACGTGTGGCCAAAAATAAGCTCGTAGGGTGTAAAGCCATGAGTTTTATTTTTGGTGTTGTTATAAGTAATTATTGCGTATGGCAAAACGTTAAACGGATGTTCGTCTGGGTTTTCGGCTATATTTGCTCTGATCATTTCCGATAATGTTGAGTGGAATCGTTCAAGGGAACCGTTGGATTGTGGGTGACCCACGCTTGAGAATGTAAGTTTTATGTTGTAAAGCTCACAGAGGTCTTTCATTAGAACATTATCAAATTCACGGCCGCAGTCGCAATGAATTCGCAACGGGGTGCCGTAATGTTGGAAATAAAGGATAAGCGTGTTAACGACGGTTTTTGCTGTTTTATCCTTTATTGGATATGCCTGTGTGAATTTTGTTAGCTCGTCCCTAACTGTCAGAGCGTAATTTCTCGATGGGTATTCAAAAACGTCGACATTAATTCGCTCGAAAGGTGTTTTCGGCGTTTCTGTTATAACTAAAGGGGAACTTAAGTTTTTTCGACATGTTTTCACCTTTTGACAAATTTCGCAAGATTTGATGAAATTTTCTACATTTTTTGTTAAACCGGTCCAATTATATTTTTCCTTTATTCGTCTGACCGTTTCGTTGATTCCGCGGTGAAGATTATTTTTTCCTTGATGATAGTTTTCTAAAATTTGCGGTATTTCGTCTTCTGAAGGTGTTTTTATAATGTTTTGACATATTTTCAGTTTAATATCTTTGTCTGCAAAGATATAAGAAAAGGTTTCGAGAATTGGAAGTTCCAAATTGTTTTCGACATAGTACGTTGTTTCGGGATCAAATTTATTCTGTGATTTATAAATGATGAAAAACAGAAATTGAACGACTGTTTCTGGGTCAAATGGCAAGGGGATTATAAGGTATTTACGATTTTTGACTGATTTACTGGCAAAGGTGTTGAGAGAATAGTTTTCAAAGTTAATATCTTCTTCGAAGATATCATCCATGATCCAATCGTGGAGATCAGTTAACTTGTTTTGCCAAAAGAACGTAATAATTTGTTTATGAGTTTTGTCGAGAAGTTGAGAATTTGTGGTTTAGATTTTGGAGTAGTCAATTAAAGATCTTGTTTTATATAAGTCGACAAATTTGTTAAATTCGTTAGTTAGTAGTTCGTCATTAATTTCGGGTTCTTCGGATTCTTGTTCACCTTCGTCTTCTGAGTCGGTGTCATTGAAGGCGTGGATTTTTGACTGAAAATTGGCTATTTGGTCGAAGTGGTTGATTTTAATTCGCGATAGAGCGTCTGCGTTTTTGTTTATCTTTCCAGGTTTGTGTTCAATCTTATAATTGTACTCTTCGAGTTTTAGTCGCCATCTGGCAAGTCTACTGCCTGGATCTTTGATCGAGAAAAGCCACGTAAGCGGGCGGTGATCGGTAATTAAAGTAAACTTACGGCCAAATAAATACGGTCGGAAGTGTTTTACTGCCCACACTATGGCAAGCAATTCCCTTTCGATGGTAGAATATCGAGTTTCGGCCGCACATAAAGTGCGAGAGGCATAAGCGATAGGAAGATCTTTTCCTACAGGACCTTGTGAAAGAACTGCACCAATCGCGAAAGCGCTGGCATCCGTGGTGAGAAGAAACGGTTCTTCAAAATTTGGGTAGTTGAGAATGGGGTCTGAAATGAGAGCTTTCTTTAAGTCGTTAAATGATGACTTACAATCAGAATCAAAGAAGAATCTTGCATCTTTTTGGAGAAGTTTTGTAAGTGGTTTTGACATTTTGGCAAAGTTGGGGATGAATCTTCTATAGTATCCGGCCAATCCTAAGAAAGATTTAATGTCTTTTGGATTTTTTGGTTCTGGGAAATTTTGGATACAACTGACTTTTTCGGGGTTCCGTTTTACACCTTGTTGCGTAATTAGATGACCAAGATACGCTACCTCTTTTCTTAAGAATTCACATTTGTCGGGTTGAATCTTAAGATTTGATTTGCGAAGACGTCTGAAGACTTCGGTCAACCGTGAAATGTGTTCGTGAATTGTTGGGGAGTATACAATGATGTCGTCCATGTATACTAGACAACGTTCATTTTGAATTCCAAGGAGGATGTTGTCCATGACACGTTGAAATGTGGACGGGGCGCTTTTTAAAACCGAACGGCATACGAACAAACTCGTAATGGCCGTTTTCGACTGAAAATGCTGTCTTGGGAATATCTTTGGAATCGATCTCTATCTGATGAAAACCGGAGGCGAGATCTAATGTAGAAAAATATTGGCATTTGCCTAGTTGATCTAAAAGATCGGAGATGTTAGGCAATGGATATTTGTCGTCTACTGTGACTTCGTTAAGTTTCCTGTAGTCAATGACGACACGCCATTTTTGTTTGCCTGAGGCGTCTAGCTTTTTGGGAACAACCCAAACTGGGGAAGACCACGGGGAAGTTGAGTGACGAATGATACCTTGGTTGAGCATTTTGTTTACTTGATCTTTAACCTCTTCTTTATGTACCTGAGGGTACCTATAAGATTTAGTAAAGATGGGTCTGGAATTACTAGTCTCGATTGAATGCTTAATTTCGTTGGTAAAGGATAGTGAGTCTCCTTCTAAGTAAAATATGTCCTGGAAATCTAAGCAAAGGTTGGTAATCATTTCTTTTTCTTCGTCGTTTAAATGTTCAGTCCGAAGTTGTTGTCTTATGAGTAAGTTTCTGTCGATATCTGGAGTTTCGTACGAGTCGTTAAAGTTAAAACAGGGTTGTGTTTGCACAAGGGGTTCTATTGTTATGTTTTCAAAGTTAATTGTTTTTGGGATGGCGTTGGCATTGATAACTGAAGTTAGAAATTCCCCGTTATGGTTTACATATACCAAGGAATTGGGTAGTCTGACTTTCTCTTTCTCGATGGTATGTAAAACAGCGTCGGTGTTCGAAAGATGACAACGTAGTTTACATATTTTTTCTGTACGAGGTTCTATAGTAATATAGTTTGACAAATTTTTTGGAGACGATGTGTTGGGGACTGTCGAGGAAGTGATATCTGAAAGGGGCAAGGAGGAGACCTTGTGAAGAGTGATATCTTTGAAATTTGTCTTGAGTTGTTTAGATTTTAGATCGATTACACATTCATAATGTTCTAAAAAATCTAACCCTAAAATGCCATCAAACTCGATGTCGAGGTTACATATGAATACTTTATGGGGGTTACCATGAGTGAATGGTATAAGGGTTGACTGAGAAATGGGGATCTTTTTGTCTGTAATTCCCTGAATAATGACATTTTCCGGGAATCGTTCAGAATAATTTCTGACGGTATGCTCTTTAAAGATAGAAATTCCTGCGCCTGTATCTATGAGTAATTTATAGTTTCCCGTCGCATCGTTGATATAGTACAGATTTTTGGAGTTTACAGTATGGAGAGTAGTTACAGAAATGTCTGTTCCGGAAAGTTTATATTCGGGTTCAGGTCGTCGAGATTGATAGTTTGGATCTGTGTTGCGAGGCTGGTCGTTATGTCTGGAGGGTGGTCTAAATTTGGAAGAGATAGAAAATCCTGATAGTTTTGATTCTCTAAGGGATCTAAATCGACAGTTTGATAGTTATCAGCAGTATGATAATTAATATTAATTGCTTCTGGATTGCATGACTGACTATAATAATCATATTCCCTTTGATCATCAGTGCTATTGTAATCATCGTAGGGTTGATTATTAACTGTATAATAATCATCGTCCTGGTTAGGGTAATTCGTATAATTTAAGTGATGTGTTTTATTTGGATTTGGGCGAAAACCGGGATTCCGTTGGATGACCGATTGGCGTGGTTGTTGCGTACTTTGCTGAAACGTTCTTGGCTGGTTAGAGAACTGGTTTTGTCTGAAGGGTGACTGATTTTGCCTAGGTTGTTGATTCTGATTTTGTGAGAAATTATTAGTAAAAGGGTTTGGTCTAAAATTATTATTATTGCCGCTACTATTGTTATAGACTGGTGTCTGGTAGTTTCGAGAGCGACATTCGGACGTGTGATGTCCGAATCTTCCACATGATAAGCACTTATTAATTTGCGGATTAGGCTTTCGAAACGGTTGATTAGGCTTAATGGGAATTTGTTTAGCTGTTTTTTGGTTTTCGAAGTAGGACAGTTGTAATTCACGCCTAATTCGTACGTGAGCTTCTAACAGGTCTTTCGGGTTTCCGGCGCGGATGATTTGCCCTAAACGCGGTTCTAAACCGGTCAGAAGAGTGTTCAGCGCCATAGTGTCTATTAGACTCGTTTGGGCTGTCTTCTGATCTGCATTCAAATTCGAGGTTTTCTGAATATTGGCATACATTTTTGCAGTAAGTACTTGCAATCTGTTATAAAATGTGAGAGGCGATTCGTTGGGAAGTTGTCTTAGACGTTGTAAATCTTGTATGAGAGATGTCAAATCTCTAGAATCACCGAAATGAGAGTTTAAAAGTTGTTTAAGTTCCAAATAGGACGCGGGGTTGCGTGAATTAATTAATTGGGCCGCTCTGCCTTTCAGCTTATTTTTAATGTGTATAAGTAAAAGATAGCGTTGGTCGCCCGTTGACATATTATACGCGCAGTCGCACGCATCAGTGAATGTCCCTAGCGAGATTTGATCGCCCTCAAACTCAGGGACAATGGAAAAGATTTCTGAAAGCCGGTAGGGTTCAGTCTCCGGATCTGCTGAAGTTTGGGGAGATGCCATTATTTCGGTTGATTAAAAATATACGGTAATAAAAATGTTCAAAATTAAAGAAAATATCTAGAATTATCAAAACGTTTACCACGTTTTTGTTTTAAGAATGTAGAAGATTACAAAATTGTGCACAAAGTAAAATAAACCCAAATGGAAAATAGTACAATTCGGTTTAAAATGTTCCGGGATATTGAACGTCCGAACAGTAAAAATAAAATAAAATCAAAATTATATATCGATAAAATAAATTCAAATTGGTAAAACAAATATTTGCGAGATGATTACTTAATTGTTTGTACTTACATTAATCGAAACATCGAAGTTGCCGTGTTCTACGTGTTGTAGTTGGGACGTCTCGAGGTTCTTTTCTTCCTTCAAAGGATTGGAATCCACCGCTACCAGTTAAGCTTTTCTTCTAACGCCGGTTCTAGCAGCGTAATGGAATCCTACTGACTGCGCCACTTTTTATATTACGATTTTCAAAATTCACTTTTTAAAAACAATTTATTTAATTAAATACAAAAATAATAAAAACAACTTTCAACTATAAGAATATAAGTCAACTAATCATCTAACGACTGAAGGTCCTACACTAGTATTTATAACATTACAAAAATGATGAGTCGACACGAATCTTAAACAAAGACAATTTAAGCGTGTCGTCTCAAAATGGATGGTCATCAGTTTTTATGTGAACTGAAAAATAAGACGTGTACAGATTTGGTTACTAAGTATAAATGTAAAAAGTCGAACGTGATAAAAATGACTAACAAGTATCATATTACAATGTGGGAATAATGACAGTATTTGACCTTACAATTAGAAGTAAATTTAATATAAAGTCTGTTTAAATACTTATATAACATATATATATATATATATATATATATATATATATATATATATATATATATATATATATATATATATTGTAGCTTGAACTATGATACACTAGCTGATCAATCCCTTGAGCCACTTGAAATTAAAATATTTTTCAATACCAAACATGTTAAAGGTTGTTACTCATTATCATTAAGAGCTTCCAAAATTTGGAGGGAAGAACTGTCCTTTACACCTCCGAAACTTAAATGCTATTTTAAATTACTCTGATATATGGTTTATTGTCTATTGTTCATTCTAGATAATACTAAATTCTTTGCAGTATATTCGAAATTGGACATTTCATTAAAAAATAGAGTATAGGTTGGTCATAGATCTTTTTATTAATGATTTTATCAACTATCAAATATATGGTGTGTATCATATAACAAATTTCAATAATGACATCAAATATTTTATCAACTATTTTCTATTTATTCAGTCTTGAAGATAAGGTTTTTATACTTTTGCAGTTTGTTTTGTTTTAAAAATGAAAACACCTAATACACACCAAAAAATGTATACACCCAAACTTATAAAAAAGCTGAGACTGAAGATAAGAATAGTTCAGGAATATATTTTAGAATGGATTCGAGGATCATCTTACAGTATTCAAGAGAAATTTTAGAATATGGTTTATTTTCTGTACAATCTTCATTTTTCGGAATAGTTATTGACTTTTTAGTCTGTTCAGCTTGAGCATGTTAGTGACAATAGTACTAATGATATTCATTATGTTCTTTTAACCTTTAATTTTTGTTTGTACAGACTATATTTCTAAATCAGACTGCTTTGTTTTCAAAAGTTTTTTTTATGTACAATTCTACACACAAACTCAGCACCCGCCATTTTTATTTTCATTGAAATTTAACGTCCTACTCGTCCTCTCTTAGATAAAATATCCGGAAGATGTGATATAAGAAAGATCTCTTTATAAAAATTAGATAAAATATCTTTGATAAGTTTATTAAAATATATTTTATAAAACAGCAATGTAATAGTGGGATTCGTTCAGATGTGATTAATATAAGTAAAAATATACTTTCTACCTGTCCAAGATGTGCCAAAGAAGTACTTTATAAAAATTAGGTATTACAGTATCAAGTATCTTTGATAAAGATGTTTATTAAAATATATTTTATAAAACATTTGACAATGTAATAGTGGCTTTTTGAATATTCGTTCATCCTGTTTAAATAAGTGTGATTAATAATGAGCAGTAAAAATATACTTTCTACCTGTCCAAGTAACCATGTGATTAAAATTCCCCACAATTATAACTCCCTTATAACACTGTATATATTTAGATATTTAACATATGTGCTATATAGTCTGTGGGTTCAATTTAAAATTATAAAACTAATATTCACTTTCACTTTTCTAGAACTTTATTTGCATCGAATATACAACCGTTGGCGAACTTTGTCAAGAGTTTTATTCATGCCCAGGTGGTCTCCGGTAATTCCATCATGTACTTCGGTCAGGATGGCTAGTACCATTTTCTTCGGAACTACCAGTTGGGACTTGGTTTCTCGTCAATCAGCGCTTTCCCAAACTCGCTTGAGCATTCCATTGTCTACTCTTAAAGAGTCCCATTGAGCCCATGACGATTTCAGCACGCCGGAGTATCTAGCAACCTCGTCCCATCGTGGCCTAGGTGCCCCTCTCGTTTTGAGTGACAGCATTGGTTCGATATCTGGATCAGCCATTTGATCCTGGATGCACTGTTCCGTTGTCCAGTCTTCATTGGCCTGCACTCTGATCTGCCCGATGGAGATACCCTCTCGCTGTTCTGTCTTCAGACAATGTCTGAATGTCTGCTCTACAGGTTCTTCTGGATAGGGCATCGGCATTATTGTGCAAACGGCCGGCACGGTCTTCCACCTTGAACTCGTATTGCTGTAATTTCTCCATCCATCTGGCCAGTTGTCCTTCCGGTGTCTTCATGTCCAGCAGCCATTTGAGTGCGGCATGATCTGTTCGGATTAAGAAATGACGACCATAGAGGTATTTGTGGAAATGGTCTACAGCCCTTATTATTGCAAGAAGTTCTTTTTTGTGACGCAATAATTTCTTTCCGGTTTCGAGAATCCACGGCTGTAATACTAGATCACTCTCTCTTCACCATCTTGCACCTGGGATAGGACGGCCCCCAAACCTGTGTTGCTGGCGTCGGTGTCTAAGATGAACTTGCCGGTCTGTGTAGGAAAGGCTAGGATTGGACTGGAACATAGTGCTGCCTTCAGTCGCCTGAGTGATGTTTCGCAATCCTGATTCCAACGGAAATCTCTTTCTCAGTGGTCTGCCGATGTAGATGGGCGGCGTTGGTGGCAAATCCCTTAACAAAATGCCGGTAGTATGAACAGAGGCCCAAGAAGCTTCGGAGTTCATGTTTGTCTCTTGGAACTGGCCAATCACGGATGGCTTCTATCTTGTCTTCGTTGGTGGTTCCTGACTCAGACACTACGTGGCCCAAAAACTCTACTTCATTTTGGAACAAGGAACACTTCTTCGGGTTGAGTCTCAGGTTGGCATTATTCATTCTGGAGAATACTTCGTCCAGGTTCTTCTGATGGTCGTCGAATGTCTGACCCATGACTAGAATCTCGTCGAGGTATACTAAACACGTCCTCCATGTTAACCCGCTCAGTACATACTCCATTAGCCTCTCAAATGTAGCGGGTGCATTACATAACCCAAAGGGCATGACCGTGAACTGAAACAGCCCTTTACTGGTGGAGAACGCTGTCTCTGTCGTTTGCGTGTAGACCAACCTGCCAATTTCCACTTTTTAGGTCTAGTGTGGAGAACGAACGGGAGCCTACTAGTGTGGTCAAAGTGTCATCGATTCGGGGTAGTGGAGTGGAGTCTTTCTTCGTGACGTCATTCAGCTTTCTGTAATCCACGCAAAATCGGGTGGTTCCATCCTTCTTTCTAACTAGCACGACGGGAGCAGACCATTGGCTGATGGATGGCTCAATAACTCCATTTTGTAACATGGACTCCATGTTTTCCTCGACTGCCTGTTGTTGCCCCAGTGGTAGTCGTCTAGGTGGTATTCTGATGGGTTGAGCCTTTCCGGTATCTATTCGATGCTGGATGATGTTGGTGCAACCGGTGGTTCCATCTTGACTGTTAAAAATTTGCCAGTGCTTTGTGATAAATTGCTTGGCTTTCTTCTGGTTCTGGTGTCAGGTGTGTCAAATGGTTAGTAAACTGTTGTAGGAACTCTTTATCGGGCCCTGTCTCCTTCACCGACCTCTGGAACTCTTCTTCGTAATTGATGGTGGTCTCTACTGGCTCGAAACAAGCTATCTCTTGACCATTGGCAATTCTGATGTCTTGTTGGACAAATTCAGGACTCTGGTTGGTATATCTCGTCCGGTTTTAACTATAGCCCGTCCAACCAAGTAGTCATGAGCTGAGTGTACGGGCTCCACCATTCCAACGCAGCTCCCAGGATTGCTGTCTAGCTGCCCATGAATAATCTGTTCCGTTCGACAGGGAATTCTAGCTGAAGACTTTGCCACAATTTTTATGGAGGTGACTGAACTGTTGACGGGCCGTATCAATACAAATTCCTCATTAGGAACCGAAGAGCATCATATCTCGGGTCGAACATAAATCCATGCTGGCTAATTAGGTCCATTCCCAGTATAAAATCGTCCTCAATATTCGCTACCAGGACCCTATGCCGGATCATGTTGTCCCCTGTCTGTAGCACGACATCTGCCTCACCCTGTATTGACATGGACTCGCCGGTGACTGTTCTGAGCTGGATGTTATTGGTAACTGGTCGAATTTCTGATGCTCTCAAGACTCTGGACTTGGCAATGGACACAGCGGCCCCGGTATCGATGGTGATGGTAGCTGCTCGCCCATTGATGGTGCCTCTGATGACTAGGCTGCTGCTATCTCCGCAAAATCCCCGGATGGATAAGGTTTTTGGGGCTGGTGGAGGGTCAGTCAGCATTCGCCCCCATATGCTGACTGGCTGACGGTCCCTGGACATGTGGCTGTTCTGTTAGTTACCCCTGGTCGGTGATCGTTCAGGTAGCCTCACTCGACAATCACGTTGGAAGTGTCCTGTCCGTCCGCAGCCCCGCTGGTGAAAATTCTTTGTGACCGTTCTAATATTTTGTTCAGACCAGCAAGCAGCGCTTGAAATGGTGACTCTGACTCTTCCTGGTTGAAGGAAACTGCTCGAACCCTCGGCTTGGACATATTCATGACGGCCTCTACTTCCAAAGCCCGAAGTAGAGCTTCATTACTCTTCTTGACGCCACTCAGTCTTAAATTTCTTTGTACTTCCACATCTCTGATGCCGTTTATGAAACTCTGTGTGGCCAACTGGTCTTTCGTTTCCTCTGGCAGGTCTGGGTATGACAAGTGTACTAGCCGTCTAATCTCTGATTCGAATTCTTGGAGGCTTTCACCGGATTTTTGCGTTTTGCCACTCAGTTGGACTTGGTATACCTGGCTTGATTGTCGTAACGTTTGTCCAGGATGGCGATAATCTTGTCGAAATTGCCTTGTTCATCGACTGGAATGCTTTGGAGGAGTTCTAGGGCCGGACCTCTTAACGAAATTACCAGAGACGTGGATTTTTCTTGATCATCCCATCCATTAGCTGTAGCCACGGCATCAAATTGCCGTTTATACATGGGCCATCAAATGTGAGTGGTTTACTAACGGAACCTTTGGTATTTTACTCTCCGCAAATCTTGTTGTAATTGTTTTATTTCGGTTTCCACTTTGTTTTGGATGGCACTGATTTTATCTTGTACTTCACTTTGTACTGTGTTTTTCATGGAAATGGTTTCAAATTTTACCTTGTTTTAGATGGAATCAAGGTTATCTACTTTTGTTTCAATAGTATCCACGGTATTTTTTATGATCTTAATGTCATCATTTAGCTCTTTTATGTCTGACTCAACTTTTGCATTCTTTCATTAACTGTTTCATTAACTTGCGATACTATTTACATTAACTGTTCAAATTGGAGTTGTCTTTTCTCTTCAGTTTCATGTCGTTTTAATTCAGTTTGATCTTGTTTTTCTACAAACTTTGAGAATAACCCTTCCATTAAATTTTGTTGGTTTTCTTCCATGACAGTGACAAGATTTTGTTGTTTTTCTTCCATGGCAGTGAAAAGATTTTCTAATTCTATTTCACGTTTTTCATCAAAAGATTTTACTAACCTTTGTTGAATTTCCTCGTGATTTTGTTTTTCCTTCTTGTCACGTTTTTCTAGAATCTGTGCTATTTTTTCGTCCAGTCCCTCAGTAACCGGCTTGACTATTTTTTTGGTAGTTTCGTCCATCTTTTCCATGCTTCGGGTTTCCATAGATCAAATTACGATTTTAACTGCACTTAATCATTCACGTCTGACACCAAATTGCTATATAGTCCGTGGGTTCAATTTAAAATTATAAATCTAATATTCACTTTCACTTTTCTAGAACTTTATTTACATCGAATATACAACAGCTGATTCAGATATCACAATAACAATTTTACATATAAGCTCTTCGTACAACCAACTGAACTCGCGATCGCGGCCTGCTTCCTTTATAAAACCAGCATCGAATTTTCCAGTAAAATCAGTCATCACTCTTACAGCTGTCGAGTCTTTTCGAGAACCATTTTTTATCTCAAAGCGATTGTTGTCGTACTGAAATTTAACAGGGTCGGCTTTGGGGAAATTTCGTAACAATATGGCTAAAAGTGTGTTCTGACGAAGCCAGTCAACTGCCCGAAACAACTAATACATAATACATTAACACAGTGTTTTTGTTTTAATATAAATACTGATTTATCTTTAATAAATTAATCAGTAACACTAAAATTCAGTAATGTACAGAAAGATGTAATTTTCGCCACAAATTAATTGATAAGGAATAACTTAATTAGTGTTTAAATTACCTCGAGACATACCTATACATTTTTAATTGTTTAATCGAACACATTATGGAATTAATACGATATTAAATATTCAATTTTTCACTAACCCACCACTGGTAAGTAACATCATGTAAGAAGATCTCTTTGTTTACAAAATAATGTTTCTATCAAGTTGTTTACATAAGTTCCTTTTCTAAGTTGGAAGCAAACAAACCTGTGCATTGATATACGACATTACCCCTCTAGGTATATTTGTACTCGAAGATTGCTTGTAGCTCTAGACTGATTCAGATACTTTCACTTTCTCTTTCATCCAGCTTTACGATTCCATTTGTATCCCCACTCATACATCACGCTATCTATTTTTAGCTATTACTTCTTTGGTATCACTCCAATTCAATTAACCTTAGAATGGATCAAGATATCGATCTCGAGCAAAAACAACCTAAAATAAATTGGTTTTGACATATGGCACATTACCTAGTGCCAACTAATTTTTTTTTCAAATGCAAATGGCGGCATTGTGTTGTCTTTCAATGGTATTTTTACTTCTATTCAACGATTTTTAACTTCACAAAAGGGATTCTCAACTCGATTGTTTATTTTTAGACTTTGTTACCGCAAAACTCAATCAATTATGAACCAATTTCGATAATTCTTTTTTTCTATTTGAAAGAATATCTTACCAGATGGTTTTTCAGAAAACGATTAAACTTGTTAATTTATAATAACTGGCTACAGTATTAAATGAAACTAAGTAGCATAAATAGTACTGTGTACTTAGCTGGAAGAATATGGAAATATTTCTTTCTAATAATATTTAGAAAAAAGTATTCTTCTTAAAACTATAAATATGAATTTTGCTTAAAAGTGAAGTACCCACCTTTACTTTTGGTAAAATAGAAACTGGTTATGAAATTAAATTACTTATTATTACTAAAAATTGGATCATGAATAAATCTTAAAAAAATAGGAGATAACTAATTTACGATAAAATTAGACGGAGAGATAGATAGAGAATATTTAAGTTTATAATTATGTTAATTAAAAACCTAGGAGCAAATTAATTGAGAATAGACTGGAGTTAAATCAAAACACATGTTAATTTACCGTCCTCCAAAAATTCTCTGCATGTTCAGTGTTTTTATTTACTCTGGATTCAGCTGTGAAATTTACTTTTAACGTGATGAATTAATACTCAGTATTATTGACTTGAACTTTAATTAAATACACATCTGACAACTGTTTCCTTATGGTACAGCTTCTACTGACAATGATGATATTAATAAATAAACTCTTATGAATTATTGATATTTAGATAAAAGTTTTCAAGTCTTCATAAAAAAATCTGCATGGTCTAAAACATAAAATGAAAACATCACATGTTGTTTCTTCAACTGTATATAAGGCTCCTCAAAAATATGAAATTTGTCTACAAGAAAAGTACCTTTGTTTTTGCAATATCAAAAATTATAATACAACATTAATATGAACTGAAAACTCCATCCAATGATGCTATTATTTTTATTATT
This sequence comes from Octodonta nipae, assembly GCA_034190945.1. Classification (NCBI taxonomy): domain Eukaryota; kingdom Metazoa; phylum Arthropoda; class Insecta; order Coleoptera; family Chrysomelidae; genus Octodonta; species Octodonta nipae. The sequence goes on along the minus strand of CM067219.1, from coordinate 31,138,194 downwards.
TTACAAAGTAGAATTTACTTTCTACTTTGTATTCTGAAGAAGCCAGTAAACTGTTAATAGTAAATAAATATAAGTGATAATTATATAAATGTGTCTGTCTATTTTAATAAAAATTAAAATGAATTTTCACCAAGTAAAGACGAAAACAATCATCATGCCATTATATCACTAAAAAATGGAAAAATTTATTTAAAAAACAAAAATCGACATCCCAACAACACAAATGTAATTTAACTAAAAATCAAGAAATATATAACATAAAACAAAATTCAGAGGATAACAATAATGACACTAATAAAAAGCACAACATAATGTAATTAAATACCTACCTACTAGAAATTTTTGTTTGAATATCGTACCAAGCCTGAAAAATATATGTTTAACATCACAATATAAACAAACACAGTCTTATATTTTAGGTATTTGTAATTTCAGTTTTTTTTTAATTAGCTTTAGTTTATTTTCTTTTGTTTGCTAAAATCCGCTGAGTCGTTACAGTTATGAGCCATTCTTTTAATGTGTTATTTTTTACTTACGTTTTATTAAAAAATTCAACTCTCTCTTTATAAGTAATTTTGATTAGATAATAACACAAATGTCCCTTATTCTGTTGTTTCTAATGATTTCCGGTCCGTCAACATACACCTTCGCCTTCAAAAATCCCCACAAAAAATATCTAGAGAATCCAAATCTGGGGAACGTACTGGCTATTTTAATAATGAAAAATTTCGTTTAGCCCATTTCTGATCTAAAATAATGCTTTAGCGCTCTATCTTGTTCACATACGTACAGAACACTTGCATATTAAATTCGGTTATTTACAACACACCCGATAATGTGCACCTGATTTTCTTCTGAAATTAATGCTTCTTTATTCTGTAATATAGATTCAGTTCTTTGAAAATTTCCACTAATTGTCTTACGACTTCTGCATATATAAAAATTTCTACAATTGATTCTTCAAAAGGACGAACCAAAACCACTGTTAAGAGTTAATTTAATTTAATCCTCTATTTCTTCCTAACTTATCTTAATATGCACACAGAGTGAAATAGATCACCATTTTTCTTTAGTAGAAGTCTATCTTTACACATCAAATAAATCGCTTATAAATTTTGTAGCAATTCATCGACTTTTAGCAGACAACAAAGGTTGAAAATAATCCCTCTTTTTTAGAAGTTGGTAAGTTTAGTAACTTTTTAACTAAATAAAAATGTGTTTAAAAGTAGTTATTTACCTCTATTTATTCCTTAATGGTCAGTTTTACAATAAAAAACGTCTTACCTATATAAGATCGCATATAGTGTGATATAGATATTTTCTGCGAGGATATTTGAACAAATTTATAATAAAATGTTCTTTTTGATTTAATAATAAAAATAATAATGTTCTGCTCACCAACTCAAGAATGTTCAACTCTAATAGTTTAACAACCAAAACCTTTGAAAGACATGTGTGTCGAAAATATTTTTATCTTAATTAATTTCTTATTTTTGAATTATTCTCGTCAGATGCGAAAACAACCCAAATGCATTGTCTACAGTATTTTTATAACAAGAAAGGTCAAGTCATTAGTGAGATTAAAAAAGAATAATACTCCATCATAAGTCTGCCCTGAGATCACTGGTATAACGAAAACAAAAGATTTCCTCCAAGTCCTTATTAAATAAATAATGATCGACAGATCTTCAGAAAGTCCTCTTGACATTTCTCTAGAAATCCTTTCATGAAACTTTTATAAACAGCTAAATGATGTTTAAGCTCATCGTATCTCCTTGATATAGTTTTCTGAAGGGTAGAAACTTTTTGCTTGTATAGAAATTTATTTTCTTTTGACAACTTTTAAGATGATTTAATGAACTTCCAACGTTAAGTTACAAGTGTTTTCCCGTCATAAAGTTTCAGTATATCTTACGTTTTATCGAAGGATAAAAGTTGGCAATTTTATCAGGAAGTGATCTCCAAAGCAGTCAGTTTATCAAGGAGTATAAATAAAATTGTAAAAGCTGATTACCAATGGTTGAGAGTCAGGGAACTTTGACTCCATATAAATCTACAGTAAGCAAAGAAGTCGGCAGTTAATTTTATTCTAACTAAACTTTTAATGACTGATTTTAGTTCAGTTTTGAATATTAGATATTTTGTAAATGCTTGTTAAAGGCCAGGTTGTGTTTCGCTAAACTCTCAAACTCATTGAAATTTGTGTTATTTGGAGCATTAAGATTCTTCATAAGAATCTTTGCTTCATTTAAGGGAATTAATGTCGTGTTTTAACGATATTTTGTAAAACTCTCACAGGCATTTTCCCTTTTTAAATATGCATGTATCAACTTTCATAGTGTTTGATATCAAGTTTCCCAAGTTAAATTTCACTCTTAGCTCGGTGTTACAGTTATTTAAAATTTTCCAAAATCATGTAAGTCGCATAACAATGCAAATATACAAAAGGGTAAGAAATGCCGAGGTGTTTAATATGAGGAAAATTAGTCTAATACAGCATATTTGAACGTTTGTCATAAATTTAGGTCTAACATAAAAGCTTGGTCTGTTTTTATTACGCTTTTATTAGGTTCACATATACGTATCAAGGTAACGAAAACTTTCAACGTAATTTTCACCAACTTAAAGAAGACCAATTATGTTGAAAATTAGTCTCAAGGGCCGATGACAATAGAATTCTTTAAGTTGAATTTTCCCATTTGTTGTCTTTTTGTCACTGTTCTTGCCTAAATACACATTCGTCTATTAACGACTGCCATCTAGTTAGCAGTAGTAGAACTTTCAAACAACAACCCTAACTAAACTTTTTAATTAAAAATCATGTAGCATCGTTAAAAGACAAAAAACTAATTATAGTTTAAAAAAACTAAAAAAAATCGCTTTAATAGCAAACCGAACTAAAAAGCAGAACATAATTTTTAATTATGAACAGTTTATATTACAGCAGTAGAAAGTCGAACAATCAATCATGATTAATTACCTCAAAATAAAAATATAATTAATTTTAGTTATTAACAGAATAATACGATTCAGAGTAAAAAGCGTGGCGTGCTTAAAATATTAAATTTTTCAATTATTCTATTGGCAACTATTTATAAAAGGAGAGTTATGCAAATATAGTGAAATGCACCCCACGCTTTTTACTCTGAATCGAATTATTTAGTTAATAACTTAAATTTTATTATATTTTTATTTTGAGGTTTTTTGAAACTATAATTATTTTTTGTAAAAATGTAGATAAAACATTTAAATAATAATTATTCATCAACATGCTATAAGACTAGTTTCATAAATATCATATTATATCAAAAATATTTTTACGTCGTCCTCTTTTTCGAACGTAATAATAACTATAATTGAAAATGTATCTACTGAAGTTAAATAATAAACAAAAAGTTTAAAAAAATATTTAACTAGTTTTTATTTAGCTTCATCTGTTCCATTTGTGATTTGAACCTTTGAAGCTCCGTCTTTTTAATTCAGTTGAAATTTTGCATTTGTAAGTCGGGTATTAGAGCCGAATGGTAGACACAAGAACACAAGAAAAAATGGGATTTTTTCTTGTACATCTTAGAACAAATTTTATTTAAGACAACCGTTTATTTAGATGAAAAAGAAGAACATTTTAAATAAATTTGGTATAGTTCCTTTTTTGAATAACAAGGTTTTTTCTATTGAAAAATTGAATTATAACGTTAACATTAAGAATATTTTGACATGCTTTCGTCCTTAGTTTTGTTCTGCTTTTGCAAACTTATTGCATAGCTGTATATAATTACTTCATACTATTTATTTGACCCTTTTTAATATATCAGATAAAAGTTGTTGCACTTTACACTAAAAAACGATAAGAGAAAGTTATCAAAAACCATGTAATTTTTTAGCTGTTGCCTTAGATGGCTTTCAAATAATATTGTCTAGCGTTCTACAAAACCGAATTATACACCTCTTCCCGTGGTTTTCTACCGCACTCACAACTGTCAGATAATACAACTGTTTTCAATTCATCGAATTCATTCCGTTGTGTGACACGGATGCTCGGGGTTACGAAAGTAATTGCTAACTATCTTTTAGGCAGATTTGCCTGTTCCTTTATTGGATTATCTCTTCATATTACATTATGGCACTTCCTTTTCCGGGTCGGCTTACACCTCTTCTATTTACTCTCGATTTGTCTCTTGTAATTCTTACTACACTATCTTCTGCCAATCCGATTATGATTGTTTCACTTTCTTTTTCTTTTCACTATCCAGTTGTTTATCATTTCCACGTTGCACATTGCTTTGAATTCTTGTTAAATCGCTTAGTCTCTTCGTTTTTAATATTTTCATCTTTAGCATCCCTTGTGTTTTGGATATCAGAGTCTTATTTCTGCCATATATGTCATTATTGGTCTTGTAGCTTTATACATCCTCTATTTGATTTCCGTTCTGACAAATTTGTTAATCCATATTGTGCTATTGAGGCAATCCGCTACTCTATTGCCTTTCTGTAGTTGGCTTTTACTTTACTTACTTTCTATAATTCCGTAGCTGGTTAAGGTGATTCTCAGATAGTTGCATTCCATAATTTCTATTAGGCGTGAAAACTAGTGGACTAATCTTTGTATGTCTTCTTCACGTCCAGCTATGACATCAGCTTCATTCTCGGGGTAGATGACTTTGTATTTCTTTGTTTACCATATTGTAACATTTGTCTTTCTTCGCGGCTTTCATTTCTCATCCATTATGAGATTGAAGAGTAGATGGCTTTAGTAGTCTCCCCCTCTTATAGCAGTGCCTGTTTCTACCTACGCTGTGAGTTGTCCATCTATTCTGGCTTCTATTGTGCTATTCTGGTCTTTATCTTCGATTGTCTTTGTAATGTCTAACGAGAGTTATCTATTATATCGAAGATAAGTTTCTTAACCATTGACAACGGGGTCTGACCTAGACCCCGAAAGGTTTGGAATATACAGCTTTTTTTTTTACTGTAGTGTTATTTACCAAGAAGTACGGCTTTTTTGGTTATTTGTATCTTGCGAGAACCCTGTTGTTCGCCTTCTAGTACTATTTGTGGTACTAGTTTGGTTAGGATTTTTATCCTTAATTTTAGATTGGTGTTTAAGAGATTGATTCCATTATAATTTTGGGTTATTTTGTCGAACCTTTTTGGACAGAGCAATTAGTATATGTGTTCCATTCATGTTAATTGTTGTGTCAACACTGCCAGAGAGTATTTTAGTATTTCGATTGTTTGTAGCCTTTCTGTTTTTAATTTTTAATTTGCTTTGTTCTACGTCGCCATTCGGTATGCTTATTCTCGACTCTTCCTCGGTTGTGATTTCTGGTGCTTTTGGCTCTCGTGGTGGAGGATAGTCGTTCCGAGTTGTTTTGTAATAGTGTATGAGATTGTTTCCCGAACTTTTCATCTGCAACTGCGGTAGACATCTTATACTGTTCGCGTGGTAAAGGGCTAAAGGACCGTCGAGAAGTGGAAAACTAGAATTTATTATTGTTTGTCAATCAATGGGGCTGACATGCAAGACCGCCCGATAGTTTTGGTTACTCTGACAAGCTTGAGTGTTTCACTGCGAATTATCTTATAATTGTTATATGATGCCGGTGTCTTTTTGTAATATATTCCAGATACGTTTTTTTATTTTCTTATTATTTTACTTATTTGACCGTGACCTTCGATGTACCTTTCCAGTCAATTTCTTTAATACATTTCCCGAAAATTATCAGAAGGAAATCTATCTATTTGGCAAATTTCTCTTCTAACAACATTTTCTCAAAAAACCTACATATAGTTGAAAATGTAAGCATAGTAAGTGCAATTTCTCGAACTTGCCCGACATACTAGTTGCCTGCTTATATAAAAACTGTTCCACAGGATAAACTGAGAGAAATCAGGTGTATGGATTTGTTTACTGTTTTTTATGTATTATGTGTAAATGTATATTAAAGATACTTATATGTTTAATGAGATGTTTCGTTTGTTCTCAGGCATGGTCAAGCAACGTTATTTGAGACAATTAATATTGAATTCGCCTGACTTTTTTGTAATGGTCAACATTGACAGTTATGAAAAATCTTAAAAATGTCGAAAAACTTAGGCGTGCTCAATGTTACCTACAAATTACCCCAACGATTCCTGAGAATGAATCGAAACGTCGCCTTAAACAGATGAGTTCCTGGGAATATACATTTACGGGAAAACTATCTAACAAATACATAGACGTGCTTATTCTCAGTCAATCCTGTGAGAAAATTTTTCTATGAGAAGGAAAATAGTATTCCGGCAAATTCCCACAAATTGCTCTTACTGAATTTTGATTTTCAGTTATTTAACTTCTTGGTCTTTTCCAGAAATCGTTGTGAGGAGAGAAAACCCAAATTAAAAAATAAAATATATATTCACCTCGTTAATCATTCAGAAATAAAGCAAACAGCTTCTGAATTGAGTCCGTCTAAACCTTTAAAATAAATATGTATTCAAACCATCACTGTTTGCTGAAACTATCCTAAATATGTTTACTAAGTTTGTTAAAGGTCTGATGATCTTATTATCAAATAAGTTCCTTACATATAATATTTTTTTAAACAAAACTTAATCACGTTTGAAACAAATCTGTGATACATTTAAAGTACTGTTAAAGAAAATGGCTTAAAAACATTAAAAATTTATTATCTGAATAATTTCACCGCGCTCTACCTTTAAATTATGCCATTTTGAAGTTTATATTTATTCACGTAATCACAAACAGTGATCACACAGTCTCGATTATGGCTGAATCAACTTACATAATAACAGCCTTCTGCCATTAAATTTCCTTTTTCGTCTCGACATCATCACATTCTCGAGAATACGACAATAAAACGAATCCGTATACCCCCGACCAATAAATAACCCTTATTCCGTACATCATTCGTTCAGAGATCTCTGACCTTTCCCAGTACCTAAGCGAATAGATGATCCGAGCCGTGATTGTCCTACAGACCTAAAACCGACAGTCAGCAAGTTCAATTTCATGCGAATGAAAGAAAAGGAGGCAAGCGAGCAACACCAACCTTGAGCGTATGCCAGATAGAGATGGAGAGCGAAGTGATGAGAAGCTTATTTATTCATTGACTCATTTACCGTGACCTAGTGCCTAGTGCTTGCGTCTCAAGCGTGGAAGGCAATTATATCCGTTATTTATTTATTGCATTAGTAATAATAATGTTTGTGTTTCACGCAATTTGCAGAAATTGACCTTGCGCTAGCTTACAGCGTTGAAATAATGAATGATTTTGAACAATTGAAACCTTGTATTTTGTATGATAAATTGAAGAAAAAGTGGATGTTCTCCAATTGTTTCCGGTAGCTTAATTGTGACTTCAAATGTGTTTCATTAAATAAACTTCAATTTCAAAACTGACAAATTATTTTAGAAACCTGCCGGTAGTCGTCAATTAAGAACGAATTCGTGCACGTTATTATTTTTTCAATTTCGAATGACAAATAGCGAAAAAGAACTGAAATTGTTTTGTTATCAAATTTGAAACATCCACGTTTCGATGTTGTTTTCCTAATAATTATTGAATTGGATTTACTGTTCATTATTATTATACTACGGGATTTAGAAATCGGCACGCCCTGTAATAATTTGTTTATTACATAAATTATAGTATATTTGTGTATTATACTACAGTAAGTATACGTTCACAGGGAAATATGGAAAATGGGGGTTCCTACTCAATATTAAAAACACGCAGTAGAAATACATAGGATTAGAAGGTCACAATTGTTGACAGAATAACTGAAGGAAAATAGGGCATATGAGCACTGAACTCAATATTATGGCAGCAGAACATAAGAAAAGAAACAAAATAGGGAATACTTGCCGTTACCCGCGGTTTCACTCGCGTGGGGGATGTTCAAGCATTCGCAAAACGTAAAACTTATGAAACATATGGGTTATCCTATATGAAAAAATTAGTTATAACCACCCTACTTAACTATAAATCCACCAATCCCGAATATATTTCATCCAAACTGCAAGTACTTATGTGCCACCCTATATAACAATTTTATGCGACATTTTTTTTGAATCATCTTGGATAACTGTAACTCTACTTTACCCTATATTGCAACCATCCTGTATATTCTGCTGTTTATTTGTGACCCAATATAACTTTTTGAACACCTGACTATAAGTCTTCTCTACCCTATATTTCAGCTTATGGTCTACGCTGTATAGCAATTATTTCTGATATATTTTTTTAACCTTTCAAAGTAAATTTTCTCTTTACTCTATATTTTAATCAACCTTTATTTGCAGGTTTTTCTAACATTGTGCTAAAAAACTCTAAAACTATAATCTTGCTTCTCCCCATGTTTCATATATTTCATATAGTAGAATGCAACTATTTAAGGTCTACCTTACATAACAATTTTTTTTAAATTTTTTTGACCCATCCTAATGGAAATGCCTGTGGAACCCTTAGTTTGTCACAGATATAAAAACACAGTTTTGGATCCTAACACAACTTATTTAAACCCTCACCCAAACTGGAACTGCTTATTGTCCACCCTATATAACAATTTTATTCAACATTTTCTTAACCGCTTTGTATAACTAACTCTACTCCCATCTACATTAAAACCATCCTGTATACATCGCTGCCAATTTGTCAAACATTACAAATTATTTCTGAACCACCCCACCACCCTGTATAACTATAATTTTACTGTACAAATATTTCAACAACCCTGTATGTGCATCTGCTTAGGGGCCACCAAATATAAAATTTTAAAACACTTAACTATAACTCTGGTCCACTCACTATCTTATAAATGCAACTGCTTATTGGCTACCCTACATAACAATTTTATTTAATATTTTTTAACCGTTTTGTATAACTAACTCTACTTCCCTCTACATTAAAACCATACTGTATACACCGCTGCCAATTTGTCAGATATTACAACTTATTTTTTAACCATTCTGTATTACTATAATTTTACTCTACAAAATATTTCAACCACCCTGTATGTGCATCTGCAAACACTTAACTATAACTCTGGTCCACTCACTTTCTTATATATGCAACTGCTTATAGACTACGCTATCTAACCATTTTTGACCACCCTGGAAAGTATAATTTGTGTCCAACTTGTATGTCAACCACACATTATATGCAAATTTCCACTACAATGTATATATTCAGCTGCTTATAGGACACCAAATATAAGTTTTTTTAGATTTTTTAAATCCATGTAATTCTACTCCGGTCTAAGTTTCTTATATACAGAACACCATCTAAAATTACGCTTGTTATATTAGTTGATTTTTGTTAGATCGAAACATGTTACATTTGCACATTCCGAATTTTGAATTAATATTTAATATTTTGTGAGTGCGGTGGAACCAATTGAGTAATTGTATTACCCAACATGGTAGAAGTTTTTTCGCCATATCTACCGTTTCTGTCAATTTAGAGAGATAAAATGTCTACCAGATTTTAAGTCAAACTATAGGCTTCGCAACAAAAAAGATTCAGAAAAATCAGTTAAGTAGTTCTTACGTAATGCCCGAACAAACAAACAAACAAACTTACAATTTTATAATAGTATAGATACAATACTATAATACAACCTGCAATATTAAGTAGGATTCCTAAGTTTGGCAAATTTCGTACAAACGAGAAACAACGAGATTTTTGGAAAAGAGCAGCAAGGAGATCTACAGTCGAACATGTAAGAACCGAAGAAATAAGAAAGCGCACGAATGTTGAAAAAACCTTAGTACTAGACATAGAAAGGCAACAACTGATATGTTATGAACTCCTGAAACGAATGGACGACGAACGGCTCCCTAAAGTAATCCTAAAATAGACCCCTCATGAAAAAAGGAAACGAAGTAGACCACTTACAACATGTATACAGAGAATAACTAAAGTAATATCAAAAAGAAATCTAATCGACAATTACTGACCCAAAGTCGTGTAACGCTATAAACTGGAATTTGAAAAAAGTATACGATCCGATTTTAGAAGGGATTGGGACATTTAGAATCCGTCAAAACTGTATAATCACTTTAGTCACCATGGTGCGCTATACACTGATAAACTCATCTGGACTCGATCGATTTCCTTCTGAGGAGCCTCATCCAGTGCTACATGTCGCTGTTGACAGTAAAGTTTGCAATGGTGTACCCATAATAAGCACACGCACTCACGTTCATTGGTAGATCTTGGTAGCCAAGGGAAGTAATTAATTTCATTATGCTCCGAATAGTCTACTGTTGTAGAATGTCAAAAAATGAAACAGGTTAAATCAAGACAATTGGTACTCACCTTTTTGCAATTATTTTAAAAATGATTTGTCTTGACAATTGTTTTATAGTTGGAGTTGTTCTTTGTAGGTTTACTGAACTAATTTAGGTGTTTGTAGCTCCTGAGTGCCATATATCCTGTTGTCTTGTTAAGTTGCTACATACCGACGACGTCAAAGACATTATTTTTGTCTTTATTCATAACAACGATGTTTATATTCATATTTGTAATACAGTTTAACCTATTAGAATATTATTATTGTTTGGTTATTTGTTGACATGTTTCCACTTTCAGTTATATGGTGGATATTTTTTACATATTAGATGGTTACGTTGTGGAGTACCAAGTGAACGAATTAGGGTTTATAGTAGGCACCCGTAAAGTACAAATTGCTAAGTGTTGAGAATAGTTTTGGATATTTTTGGTTTCCGTTTTATGGTGTTGAAGTCTTGAATATGACTGTAATTTTGTCAGACACAGGAGCTTTGAATTTTCAGTAGAGATAGTAGTGCAAAGTAACTATCAAGCACAGATAACTTTTATTGGTTTATATATGGTATAAGGATTATTAATCTTCAGTTGTACAAGGTAAGATCATAATATATATTGTATCGTGATCCAAATTTTTAGAGTCAATTTTGAATATTTTAAACATCAAACTAATAACATTTTTTAAGATATCATTGATTTCGGTTGAAGATGTAATGTTTTCAGTTTTAAATGCATTGGAGAATATTCTACTGCATTGCACTGTCTTGTTGAAATATAAGATTTTGAAGGGCTTTAATATGGGACAGTACATGTGCTTCAACAATTGCCATCTACTGCCATAAGCAATGGAACTCCACAACATAAGATCACAGTGTTATGCTTATACCTTTCTACAGAAGATTGAAGATTGCACCTTTTACCATATCGCCTCCTCAATCTTGCCCGACTATTATGCATACGCAATGAGAATGAGAATAGAAAATTTCCAGCTACCGTTTTCCTCAAATCGGTGTTTTTGTTAGGATCTTAATTATGTGCATTGTTCTCTTCGTTGGTCTCTCATATCTTTCAGACTCTTCACTAAATACTTTCGTTAAGAGTTTCGAGGGGTATTGCTTCATGTGACGATATTCGACAATGGCGAACAAAAAAATCCACAAATAAAAAGAAATGTGCTTCAATACAGATTAGAAATATTTCTGAGTATTTAGTGAATCCTGGGATTTCTGATGAATAAAAATATCATTTTAAGAAAGGAGGAATTTCCAGAGAAGTTATTTGTTTTACAAGTTTGAAGATCTATCCGAAATTACTCAACGTATACAGATAATACAGACAAAGAATTGATAATGGAAATATTGGGAATGAATTCACAGGTTTTTAAGGAATTCCAATATTCGGATACAGAATGTGATACTTGTGTGGATATTGTTATGATTCTTCTCCTCATAAAATATTTTAAACATCAAACTAGTTTAATCATTTTACAAAAGTTCTGTTATTTGAGATAGGTCGGTATTTTTTTGAAAAATCCAATATTTTTCTGAAACCGAAGAAAATACTTGAATTAGAATTATGCTATTGATTCTGTAAATTCATAAGCATATGATTTGTCGATATTCAAAAATTCTATTAATTTATAGGGCTAGGGGGCAATGGGGGTTTCTATTAGTTTCAGAGAAACTTAATTTCTCATAAATGTGATGCAGCCGTGTAAATCGATATACACTTGCTTAAAATGACATGAACTGAGTTGCTTTTTTGTATTTTGTATAAATTCACGTATTTTTTTATTGCATGAAATTTGATAGTTTGACTCATTTCATTAGGTAAATGAATAGACTCGTGATTCGTCACTTAAGGAATATTGCATTTATTATTTCACTGTCAGATTCATTGCAAGTCATATATCTCATAAAAATCTAGAAAAATGTCAAAACACCTTAATTGTCAAAATTTTCAAAAATGCCATAATTATCAAAAATTTCAAACAAATCCCAAAAATTTACATGGGAACTTTTTAAATGAGAAAAATTGTTCAAGAGAAAGTGCCAGCCGAATTATTCTATTATTGGACAACCGAGTCGAGTAAGTTAATTTCATATCATAGAGATAAATATTGTTGTTTATAGTTAGAAAGTTTTGACTAAAGGTCATGTTTGGACGTTTTTATCACAACTGAGGTTACAATTTTAACGAAGTACGGTTTCAAGAAAAAGTGCATTTAGAACCCAATTTATAACAATAAAATTGAACTTATAAATAAGTCTTAGTAAGTACTCAACATTCAGGGGTATTGGTTTTACCAGAAATATAGTGCATTACAAAGAAAATTAAGAAAAAACTAGGTTATTTTATATTAATTGAAAAAATAAGAAATTCTATAGTTCCTATGCAGTTGTTCCTAAATTACCCACATTCTTAGTAGTAAATAAGAGTCACATTCACTACTTTGTAATATATTTTTTTGATATTTGTTTTGCTTTTTATCCACAATTTTTGTGGATGAGTCACTTTTTTGTAAGTTCATTATCTTGTTGAAGAAAAGTACCAACTTGAGAACAGCTGACATATCTCGCTAAGATCATTACTAGTACAGCTTGAAATTCTCACACTAAACCAGATCCTGCCTCAATAACATAAGTAACTGTGTTGGGTGTATTTTTAAACATCTTCACTAAGAACTTCCTGTATGAATTCTCAACTAATTCACATAAATATAACACGTGGGAAATTCGAGACAACACTGCAAATTCACTTATTCTCGAATCGTTTGTCCATTAATGGTATAATCTGAATTTTAATTACTCTAAACTATCTTTAATGTGCTTAGTATTGACACCGAGAACACGCATCATTAAGATAACGTATCATTAAGCTGTCACAAAGTTGTAAGATGAGAAGTGCAATTAGCGTAATTTATGTAAACCGTTAAAAACAATTCGTGCTAACCAATTAGTTTTTTTTATCGTGAAAAGTCCTCCTAGATGTCTACATTTTATGATAAATTTCCTTTTGAATATCCTGCTATCCTGTTTTTCGTTTATTTATAATAAATATCATAACAATTTCGATAATTACTTATTAACCTTTTTTTTTCATTGCCAGTGTTTTTAAAGAGATGCAGTTTGGTTACTTTTGAATATCTATTATACCTTTTGATGATTTTCGCCTCAACAATGCAAGATAATAATTCACCCAAAATAACTTTTAAACTACATTTTACACGTATCGGTCACCCTATAGTGTCAACCCCTAAGCTGGGGTAAATATCACTTCTAAAATACAAAGGGGTATGCTATGATACCTCTTTTTAAAGGTCTCTTTTTTGTCAGTCTTTTGACATATCTTCTTTTAAACAAGAATATTTTTACAGAGTAATGAACTAGAAATCGTAAAAAATTTAAAATTTTGAATTGTCATTGAAAAAAAAGCATGAGTATACGCACTCGGAAATATATGTACCTACTGAGATTCAGACCCCAACAATAAAGTTTAAATCATAACTGTAACTAAAACAGATTAAGAATAATTTCTGGAGCCATCAAAATTAAGCTACTCACCTAAGATAATAATAATAATAATTTTTAATAAGTGTATTCACGACTGTAATAAAATGAATGTTGACACAAGAATAACTAATATTTTCATTTTTGTGTTTGTCTTGTATGTAAGATTTATTTCCTTGTATTATATCAAAACTAAAACATTATTCAGTATTTCAATAAACTTTAACAACCTGAATTAGAATTTTTGAGAGAATGGTCGTTTTCCCATATACTTGTGTTGAAATAATCTTCTGAAATCATTGTTTGCTTCACCGTTATTTATTTCCACAGAAATTGCAGATCCCCACAGATTTACCAGAGATAATGTTCTAACTCAGTTACAAGGGATGCTTTTAAACGAAATTCTGAAACATTTGCTGTATAAAGGGTATCGCTGGAGGAGTTTCCTAGATATTAACGAAGAGTTTCTGTATATCTTCGTTTTATGTTTGTACGTGACAAATAACTTTAGAATAAAGCATATTTCTAGGAGTCGCGGTGTAATAATCCTCTGTATAAATCTGTTGGAAAATGAAATAGGAGAATGTTTACGACTTCATTGCGCATATACAATTATAACTTAATCGAAAATTAGAGAAAATCTTACTCAAATGTTGTCGACTTAGTTTTATTATTAAAATAATAATAAAATAATATTACACATAATATTTAAAATTGCACTAAATGACTAATAGGTATTATTTATTAAATGAACAATATTTCTATGTAATCGCGTTCTACGTCTCCAACAATGTTGATAAAACTTGCTAATTTCGATGTGTAGAAATCGACCTGTCAGGCTTCCATCTTTGACTAAATTCGTATTTCCGAGGGTTTTAAATACTCATTTTTAGATCCAAACATTTATTCGTTTAAATCTTTTTGGACTTAAAGTAGTTATAGCTGAAACTAACAACAAAATTACAAAATCATCAGTTTAGTTCACTACTAACGTAACAATCCTTCTGCATCTTTTTCCACAATTCCCGGTGTCAAAACATCTTTAGTTCCGATAGATGCGTTTCATATCATGTGACTACTTGATTGGAGGCTGACTTTTACTTCTTACAGGTTTTTCCTGGTAGTTACCTTTTCGTGGGGCCTAATCGTCCTGCATTCTAAGCTTGTACTGAGCCATTCATTTTTTTGTTTCGTCACTTATTTAGTGAATGCTGAGCTATTCACGCTGTTTATCTGCACTCGTATAATGCATTGTTTTAATTTTTTTTCTCTTCACACCATTTGCGAGAGCGCATTTAAACAGGTCTTTATCCAAAGACGTTCAATTCTATGAGCAAGAATTCGATTTTGGTTATCTCTGTACATATAAATCTCATATAGTGGTTATTTAGTAGTTGTTTTGGCTACCAATTTTCCTACTGAAACGTCGGTTTTCCTCGTGTTGAATTTTAAACACTTACTTGTTGTAAATGCAAATAACATCTTCCCAACACTTTACACTGTCTTGATTAGAACGCTAATCGTCTGAATATTTGATTTGAATAAATCTTTTATCGTTTATATTCACCCCCAATTTCTCCCATTCGATCTTATAGTGATAAATAACTTGAGATGGTCTTGTTTTGCCTCGCACCTCTTTTATCGCTTTATTTTTCCTTGGAGATGCCGTGTATATCTTTGTTAAACATTCTATACGGACTCTATTCGACAAATGGATTGTGTCTTCTATAACTTAATGACCAACCACTGATCTGTATTCCATAATGCGTGCTTCGCCTGTTGGCAAAATAGAGGAAGCGGTGGATGAGGACGAACTTTGGGGGCATCCTATCTTATTCAGGGATCATAGGTGGATGCTAACTGTTCCCAAGTCAGACTAGCATAAAATTAATACTATAGATGACGAGTAGTAGAGCAATAGAAAACTTTTTCGGAAACTTTCTGATTTTATTATATCAGAAAACATGAACAATAATAACATATTGAAAAATGTGTGTATTTGTAGATTTTCAGCGAAATAAAAGAAAAGCAGGAGTTGATTCTGTTGAAACTGGACACCCTCTGAACTTTGAAAATCGTCGTTGTTGAACCTACATGAGCAAAGATTATATATGCTGGGGCTCGTAATCCCATTTGTGACTTTCATGTGAAAATTCGTTTTTTGCTGTGGGTTGTATGCTTGTTCTTCTTATTGTGATGATATCCCCGGAATGGAAATTCTGGTTGATTACTAGCTCCACCCCAGCTATAGACTATAGCTACTATGGGTATGGCTATAGCCGCTAACCAAAGGTTGTTTTCCAATTACACACACAGGCGTGTGGTCACAGAGACGCACAAGGAAAATTTGTGGGCATCGTTTGTGTCAGCAGTCATCGACTAATATATTACCATAGAGTAAGGTGATATACAGTCAAGTGGTGGTCAAGTGACAACACGATCGTTCGTTCTATTTCTGTCTTACAAAGTAATATTCGATTATGTCAGAGAGAGATAAAACTAACAACGCCAATCATCTTGTCACCACTACAAATTGTTTGCCTGCTCCACCAGAAGGTTCAGAACACGGTGGTATAACATGTTTGTAACACACCAATTAAGAAAATGATTTTTTAACAATTGATATACCTTCCTTCGAAATTTAAAATGCAATTTTAAATAAGCTGAGAGAAAAATATACCACATTGTCGATATCAGTGATTTTCCAAAAAAAGAGTTATTTATAACGAAGGGGCAAATAAATTTGAAAGTACAATAGCTTTAGTTAAATCTGCTTTGTTTCGCTAATTTGTGATAATTTGTTTTATTAATGACACCTGTAGTGTATTTGAAGGTAGGTATACACAAGCACAGTGAGTACACACAGTTTCTCTCTGTGCGTCGTAATAGGAAAACGGGGATTTACTACGCTTTACAAACACAAAAAACAACCGTTGTTAGGACCCCACTTTTGCTCTCAACTAGAATTTATTTGGCCAGTGTGAATCAGTTATGAGAAAGATAATGCGTAATGAATTGTGGCAAAAATAAGCTAATACAAATTGATCTGAACTATTTTAATTAACCCGTTACAATTGTTAGTCTACTCTCTCAGAACGGCACCAATCAACATAGGACGGCCCAGTCGAAATAGGACTTCTCGTCAGGCACACCGCTATGGAAAGAATGGTGCTGAAATGAATTACTTGCGTACCAATAAACATCACTAAGACATAAGTCGACTACTAGATTCAATCCCAACGTTATGTAACGTCCTTTGAGTAAATCAAGACGTTTTCATGTCAAAAAATATATCATATGACTTTTTTTGATATTTCACCAAGTTTGCTATATAAACATATTTTTCTTGAGAAGATTACTATTTAAAACCTAGTCTCACTTACCTAATGAATAATTTAATTTCTACGAATATATTATTTTAATTATCTTAATAAGTGATAAATTCACAAGGTACTCAAACATGATTTCATACAAAAAGACTGCATCAAACAAAAAATCTTTATTGGGTCTGTTAAGCAATGAGTGGTGCCATTTAGTGTGTTATACTATTACTTTTTAAATACCCTTGCAAGTTATTTAAAATATTCCCTTTCTGATGAACAATATTTAAAAAATGCCCGGACCTGAAAAAATATAAATGTATATGTAAGTTTGCATGTGTGTGTGATATTAACCCTCTCGTGAAAAATATTTTGCTACATGATTTCCCTTCAAATCCAAGCATTTGTCATCATATCTTACTATGATGGTTAAACCTAACAAAAACGCTTCATACATTTGTCTCCTATGTCCATTTTTTAAAATCGGATTACATTCTAATTATATCTTCACACTTTAAATGTTTAAATATTGCTTTTAATGATATCAGGCTTTGAAAAGTCGTTAATTATTTACTTCTGTATTATAATGAACAACATCAAACTTTGTAAACTTAAAAAACTAATTGTATGTATGCATAATGTATATTTGAATATTGGCTACTTTTTTAAAACTAGATGTAAGGATATTAAAAATCGTATAATTACAACTGACTATGGCATCACTCACTGCTTAACAGGTCAAATATGTAATTATTGAAATCTAAATTTATATTATTTAAGACTCATTCAACATATCCACACCGTACTTGAAATTTTGGTAACGAACTTGCTTCACTATAGCATTCGACATTATATACCAGATCAACATTTAACTTAAGCTACATGCTGTTAAGCATATAGTTTATTAAAAAATCCATTTATATTGAAATTTTTGTATCACACATTATCACCTTTGACATTATTCTTATTTCCTTATTAAAGAAACCTATTTTCTTTTTTTTTTCTTACTTCAAATTTATATTCCAATTCTGATAGTATAGTAGGTACGACATATTTCCTTGTGATTAAGTTAGAAAGATACCATTCAAAAATGTTTGACATTTGTCATCTGTATTTGTATAAAATAAAGTTTATGTTGCTTAGCATTATACATCTGAAATTAAAGTATCCCATATAAGTTATATTAAAAAAATTGTTAATATGTATTACCGTTGGATTTTCTTTCCTGTATTGATTTGGCTATAATACATTAAAGTATTTTGTACTTTCCAGACTAACCATTTTTCTGTTTTTTTTGTATTTTCAGACAAAAACTTCTCTTTTCTATCACATGTTTCATTCTAGCGAGGTTATGTTTGGTTATGTATGCAAGGCACTATTTTCCGATTACTTATTAAATTTGAGCAGGTGTCATCCTGTATCTCTCGCTTAATCGCACATGTGAAATAATCAAGGGGATAGGATATTAGGATGTAAAACACTCTAGCAAAGTGATCATGTTACAGTGCGGTTCGGCATGCGTTACCTTTTGGTTACATAAGGTCGTATCCATCCTTGCAATAACAATTGAACCTTTGAAGTAACAATTTTAATATTTAAATTTCTCAATAAAACGGTTTTTGCCAAAGATTAGACACTCACCAATCGATCTCTATCAATCGAAACGTCCAAATGGGAAAATTTCATCAAAATCGTTTTTCAGAACTCTATATATATATATATATATATATATATATATATATATATATATATATATATAGATGTTATAGATGTATATATACAGTAGGGCCTCGGTAATCCGGATTCCCGCTTGTTCGGTGATCGCTGTAATCCGGCCGAGCAATGGGATGTCATGAGTCAATGCGCGCCGTCAGTCTTTTGTTTATGGCTTTTCGTGTAATACGTAGTGTCAATTAAGGGCGCTCGCTAACATCATGGCGCCGCCACGTAAACATTCGACATTTATATATTTATTTATATAAATTATAAACAGAAGAGTATTACAGACTTTTTCAAGAAGAATTAACTAATGTTTTATTTTAACTTACTGATTTCCTTACATATTATGCTATACATAATTTAAAAATTGATTAAAGAAACAAAGGTTAAACATGTGTTTTATTAACATTTAATGTGGCATACTAGAATCCGGACGCCTCGATAATCCGGAAAGGGTCTTGTTTTTGCCTCTCCAGATTACCGAGGCCCTACTGTACATATAAACCTTGCTCCTATTATAGTCTTAGACATTATTAATTGGCGTTAATATTTAATGGGTTCATTCACTCACTTTATTCTATATTCTTGTTTAGTACTATATTTCTATAAGAATTGATCAGCTCTAACTATTATTTTAATTATAGCATTAGTAAGGCTATTTTCCTTTATTCATTAAATAAACATTTTGTAATTGCGCTATCCTTTAGGCTCAATATTACCTACCTACTTTGAATATCCATTTAATTTAACTAATTTACAAGCATCTTCACCACTGCCAAACAGCCCAGCGCGATCTGTACATTAAAATAATTATGAGCTATTAATCTTCCTACAATGTTCCATTAAATAATGATATTCCACCGTTGATATAGAATTAATGTGAATTTGATGACAGTTGAAAATGTAAACACGGTATTAATTACACAGTGTATCAAGGAAATGTCAGAATTTTCTTTACTTCATCTACTTTAATATTTGAAGCTCTGTTTGAAATTAAGTAACAAACTGTTTGATATAAGCTTAATCCTACAGTATAAATTTAGGCATCCTCGGATTTTTAAATATTTTGTAACTGTTGCTATGACTTATGACCAGTAGGTTTTAAAAATAAACGTTAAGCATAGAAAGTGAATTGTTATATCAATATCTAACTACAAGGGAAAAAAATCCATCTTGGGATATAGTCAAGAAATAACGCATAACTAACTCATGCAGTCATTGACAACGACTCCATACTTAAGAGTTGAAACGTCTCCACATCATATAAGTGTACATAATATATACAACACTTATTTGCTCGCTGGAAGATTAGTGACACATATATCAGAACAGATAGTCATAGTTTACACGTGTATTATATAAAGTAATTAAAAATTCGTAATTTGTAGGGATATGGAACCTTGAAATCCGACAAAAAAGTAATAATCCTGAGCAGTCAGTAGCACTATACCCTCAAAAACTCGTGTAGGCATGATTCTAATGAGTTGATCTATCTGATGCATATGATATCTTACACATGGGCAATAGGCGGTAGATCGGGAGAACTTGTTGGACAAGGTAACAAATCAATCAAAGGGTACTAATATAAGGTAGAACATTTGTTAAACACTTCTTGGATGTAACGATAGGCAGCCATGTTCCTGGGTTAAGGCTAGATATTGAATTTTGGGACACGTTGTAGAGGGTGTTTTATAGAGCTAGAGAACTTGGAATATTATTTTAGACATGAGGCCGCCACGGCTGCTGCGTACCTGGCCGTACGGTTGGGGTGCAATTTTTACAAACTGATGGTAGTGGAAATCACGCGCCCAACGGTGTCTACAAGGCGCTCAATTGTATTTACATTTCCTTCCGCTAAGATGGCTCAAAATTTTTAATGGGCGATTTCTGCAGAGTAATTAAATTTAGCACCAAGCCACTAATCTTTTGAGATGTGGCCTGTAGGTGATAACAAAAATCCATTACCAAAGTCGATTTTGGATTTTTACAATAAAATCAGTAATAAATATGCCTTTTTTATTTTCCCCTTATTACATGAAAACTACTGACCATGTCACGTTACTTTGTAGTGAATTGAAAAACCTACAAACTGAGTTTTTACAAAGGATATTCCTAGAAGTTCTTGTCTTAAAAATTCCAAAATATCTCCTGCTATTGTACATTTTCGAAGATAATTTATTATATTGTCTTTAAACATGATAAAGGTAGACGCTGTGGAATCGGTGGTTTTGGCAAAACTTGAATTTTTAACTGAGATGCACCGATTTTAACTTATCTATCATCGATTTCAATTAGCAAAGTGAATAAAATGTAAATGCTTATACTAGGGCATTTGTAGGTAAATACTTAGGATTGAGTAAATAAAATATGAAGTAAATACTTAAGATTGAGCATTTACTTCTCCTTGTAGTAATTACTTACCATATGTAGTAAAACCTCAGTTTTTCCAAGTATTCACTTAAAATTGAGTGAATAATGTGAAGATAATACTTTCTGTTAGTAAGCACTCGATAATTTGTAAGGTAGGTGAACAGTGTACTTAACGTTTGATAAATGGCAGCTTTCGTGCATATACGTGCGAGGAAAAATTTTCGAAAAAGAAGGTGTGTTAGTCCTAGTCATTCGAAATGTTTGTTAAGGTTTAAATCTGAAAATATAGATTTCTTATGTACAGAGTTCTTGCTAGAAAATAATGAACGCAGAGGTGGAGCACTATCTGCAAGACAAAAAATGGAGATATTTCTTCGCTATCTAAGCGATCCAGGCTTTCAGAGCGGAGTAGCAGAAGACTTTGGGATTCATCGAACTACAGCCTGCAAAACAATAGATTGGGTTGGATTGCACTCGTGTAAAAATAAAAAGGCCAAGAAGATTTGCTGACGAGTATGTAAAACGGAAAGGCTATATAAGTATAAATGTACAAGCTACCTATGATGCCAGTAAAAAATATACAAGTATAGATACGCAGTGGCCGGGAAGTGTACACGACGGCAGGATTTGGAGGCAAAGTACAGTAAATATAATATTCTCACAGTTTAATGGATCATTTTGTCTCCTTGGTGATTCTGAATATGGAATCTCTCCATGGCTCTTGAATCCATTTAAACCTGCAAGAAATAGAGAACAAGAAAGGTTTAACATATTACATTCTCGTGATAGAGTGATAATAGAAAGGCTATTCGGACAACACAAAATGCGCTTTCCTATACTCAGTAATACTGTCAGAGTATCAACTGAAAAGATACCGAAAATAATATTGTGTTGCGCAATACTGCATAATGTTGCAAAATAGTTGAATGAAGACTTTGACCTAGTATAAGCCTTTGAAGATGATTCTTGGAACGAAGTAAGGTATGAAGACGAGGAAGATGATGAGGGGAGACGTTTGCGGCGTCTAGGAGAACGAAAATGCGAGGAAATTATGGCAGTTTTAAATTTATAATATATCTACATATGTAGGTTTCTGAATTAAACATAATTTTTGACATAGAAACGTTTACTTATTTATTGAGTAATGAATACATAAAAAATAAAATATTATTATTTGTCAAATAGTAAATATTGCCCGAGCTCTGTTAAAATGTTCTCTTTGGGAACTGGCGCTTCAGCATTTTAGCATTTTTATTTCGAACTAAACACTAATTTAATAGTTCAATAACTAACTTATCTTTTTTCTGTTGCAACGTCGATGCTGCTAATAGTACAAGGCGTTGCAACTCAGGAGTTAAATTTACTTGTTTCTTCTGTTTCCTGCTCCAGATTATGTTTTCGTCGTTTACTTTCTTTTTCAAATCAACTTAAGGAATCCGTTGGTTAACTTTTTCAAATTCTGCAGCGAAGCAAATACTTAAATTGTTTCGTTTATAAGTAAATACTTCCAAGTATTCACTTCAAATTTTCCAGCAAATACTACGTAGTAAAAGTAAACGATTATTCTCTCTAAACGAAGTAGTTGCTTTTGCTTGTAAGACTTTACTTAATAGTAAATACTTTCCAGTGTTTACTACTTTTTATTCACTTGGCTCCATATAAGAGAAACGTGTTAAAATCTCTGATTATCGCACATAATGCCCGATCATTTTGTAGGTTTTATAATTCTCTACACTAGTAGTGAATATTGCAGTTCCATTTCTTGAAAGAGTGGACAATTTGGGGGATATTATATCACCTTTTTGTTATATCCTGCATATCAAGTTTGGTGGACACTCATTTAAGTTTTACCGATTCTCTGCAACCTTTCCGCTGGCAGCGTCATCATCACGTTATCACCGTGTCAGTTCAGTAATCGATGAAGCTGTTTACGGTTAAATTTTATGTCACTTAAAAACCGCTACTATCTGGGTTATAGTTTAAGTTTGCTCATTTGATGACCAAGAATTTTCCACATAACTTCTAGATAGTATTAATTGAAATGCACTTGGTGATGTATTCATCACATATAATTGGAATACAGCATTGGCCGTTCTGGTTTAAAATTGCTCAGCTTTGCTCTCCTAAAAAGCTGAATCCAGCAGTTTGTAAATATTTTTCGTTAAATGGTGATATTTGAACTTCCCGTCTTGTGTGTTCCCGGTAACCGTGTAGCTCAGAATTTTTCTAAAGACACACTGTACTTGTAAACAACTAACATTGTCATTAATAGTCAACAACAATGCTGTTTTCAATATTTCATACCTTTCTTGAATAATTAATCACTTTGCAGAATACATTTTGGGAAACCATAATTAAAACAACAGAACGTTTTAATGACCACATCAAATGAGAAATGACATTCATATTGACGTCACTAATTTGTAGCCAAAACCAATTACACAATCGATGGTTAATATCGATGATCATATTCAATTTCAGCTATTTAATCACTAATGGGTGAACTTATTAACAAATATGTCAGCAATGAGGCAAGTCACGCTGTAGATTTGCGATTCGAAGCAGCAATGTCAACCTCAGGGCAATTAATCTTCTCGGACAGGACAATAAGGATATAACTCGAATAACAATCTGTAGCGGAGTGATGTTAGCTTTCATTCCGAATTATGAGAATCAAGTCAAGTGAACAACGACCAACTGTTTCGTCATTAAGGGTATTCCGAATATGGTTCCAAAAGATTAAATTTACTAGGTATCTGGTACTGTACGACTACGGTTAAGTTATTTATATGATTGTTTAATCAAATATGAGTTATTTAACTAGGGTGCACTTTCAATTTATCGAACTATATAACCGAATTCTCTTCTATCATTTATACGTCTTGTTTTTCAAGTTATTGTCTATAAAATCGTTGGCCACGCAATGGGTTGTTTAAATTCAGGAATAGATAAATCATTGATCCCAAAATAGAACTAACACTCCAGACATGAAGTCCCTTTAAAAATATATTTTTTGCAAGATTATACCAGATTCGTTTTAGAAATCGTTTTTTCTGTAGCAACTTTTTGAGATCTGTAAACAAGTAGAAGTCAGATGGGCCAAATCTGGTGAATGTGGATGTTTGAAAGCAATTTAATCCGTTAATCGTTCAATTTCACTATAGACTTCATCGACTTATGGACTGATGGTCAAGTTGCGTTTTTTTGCATATATTATTATTAATCGCTGTTGATTTTCAGGCCTTTCAGAGGAAAGTCGTTGTGATTCTGTACATACTTTGTCTGCTGACTGTTGTATCTTCGGGCGCTGGGGCCGGCATTTGCTCTTTCTTCTCCACCGGGTTGATGCTTTTTTCAACTGCGGCGTATAGTGATGAAATCATTTTTATCACGCCTAATAAGCATCAAACAACTATCATAATCATTCGTTCCTTAATGTTTTAGTCCCACTGTGAGCAAACACTGAATATAGATGTGTTTTCACACTTTCTAAAGTTTTTATTACTTGCAACTTTACTATCACAACACTTTTACATTTTTTTAGTGTTTTCCGCATTTTCGTTGGTTCTTCGAGCGCGCTTAATATCGGAAATCATAGGCCAATAGTTGTGTTCGCTCGGCACTTTACGTGATAACGCTTTTCAATACATTGCTGAGCTTGAACGGTATTTTTTCCCATTAAACAGTTATTCATCAACGTTGTGTTGATTTTATCGATCGACAAAAACAAAGCTAGTGTCACTTAACCTTCGATTTCTCGATGCGTATTGAACTGAATTTCATGAAATTTTTCACCTATTTTTTGAAAAACTAACGAAAAACAAGGCATTAGTGGGGCGATCTGTGTATCAGTCTCATTTCATAATGACCCGGTATTTCATGGAGCATTCATCACTGTGATGATTTGTGTCTTCGGATAGTCGGTGTTTAATTGAGCGAGCTCGCAATGCTTTGGTAAATGATGAACTTCCCTCGATGGTTGTTTTATTAACTTCTCTTGATTTTCTTACATTTCTAGATGTAAGTTTTCTCTACCAGTAGTGTACTCTTCTTAGTTAAAGAGACGACATTTTTTTTGTATTTTGTTCGTCTATAGGTATGATCGGTATAATATGGCGTTGTTGATTTATATTAAAATTTCTATTTCCTAATATGCTGTTATACCGACCTTATATGTTTTCAACTAATATACTCACTGACAAAGGAAGAGATCTTTAAATTTAAATTTTGTATAGAAAAACATGGGTACTATAAGGAGTATAAGGAGTAAATGATCCCAAGCTTTCGGGTCTTAGAACCTCCAAAGTCCGTGGGGACTGGGATAAGTTTACGATTCTTCTACCCATCATACCCCAAATATGCTCCATGAGCGGTCATGGCAACAGATTCACATGGGCTCTTCTAAAAAGTTTAAACTAACTCGAACAACATGAGGCATACTGAGTGTTGCGATTTCAGTTAGTATATCATATTCTAAGTTTCTTCTCCATGAAATAAGATGCATCACACTGTACCATTTTATGCCTCGTTTTAAGTAACACCATTTACTTTTGTTTCCTGAAGGCTCTTTTGTCATCTACTTTATTTTTATGTTTTTTATTTTGTGAAGAAATTCTAAGTGTATATATTTCAATATGCAAACGGTTTATTGTGCCACTGACAGCCCATGATTCCATTATGCCTTGATTTTTTATAGAATTTGTCCTTTTAAATGTTGAATTGAAAGAGCGTACCTACATTGCACCTTATCTAATCCGACAGCCTCTGATGGTCTCATTGAATTCAATGTCAGTGTTCAGTGTATGCACCTGCATTGAAATATTTATTTTTCTGTGGAAGTCACCCGATATCGGACCTAATCGGATCGGGACAATTACAGATCCAGTGTAGTTTGACCCTTAGATACCTTAATTGTAATAGTTATGGGTTTTCAAGTTACATTTTTCAAGTAACATCTTTGACTTTTATTCTAAATTCCCAACTGCGGCTTGCCCACTAATCATATCAAATTTGTGGAGCAGCTTTAAGGTTAACACCGTTTTGCAGCACAGAGGGTTCGGTACAATGTGTCTATTTATATGAATTTATTGCAGATTTTGTTAGAGTAAAAAATTTTTTCGTTACTTTTGTTATTTTTCTACTGAATATTCATTATACTGTGTGTGTATTCACCATGAGTTTCATCATATAAGCTCAGATTGTTCTCTGTACAAATTCAATGCAGCAATCTCACATGAATGTGAAACCCTAAAATAATAATATATAACTCATTAAACTACATAATTTATGGTCTTTTCAATTTTAAAATGTGCTTTCTTAGAGTGTATTGCATCCAATCAGTTGAAATATTTGATCTAGTGGGTTATTCTTTGATGGTATATTTATTTATATGTAAGTTTAATTTAATTTTCATTTATTATTTTCAGGTAAGGCCGCAATCATAGTAGCGGCAGTAGATATTGCTGTAAAAAGGTAATTATTATATAATTAGTTTTAAATATTATCGACATATAATGCGGCTTAGGGATCTCCGTAGGTAGTGAATAACCGACAGCTCTTTTCTGTTTTTTCTGCCAGTATAGATTTTGAATTTTAATAGTCAGTACTCTCTGACTAGAGCACAACTGTTCGTTGTTGTAACCATATGGACATTATGGGGGATGTCTGACGACGATAATTGTGTGGTAATGATTGACCATGTTTTGTTCTAAATTATCTTTAAGAACCATAAAGTTCTGTAATTTTTTCCTATTTATTTTTTAATAACTTCTAGAACCTTACTTCTCAAAAATTTGTACACAATCTGTTTTGTCTTCCCAAATTTCTTATTCAAATGCTTGACACAAAAACGACACCTATGACCTTATCCCACACAATTTCAATGTATTCTTAATGATCAAAGGCATCCCTCGTTTTCAGACGTTCAGAAATCTAAGGTTCTCTTAAACACAATTTCATAAGAATCACCAAGGGATCAAGCACGAATTGGACTTTGCTGGGTCAAATGTAAGGGCTTTAGGACAAAACAATAAATTGTTACAGCTGGCCGACTGTAGTTCCACAGTGGATCTTATTGTTTACTAAAGTCTTACTACACCCTCTTGAATTATTTATAGACCCGTCAGCTTAAATTGAAGAAAGCATCTCAACCAATGGTGGTATAAACACTTTTGATCAACTGTGCCAGTCATGTACTTTGGCATGAGATACAACTGGGTGCTCTAAACCGGTGTGTACTTAACGGCTGTGGTATATTGCGATATACTGCTAACGTTTATAAATTGTAGGTAGGGTAAACTAAAAGAACATGAGATGTTTTTCTAAATGAAATGGGGAAGAATTGCGGATTCCAGTGCTTTAGTAAATAATACCTCAAACTTGTTTTCTGGCCGATAGTTGTGGAATTACTAGTTACACTTTTATAATATCGTATTTTCAAGAAATTCTGACAATAAAAACAATCTTAAAGGTCTAGTTGTTGAATATCTTGCTATAGAGTTTGATGTATTACAGTATTTTCAAGCACTAAAGTACACACGTTTTCATGAATTGTAAGACAGTCGCTAGGTAAATATACTGATATTAATAATGACATAATTCTTCATCAAAAAGGCTGAGCAATTCAAATTAAATTAATTTTGTTAACAATAAATCTATTCCGAACATGAGAAAAACTGACATTAGCTTAGTGGGTTTTTGAGACCCTAGGGTCTAGGTGTTCTCCTCACAAGATATGTGTGCAACATAGAGTTGGGGAAAGTTAGTCGGTCTTGGTCATTTGACTGTCTACTGATCATTAATTATTTGACCCCCATATTTGGTCAAATTATTGAAAATTTTCTAGTATAACTTTTTGGTTCTATTTCAGAAAAAACCTTCTTGTGCATAAGAATAGTAACCAAATCAATTTATTCACCTGCTTTTTTAACTAAAACAGATACTTGTGAATCCCAGGGTGTTTTATGCTATTCACATTATTACATCGCTAACATCTGGGATGGTCTAAGTGTTTATTGGGAAATAATACCACACTTTAAAGGAAATTGCTGTATATTCCAAACGTTTCGGGGTATAGATCAGACCCCGTTGTCAATGGCTAAGAAACTACGGATTAAAAAGGTACAATTCCAAGACGCAAACTTAAATATTTGACAATGTTTATTATTTGATTGTTGACGTAACTAAGAGAATTTTATTTGTAATATACAGGGTAGCACAGAAATTTCTAAAGATCATATAATCATAAAGTTCCTTTCAAATTGGAAGAATTTGAAAGGGAGATCTTCAGAACTTTATGTGGCGCTCCTAGGTGCGACTTTCTTATAAGATAGTGCATTCGCCAAAAATGCCACCAAAGAACTTTGTTGATTCAGTGATCCCATTAAAGTCATAAGGGAAAACCTAGGAAAAACCTTATATGAACTATCCCGATTTTGGGTTGTTCACAAGGACATGACCATTATCAATTTCTTCCTTAATCATCGGCAACCAGGAACGACTGAATTCTACGGAGGTAGTAGCGATACAATCGTTTTCATTTAACAAAATTAAAGCAGACTTTTTTAGTTTTCTTTTGGTGTTGTGTTCTTCTTAGTGTAATATAACTGAATTTTGAAACTGTATTTTATGACCAAGGTCCCAAGCATGTTCACAAATTTTGGATTTTTCAAATTGTCGTTCTTTTATGTAATTTTTGTGTTCGTTTATTCGAACATTCAGAGGTCTAGAGGTTTCTCCAATATAGAATTTATTACATTCACACGGGATTTTATAAATGCAATGTGGGATGGTTTTCCAACATTTTCAGGTAATACATTAGTTCATTTCAGTATTTCCATGCTTTGCTAGATGTTTGATTTTTTATTTTTC
Source organism: Octodonta nipae (assembly GCA_034190945.1). Lineage (NCBI taxonomy): Eukaryota > Metazoa > Arthropoda > Insecta > Coleoptera > Chrysomelidae > Octodonta > Octodonta nipae. The sequence goes on along the minus strand of CM067219.1, from coordinate 31,109,115 downwards.
CTTCTTCGTCTGCTAAATGGCCTGTAAAAATTTTATTATAATGATTTCGGGTAAACAAAAACAAAAAATCTGAAATTGTATTACGGAACTACCTGTAAGAACCAAAAGTAATGGAGAAATATTTTTAATGTGGGGCAAACAATGTCGGATATGCTGTTAGAATGCAAAATCATACTATACTGAACTGCAGTACAAGTTCCACATGCACTGGTGTAGAATTCCATGTGCAAACATGTAAGTAAAAACTGTATTAATAGTCGATTGAAAAACCCTCTGCTGACAGATTCGAGTTTATAAAATTAAATGTTTAACCTCTTCCCATATTTAGCTAGACAAGTTTGTGACAATTAGGAATTTGTTAATAAAAAGTTTCTATTGCACCTGAAATATGTGGTTGGTGTTCTTTTAGATCAAACAATTAACTTTAGATTTTCTTGGGAATAATACCACATCAGAGTTCAAACTTGTATTATTCCCAAGAAAATCTAAAATAAACTAGAAGATGCCACAAATAACATTCAGAAAACAAACAATTAACGTTATACACTAAAAACAACCTTCATGTTCAACACACCAATGTAGATTAATCTAGTGAACAACAATAATGGAGACTGTTTAAACAAAAACAAAAAGGCGAATCTCCAAGTTACAAAGTACGATGTTTAAAGTTTCCAAAGGTACAAAAATTTACACAAATTCAATCAATTTTTGCGTGAAATATTTGGATTTTTTTTGAAAATGCCGCTCAATTTTTAAACTACCCTCTCAACGACATAAGCGCTAAAAAAATAAAAATCTATCTGTGATACTCATCAAAGTGAAGAAAACTAATGATTATATTAAATATGAAGAGAATTATGAACTATGGTGTACATACCAAAATGGCATTTTTTTCTCTGATATTTCGCATTCCACAACATTGCGACAAATCGATGGATATCTTGCAAGTGAATTGGGAATATTTTTACAAATCTTCAAACTTATGGATTTGTTTCTCAAATTTTACATATAGTGCTGGAAGATGAATCGGTGAAAATACTCTCCAAACATCTGAGTATGTGTAAGGAGTTTGACAAATTTTCTAAATTGAACAGGTTTTCAGTGTAGTGTCAAGTGATGAACAGGACAATAATTTTCAGTCTCTTAAATTGCCAGTCACAACAAGATGAAAACATCGAAATCAATATATAGAGTCCGTAACAACAATGAAGTAAAATAAAAAAGTATTGACGCGTTGAAGATTTGGCAAAATGAATCATTCCAACCTTCTCGGCGTCTTGGTTGTGAATGAAACTTATAGTCTAAGATCCGGCTGCAGAATTAGTGCACCCATCACGTGTTTGCTAAAAACCAAATTTTTAGACATATTTATGATTAGAAGAATATATATCTACCAGGTTGCCTATCAAAATGTGGCCGCTATAATTTTTAATTAAATTGTTAGTAATTGATTTTTGGTACAACATTTCACCGACTTGTTTTTTCAATAAAAAATCGTCCACTTCACGGCAATATATATAAAGATTCTGAAAAATCACGGTTGCCGTTGCGCACTTGGCCGCACCTCTTCGCAGCCAGGTTAACATAGGTATGATTTTGTTACATTTATTCACTGACAACATGCATTTATTATTTATATATCAATTTAAAGCTATTTTTTCGGTATATTATGATATAAGGTTGCTTAATTAAATCTGGCCCCAAATAAGGGTTGCCGGCTGTTAAAGATGGTAAATATTAAAGGTAGGCTGAAAGAGAAGTAGCGCGTAACATCACCAGTCAGACGAGGATAGGGCTTCTCAGCTGTATGACGGTTTCAAGCCATTGCCCATGCGTCGGATGCTCGTGTTCTCAACCCGCGGTTCAAACAATAGTATTTATGACTTAATATAATAAATAGTTTTAAAAAATGTTTTTTTTTTCAAAATGACAAATTCAAAAAAAAAAATAGAAATTTAAAAAATACAAACAGTAATACAAATTTAAAAATTACAAAAAAAAGCTATTGATGAAAAATAAAGCCAAGGTTATTTATCCAACAGAAAACTTTATTGTGCAAGTACTGTTTGACAAAATATTAGATTTTATTCAAGTATTAGATCGTTTTCTACATATTAATTAAATATGTAAGTTAATTATTTTTTTTAATGTATTGGTTTGAGAAAACCATCTAACAGCAGTCAGTCATTATTTTCCGCGCTTAACTTATGTACATTGAATTAAAAAAGCTTATCGGCAACAATTTTTGTTTCAAAGATTTACTGCACGGTGGAATATACGTTGAGTTGAAACCTTTGATTAAAAATCATGGGTAGAATCAACTGTTAATAAAGTGTCATGATATTAATATTTTTTCTTTCGACGAAACAATAACATTAGCGAATACTTTTTGATGATGCGTTATCAAAGTCCAGAACATTGCATTATTTGTCGCACAGAAAACAATTCTTCATCTTTATCAATTTTATTTGTCCAAAACAGCGTGGTTTTTAATTTAGGCTGTGTCCCATGTAAACGCAATTTGCGCGATGCGTGCGGTACGCTTCGTCAAAGTAACAACCACAAACTATGAAACACATAAAACACTTTCATGGTGTCCTTACTGGTTATTAAGTTAGTGCGATCGTCACTATTTTATTTTGTCACATCGCTCAATTGGTATGATTTCGCCCGCAGTTTCAACTTGGTGATGTTAAGCCCTAGCTCTCCTTCACTCTGCGTTTAATATTTACTATATTTAACAGCCGGCAACCGTTATTTGCGGCCAGATTTAATTAGGCAACCGTATATCATAATAAACAGAAAAAAATTAGCTTTAATTTCATATATAAATAATAAATGTACGTTATGAGTGTATAAATGTAACGAAATGACACCTATGTTAACCTAGCTGCGAAGAGGTTCGGCAAAGTGCGCAATGGCAACCGTGATTTTTCAGTCTTAATTTATATTGCCGTGAAGTGGACGATATTTTATTGAAAAAAAAAAGTCGGTGAACTTTTTTACCAAAAATCAATTAACAATAATTTAATTAAAAATATTAGCGGCCACATTTTATAGGCAACCTGGTAGATAAATATTCTCCTAATCACAAATATGCGTAAAAATTTGGTTTTTAGCAAACACTCGATGGGTGCACTAATTCTGCAGCCGGATCTCGTACTATTATCGACATGGGGCAATATACAGAATATTTACAAATTAGATTGACCATCTCAAAATTTGGAGAACTATTCTATGTAAAATACAATCCGCATATAATGGGAACAAGTGAACAAGTCCAGATGTCAATAGGTCATCTTCCGTAGCAGATTCAAACAAAAGCGCTGAGGAACGTTTGAAATTTAAAAATTATGAGCAAAGTACCTAAATTATAATCGTAATTAATAGTAAGTTAATAATTATTGTTTAAATTCTATTTTTATCAAAAAACGTCAATTGACCGATCAAATGACCAAAATATAATTGACCGGTCAATTTTACATACCTAGTGCAAAATGAGGGTTAAAAGTACACGCGTTTCATGAAAGAGTAAGTTATTATAAATTTATAGAACGCAATATCTCATAGTTGTCATGCGATTTTTTCTGTATTGTCGGAATATATATCTACCAAACCATATTTCCCTTAGGAAAATTTAAGTAAACGATTTCAGCTGAATTTCAATTCGGTATTTCATTTCCCGTTCTCCAACTTTCGATGTCCTCGCCTACACACTATTGTTGGAAAACTTGAAGTGGAAATGAACAAGTCCGAAACTGCTTTCCTTTGCTCTAATTATATCCGATCCCTTTCTGACAAGACAGATACCCCTTCAATATTAACGGTTGTACACTTCCGCAAAGTCATTTCAATGCCAGAAACCAAACCGATTTGTTGGTGTTTACCGCGAAACAAATTAAATTTGATCGCCAATTCGAGCGAGAAATTATAAACTACCCATTTAATTTTCGGACTAATTTAGTTTTTGTTGATCTAATCGAATTTTGATTTTGTGAACGTGTTTTGTGAAAAAGCTACCTGATGTTTAAATACCAGTGGTTTTCAGTTATCCAGAGAAATGTTTTATGTAGTAAATTTGCAATGTGGAGATATTCATACTCACAAGAAACAGCAGCTTATATATACCTAACATATTTTTTAAACGTAAAAGTTAATTTCAATACTAGTAGTTTTCGTCCGATATAGTAACACCGTTATGTTGAAATAAAAAAAGACAGTTTGTTTCATAAATTGCGTCACCAGTTTCCACACATTTTGAAAAGTATTGTAACGTTTTAATTTTCACAATCCGGCTCAGTTCAGTTCTTGGATTTATTTAAAAACACCGTCCAGCTCACTCTAATTTATTTCTACTACTTTAACACAATTTATTTTCACAGAACTATTTACAATTTATCTCTACTTAGGGCTGTCGAATACTGAATGAATGCTATCTCAGCTCTCCGTATTTATATATTTCTTCTCGGAATTCTCCAGAACGTCAAAGGGTCACAGTATACAAGCACAAATCAATTTAAGTGCAGAATCTATATATAAATAGGCAAAGACAAAATGTTTCGGTACCATTTGCTCGTCTGTCCCTCTTGATTTTCGTTTTGTTTAGTAGCTATTAGCTATTGACGACTTTCAGTGCAGAATATATAAAGAATATTAATTTATGTGTTTTAAAATAAGTAATTTAAGGATCAATTATTAATAACATCCAAGTGAGATGGAGCCCACTATGAACAAGTAGCTTAAGCCTTATTCCAATGTTTGAAATTTGACAGCAGTCGACAGTAAAAACCCAATAAATAGTGTACAATCGTGAATAAATATTACTAAAATAATCGACTTTGTTCTTTCAATTCATTTATGACGCTACTTTTTTACAAAAACGATGACGACAGCACCTATTAGAGTGACCAAATTGAATGTGTTTATAAGAAGTTTGCGCATTTAAAGAAGTATTCAAATGAAAAGTTTTATGTAAGTAGAATATTTAAAGATTCTAAAGCTAACTGATAACATTTGATTTCCGAATCTCACGAGTTGAGTATATACCTTTTTTCAGTCAACAATTTTTCACAAATGTAATAACAATTTAGTAATATTTTGGAAAACCATATGCATCCATTATCAAAAGGTGATATGCAAGAAGGTATACTTTTAATTATCTATATTTATGCCATGTGCAAATGACTCTTGAGTAGGTATTTTAGTATTAGTAATAAAATAAGACACTTTTATTTGATATAAGGTAATCATTTAAATTAATTTTAATAACTCATCTAAAAATTAGCAGTCATTCAAAAATTGTTTAATGTTCTTTTAACGAGATTTGATATGCTGCAAATATATTTTCACATATTTATCTAATAATATAATACATATAATGTTTGTTTATTGTATACATCTTATTTATATGTAATTCTCACAAATCGGGATAAAATGTGTTACCGAGAAAGAACGAGATTGTAACAATTATGATAGCTGTTTTGACATTCCAGGGCGTCCATACAGGATGATTTGGTGACCTACTTGAGAATGAAACTGCTCTTGAAAATTTCTTTCAAACAAATTGATGTGTAGGATCTATAAGAATTTTATCACTATTTCATATTTTTCTAGCATTACATTTTTAATTTAAAATCTTGAAAGGTTCAAGATTTTAAAGTAAAAAGTTCTGGTTAGGCTATTTTTGGATGAGTAAAAAGTTATGTGTTCTCATGTTAATTTGATGCACACAATGAAGTTGCCTTGGGCAGTTACATATGCATATATAAATTGACTGAGATGTAAGAAGCTGTAGATTGTAATTATACAGGGTGATTCCAGATATGTGAGAAACCGAATGTTTTCTAGGGTGACCCATAAGCAGTTGCATACACAGAATGTATTATATTGGGTAGTCCATGTTAGAGAATTGAAATTAAACTAAAACATTTCATCTTCAGAAAAATTAGAGCAAATGTTCGATTATTTGTATATTTGTACCAATATTTGTGATGAATTCTTGACTTTACGAGTATAGATCGATCACCCATATACTGTTTAAATGTACAAATGGAAATTGAAAAAATATTAGTAGTAAATTAAAACATATTATTTTGCAATTTCTACTCAAATGCAATTACGTTTATTAGTTATATTATTCTACCGGTTAATAGCTGACTTATTTAATTTTAAGAAATGTTTGTCTTTTATTCCACTTAGTACCTTAGGTACATCATTATGCTAAATATTAAGAATGTGCACGCAAATAAAATCCTATTAATTAAGTGTGAAAAACATGTTGAATTTTGTTAGGAATTGACACAATTGGTCGAATTTCGGCCACAGGCGATTCTAGTATATATTATACTGTGTATCTAAGATACACGGTATAATATATACTGGACGAAATTCCAGCCGTTTTTATTAAAAACTGTGCTAATGAGCTTATCGAGCCTTTGTGGATTATCTTTAACAAGTCACTGGCAAGCGGCTGTTTTCCAGATAAGTGGAAAATGGCCCAAGTTGTCCCCATATTTAAGACTGGTGTTAAGAATATTGTAAATAACTATAGGCCAGTATCTTTATTAAATTTAACGGGTAAAATTTTTGAAAAAATTCTGACTCAAGAGCTATTCTTTCTGGTTAAAGATCGTCTTACCATATTTCAGCACGGATTTTTCAAGAAAAGATCGGTAGCTACTAATTTAGTGCCTTTCATTCAGTATATTTATAATTGTATGGATAATGGTCAGTCAGTATGTGCTGTGTACACCGATTTTTCCAAAGCATTCGACAAGGTACATCATCCGACACTGGTAGCCAAACTTGTAAATTTCGGTGTGCATGGCATGGTACTGGATCTTATTTGTTCATATATCTCCAGCAGAACCCAGTATGTTGCTCTAAACAATGTAAAGTCTAGAATCACTCCTATTAATTCGGGTGTTCCACAAGGGCCTCACCTGGGTCCCTTATTATTTAGTATTTTCATTTCAGACGTAGTTGAATGTTTTTCTTTTGGTAATGTACTTTTATATGCTGATGACATGAAAATCTATCGAAAAATCTCAACAATAAGTGATTACCAATTAATGCAAGCCGACCTTTGTAGCTTTTTTAGTTTCTGTCAAGTCCACAGATTAATATTGAATGTAACGAAGTGCAATTGTATATTATTTTCAAGATTAGTTAATCCACCACTAGTTGATATGACCATCAATAATGATATTATTCCTCAAGTAATCCAAATTAAAGATTTAGGAGTTATTATGGACAAAAAAGTTAAGCTTTGATAACCACATTTCCTCTATGGTACAAAAAGCCTTAAGGCTCCCCGGCTGTATACTAAGAAATACAAAAGATTTTAAAGGCCATAGTACAGTAATACTGTTGTATATTTCTTACGTAAAGTGTTCTTTAGAATATTGCAGTATGGCATGGAATCCTATATATGATAAGTATATAAAATCCCTAGAACATGTACAAAAAAAAATTGTTAATGCACTTAATTATAGGGATTTTAGGTTTCGGCATTACCAAGAATATAGTGACAACTTGAAATTCTACAATCTTCAGCCACTGTTTATCAGAAGAGAATTTGCCTACATTTGTTTTATTTATAAAGTTATTAACAATATGTTGTGTTCTGAATGGTGTCTCAAGAATTTACCAATTAATTGCAGTTTTCCTAGAACAAGACACAAACAGATTTTTTACGTTCCTTACTATTCTACCAACTACTACAGTAACTCCCCGTTAATAAGAATTATGAATGCTTACAAATATAATTTGTCATTTAAACGTAGATATCTTTTCCTCCAATTTTAATAATTTTAAGAAAAACTTATCTAGATCGTAACAAGAGTTTTATAATATAGGCGTAAACAGTGATATATTATAAACATGATCCACAATATAATTTAACAGTTTTATGTTTGTCTCTTTAGATATTGTTAAGTTTGGGACTTTGTTGTTAATTAATTATTTCGAGTTCACTTATTTGTAATTTTCTATTTGTCACTGTGGGTCACCTTTATTAAGGGTTTGCCTTAGGGACAACCTGTAAGATGACCTATTGTATCAATAAATAAATAAATAAATAAATAAGAATGGGATAGAACTGGAGTTGTTATGATATTGGGTAATGAAGGAAAAGTTGCATAACTTAGGTATCTTTTACATAGTATTTGCAATAGTAAAATCGTTAACCAAACTTTAAATTAATGGATCTTTTTGCGATTCTAGTTTTCTGTTGTTTCTGACATAACACTAGGACATCCAAAACACTCTCTTATTGATACTTTTTGAGCTAAACCAGATATTTTTACAAATTGTCAATACTTTTCGTTCGAAATACCCTCCTCACTGTTTTGAGTACGGTTTCTGAAAAATCCTTCCCTCAGAAATTGTGTATGATCATTTTCCAGGTTTTCTGAGTTTAACAACTTTACAGCAATTAAAATTCTTTCATTAATTTTTGTAATATAAACCATAATATATACAAACAATCCAATAGCTTATCAGTTAAATTTTAATTAAGACTTTACTGTAAATTGGTGACCGAAACAATATTATTAACATAATTAGGGATAACTGTATAACAATGGTTTTTTAGTCTCAAGGTATCTAAGGGCGATTAACCATTTTAGCTTATAAACATTTTAAAAAATATCTTTTTTTTATTTGTTTTGTAATCTCTTCATCTATAATATTTACCAGATGAACCACTAATTTACTTAGGGAATCTCCTCTTGATAGTTTAGTTATTTATCAATCGAATAACCTCAAAATTCTTGAAAGTTTGCATAGTTTAAAACCATCCATCATTGTTAGTGAAATGTACTGCTGAACTGCTAAACGATGTTCTGAAACCATTTGGAAGTTATTCGGATGGAATACTTCAAAACTTTTAAAATCATCTGTCTAGCTGAATTCGAGATCAAAAGATCTAGTGTTCACTAAAAAGCAGATGCGTTGGTGCATGATGCAGACATTTAAACGTTGCCAATATTTAAACAAGTGTGTTATTTAATTAGTTTGAAGGAGTGCATAATTAGTATTGTGTATATTTAGTACGTGGTAATAAAATAAAGCATAAATTACCTATATGAAGCGATCTGTTTGAACAGTTAGGTTGGTTATATTTGATTGGAGCGTAAATATTTATTGAAATATGTAGATGTTAGAAGTAATAAATCAATATGCTCGAAAATAAAAACTTCTGCAAAACTCTGGGCCAGTGTTAGCTTTTTAACATTTTAGCACTATATCACAATAAATAATTTGTTCGAATTAACATTTCACTTCCAAATCCTATTTTCAATTTTGATAAGTCGCCATGAAAAATGTAAGAAAATGATTTGCAAAACTGATCAAGGGAAATTGTCGAAATACGTCATTACAAGAACAACAGCGCTTTTCGTTTTTATCTTATAACTATGTATTGCGCTCTAAAAAGTGTTTAATTTCTTTCAATTTTTGCGGGTTGCCAAATTCAGTTTTGCCCTTTGCCAAATTCATTTTTGCCCTTAAAATGGTGAGATATTTCATCGACTGGAACAATCAATAGAAGTAGATGACTAATCTCAAACCAAGACCTTTCCCTGACCGAAGAGCAGGTTTATACAAGTGGTGTAAGAAGAATTTATTCCAATTCGGCTTTCAATGAAATAATTTATTAAACAATTAAAACAAACCGCTTGTTAAATAAAAGAACAAACAGGTTATGAGAATAATTTCCAAATTATGAGTTGCTAATATTTACAGCTTTGGTGCCAGTCATTCATTACGTAAGGGTCTCGGGGAGGAGGTTAAGAAAATCTCTACATGACGTTACTTTGGGGGAAGGGTAAAACCAATTCTTATGCAAGATTTTGTAAGTCGAAATTTTACTTTCAAGTGCCTATATTCTTGCCGCGTATTAATCTTATTATTTTCAAGCACCGATGGTGTTACTGTATTGTTGATTCCCTTCTAACAACGAGATAGAATCTTACATTTGAAGGGGGAAGTTTTTCGACTTTTAGGAGTTTCAGAGAAAATAAGCCAACACAGACCTCAAATCTGCAGTCGTTTCATCCTAGAAATCTCAAAGAATAGGCGTTACATACAGAAGCGACACCCGTTTGGACTCTTTGTGAAGTTGTTTCTCCTGAAACTCTTAGATGTCGACATTCATTTCGCGTTAAAATTCCGTTGCAACTGATGAAGGTTCTCGACTAAAAACAATATATTATCTTGCGCCCAGTTGATTATAAAATCTCGGAAGATAGTATACTAAATCTTTTGTAACATGCCCTGTTTATCAATAATTCAAAAAGGCAGTTGAGTAGTTATTTATCAAATTTTTTAAACGTCCCAACATCTCATCCTGATCATGGACGCAATGGAGTTCAGTGGTACAGAGAGTGACAACGGTGGGCACATGACTGGAATGTGGTAGTGATTAGTGACGAATCCCAGTTTTGTTTGGATCGTCAAGGGCGGCATTACATGTGTTTCACCCTGTGGGAGTTATATCAGTGGCCAGATGACTCTTGAAGAAATTGTTGAAACACATTTTCTGTTCTATTTTACGTCTCTTCGCAGTCCATTGTTTCAATAACAATTCATGCATGCGGTCAGAATTACATTGAACTGCTTTGAGAACAATCAAATTAATTTGTTATCTTGGCCACCAAAATCTGTCGCCCACTGAACATTGTGAGTTATTTTCGGTAGACGAGGGAAAAATTTACCCCATCCTCTACGAATTCCAGCAGCAGTTTGTTCCTACCTACAAGTAACATGTAATGAGATTCCTCAGGAAGAAATGAATCACATAAACATGTAACGTGTGTGGAGGCTCAAACTATTGCTATATATTGTCGGGTTCCGACAAATTTGAATCTTTCACTGTACACATTTATACAAACATTTAATGTAATTCATTAATTATTACTGGATATGTTCTTTCTCTTTCAGTATCTTTTCATCTTACCGAAGTTATAAATTCTCTTTGATCTTTTGTGATATTCCCAATAAGATTTCTAAAAAATAAAAATAAATGTGTTAAACATTAACTCGAAAGTATGAAACTCATCCTTCACCTATTATATTTTTATTGCCGCACTTTATATTCCCATAATATGCAGCCTTTTATGATATTTTGGTATACTTATCATAAAGTGCGAATATCAATCTTTTATGGCTCTAATTTATGTTTGCATTATCGCCTGTATACTCATAACTGGAGTGTGAGATATTTTAAAGTTAATATACTTACAAGTGGTAATTCAGAACGATTAAGACGCTTGTGCAATATCCCTTGAATTTTTTCCCTTAATTGGTATCAATAATATTATACGGAGTATAGAGAAGGCATGGAAAATGTTTATAAACAAAATATAGTATATATTATTGTTTTGGTGTGATTTAAACAATTGTTTCAGCACAGTAGAAATTTGGCGATACAAGTAGTCAGATGTGGTCAAACAGCAAGTTTATTGCATTTATTTTTGATTTTTAAAAGATTTTATAAAATATCACCTACCTCGGTGGCTGTAATCACATCTTACAAATGAATTATAGATTATTTATTGACATCAAATTGAAATGAACTTTTACAAACGCACTTGGTTTGGATGACAATGCATGGCTAACTAAGTACCAGATTCCCAAAATTGGCAGACCAATTGTTTTGTATTCACTCCTATAATATGGGTATCCAATGAAAGATTCTGCTGAGACGAAAAGGAAAAATATAATGACGTCACATTAAATTCAATATGGCGGTGAATCCAAGATAAATGAAGAAATTCTTATCTTAGACCTATAATTCTAAGGTAATAAGAAAATAAACTTTTTAAATCGCATAAGAACATTAAGCAATCATACTGATTGTATATAGTATGTGTCTGTGTATCCATGCTTTTGCGGACAGCACTCATATAGAATAACAATATTCAGCTCATTTGTTGATTTGAGGGTTACGTAACATTATGGAATTTATGAACTCCTTATTTTTGTTTTCTCTTTAAAGTGCATTTTAATGGAAGGTTGTTTTTAAAAATAATTTTTTACTTTTATTGACACCATACCTCTTTGCAAGTATCTGTCGTCCAGTCTGCCTGTATACTCTAATCTTATAGACTCTTATAAGGATTCTGAAATGGTTTTAACTAAAGGAGTGAGTGACTGTTTCACGAGAAAGTTACATTGAGGGTGTGACAAAATGAATATCGAGTTTCTAATACTTTATTGTGTTCATGAGTTTTATTTATGCATAAATGCATAGCATTGTAAATGCAGTTTCAACAGTTCTTAATGGAGTAAACCTGTTGGAATTTCAGGTTCATGGAGTAAACGAAACGGTTCGGTGTGTCGGTATAAAAATTTGTGATTATATTTTTATGGCACACCTAAGGTTCCACAGCTTTTGCAGTACATTTTACGTATAACTATCAAAAACATGAAATAAATCAAAAGAACGAAGAAGGTGGCTACACAAATTGTAAATAATGGCTTTTATTGACATCTATTTGTTCCTGAAGAAGTAGAACTTGGTCACTTACTTAGTAAAAACATATAAGAAAGAGAAGTTTTTAGACGACAAGGAAAATTAACAGTTATTTTATTTACTTTAAATCATGTGATCCATCTGCCCGTCATCCACTAGACTGCACAGCTCCCCGTTTTAATGTTGGAAATGTGCAATTTCAACCCAAAGTACGATTATGCGACAGACCAAAGTTTTCAGTTTTTCAGAAAATCTAGTCGATCATATAAGAACCGCGAGTATAGCAGAAAATGCGGCCAGGATAAGAGGAGTGATAATCAGGAGCCCAGACCAATCAGGCATGTCATTTACGGGAAGTTACAAATGAATCTTGAATCATTGAGAAACAGTTTATGTTTACAAAATTAAGTAGTTCTGAAGCTAAATGTATGGGATCATACAAAAGAAGCAAGTTCTTTTTTTAATGGTTCAGCAAAGCAGATCTTTCGCTATTAGCAATGCCCGCAAATAACTCTATTCTGAGTTTGTGGCTGTGTTTTTTGTGGTTTTACTGTTTTCAGAGTAATCAGAGAAACAATAGTTCGATGACAATGAATCCGAAGTGCTATGTTTGCCCATTAAAACCACTTTTTCAACTAGAATCTTAAAGAAGAACAATGGAAACATTTTCAACAAAATGATGCTACAGCGCTCTTACCAACACATCAATGGAAGTATTCTCTAGGTGTTTTAGGGAAAACTAGCTCATAGAGCCCAAACAGGGAGAGGCGTACTGTGTATTACGCCGTTTCACTGTGATTCGTAGGATACAAATCTCACGAAAGAGTTTCTAGGTTAACTAAAACCTATCGAAGCATTTATGATACTATCTTATAGATATTTTACAATCCATTGAACGCAAGACAATATATTGTTTCTAGTTGAGAACCTTTAACAGTTGCGCTTCAGTGGATTGTAAATGCTTTACTACGTTTTAGTTCTTTCGTGTGACTTCTGTACTAGGAATAACAGGGAAACGGTGTTACACAAAGTACGACATCCTCTTTATGGGGGTATCTCTGAAGTAGTTTTCCTTGACACTCCTAGATGGTGATATTCATTTCGCCATAAAATATTCACTTCAATTATATGTACTAATTAATAATAATTGTTAAATGTTATTGGCTAGAAACAGTCTTGCGTTCAATGAATATATGCCCTGGTCTCCTCATTTTCAGTTCCAAGCCTAGCCCTTAAGATCTCTGAAATAGTCCAGTCGGTACAAATTTATTGAAATTGAAAAATACCAAAATCTTCCAGTACCTACAGAGTTAAACTGTGCATTCTAGAATCCCTAACATAAAATAAAATCACCCTGTATAATAACATATGCAGTACTTAGACCACTTTCTAATTTTTCTACTTAACAATTTTGTAATTTTCATTAATAACGTATGTTATTTTTTATTACATGCAGCAATAACCAAATGATTTTGATGTTCTACCGCCTATATTTAATGTTATATATTCTCTAACTGCTCATAATATATTTACATTAATCCGTTTTTCTTATGTTTATATGTCCTTACAAACTTCAAAGATATATAAAATTAGAACTTTCATCACTGCAAAATCACTTATACTCGTACTTAAGGCAGGCAACGTAGAATAGATACAACCGGTATAAGACAGTAAATAATGTGTATTTTAGCTGTAGCAGTTTGATATACTAGTGAATTTTCCATATTTAAGGTCCAAATCCAGGGTGTCGTGCTCCAAATTATAAACAAAACACCTTCAAATGCATTCTGAAGTTATTATTATTCTATGTAACTTTGAGGATAGCAGATCCGAGGTCAGTTCCCCCTAGACAGAATATATTGTCTTCCATACCAGCGTTTGTTAAATTTTTAAAAACAAGTATTATAGGATCAATAAATCAGTTCGATGAAATAAACATGTTCTGTTTAATAAACAAATACAGATTTAAGTTTATTTAAACATATTATTGTTGAAATCAGGTTGATTGAAAAAGGACATGAGCAATGATTGTCTGGAAGAAATGCAAAGCATATGTGTGATATTTTACACTAATATTCATTGAAAAAATAAATGAATATCTACTAAAACTAAATTACTTTCACTAAAGTAATATTTTTTGTGTTGATTTTCAAATTGTAAAACAAGAAATTCCATTTGAAGACGCGAGATGTAAATTCCGACATCTAGGAGAGTATAATAAATTCCATTATTCGATCAAATGTTCTATGCGGATTTTAGTGCATGGATGTTTTGTTCAGTGAATTATTACTTGACATTTAGACAGAAGATTTAATTACTTTCTGAATTGTAAATGTGACATTTCTAATTTGTATTTTTTTTAATTCTTTGATAATAAAAAGCCGGTATGTTTCAATGTTCCAAATTTAAATTTCGAACATTGCATAGCCTATATATATAATACGTAATTGAAATATAATTGTCGTGATAAATAACCTTGTTAGCTTACTAACTTTATTTTATAGGAATATTAAATATTAATTGAAATAAACCCCAATGGCCAGCCACTGGCACTATGCTCGAAGAAGCGGAATCCTGCACTGAGTTAGTTTGTTAACTGAAAAAAGTGAAGTGAATACCGTAGTCTTTTTTAATTAAATTTGGCGATTTAACAAACTTTATTAAATATTAGATATTTAAAAGGCCGTTAATAAAAATGTAATTACCTGTACTGTAAAAGTGTCGACTAAATTGTATTTGTGAAATTTTAAATAAGAACTTTGCAAGTTGTTAACTAGAAACTTTGCACGAAGTTTCGAGACTTTAATGAGAGAACTTTCATTAAAAGAGATTTATAACGATGCTGCTCACATTCAGCTTCCTTTCATTCAACGATCTCAGAGAAAGACTTTACTATGGTAACTTTTATATACTTGGCACATTGACGTTTTGAAAGTTAAAGGCGTTGTTGAAATAGGTGTTTGTATTTACAAATTCAGATACATAGCTTTAAAAGTGTACGAAATCACAGAGAATCAGAACACACCCTAATATTAAGTTTGTTTCAGAATTTTACCTGAATATTCCTTTTGTCTAAGGAAAAAACAAGTATTCACGAAATAGGTTTTCCAGGCTTATTGGATGTGATGAGACAATTTCAAAAAAAAAATGGTCTGGGTCAGGAATGTCCAAACTAGAGTTGTTACTGAACAGTTCATTTTCCCGAACCGGTTCAACTGTTCTGGTACCGCGCTGGGAACGGTTTCGTAGAACCTGTTCTTTTAAAGAACTTGTTCATCTGACATGAGTGTCAGGATATGTTCAACAAGTCTTTTCTCTCTTCCAAAAGCGCCATCTATGGCAAAAATATGAACTTACTTTAATTCATTTCAAATTATATTTATTAAATCATCAAAATAATAATACGAAATTCCTGTTTTACTTTTATGTGATAAACTGTTCATTTTTATATTCTGTAAAATATGTATGGATTGTAGCAGCTACAAAACTCAGACGGAAGTTTGTAAAACAATTATTGAGGGACAGAAGTATCTTGAGGAAGATACATTAGAGAGAGAGAAAAACCCTTTGATGTGGTGGAAAAAATTGGTGCAACAGAAATGTTGTGTGGTAGCAACATTTTTCAAGGTTGGAAACATCGAAACAGAAAAGCAAACACGATTTAGTTCCAAAAAATGGGAAATAATATTTTTTTTATATTCTA
This sequence comes from Octodonta nipae, assembly GCA_034190945.1. NCBI lineage: Eukaryota > Metazoa > Arthropoda > Insecta > Coleoptera > Chrysomelidae > Octodonta > Octodonta nipae. Next base: position 31,092,937 of record CM067219.1, on the reverse strand, counting down.
ATAGTAAATTATTAGGAATTAGATAGTTCTTCACTTCCTTGCCCTTTTGATTTCATTAGAAAAGATTATTATTTATTGTTTATTTCATAATCAGCAACCAGCATTGTGTTCGATGTAAAGTATTTGTTAATTACTTAGGTATAGTTAACCATATTAATGACATAAACTTATTCTATACTTTACTACCTTTACTACTGCTGATTCCGGTTAAGAAATTATGTTAAAATAATATCTCTAGATATAATATTAAAATACACAAAGTAAAGACTAGATGTATTTGTTGATGTTTGTATACAACTAGTATATACAAAAGTGTGACAACGTCTTTACATGAATGGAATGTGGTAGTTGATTAGTGACGAATCCCAGTTTTGTTTGGATCGTCAAGGGCGGCATTACATGTGTTTCACCTGTGGGAGTTTTTTATCAGTGGCCAGATGACTCTTGAAGAAATTGTTGAACACTTTTCTGTTCTATTTTACGTCTCCTTCGCAGTCCATTGTTTCAATAACATTCAATGCATGCGGTCAGAATTACATTTGAACTGCTTTGAGAACAATCAAATTATTTGTTATCTTGGCCACCAAAATCTGTCGCCCACTGAACATTGTGAGTTATTTTCGGTAGACGAGGGAAAATTTACCCCATCCTCTACGAATTCCAGCAGCAGTTTGTTCCTACCTACAAGTAACATGTAATGAGATTCCTCAGGAAGAAATGAATCACATAAACATGTAACGTGTGTGGAGGCTCAAACTATTGCTATATATTGTCGGGTTCCGACAAATTGAATCTTTCACTGTACACATTTATACAAACATTTAATGTAATTCATTAATTATTACTGGATATGTTCTTTCTCTTTCAGTATCTTTTCATCTTACCGAAGTTATAAATTCTCTTTGATCTTTTGTGATATTCCCAATAAGATTTCTAAAAAATAAAAATAAATGTGTTAAACATTAACTCGAAGTATGAAACTCATCCTTCACCTATTATATTTTTATTGCCGCACTTTATATTCCCATAATATGCAGCCTTTATGATATTTTGTATACTTATCATAAAGTGCGAATATCAATCTTTTATGGCTCTAATTTATGTTTGCATTATCGCCTGTATACTCATAACTGGAGTGTGAGATATTTTTAAGTTAATATACTTACAAGTGGTAATTCAGAACGATTAAGACGCTTGTGCAATGCCCTTGAATTTTTTCCCTTAATTGGTATCAATAATATTATACGGAGTATAGAGAAGGCATGGAAAAATGTTTATAAACAAAATATAGTATATATTATTGTTTTGGTGTGATTTAAACAATTGTTTCGCACAGTAGAAATTTGGCGATACAAGTAGTCAGATGTGGTCAAACAGCAAGTTTATTGCTTTATTTTTGATTTTTAAAAGATTTTATAAAATATCACCTACCTCGGTGGCTGTAATCACATCTTACAAATGAATTATAGATTATTTATTTTGACATCAAATTGAAATGAACTTTTACAAACGCACTTGGGTTTGGATGACAATGCATGGCTAACTAAGTACCAAGATTCCCAAAATTGGCAGACCAATTGTTTTGTATTCACTCCTATAATATGGGTATCCATGAAAGATTCTGCTGAGACGAAAAGGAAAAATATAATGACGTCACATTAAATTCAATATGAAGGTGAATCCAAGATAAATGAAGAAATTCTTATCTTAGACCTATAATTCTAAGGTAATAAGAAAAATAACTTGTTAAAATCGCATAAGAACATTAAGCAATCATACTGATTGTATATAGTATTGTCTGTGTATCCATGCTTTTGCGGACAGCACTCATATAGAATAACAAATATTCAGCTCATTTGTTGATTTGAGGGTTACGTAACATTATGAATTTATGAACTCCTTATTTTGTTTTCTCTTTAAAGTGCATTTTAATGGAAGGTTGTTTTTAAAAATAATTTTTTACTTTTATTGACACCATACCTCTTTGCAAGTATCTGTCGTCCAGTCTGCCTGTATACTCTAATCTTATAGACTCTTATAAGGATTCTGAAATGGTTTTAACTAAAGGAGTGAGTGACTGTTTCACGAGAAAGTTACATTGAGGGTGTGACAAAATGAATATCGAGTTTCTAATACTTTATTGTGTTCATGAGTTTTATTTATGCATAATATGCATAGCATTGTAAATGCAGTTTCACAGTTCTTAATGGAGTAAACCTGTTGGAATTTCAGGTTCATGGAGTAAACGAAACGGTTCGGTGTGTCGGTATAAAAATTTGTGATTATATTTTTATGGCACACCTAAGGTTCCACAGCTTTTGCAGTACATTTTACGTATAACTATCAAAAACATGAAATAAATCAAAAGAACGAAGAAGGTGGCTACACAAATTGTAAATAATGGCTTTTATTGACATCTATTTGTTCCTGAAGAAGTAGAACTTGGTCACTTACTTAGTAAAAACATATAAGAAAGAGAAGTTTTTAGACGACAAGGAAAAATTAACAGTTATTTTATTTACTTTAAATCATGTGATCCATCTGCCCGTCATCCACTAGACTGCACAGCTCCCCGTTTTAATGTTGGAAATGTGCAATTTCAACCCAAAGTACGATTATGCGACAGACCAAAGTTTTCAGTTTTCAGAAAATCTAGTCGATCATATAAGAACCGCGAGTATAGCAGAAAATGCGGCCAGGATAAGAGGAGTGATAATCAGGAGCCCAGACCAATCAGGCATGTCATTTACGGAAGTTACAAATGAATCTTGAATCATTGAGAAACAGTTTATGTTACAAAATTAAGTAGTTCTGAAGCTAAATGTATGGGATCATACAAAGAAGCAAGTTCTTTTTTTAATGGTTCAGCAAAGCAGATCTTTCGCTATTAGCAATGCCCGCAAATAACTCTATTCTGAGTTTGTGGCTGTGTTTTTTGTGGTTTTACTGTTTTCAGAGTAATCAGAGAAACAATAGTTCGATGACAATGAATCCGAAGTGCTATGTTTGCCCATTAAACCACTTTTTCAACTAGAATCTTAAAGAAGAACAATGGAAACATTTTCAACAAAATGATGCTACAGCGCTCTTACCAACACATCAATGGAAGTATTCTCTAGGTGTTTAGGGAAAACTAGCTCATAGAGCCCAAACAGGGAGAGGCGTACTGTGTATTACGCCGTTTCACTGTGATTCGTAGGATACAAATCTCACGAAAGAGTTTCTAGTTAACTAAAACCTATCGAAGCATTTATGATACTATCTTATAGATATTTTACAATCCATTGAACGCAAGACAATATATTGTTTTCTAGTTGAGAACCTTTAACAGTTGCGCTTCAGTGGATTGTAAATGCTTTACTACGTTTTAGTTCTTTCGTGTGACTTCTGTACTAGGAATAACAGGGAAACGGTGTTACACAAAGTACGACATCCTCTTTATGGGGGTATCTCTGAAGTAGTTTTCCTTGACACTCCTAGATGGTGATATTCATTTCGCCATAAAATATTCACTTCAATTATATGTACTAATTAATAATAATTGTTAAATGTTATTGCTAGAAACAGTCTTGCGTTCAATGATATATGCCCTGGTCTCCTCATTTTCAGTTCCAAGCCTAGCCCTTAAGATCTCTGAAATAGTCCAGTCGGTACAAATTTATTGAAATTGAAAAATACCAAAATCTTCCAGTACCTACAGAGTTAAACTGTGGCATTCTAGAATCCCCTAACATAAAATAAAATCACCCTGTATAATAACATATGCAGTACTTAGACCACTTTCTAATTTTTCTACTTAACAATTTTGTAATTTTCATTAATAACGTATGTTATTTTTTATTACATGCAGCAATAACCAATGATTTTGATGTTCTAACCGCCTATATTTAATGTTATATATTCTCTAACTGCTCATAATATATTTACATTAATCCGTTTTTCTTATGTTTATATGTCCTTACAAACTTCAAAGATATATAAAATTAGAACTTTCATCACTGCAAAATCACTTATACTCGTACTTAAGGCAGGCAACGTAGAATAGATACAACCGGTATAAGACAGTAAATAATGTGTATTTTAGCTGTAGCAGTTTGATATACTGTAATTTTCCATATTTAAGGTCCAAATCCAGGGTGTCGTGCCCAAATTATAAACAAAACACCTTCAAATGCATTCTGAAGTTATTATTATTCTATGTAACTTTGAGGATAGCAGATCCGAGGTCAGTTCCCCCTAGACAAAATATATTGTCTTCCATACCAGCGTTTGTTTAAATTTTTTAAAAACAAGTATTATAGGATCAATAAATCAGTTCGATGAAATAAACATGTTATGTTTAATAAACAAATACAGATTTAATTTATTTAAACATATTATTGTTGAAATCAGGTTGATTGAAAAAGGACATGAGCAATGATTGTCTGGAAGAAATGCAAAGCATATGTGTGATATTTTACACTAATATTCATTGAAAAAATAAATGAATATCTACTAAAACTAAATTACTTTCACTAAAGTAATATTTTTTGTGTTGATTTTCAAATTGTAAAACAAGAAATTCCATTTGAAGACGCGAGATGTAAATTCCGACATCTAGGAGAGTATAATAAATTCCATTATTCGATCAAATGTTCTATGCGGATTTTAGTGCATGGATGTTTTGTTCAGTGAATTATTACTTGACATTTAGACAGAAGATTTAATTACTTTCTGAATTGTAAATGTGACATTTCTAATTTGTATTTTTTTTAATTCTTTGATAATAAAAAGCCGGTATGTTTCAATGTTCCAAATTTAAATTTCGAACATTGCATAGCCTATATAATATATATATAATACGTAATTGAAATATAATTGTCGTGATAAATAACCTTGTTAGCTTACTAACTTTATTTTATAGGAATATTAAATATTAATTGAAATAAACCCCAATGGCCACCACTGGCAACTATGCTCGAAGAAGCGGAATCCTGCACTGATTTAGTTTGTTAACTGAAAAAAAGTGAAGTGAATACCGTAAGTCTTTTTTAATTAAATTTGGCGATTTAAACAACTTTATTAAAATATAAGATATTTAAAAGGCCGTTAATAAAAATGTAATTACCTGTACTGTAAAAGTGTCGACTAAATTGTATTTGTGAAATTTTAAATAAGAACTTTGCAAGTTGTTAACTAGAAAACTTTGCACGAAGTTTCGAGACTTTAATGAAGAACTTTCATTAAAAGAGATTTATAACGATGCTGCTCACATTCAGCTTCCTTTCATTCAACGATCTCAGAGAAAGACTTTACTATGGTAACTTTTATATACTTGGCACATTGATTGACGTTTTGAAAGTTAAAGGCGTGTTGTGTGAAATAGGTGTTTGTATTTACAAATTCGATACCTGGTTTTAAAAGGTGTTAACGATCACAGAGAATCAGAACACACCCTAATATTAATTTGTTTTGCAGAATTTTACC